>CM038671.1:436698299-437400421 GCA_021605145.1 Aegilops bicornis | reverse complement strand
TGGTTGGGTGTAGCATATGCCGTGCTCGCCGTCGATGGTTGGTATGAACAAATCGATGAGAGACTGAAATATCGCGCTGTCAACACTCACTTTGGCCTCAAGGTGCTCGATCAGCTCCTGATCCGTGGGATCGAACTTGACGCCAGCCGGCAGCACCGGCCAATCCTTCTTCGACTTGCATCGGTAATTCCAGTTATATGGTACTCAATGTATGACCAATCGACTGTTTTAAGTGAATGATGAAAGATTTCGACAGAGTAAAAACTCGCTCTTCTTCGACAGTTGTACGAGAGTAATTGCCATGCCGTTTTGCAAGGGCGCTTGTAAAAACTCTAAACTCTATTCTCCTCTTATTTAATGGACGAGGCAAATCTTTTGCCTCCGTTTTGAAAAAAAAGATTTCGAGAGATAAGTGGTACTCCAAATCTGTTGTCCGGAATACCCAAACACACCGCCGGGATTCTTGTGTCACCTCACGCGCAGCGTGTTGTCATGTCAATTCAATGTGTGGACATGATGAATAATTTGACCGACGTATACTAGTACTGCTACTATACTACTTACTAGTCGTATTTAGTGTCACACTTTATACATAGGTTTAACTAACAAGTACGCACTTGAAGCCTAACTGATATATTATGTATATATATGGCTTCTGCACAACATCTCCATCATCATTATCAGTACATCCTACGCAGGTGAGTTAGGATGCACCTGATCCCAGGAAGGTATCTATCATTCAAACTAGAGGAGTGCTTCAAACTAACAACAGTACATAATATCCAACAAAAGAGGGTCGTGCTACAGCAGCAGAATACATGGCTCAGTCTAGATATCAGCACGAATCAAGTTGTGCATATTTGTTGTTGGCATGAACCACATCGCCGCATGTCAGGTTTGCAAAAGCCATCCATCGCATGGAAGCTTGATTCCTTTCACACACTGAAGATTACCTGGCAACAAGCTGTGTCGACGAATCTCTGGATATGGTGATTCATGAAACCCATGGTATAATGTGTAAACACAGCACCCCTCGCGAATGGAAGTTGCATAGCACAGTAATCATCGCCGGTGATATGATCGATGATTGGTTGGATGATCGGATAATTGATCCCGAGGAACAAGGAGTGGTTGCCGAGGCTGTAAACCCGCCTCCAGTTGAATACGCCTGGCCCAACGGAGCTGGGATCTTTCTCGAACACGAAGCAGCCATAGCCATCAATGTCACGAACACCCCACACATTGTACTGCATGTGGTTTGATGTAATGGTTTGGTCAATTTGGTATGTGCGAATGAGCATCAAATGACCGCCGTCAGTTGAACGAGCGATAAACCAGCACCCATCGGCTGGTATGATTCCAGGTCCTGGAATCATGAAGGCCAGCGCATTTGCGTCTGCTGCAACAATTCAAATTGGAGACCAAAATGACACAAATAAACAATCATGTTCAGAGTATATGTGGAATTAAGATTATTATAACAAAGGACACATATCATAGACAGAGAATTGCAATGCCGTGGTCATAATCATACCCCAAGTTAAAAAAATAAGCCAATGGCTTTCATATTCTAGCAACATGTCATGGTTCAAACATCATGTAACAATGAGAGGAAAACAGCTATGACAAATACCTACTCATATTCTACCATAGCACTTACTACTACTACTCTCATATCAACTCTAAGCAATAACATGTGTTGTTATAAAAATCTAGTAAACAAGAGTAACATATAGCAATCATGATGTTATGCTCATAATATGTATTCTAACAATCATTAGATGCCAATTGTTCTCATATCAACTCTAACAATAACATGTGTGGTCATAAAAATCTAGGAAATGAGAGGAACATATAGCAATGATGTGGTTATAGACATGCTATGCATTCTAAATTTGTAAAAAATGAACAGGCAGTCGTATTCATAAGGTAAAGATGAGATGAGATAGAACAATTACACGATGATAGATTCCACCAGTATATGCAGCCAATCTGCACGTCGACCGCGTAAACGATGCCATCATGCACTATAGCATCAGACGGAAATGTTGCCTCAACAGGATTGATGATGAGCCATAACCATGTATGGTGACCGGATTCCAGATAGACTAATCCCATGTTGAACAAGGCAATGAGCTTGTAATCCATGCAGTCTTACGATGGTGTGGGCACTTCGCATGATTACAACTTTACGCAAACAGAGGTCGAGCCAAAAGCAAGACGCGTCTCGTGCGTAGTAGGCAGGAGTGTCCGGCGGGCCGCGAGGCTCGATGTCGGCGGTATCCAACGACGGAAGGGTGATCTCTCGCTGGGTGTAGATATCCACGAGACGCCACGGACTACCGGTGTGGTGGATGAGGACGATCCAATTGGCCTTCACGCCCGCCCAGTAGTTGCCGCGCATGAAGGACAGGTGGACGGGTAGTGGTATCATGTCGAGGGGCACCACGGAAACCTCTGTAGGATCGTCAAGTCGGTGTCTGGGCCACCTGCGAGGATCGGGCATCAGCAAGCAGGGTGTCTTGAAAAGAGCCGGCCGGTTGCAGACGAGTAGACGGTACAAAGACACCGAGCATGCGGCCAGATGGACGGTGCTGAGTAGGTCCATACGACTACAGATCTGCTCCAAGAGAACATCGGGGAGGGAATTCCAATCGCGGATCTGCGTGTCAGTCGGTTCTGCCATTGGGGTTTTCGGTGCCTGCGAGCCAGCGGGGAAGTGGATTCGGGCGGGCGAGCGAAGAAGCTTCTCCTCGTGTGGCCGAGCAGTGAGCGGGGGGATATGGTACGCGCGAGCTACCAAGGAAGATGGCACGGGCGGGCGAGCAGTGAGCGGGGGTAAATGGTGTGCGGCCGACGATGGGGAAGAGAGGAGGAAGAAGAAGAGAGGAGGAAGAAGAGTGGAAGACGCTGAAGAAAGTGCATTAAATCTCAATTCTACTAGTACTACTACCAGGATATAGGCACCGTCCTCCGGAGTGTAAATAGTTACACCGATGACATGTGGGTCTACCACAAGAGGGCCCATATGTCAGTTAATGGAGGACACAGGTGCGTAGGCGTATTTGCGGAAGCGTGCTCTACTGGCAAACATGATGACAGTACTGGGTAAGGCTGATTTAGTAACACCAACACGCCGGTTCAGCTTATTAATTACGTGCCCCATCAGCTGCAGCGTGTATTGTCACTTCACTGCGAAGACTAGTTGAATAGTTCTATCTGACCGAGATGGGGAATGATGGATCACGAGGATTACCTTTCTACAGTATCCCTATGCCTCTACGCTCACTTCACTCATTTTGCACCGTACCTAGTCACTTGTTGAAATCTGTAGAAAGACAAATACTCCGTATTTGGGAACAGAGGGAAGCTTTTACTCCGTACTGGAGTATTTGGGAACAGAGGGAGTATCACCATATGGAGGGAACAGAGGAAGTTTGAAATATGAACATGTCAATGGGAGGGAGTAAGCCCCATGCATGCATGCATGCATGCAACATGCAACACTCACACATACTCCACATGGACGCACGCAACACTCACGCACCCCATGCGGCACACAGCACACAACGCAACACACACGCTCACGCTCAAGTGCTCAACCTACTCCCTACGTCCGTGAAAGACTGTACATTTAGAGATTTACACATTGACCAGGGTATAATTAACGCCCAAAAGTAGCAGACTTATGTGTGCATGCGACCATTGAGATAAGAAGATTAAATGAAGGCCGTTGCATGCTGTAATTAAGGATAGACATGTAGCCTATACCTACAGCACAAGTTTGTGCATTAGTCAATCAATATCGATTTAGATTAAAGGATAAATGCATTGGAAGTGTAGATGTACATCATGTACTACTACACTCTTTGTTTTATAGCCGATGTACACTCTTTGTTGGAAGGCCGAGGAGGACACATGCATGCACTCACATACACAGCCAGGCGGTTCGGGCACAAGGGTTGGACTCGTGTGGCGCTGCGTAAAGTTTTGTTTAACTGATTTCTTTGCTCCGCCAACCCGGCTGTGTGGGACCCGTAAACCAGGTGACAATTTAACCAGTCAACAAAGTGCCACGTCGACTATGTGGCGGTCAAGAGGGTGCAATACGGTGCTCTACGATGAGCTAGTGATCGTATAATCGATGCAAAACTATATATAGTGACCGTAAAGAGCGTATTGTTACATACGTTGACCGCCAGTGTATTGTTATCGTTTCAAATTAAGCCATATTGATCGGAAAGAATGCAGTATGGACTACTACTAGTACTAGTACTGCTTTGATGTGTCCCGTCAACTCGCCGAACAAGGAGAAGCTTGCTTACTACGCCTCTCCCTCGCCCACGCGCGCGGTGGTTCGCAGGACGAGGAGAGGGTTTTGACTACAGCGCCCTCTCCCTCTTCCTCTCCCTCGCCCTCGCCCTCGCCCTCGCGGTGGACGTGCAGAGGTTCAATCGGTGTCAGATTGCCAGACGCATATTGTACTGTAGTATCATCATTGTTGGACCTTCCGAAGAGGCGAAGAGGCAAGTGCAAGGTTCACACGAGTACGAACTGTTGAACCTCCCGAAGAGGCAAAGAGCCAAGCGCAAGGTTTTATAGGAGTTGTCGTCCTAGTAGGAGTGTACTACAACTATAGCGAACGATGCTACTGTATGATGCCACCACGGATATCCAAAGTTGTGCCACCTTTTTTTCTCAAAGAGCGTGTTGGAGCCCGTGAAACAACCACACAAGTTGCACGTACACATAACACATCTACTAGTAATAAATTCTAAAGGACAAATGCCAGTATGCCACACAAGTTCATCTCCAATTCATGTAATAAATTTGTGCACGACTAGTCTACATATATTCACAGCGCTACCGTTCACAATTACCGTACTCCACTTACACGTTATAGATGGGCTACATGCATGTCCTCCTCCAGGTTCCAGTCCCAGGTGTTCTTCATGGATGGCATGATCCATAGCGGTGGGCAACGGGAATCATTGTCGCAGCTTTCTAGTCCGGTTCCACACGATGGAGACTCATCCAAGCTGAAGCGGCATAAATCAGGGATAGCGTGTCCCAGCATGCCGTTCATCTGGCGGTGCGCAATTAAGACACAACCATGCTTCATGAACGGCAAGCCTTCCATGTCGTGCACGGAAGGTGGCATCCGCTTCACAATGGGGTAGCTGTCCCGATGAAAAGAAGTACTCTCCATGAGTGTTCCTCGGCACCCACGGAGCATGACGGGGGTCGTTCTCGGCGGCGTTCTTCTGGTTCACGCGGCATCCCAGTTCTGGACAGATGGTGATGTACTTATTCTAGGTCCATGGATAATATTGTTGTGCTCATATATGGCGGTCGAATACTGTGCATCAAATAGTACTACTCGGTATAGAGAAAGTAAAATAACTGCTTATTATATATAGCCACTCTTGGCTACATGGATGAGATAGTAAGACATGGAAAAACAAAAATGGTGGCAGCTAGTGGGTTCAAGTCTTCAAGGGCCGATCTAGCTATACGCTGCCCCTCCAAGGTAAAAAGTACTCCTACTAGTAGTACTAAGTATACTACTAGTACAACAATGAAAGAGAAGGCGAGACGGTTAAAAATGGAATACACGGGTAGATGGTGACGGTCCGATCGTGGTAGATTGTGTGACCATGTTGCACATTAGTGGTACCATGGGTAACGCATCGCTAAGATAGTTGATCCCAATATGCCAAAGTCAGCTACAAGGTTCCAGGTTAGACCGAATCGCAGATGCAAATGCACATCCAGGATCGGCGATCTTACTTTGATCGGGGGATGACTGGTCCCTGCAAAATAATGGAGTACCGCTAGGGATGCAAATGATGGTTTGTGCATTCAGTTTGTAATATCCCATACCGTAGGATGGCAACTAGATGAAACAAGTCCCCTGGCTTGTCACCGCGAAGATGCGGCCTAGATGGCGCACGACGTCTTCGAACGTCTAGGGGTACAAATCTGTCGCCGCCAACATGCGCCCGACCTCTGCCCGTTCTGCGTCTTGCATTGATGGAAATCCTTGTGTCGAACACCGCGGTGAGATAGTGTCGTCAGAGAGCTGCCGCTTTGTCGGCGGGTCCGCAATTGCTATCTTCTTCAATCTCATGTAGGCATCATCATACGTATTCAAGCCCAGCCAGCCCGGAAGGCCGATCCACAGGTGGAGAAGGGGTCTACGGAATGGCCGCCTTCCGTGGATGTTGTGCAAAATGATGGTGGTATCCGCCGGAGGTATGCAAGCCAATCTTCGTTGGCACCGACCTGAACCTATATATAAGAAGGTGGGCGGCGGAGAAATTACGGGATGGAAATGGAATAACTAAGTACTACATGATCAAACTCCATTGCTGACCTGCTCATTGGACAAAATCCGACTACCTCTCAACGTCGGCAACTCTATCGGAGTCAACGTGCAACCATGGCCAGGGAGCGGTGGACTGTTCGAAGGATTGTCCCATAGAAGAACCTTCTCCTCGAGGACGCATGGAAGACCAACAAGCATGGCCTTTTCCCAAACCTGTTTAAGCAGCGTCTTGAAAAAGTTGGTGCAGGAAGCACCGAGTCTTGCGGCGGTGAGGACGTCGGAGCGGCGTGCGATTTCTCCCAGAGGATTGTCGTCCAAGGTCTCCCAGCCCGATGAGGAGGAGAACCGCCTGGCGAATCCATGGGAGCAGCGACGAACTGGAACTGGCGAGGAGGAGATAAGAGCGTAGTAACCGCAGGGCCTCGTCCCTTCCAACTGTAGATCGTTCCTCGGCGAAGGGGTGAGGCTATTATTTGATAAAGCGAGACTAGGCTTTTCGCTTCCATTTGTGGAGGTGTAATGGATCTCGTCGAACTTTGTTAGTAGTTCCTTCTTTATGAATGAGATGAAGCAAAGCTTTTGCCTCTGTTTCAAAAAAAAACACGTCAAGAGGAATTTCTTTTATAGTAGAGCAGATAATGGAGTGAAGTCCATGCGTGCAACGCCACAAGCTACAGAGTACTAGTAGTACAACACTTTACATAGAGTACAGAGCCATATAGCACAGTTCCCAATGCCCCGCCAACTTTTCCGGCTCCTCGGGCTTAATTGGGAGGCGCTTAGTTTAAATATGCTACTACTAGCTGATGAGGAAGCTGCAAGCGAGGTGCGGCTAGGGCGAAACGCGAGCCACGGGATGCTGGGAAGGAAAACCCGTTCACGTGGCTAGGCTGTCCAATGCACCCAGATTGTGGGGTCGCACGTCCGTTTGACTTCAAAACTCAAACTACCCGTGTAAAATATTGGCTCACAGCGAAGTGTAGTACTAGTACTATTTTTTTAAAGGCCGCCGTGCGTTCGGCCGGGATCGAACCCACAAAACGAGGTATACACTCTCGCGACCACTAGTAGTACTCGTTGGAGTACAACGCAACCTAGAATCGCCTTTTGTCGCTAGTAGTACGTACATTGTTCCTTACAAGAAACCCCTAATAATGCAAGAAACCACTAAAATGCCAAGAAATTACTACCACTTGCATACGTGGCAGACTTAAGATAAGACTACCTTATCAACCATTGTACATGCTCTTACCAACCAAAATCCTCGAGTGACCTCCTACCTCCGGCCCGTCCACCTAGTCATCCTCGGCCATGGGACGCAGCTACCGCCGCCGGCAGAAGGCGAGGTCAAAACCGCCGGCGGTGCGGAGCCCATGTTGCGGCAGCTGGATGCTGCTTCTTCCGGCGCTTCATGACGCTAGCTAGCCAAGATAGCTCCGTCCAGCTGCTTATGCGCAAGGTTTGCTAGCTAGATTGGCACGGCATCGGCGGCTTGCTTGCTCACAAGCCAAGCGCCAGCCAGCCATCCAGCTCGGCGATGGCTGGGCGCGGCGGCTTGCTCGCTTGTGAGTCACGCTCGGGCCAGCCTGCCAACCTGTGCGGAGGCTAGCGCGGCGTCCGGCCCGTCCAGCGAGCGGTGGCCAACTCGCTCATCACCGGGCGCCACCGATTTAACACGCATCAAGATCTGTTTGAAGTAATGTTCAGGAAAAATAATGATTTGAGGGGGAATAACAGGATAGAAGGTCGGATGTGGGTCCCTCGTGTCAACAGTCAAACAAAATGTGTTGGTTTAAGCTGCCTCATCAGCACGGACGTGTGGGCCAACCCTATCATAAATGGGTTTAAACGAACCTAATCGGTAGGAGTACTAGGTAGTAGTTTTTGGCGTGGATTAAGAAATTTTGGGTACGTTTTTGCTATTTTTTGTACAATAGATTCTTCCTAGGGCTGGTTGAAAGTGGTAGTTTTTGTTAAATACTCTACATATTGTAAGTAGGAGTGAAAGTTAAGCTTTGGAAGCCAATAAGCAAGGCTAGTTACATAGTGCATATGTGTACATGATTGAAAGTAAATATCAACCATGAGTGACTAATATCTTGACGGAAAACTCGAAACTATGGAATACTAGAAAAAAATACATGGTTGGAAATACTAGCAATGTTCATGTCCGTTGCAACGAATCATAATTAGAATAATACTTATTCACAAACTTGGTACAAAACACCCTAATTTTGATATACATATGTATATTATGTTTCAATTATAATATATTCCTTGGGCTATTTTGGTGAGGTCAGGGAGGGATGTGGTTGGTTTTAAGATACTAATTATGAGTTTTTCTGCAAATTGGTAGACAAGTGGGATGTTGGTGAGAAAAGGCAACAACTTACCTCACAATCGTTAGATGTAGATCTAATGGTCAGAAACGACGGATGGCAGAAGTGGGAGAACATTAACAGTTCTTTTATTACTCTTGTGCCCAAAAAATTATCACCTGAAGAAGTGGGAGACTACAGGCCTATCTCACTCACTAGTATGGGGCTTAAGTTTCTGTCCAAAATGGCTGCAAATAGGTTCCAGGAAATGATTATGAAGTGCATTCACAAAAACCAATATGGTTTCATTAAGTCTAGAACAATCCAAGATTGTCTGGGTTGGACATTTGAATATTTACACCAATGTCATCAGTCAAAAAGGCCCATAGTAATTCTCAAATTGGACTTTGAGAAGGCCTTTGACTCTGTTGAACATGAAGCTATCTTCCAAATCCTAAGATGTAAGGGCTTTAATGATAAGTGGATTCTTTGGATGAAGCAGCTCCTGGCCACTGGTACTTCTTCTGTTTTGCTTAATGGGGTCCCTGGGAGGAAGTTTGTTTGTAAAAGGAGTCGACAGGGGTGACCCTGTATCTCCTCCGCTCTTTGTCATAGCTGGCGATCTGCTACAAACAAAGTGATTAATGAATGTTCAGAAGGGAATTCTTCACCTACCTATACCTTGCCATGATATCGACACCTGTGATCCAAGATGTCGATGATACATTGATCATCCTCCCTGCAGACATGGTTCAACTTCTGGCTTTGAAGGATATGCTAAAGGTGTTTTCTCAGTCCACTGGTCTGGATGTCAACTACCATAAATCATTTATTATTCCAATCAATGTAGACTCTGCTGTAATGGAAGATTTGGCTGCTGCTTTTGGTTGCAAAATTGGTAAAATGCCTTTTACATACCTTGGATTGCCTGTGGGGACTACAAGGCCCAAAATGGTGGATTTCATGCCTTTGGTGGACTGTATGGTGAGAAGAATGACTGCCAGTTCTTCTTTCCTTAACCAAGGTGAAAGATTGCAGTTCCTCAACTCTGCTTTATCTTCAATGCCAATTTTCTTTTTGAGTAGTCTCGCTCTGCCAGCCGGTATTCTCAAGCAGTTGGAAAGAATACAAAGGCAATGTTTATGGAGAAAGCATAGAGATGAGCCTGCACCATCTCTTGCTGCTTGGGATCTCATTTGTAGGCCAAAAAACAAAGGAGGTCTGGGTATTCTTAATCTGGGGGTTCAGAACGTGGCTCTTCTTCTCAAGCATGCCAATAACTTCCTGAACAAGAGAGATATCCCTTGGGTGTCCCTAGTCTGGGATTCTTATTACTATGAAAGAATGCCCCAAGGAACAAATGACTGTGGCTCCTTCTGGTGGAGGGATATTTGCAAAGTCATGCAGCATTTCAGGGATTGTTCCTGGGTGCAGATCAATGAAGGGGACACTGCCCTTTTTTGGGCTGATAATTGGAACCTAGGCACTGCATGTTCTAGTCTGCAGACAAGATTCCCAAGGCTATTCTCTTTTGCCAAGGATCCCTGGATTTCAGTTAAGGAAATTTTCAATACCCAGGATATGCACCAGCTTTTCCACCTTCCCTTATCTGCTCAGGCCTTTAATGAGTTGAACTTGATTAAGATTTGATGCATTCCCACAACAGGGACCCCAATTTGAGGGATGTTTGGTTCTGACAGGGCTCTTCCAAGATTTTCAAGCCCAAGATGTTTTACTCCTACACTTTTGTGTCTGAGTCCTTTAATCCTTTGCTCTGTGGGGTTTGGAAATCCTCTTGTACCCTCAAGATCAAAGTCTTTGCTTGGATGCTTATTATGGACAGGTTGAACACCAAGGATATGGTTGAGAGAAGGCAATCGCACATGGAAGATGGAGTCCATTGTAGGCTCTGCCTCTTGCAGCTAGAGAAACCAGGGATCACCTATTCTTCAACTGCAATTTCAGTGTGAGGGTCTGGAATTATCTCTGATTGATTGGTCTCTTTGGCTCATCCATGATTCACTGGTTACTCGTGCAAGGAGAAGTTTTGATAAGCCTTTCTTCTACGAAGTGGTGTTCATTGCTTGCTGGAATATTTGGATCATCGGAAATGCCAAAGTGTTCAGAAATAAGAGGGCTAGTTTCAATAAATGGAGGTTTGCTTTTAGGCATGATATTAGCCTAATGCAGCACCGAATCAAATCTGCTTACAAGGATGACCTGCTTAAATGGATCTCTTTCCTCCCCCCTTAAGATAGTTTTGTAAGAATCCCCTTTTTCTACCTTGTACCCTGGTTACTCCTTGTAATCAACTTGTTGTACTACTTCTTTTATTAATAAAGTTTTGATATGCTGTGGGGGTTTTGCCCTACAGTTCACAGTCAAAAAAAATGACGGATGGCAGACACACCAGCATCACCAACTTAGTCTTGTGTAGGAGTACTAGCAAGATGTGTGCATTAACGGAACATCAAGATGCATTTTTTTATAAAAACACTTGTTGTGATTGACCCTTGCGGGAGTAATCCCATGTGTTAAAACTAATGATATCTCGAGAAATATGAGATAAGGTTAAGAGGAGTTGGGTGTGGTGGTGGTTGGTGGTCGGACTGAGCGGAGGCATGGGGATTGACGACGCCGCAGGCACTAGGCCAGTTGTTCTAGAGGCTTCCTTTCTTAATTGCTCAACAATGAGGTTTGTTGGAGATAAGGATGAACGAGGGAAGGCCTTGTCTGCAAATGTGGAGAGGGGTGCGAGTATCTTTTAGTTTAAATTCCATCCATCAGATATAAATCAGACGGTCTATATTGCAAGATGGCACACGTACCATCATCACCAACTCGGTTTTTTATAAAAGAAGAAATATAAGTATGGAGATACAAACGTATTATCGATACTTGCTTCCGTAAACTAGCATCTACATTCTATTCAACGCCTCGGCATGTGGGGCCTTAGCACAACGACTTCTCGACTGTGTAAAACAAAGATTTTCCCGTCGCCGACAAGGAGGGGGTGACGGCGGCGCGCTTTTTGGCTAGCTCTAGTCCTAGTAGTCATACTAGGTGGTCTAAGCATGTGTAGATTTATTCTTTTTCACGTCTCGTGTTCGCCGTACTGCCACGACTGTTGATGAGGAGACGGTAAGTTATTCATTGTTGAGCGTGTTTGCGAGAGAGAGAGAGAGAGAGAGACAGTGTGCGTGTGCGATATGTTAGAGACTGAGGCAATGATAACAGATTCTTTGTGTCTATGTGTGTGGAGGATAGAGAGAGACATGTACATGGGGCTTTGTGTTGTGTAACATGGAGACACATATACATAATTAGAGAGTGAGTGTGTGAGATACACATGCGGACATGGGGAGAGATGAGGATCCAGATAAATGGGTGTTTGTGCGTGTACGTGTGTGTGTTTGTGCAGCGTTTGTGTGTGTGACAGGAGAGAGTGTACGTGGAGTAGAGAGACCACCGATGATGTAAACCTAGTATAAGGGAAGGGGAATGGTGTGACATGTGTAGTAGCGAGATAGCACGGGTGCGGGCGGGGGGAGCAGACTATTTGGAAGAGACATCGAGTGTGTGTGTGGGAGAGGGGTGTGAGAGCGAGAGAAAGAGAGAGAGCCAGCGACAAGAGAGAGAGAGCTAGCGACGAGAGAGAGAGAGAGATAGAGACAGAGAGTCAGAGAGAGAGGAAGAGAGGGGGCGAGAGAGGGGTCGTTTGTGTCCATAAATGGCGTATAGATAGGGAGACAATGTTGATGTTGTCCAAAATTGGCCTATGAACGGAGACGCAGGGGAAGCGAGTCATCGTGTGTGTGATAGGGACTTCATGGGAGATCTAAAATAGATGGTGTAGAGAACAATGTGCGAAATCGAGAACGATTATACATTAGGGAGCTATGCAAAGAGTCACGACATATATGTATGCTGAGGAAGGAGTTGGGGCGGGTCCGCATGTGGGAGAGATAGAAAGAGGAGAGTGGTGCACAAGGAGACAAAGTGTGCTTGTTTGCAGTGGGGGTGGTGTGTGAGGTGAGTGCGCGAGAACCACATAACTAGCGAGATAGACGTTTGGGGGCGACGTTTTGTGTGTTTGGGAAATATACACTCTACATAGTGCGTGTGCTTGGGTAAGAGAGATAGCGAGAGACCTAGAGAGTGAGGGAAGAGATGTGTGCATGCCCGGGAGACAAAGTGATAGAGACCTATGTTGGGGTCCGGACTTTACAAGAGAGAGGGGTGTTAATGTGCTCGTGTGTTGGTGTCTGGGGGAGAGAACGACTTCTCTATGTGTGTGTGTGTGTGGTGGTGGTTGGGGGGTGACTTCAGATAAAGAGTGAGGTGTCTATATTTGAGGGAATTTAGCGTAATTGAGATATTGTGCACTCATGGTTGATCAATTTGTTTCACAATTTGTACTATGAGATAACGATACTTTTGAACATGCGTGATATACCTTGATGTACAAGAATTACAAACCTAAGATTGGAATTTTGGAATTCGACTCCATCATTAGCTTTTGTAATTCATTTAAGCGGAGGTACATTTTTTAAGCCGGAATTTCGTGATTTCAAATTCATATATCAAACCTAGAGATATACACATACGGGCATGTTCAAACTTTATAATCATTCACTTTATTCATACACATACACATTTTTGCTGTTGTCATCATATTTAGGATAAACACATTTGGAATTTCATTTGAATTGGACCGTATGATGTTATTTGCTTGTAGTACCTCAATGATCCATATTTGAATTGAATGGACAATCTAGTTTTGAGTTGGAGACATTGATTTTCAAAACTTGCACATTTTTTTGCGTGCAAAACAAAAACAAATTGTCGGCCATGATATCATAGTCGGCCGCACGAGAGCAGAATACTTATAATTTTAGGCGCCAAAAGCTTTCAAACTTCCCGCTCACATCGAAATATCACGCACCCGAAAGTTTAGCCCTGCGATATTCCTGTTTTACCCTGCCACATGAACGGAAAAGGGCTGCTTTGGTAACTCCATTGTTTCCCTCTTTGCCCCCAACATTCTTCCCCAGTAGCCCCTCCTTCCCTTCCCCGCCCCCAACCACGGAAGCCGCGAATCTAGTCCTCCGCCGCAGCAAGGACCTCACACCCCGCCGGATCTACCTTCCGCACCTTGGAACCCCTAACCGCCAACTCACACAACTTCACCGGAGCCGCTTCAATGATCGCTTGTCCACCTCTCCAGATCTCTTTGACCGCCATCATGGTCCACCGCACCGGATCTCGCTTAATCGGCGCCCTCGCCCACCACAGCGTAGGCCCATCATCGACTCCCTAGTCCGCCTTCTCTGGACCTTCATACAAGCCCTCGCCCTCGGCAGCAGATCCGCCTCACCGAAGCATCTGCATAACGCGTCTGGCCAAGCGTTTGTCCATCAGACGGAACCGCTCCACGGACGCCATATTCAACTCCACCGGCCCTGCTTTACCGACGCCACAGCCTCATCAGGTTATTTCGATTTGTACTCCTTTATTTTTTTCTCTTTATCATGCAACTGTTCACTTACCACAGATGAGCTTTCTTGTATGTCGACAGGCGCCGCAACCGAAGCACCGGAGCCGCTTCAGCGACGGGCATACCGCCCAAACTCAACCGCAACACGAGCACCATCGACGCATCCTTAGCTATCAAGTATGACAACGATACCCATACGCTGCCGAGAATCGTACTATCATCCAATGGCCGGGCGCCACGCTCACTTTCCTAGCATAAGCACCGCACCTTTGAATTTCCTCAGGCATCATTCAGTTTTTCATGAGACGTGTTATTCGCTTGCACCAGAGGGCCATACTTCCGGCAGTGAACATGTTACATGTGCTAAATTACATACCAAAGGCACGTATAGTTAATATGCTTTAGTTTTGTTCTGATGCCACCTGTTGGTTCCATCAGACTGGTTAATGTTCTATATGCTTAATTACACATCAGCAAACTAGCATGTTGTTCCGCTGCTTTTTGTTCGTTTTACCCTACATTTTCTGATGCTAGCTACTACATCACTGCTCCGAGCCTCCGTTCATTACTTGTTTGTGTGTTCTTGATCTTCCCAAGTTGCATGACTAATTTGATGCTTCTATGAATTATGGAGCTGCCAACCCCATCAAGCAAAATATTTGTTCTTTTGGGGTCGGCACCTCGAACAAGCATAAAAATAGAGGGAAGCAGATATATTGTCGTGTATGCACACACCCTTCTTTCATTAGTTTAGATGAACCATTGATGATCAATTCAGACCAAAGGTGCATGCGATTAAAATTAATTTTACCTAAATAGATGGTGCAGAATAAACTACAACAACTAGATTTGCAACCACGGGATGTCGACGATATTTTCAAAGAACATTGCAACAACAGCTAGGCTTCACAAAGAACATATGGTAAGCCAATGTGTTTTAGTACATGTGAAATGTAATGCGAGTGGGCTGCTTTCTTGGCTTGTGCCTCAACGTGTAATCCTACCGAATTACAAATAGTTCGGTTGTCTCCGCTTGCTGTATTGCTTGATTCAATGCTTGTTTGTTGTTACGCTATACCCGAGTTGGCCAATATGTCAAGAAGGCTCGTTGTACTATCGTAAAGAAATGCATGCCTATTTCATTTGAGTCCTTAACTTTTCCTCTCAACTTCATCACAAGACTGTCTTCGTAGTTTGTATGAGGCCACACTTTAAGTGCTTTCTCAAATTATTTCAACCGCTTAGATGCCTTGGCAACTTAAATATAGCGGTTGTACACTCCTTTCAACTAGGGATGTCAATCGGGTCCCGCTTAATCCCGATTAAAGTCCACTAGTGGTATGATAGTTCGTAAGAGTTTTTGTTTTTGAGGAAAATGAACTAGGAGGTGGCAAAAACTAACTAGATGGGATGGCGGATGTCGCTTTATTTGCCACTTACATCCCTAGTTTCATCTTACCATTTTAATTTCTTTTCGGCCGATGTCGCTTCGAACCATTCAAATATAGTTTTCCATGCTCGCAATAATTCATCCGTTGCTTACCATGTAAGCTATCGCCTGGATCATACGATAACTATCTTCTTACTTATGTCTAGCGGAAACCTTTCAGGATGCCGCTCACACTAGGACACAATGTACAACCCCGTAATCTATTTGTGGAAGCAGTGCGCCATCCATGTTACCAGATGGTAGCAGTTCAGAGGCAACACCGCCGGAGAGCAGTCCGAGCACATATATTATAGTGCTTGAGGCTCTACTAGAGGCAGAAAGAGATGGTGTGGCTGCCATGAATGAGGTAATCTTTATCTTGAGGCTGGAAATTACGGAATTAGCGGCACGCAATATGCAAGTAACCCAAGAATTGGAGGAAGTAAGAATGTTGCATTTGAAGACGGAGGAGGCCGTGCTATTTCTGCTATCTGAAGCCCAAGGTAATCCCGGTTCTTCTTTAGATACCAGTTGAAATTGTCATTATATTATTGTACTTGCATGTTGTGTCATGTCTCTGAATGGATTATGTTGCAAGACCCCCTATGTTGTCCTGGAATTCCATGTTGTCCATGTGTTGTAATGATCCGAATTTTTTAGGCGAGGTAATCCTCAGTACTTGTATGATTGACATAAGGTGAACTGTTTTTCGTGTGAGCATATTGTATTGGATGAAATAACGGTTTGAATTAGAGTGTATCCAACCTACTGAATCCGAAGATCACGGCATTTCTAAATCATAATCATATATAAAGGTGGAATAAATCTTTGTTGTGGTGTTGAAGAAATAAATAACAAAACGTATAATTATCTGTGGATATTCGTAATCGAATATAAATTGGATTTGAATTTAGTTTGTCGGGTCCCAGGGCAAACGTGAATGCTAATTCTCCCAAGTTTTGAACGAAGTGGCTAAACACCCACTATAATTTGTGGGCTGCCCGAAGCAAGTGTTTGCGAGATGGAAATTACTGTCTACCCCTGACACTGAGTACATCCTTATCGACCGGATTTACACTGTTGTCGATAGGGGTAGACTAGTAACTTCAATCAGACGTGACACGACGGCCTCTGAGCCCATTCAGACACGGTGAGTGCCAAACGTGGGCAGCAAAACACATTTGATTCAAGATCGTCCGAAAGACATGTGTCTCTTCCTCCATTTCCCCATTCATACACGGTGGGCGGCAAAACAAACTCTTCTCGTCCGAAATCGATATAGGCTAATACTTTAAATAGGGGTAGATGTGTAACTTCCATCAGACGTGACACAACCGCCCTACCTGTCAGCCCCATTTATACACCGTGGGCGCCAACCGTGGGCGGCAAAACACCCTCTCCTCGCCCGAAATAGTTACCGGCAAATATTTGGGAGATGCGAGATTACCGTCCTATCCCCAACCGACGTGATGTCCGAAATTTTAAACGGGGGATAAGTTCGTAACTTTCCCCCATTTCAGAGAAGCGGCCCCAAAGTTTGAGACCCCCTCCCTCCATTTACCCATTCATACACCATCGGTGACACGACAACCTCCGCCTGCTGCCAGCCTCCTCCGTCTGGCCGCTTCTATCCTCCACCTTGCCGAGCTGCTACCCCTACCCCTGCTGCCCATCGCAAGAGATGGACGTCTCTCACCCACGGCGCTGGACCAGGATCATTTCATCGCCTTCCTCTCGCTTCATCGGCGCTGCCGTCCACCTTGCGTTGCCGCTCCTCCGACCGCCTCGCCCACGGCAACAGGATATATCCCCGACCCGCCGCCTGCCGCCTAAAGTCTTCTTCCCGCCACCGACAGCCATCGCACCCAGCACCCTCAACGACAAGATAGGCCTACACGGTGTCGCAAGAGACGTGGTACTCTTCCATATGTGCTTAAGTTATTGATCTCACCCGGAAAATAGATCGTAATTTTTTTACTGTACCTTTCTTGTCCGTACCAAATCGTAGTGGCTAGTTGAAAGCAAACATTGGTTGCGAAGTAGCTTTGTCCGGTTTGTACCTTCAGAGCCGCCATGGCACGGGCACTATACTCGTAAAGCCTATAGTTTCCCCCTTTATATTCACTACCATCATCGTAGGTGCTTAGTGTCGTGCTAGCACTGCTCGTCAAGACCTCAACCCAAAGCTTACGTGTTGAAATACGAATCTGATATGATGCTCATATCACTAAAACAGAGAACGTTTAATTGGTCACCTAATGTTCCTATTTTCGTTTCAAAAAGCATGTGTGCCACCCATCGTCCAGCTAGTTTCACTTTCCTGATTTTTCTCTTGATGCTTAGGGTTTTCCCTTTTATCTACTCTACTATGATCTCAGAGGTGCTTTCCGTCAGCATCGGCATTACTCCACCCTTCAAGCTAAACAACACAACACTCGTAATTCGAAAGCTTAGTTGTTCAAATATGATTGTGATATGATACTGATAGTAGTTAACCGACACATTTAATTGGTTAGCTAAAGGTCCCACTTGAGTTTCCAAATGCATGTCGCGACATATAGAGAGACAGCATAATTGCATTTCTTTGTCACTTGTTTTTTTTACCATGAGGACTGCAGGGCTTACACCCCACAGCATTTTATTAATAAAGGACAAGAAGTAAATACAAAGTTCCTCAAGAGGGGGAACAAAACAAAAGAAAGAAAAGAGGAAAGACTAAACATAGCAGAACTCTAAGAAAGAAAGAAAGCTACAGAACTAAGAGGGAAGAGATGTTACATACCAAATCTTAGTTGTTATTTCAAAGCAAACATCGGTTGCTAACTACCCTTTGCATGGTTTGCAGCTTCAGATCTGCCATCCCACTGCCACGGTCAACACTGTACTCATCGTGCTTATGTTTTCCCCATTTTATGATGACCACAATAAGCCTACGTGGTTCGTGTCGTAATAGCACCGCTTCCACCCATCGAGCTAAACAAGCTTAGTTGTACAAATTCATATATGATATTATTGCCGATATTAGTAAACTGAGAGATGTTTAATTGGTGAGCTAAATGTTCCTACTTTAGTTTCGAAATGCATGTGAGCCACATATGGAGAGACCGGAACGAATAGTATTTCTCTGTGCGCTCTGGTTCATCATGGGTGGCCAACCGACATTGTATTGAAAGACTTATACTATCTTCAATCTGCTTGCTCTTCTCCTCTTCTTTAAGATGATACTCTTCTCTTGCGGTCGACTGGTCAGGTCGAGTTGTTCTCCCTTAGTATATTTTGAATCTGTCAGGTCAGGTCGACTTGTTCTTCTTTACTATATGTTGAAGCTATCATCTACGAAGTGTCATCACTTCTGGAGCTCTCATATTTTGAGTAGTAGGCCACATTATATTAATGCACACAACAAATTACAGCATGCATGGCATCTTTTAAAAGAATTATAGAGATAGCACAAAGGGGTTTACAGGGAGGCAGTATTGGATTAGAATCACTTCTGCATTACAAAGAAAATCTCACTTGTTTTTATGTTTTCATGCATGTCAGATATTGAACATTATCAAAATGAATATGAGAATGGGCGCGAGAGGAATATTGCGGAACGATCCAATCGGCTAACAAACTTGGCATGGTGGAGGATGGCCTATCTTATTCACCCATCAAGGTGCTTGCTCTAGCTTTGCAAAGTTGTATTGGTCGCACATATTTTGCATCTGACCTCTTGCATTAAGCATCATATATGATTATATGCCATACCTATCCATTTTCTGTACCTATTCCATGTCTCGTCACACTATCTTTTTCCAGTCAAATGTTGTTCTTTTGTAATAGATGTCCAAAAGGAAGAGGGCGAGTGCAGATCCTCAAGGAGTACAAACTATGGATTTGGAAAAGGTAGTGGTACCTGTTAAATCAGATAGATCAGCAGCCACGTAAAAACACAGCCCAACTGCATTCACACTTTACCCCTACTCCAGTGGCCAAACCCCTATTAGAACTGTTGGGAGCCCAACGTCAGGTACTGTCTATGATATCAATTCAAAATTTGAACTCCTAAATTTCTGCTTGTGCCTTACCTTCTCTCTTGTATGAAAACTAATTTCAGATGAATCTCCTTGCTCAAAGGATCATACGATCTCAAAACAATAATGGGCTCTACATTGCTCTCACAAGACTCTCTCGCCTTTTGCCTTGTAACCTCGTGACTTAAATAATTGCTATTTGATTATGTATCATCACCGCACTGAGCTTCATTATCCTCTGCTTTCTTCCAATATTATTTGATCTATATTTACTCTTTGCAAAATGTAGAATAATGGCAACGCTTATAAAGAATTTTCTTTGGGGAATTTATTGAATTATCCTTCCATCAACATGGAGAAGGGCTTTGTCCAGCCCGTGTTAACATGTAATGTAAGTTCATCCTTCTCAAGCCTTCAAACTTTGTTCTAGTATAGATTTGGATAGGCATCACTTCCTCCATCGCTGTTTGCTTTGTTGTTTACATCTGATTGGATGTTTGCAACAACTACCGCTTCAAATTGTAGTTGTAAAAACATGTTCCTTATGCGTAATGTATCCATTTATTTGCTTATATAATTGTGAAACCTGTTACGTGTCTCCTTGTTTCTCTTTCGTAGTCGTATCTCTTACGCCGGTGCAGAACTTCGTGGAAGATAGTGAGCCAAACCATCTTGTGGACAGCGAGATGACCCCAAGGTCATGTCTTGATGAAGACAGTGAGTTGAAGCTACTCACCAGCAGGTGTGAGACAACCTATGTGCCGTCACTGCCTCGATCAGTTCGACTTCTTTAGTCTCAACTTAAAGAGGAAAGGCTTGCTTCAGCTCAGCTCTGACTTGAAGTCAAAGATGCAATGAAGATGTCAGAGGACTGTCGTGTGCACCATCAAGCCTTAAATCTAGTGTTGATGCATCTATCGTTGACATAACTGAGGTCTACTCAGCTTCTTCAGCTGTTTGGGGGGCCCTTCCTGGCCAGGCCTAGTGCCTTCTGAAGTGCTCTCAGTTTTGTATATTCTTTTGTCAGCGCGTTTATTTGCACTGGTGGCGAACTTTGATGCCCAATGGATGTAATATGTGATAGCCGTGATAGCCTAGCGTAAATTGTTTGCTTATTTATTTCCTTGTTGTCTTGTTTATTTGTTTGCTTGTAGTCATTGCAATTATTTTTCCGCGGTTTGCTAGTGGCTGCAATAACCTATTTTTTAAAACTAGGCTACCATGGGCTAATATTTACTGTAGTGACATTGGGCCTCCTACGGGCCGTAGAAACAGTGGGCCTTCTACGGGCTGTAGAAATAATGGGCCTTCTAAGGGCCATAGAAACAATGGGCTTTCTACGGGCCGTATCATCAATGGGCCTTATACGGGCAAGATGATAACATGGGCCAATAACAGTCGCATTATGGCCGTGAACGGGCTAGATTTGGAATCGTCTGCTCAGGGCCGACCATAACGGGCCATCAATAGGCCAGATTTCATGACGCTATGAAAACGGCCCAACGACATTGCACCACAAACGGGCCGATCAGTAACCACGGGCTGAATTTGGCCCACAAGCAGAAAATGACAGTAACGGGCCGTAAGTAAACGAATGCTGGAAATGAGCCCAAGAATAAATGGGCTCCGAGAAGGCCGAAAGATAACATGGGCTGGAAACGGCCCAACGGAATAACGGGCCGTTAATGGGTATAAAGTGATACACTGTTCATTACGGGCCAGTTTCACCACGGGCCGTTAATGGGTGTAAAGTGATACACTGTTCATTACGGGCCAGTTTCACCATGGGCCGTTAATAGGCCAAGAGTTACATAGGGCCTCATATGGGCCGAAAGACGCCATGGGCCATACATGGGCCAGAAGTGAAAACGGGCTGAATCATATTGGGCGGCCCAGATGACGCCATCGGGCCTAATTCGGATAGGGCGTAACGGGCCTTGGGTTAGCAGGCTGTAAATGGGCTATATGCGAACAGGCCGTTAACAGGCTTTCCATGGGCCGGCCCGCCACATTTTTACCAAGTCAAACGGGCCGGCCTTTTCACCGGAATGGGCCTCTATTGGGCCGTGCCACATGTCGCCGTATCATCGGCTCCTTCGGTTCAATGAGCGGATGACATCTGTCCCAACGGTGAGCCGACACGTGTTTGCTCCAGCCAATGATGATTTTACACGTGGAAAATCCCCATTGGTCGGGCTCTTAACGGGTTATCGGATCCAAAACCCGACGCGATAGCTTAGCGGCGTTCTGTTACGGTGGATGCCATGTGTCGGTCACCCTTGACGAAAGCACTTCTGTGACGCGCGATTTATCGTCATGGAAATGGACACTTCCGTGATGATAATTTTGGTAATGTCATGGAACACTTCTACGACAGCACAGGTATGACTATCTTGATTTTGTCATAAATTTTTCATGGATGTACATGCATGACAAAAAACGCGACCTACTATGACAAACACGTATCATCACGGAAGTGTATTTTTTTTGTAGTTGCACCACTTCGTCCGCGGGTTAATGTATTACTATGGGGTAGATTTCCATGATTTGTCCCCGAATTCCTTCCTCAACATCTCGGCGTTTATCGTCGTGTGCGAGGCCTTCCTCCGCATCCAACCCCACTTTGGGCTGTGGCTCAAAGTCTTCAACGTGAAGCCGAAGGTGGTGGATGGCCAGCACGCAGAGTGCAGAGGGGCAATGGTGAGCAAATTGTCCAACGTCTCTTGGCAAGGCACCTTTGTGGATATGGTAAAGGAGTGGCAGAAGCAGTGGTTCTACATCACATAACCACGCGGCACCACCTGGGCTGTGACTGCCGAATTCCGCTCTGGCGCTCCTATGCGACTCACCTCCTGGGTCGAGAAGAGTCTGGACTGGAGTTCACCTGACGAGCTGATAGCGTTGCAAACGCACGTTCAGAGCATGGTAACCAAGAGCGTGAAGATGGTTGACGTGATCCAGGTGATGTCAGTTTGCCGGATCCTTCCATGCCAGCGCCAAAGCCGCCCGCTATGGGAGTTCAATCCAAAGAGGCACTGGACCCTGGCGAGGCTCTTCGAGACTATGCATGAAGGCGCATGGAAATTGCTCTTCAAGGGCAATGAAAAACCACCGGCCACGGATTCAGACCATGGTCACGATTATACACACCCCGCCAGCAAGGTAGGTTATTCCGAATGAGTCCTCAACCTAATTGTTTTGAGGATGATGTCTGAGCTTTTATTGCTGCTCTTTCAGGACTGGACAGAGAGGGCGAAGCGGATCCAGTGTCCGCTCCGTTCAAGAACCAATCATCCCGCCGCTTGGCAGAGATAAAGTAGTGCCGGGCGCCTATAAGGCAATCGGAGAAGAAGGCCAAGAAGAAGGCAAAGGGGGCCAAGAGTGGCCTCCATCGTAAGGGTATTTCGGCCGCGGTGTCCGAAGACGACGAAACTCATTCCTCTATCCCTGAGGACAATGATGGGGAAGAGGAGGAGGAGGAGGAAGAAAACAATCCTCCCGCTGAGGAGAGGAAGAAGAAGAGGGCGGCTCCGGCGCATCTGGAGGCGGAGGCGCCCAAAAAGGGGAAGGACGTTCCGGCGGCCAACACCGCGTGGGACGTTGATAGTAGTCCGGAACGACGCCCCCGCACTAAGACCCAGGCCGCATTGTAAGTGATATGGCTTATTTATGCGCGCATCCAGCCCTTTCTCTCAATTATCTTGATGTAGTTAACTATACCATTGCAGTCCGGCCCGCGACCTAATCCAGCGATCCTCGTCTGGAAGTTCGCTGGTTCGCCGGAGACGGGCGAGCGATCGCCATCAAGCATGCTTATTCCCCCGGGGCCGGGGAAAACACCGAGGTGCTGTCCCGAAGGGCCGATCCAAACCGGGGGGAGCCCAGGACGCTGTCCGGGAGGTGCCACGAGGCGAAGCCTCTGTCGGCGTTCTGGGAACGGGGGTTACCCAGACTTGCCTACCTGCGGCCTGCGGTGTGGCTCAAGGGGTGGCCCAGTACGGCCCATCTTCATCAGCACAAGATCAAGACCCTCGCGAGGGGCCAAGCCTCACGGGGCGGACGACGGGAAGCTTCCTCAGGCACGGCCTCGTCAGGCTGGCTCGCGAGGAGGCGGAGAGATCAAGGCAGGGTACCTCACGAGGTGCCCATGACGCAAGCCATGACGCACCAAGGGCGCCAGCGGGCGCTTAGCCCATGCAAAGTGTCCTCATTTCCTCTTTGGTGCAAAGGGGGCAAGCGAGGCGAGAGCATCAAGCAAAGGCACCTGCTTCGTGCAACAAGACCAAGACCGCCGTGAACGGCAGGAAGGAAGTCATCATGGAGCCCAAGCCGGCGTCACCACCAGAGCCTTTGACACGCGAGGACCAACTTTAGTCAGGATAAGTGTACTAGATGTTCCCCTTGAAAATGGCCAATTGGTGGCGCCCTTCCCGCTCAATATTTGGGAAGAGGCCCAGGGCCTCTGCCTATAAATAGGACTAGCCACCCACAGGGTAGAGACACCTGAGAGGCATCTTGGACCCAGTGTCCGGAAGCCAGAGAGAGAGAGAGAGAGAGAGAGAGAGAGAGAGAGAGAGAGAGAGAGAGAGAGAGAGAGCGATCGAACTCCCCCTAGCAGTTCATCGCACCGGCCAAGAACAAACCCTCGCGAGGCTGTTCTTCCTTGTATTGTTCATCATTAGCCCAAGAGGCAATCCACCACACCACACACTGGAGTAGGGTGTCACACCACAATGGTGGCCCGAACCAGTATAAACCTTGTGTCTCTTGTGTTGTTCCTTTCGTAGTTTAGATCCTAGCAAGGCGGTGAGGTGCAGGTTGGTAGGGGGTGAGATCTCTGTGCGCACCCCAGAGTTCGAACCTAGAGGGTCAGCCGGAACCCGAAATCCGACATTTGGCGCGCCAGGTAGGGGTGCGCCGGAATTCGCCTTCCGCCGCCCTGTTCTTCTCCGCCCATCGAATCCATGTCAGACGCTTGCCGGTCCTGCGTCGAAGCGCTGAGCCGCTCTCGCTACCTGCGTCGCCCAGACGGCCCTTGCCGACGGCCGCTTCGCCGTTCTGCCGTCGCCGTTAACGCCGCCACCGCTTCGGGGAACGAGCAGCAAGCATCGCCCCAAAGATCCGTCCGTGAGGCGAGACGGCCGCACCGCTACTCCTTCACTCGCTCCGGCTGGTTCTTCGCTCGGCGCTCACAAGCACTCCATGGAGGCTTGAGCTGCGCCATCGCGCCAAACGAGCTCTGCGCTACCGCCTGTCGACGACGCTCACGAAGAGTGGCTCGACCGCGTCGCCGAGCTCGTCTGCCGCCGTAGGGGGCTCCCCGCGCCTGCCCTCCTCGCTGCTGCGCCGCCTCAGGCGGGCGATGAAGCTCTGTGGGCGCCTCAGCCGCCTCCCCTCAAGAAGGCGCCTTGGCCCCAAAGGCGCTGCCCCGAGGTAGAACCCACTCCGTCCGGCACCAAGACAAAGAAGAGCAGAGATCTCAAGAGGTCCTCGCCTCAAGAAGCTGCTCGAGTGCTCCTCAGACCGGCTCATCTCGACCAAGGCCTCGCTTCCAAAGACGCCAAGACCCTTCGCGCTGCTCCCGGGCAGCCAAGATGGGGACCCGCAAGACCAGGCTCTTCGTCACCAAAGGCCTCCCGTAACCACAGCAGGTTGTCGCGCCTTCACCACCGAGCTGCGCAGCGTCGCGTGGCCCGGCAAGTTCAAGCCAGACATGCCTCCTCGCTACGACGGCACGGCCGACCCTGCGGAGTTCCTCCAGCTCTACGAGCTGGGCATCGAAGCCGCCAACGGGGATGAGAAGGTCATGGCGAACTGGTTTCCCATGGCACTCAAGGACGGGCCCGCACTGGTTCCCGAACTCGCTCCTGGCACGATCTCCTCCTGGGACGAGATGCGCACCCGCTTCATCGCCAACTTCCAAGGTACTCGCGACTGGCCTCCTGCCGTGAGCGACATGCGCCGCATCAAGCAGCAGCCAGGGGAGACCCTGCAGAAGTACATCCAGCGCTTCAACAACGCACGCCTCAAGATTCCCAAGGTGACCGAGGAGGCCATCATGTCAGCCTTCTCCGACATTGTGCGCGATGTCAAGATGAAGGAGGAGCTGGCGATGCATGAAGATCTGTGCACATCCTTGGAGCTGTTCAACTTGGCGACCAAGTGCGCCAGGGCTAAGGAAGGACGCCTTTCCCTCCTCGAGCTGCCAGCCGCAGACCCAGAAGAGAAGAAGCCCAAGGCCAAGGACGTGAAGCGCAAGGGGGCTGCCGTGCTCGCGGTAGAACCAGACACCAAGCGAGGCAGAGATCAGCCCGAGTCTTCCAAGGGCAGCCGGTACTGTGTGTACCACAACCTCCACACCCACAACACCAACGAATGTCAAGAGCTCCGAGCCGTGCGAGAAGGGAGAATCGGTCGACGCCCCGACCGCAATGATCGAGGCTACGGCCGAGGAGGAGGAAGAAACGTAGGACGCTGGGAAGACCATGGCCCTCGCCAAGGGTGGCGTGACCGACCTCCCGAGGATCGCTGGTAGGATCAGCCTCGCGAGGGAGGCTGGAGGGATCAGCCTCGCGAGGATCGCCCGCGAGGAAATGCAGGCCTCCCTCCACTGCCGCCGCAGCCAAGGAGAAATGAGGACCATCATCAGACGTAGGGGCTGGGGCTTCTGTGAGCTGCTGCGATCGCTTGCATCCTGGGCGGAGCTCAAGCCCCAGCCTCTCAATGCATCTTCAAGCAGTTCTCCCGCGAAGTGAATGCAGTCCTCCCCAAGCTCGAGGCCACGCGCCCTCTAAGGTGGTCAGCGTGCGCCATCACGTTCAGCTCAGCAGATCAGCTCAAGTCTTGGCCCACGGCCGAGTCCTCACGATGCTTTGTTCACCAATCATTAGCAACGTGCAAGTCACCAGGACCCTCATCGATGGCGGAGCAGGGCTCAATGTCCTGTCCGTAGAGACATTCAACAATCTCCAAGTGCCTTACAATCAGCTTCAGCCAACCAAGCCTTTCTCCGGAGTCACTGATGGCTCCACAGTTCCGATTGGGCAGGTCCACCTCCCTGTCACCTTCGGGGCACGCGACAACTACCGCACCGAGCCCATCGACTTCGATGTCGCCAACATTCGCCTACCATACAATGCCATCCTCGGGTACCCAGCCCTGGCCAAGTTTATGGCCGTGACTCATCACGGCTACAACGTCCTCAAGATGACAGGAAGCGGCGGAGTCATCACAGTGCCTTGTGAAGAGAGAGACGCAGTGTGCTCCCTGGAGCGAGCTCTCCAAGCTGCATCACTCGAAGACCCAGATTGCAGGAGCAGGAGGCTCCCCGAGACTGCTCCCAAGAAGAAGAAGACATCGCCAGGACCGACCCCTCGGGAGGCAGGCCCCTCAGGGCCCATGCCTGTTTAGGGGGCACCTCCTTTTGTCGCATAGGAAGGCACGCCTGGCGCCCTCCTCAAGCAAGGCTCGGGGGCTCTATCCTGGAGGGCCACCGACCTTGCTAAGGTCATGAGGGAGGCGCTTGGGAACCACTTGGAGGCGTGTTTCAAAGCACGTTTCCCTTAGGAAGGAGCGAGGCAAGGAGGGCTAAACCCTCAGGAGTTTGTCGGCCAGATCATTCAGGAGTCGCAGGAGTCAAGAGTCATGAGTGGCAGCCGGCGCTTACCCACCGTAGCTCCCCATCCAGGCGAGGATGGCGGGCTGCGCATCTGCATCGACATACCAGGGCCAAACCGAGCCGCCTCTCAGGAGCGCTCGGCCCTCACGCTGGGGCGCCGCGAAGGTCCACCCCAGCTACATTCACATGCCCCACGGCGTGCAGGCTTTAACGCTGCCGCCACGCCAAAGACCTCATGGGGAGCATCCTGGAGACTCAAGAGGCCAGGCATTCCGCAGTCCTGGTGGAGATGGAGATGGTCCGCGAGGAGCCACCAGCGCCTCCGGAGCCTCCCGGGGCTCCTGGGCCTGGGGGCTCGTGAAGATCGGCTTCTGCAGCCCACGACGTCTGCTACTTCAGCATCCCTTCATCTTCAACGCTATCAGGTGACATCCTTCAAGTTTCATTTCTAGCTGGGAGCGCCCCCCAGGGCTGCATCATTCCCAGGCCGCGTGGGTCCGTCCCTGCGGTGTGTATCCCTTTTTCTTCATGTTCCTAGCTTACTTTGTTGGGGGCGCCCCTCGGGCTGCATCATCCCCAAGTCGCTCAGGCCAGACCCAGCGGCATGTACCCCTCTTGCGTTTCTTTCGGGTCATGAATTCGACCCATCATCATTGTTATTTGATGCCTGTCCACGGCACCCCTTCTTCCTTCATGTCGGCCGCTTACACGTTAAAGGGGGGTACCTGAGCATCACGACTCGTGGGCTCCTACTGGCTCTCCAGCCCTCACCCTCTGGCCTTGTCCACGGCATCGCGACCAGGCATACCAGCGAAGGCTGAGACCCGCTCGAGGGCCGGGACCTAAGGACGTAGAGCGTCGACATCTAACCAAATTTGCAGGAACACGTCACAAATTAAGGCCTAGTGCTAGGCGCAACCCGCCTTGAGGTAGGGCCCCGTGAGTCCCGCGCTGGCTCACGGGTGCCCAGATACACCTCGTCAGGCCCTACCGTGCCAGCCACGTGTCGTATGGGTCAGTACACGCCTGGGGGCTCCTCCCGAGGGGAGCCCCTCCCACGCACTAGTGGAAGCACCATGCTCCGCTGGGTCGACGACATCGCCGAGGAGCGGCTATGCCCGCACACACGGAAGCGCTTATGCTTCGCTGGTGATAAACAATCGAGGTGGCCCCGGCGGCATCAACCTCGTGGGAACCCAGAGCTCAATGTGCGGCCTCATCGCAACGCCTCCTCGGGAGCTGAGCGCGAGGGGCTGAGCACGGGCTACGCACAGGTCACGCCTGCACGCGACGCCACCTAGCCAGGCCCCTCGGGCATGGTTCATCGCACGTCCCTCCCCGAGCGGAGCCAAGGTACGAATGCCATTTGAGCGTCAAGGGGGACTCCTGAGCATCACGATTCAGGAGCCTAACTGGTCACGTAGCCCCTCACTCCTTAGTTCCGAAAGGCTAACGACGGTTGAGGTATGCGCGGGGCCGGGCTCTGCAGACGTAGAATGGTAAATTCACCCATACATCTCGCCTCCCTACTTGCTGTTCGTGCGCCAAGGGGGGCTCCTGAGCATCGCGACTCAGGAGCCTAACTTGTCACGTAGCCCCTCACTCCTTGGTCCCGTCCTGGTTTCCGATCGGGGCTAATGGCGGCTGAGGTATGCGCGGGGCCGGGCTCTGCCGGCATAGAACATAAGAAAGTAGGAAGGAAAAGCGCAAATCTCAAGGAATTCAAAAGCAAATATTACAGTCCATAACTGTTGTCACAACACCAAACGCAAGTTTAAACACCTCCCCGAGGCATGATGCATGTTGCGTGAGCTGAAAGCGTAACATGAGCCACAAAGGAGTCACTTGTTGACGGCGGAGCTGCCGGGCGGGTTCGCCTCGTGAAGCCTCGGGACTGGCCAGCCGCTTCGCTTAGTGTCAAGGCCCGAACTATGCTGCCAGTGAGCCTCCGCTCGACCCTTCACGACCTCGCCAAGGGCAGCGGCAAGCTCGCCGCTCACGGTGCTCCAAAGCAGTGTCGAGGTCGACGTCCGGGATCACGAAGGTAGACGTGGGTAGGACGCGTCGGCGTGCGGAAGACAGGACACGCGCCTCGGCCCGGCCGTAGGGCCAAGGCCAAGGGTGACATCTTCAAGGGCGCGGATCAGAAGGGAAGCAGCTTGGCAGGTGGCTGCCTCAAG
This sequence comes from Aegilops bicornis, assembly GCA_021605145.1. Taxonomy (NCBI): domain Eukaryota; kingdom Viridiplantae; phylum Streptophyta; class Magnoliopsida; order Poales; family Poaceae; genus Aegilops; species Aegilops bicornis. Next base: position 437,371,032 of record CM038671.1, on the reverse strand, counting down.
ACCGCCAGCGAAGCTTTCCGAGTCACCGTCAGAAGCAACCTCAGCAAGGTGAGAGCCTTCACCTCCATATCCGCGAAGGCCATGCGTTCCTCGGCAAGGACCCGCGCCTTGCCGTCCAGCTCGACCCTCTTCGCCTCCAACTCCTGCTCCAGCGCACCCAGGCGGTCACGGCGCTTGCTAAGCTTGGCGTCCCGGTCCTTGACGGCCACCTCGCGAGCCTTCATGTCTTCCTCCTTCTCTCGGCGAATGCGGGCCTCCTTGGCAAGCTGGTCACGCAGGCCCTGCAGCCCGCTCTCCAGCGCCTTGCAGTGACCTCGGACATCAGCTACCTCCCCCAAGGCGGTGTCGCGAGCAGCCTTCGCCCCAAGGACGGCCTGCTTCTCCTCGTCGCAAGCCGTCGCGGCCTGAACCAGCGCCGCTCGAATCAGCGTCGAGGCGAACCCAGCCGGAGGCCAGCTCCAAGCGCCCGGCCACCAAGCGAGGGTCGGCGCCCAGAAGATCTTGTCGCAGGCGGTCCAGTTCAGCAGTAGCACGATCCAAGACTGAGGAGGCATGGTGGCGTGGAGCACAAACTCTCGGGAGGAGCCCTCGGCATGGACTCCAGGAGGGACAATGCGCACCGTCGTGACCCGCCGACGCCGACGGCGGCGTCGTCCATGGCGCTCGACATCAACTCCTTCAGGGCCCTCAATGCGGGCGTACAAGGGCAGCGGGAACCCTGGAGGCGGCCGCTCGCACCAAGGCCTCGACACCTCCTGCCGGGCGCCCTCATCTCGACGGCATAAAGCTAGCCGTTTCTTCGGCGGAAGCAGGTCGGGACCCTCTCGGGTAGACTTTCCCTTCTCTTCTGCGGAGAACCGGCGGATCGGAGCCATTGCCGTGAAGTGGAGCAAGGACGGAGAAGAAGGAGAAGCAAGAAGAGATGGACTGGAAGGGCATGCACGCCGTTCCGTACTTATAGCCGCGGAAGGCCAACCGTCGACCTCCACGATCGCAGGTAATCATGACTTGCATGCAGGGACTTGTCAATTCGTGTAGTTGCCGAGGCATCGTGGGGAAGTGGAGACGCCCGCGTCCAATCAATCGCCACGTGGCGCACGAGGCCGCAGGATGTTAGGGCCCGCGGCGCTTCGCACTTGCCCCTTCGCTTCTCTGCTCAGCCAAGTCCAGGCGCGCCTTGGGCCCGGGGGCTACTGTCGGCGTTCTGGGAACGAGGGTACCCAGACTTGCCTGCCTGCGGCCTGCGGCGTGGCTCAAGGGGTGGCCTAGTATGGCCCATCTTCGTCAGCACAAGCTCAAGACCCTCGCGAGGGGCCAAGCCTCGCGGGGCGGACGACAGGAAGCTTCCTCAAGCACGGCCTCATCAGGCTGGCTCGCGAGGAGGCGGAGAGATCAAGGCGGGGTACCTCACGAGGTGCCCATGACGCAAGCCATGACGACCAAGGGCGCCAGGCGGGCGCCAGCCCGCAAGATGTCCTCATTTCCTCTTTGGTGCAAAGGGGGCAAGCGCAGCGAGAGCATCCAGCAAAGGCACCCGTTCGGTGCAACAAGACCAAGACCGCCGCAACGGCAGGAAGGAAGTCATCGTGGATCCCAAGCCAAGGCGTCACCACCGTGAGCCTTTGATGACGAGGACCAACTTTAGTCAGGATAAGTGTACTAGATGTTCCCCTTCAAAATGGCCAATTGTTGGCGCCCTTCCCGCTCAATATTTGGGAAGAGGCCCAGGGCCTCTGCCTATAAATAGGACTAGCCACCCACAGGCTAGAGACACCTGAGAGGCATCTTGGACCCAGGGTCCGGAAGCCAGAGAGAGAGAGCGATCGAACTCCCCCTAGCAGTTCATCGCACCGGCCAAGAACAAACCCTCGCGAGGCTGTTCTTCCTTGTATTGTTCATCATCAGCCCAAGAGGCAATCCACCACACCACACACTGGAGTAGCGTGTTACACCACAATGGTGGCCCGAACTAGTATAAACCTTGTGTCTCTTATGTTGTTCCTTTGGTAGTTTAGATCCTAGCGAGGCAGCGAGGTGCAGGTAGGTAGGGGGTGAGATCTCCATGCGCACCCCAGAGTTCGAACCTAGAGCGTCAGCCGGAACCCGAAATCCGAGAGCCTCCACTGCCAGACGCATGGAGGAAACGATCCTCGTAGGGACTGGTGAAGGGGGCCGCACCCAGCTCGGCCCTCAGCCGAATATGATTCCGGAGACCCATATGGCTCCGAAGTCGGGCGGGCAGCCCTCTCTGAAGGAGGGGTGCATGCCACTTCTGTCGGTGGTCCCTGTCCATCCAGGGGCGCCAGATAACCTGATGGAGGTGCTACGAGGCGCCTCCGTTATGGACGTGCACCGCGTTCTTATGAGCGCGGTGATTGAGAAGGTTGAGTCCGCCAAGAGTGGACTGAACAAAGCCTGCAGCAACCTGTTGAGAGGTTTCGAGGTAAATAGCAGAGAAAAAAACCCATATAGTCAGTAGCCCCTGAGACACTGTCCGGTGCTCGGTAAGAGGAGCCGGACAGAGGATCAATCATCTATTGTAGGAGACTAACGTGATATGTGTGCATGAGCAGGCATCGCTGTTGGCTGCGACCTCACACGCTGCCGAAGTCTCTAAACTGAAGCAGAGGCTAGAGCGGACCGAGAACGAGCTCGGCGAGGTTAGGGTGCGGCTGCAGGAGAAGCAAGGTAAGTAACATCTTGCTGTGTGTTTAGGGATGGCAATGGGGATAATCCCCTATGGGGATACCTAGAACATCCCCATCCCCATCTATTTCCTATCATCCCATCCCCATCCCCGTTTACATGACTGGGGATGAAATTTCCCCATACCCATGCCCCACTGGGGAACGGGGCCCCATTAGGGTCCCCATCCTCATAAACAAATACTCTTATACATAATATGACACCCTATAATCAACATGCATACATGGTGTTGTCCTTGTCTTGCTAATGCCTATCTAGGTCGTATTGACTTCTTGGTCATGGTGGCAGCTGAGGTGATGATGTGAGATAGGTTTAAGGTTTTTTAGAGCTTTTTTTTTGTTTTCACAAGTTTGTTTGTGAATATTTTAAGTTTGACCGTAGTATCACAGTTACTAACCGGGTCCCCTATGGGTATTGGGTTTGGGGAATAGGATATCATCCCCATCCCCATTGTACCCTATGGGGAATAAAATAGTTTGGTAAATATCCCCATGGGGATGTTTTTCGCCCATCCCCATCCCCTAATAGATGAAATCCCCACGGGTTCTGCGGGTATGAGGCCCCGTTGCCATCCCTATGTGTGTTTGGAAAGCGGAGACGCTGTGTATTGACTGTAATGTCGAAATGTATGCAGGGGCCGCGACCGAGGTTGAGGCCCTGAGGAAGGCCCTGGGCGAGGCCGAGGAGAAGGTTGTCCAGTAGCAAGCCGCCCGTAAGAAGCTGGAGGCCCGTGTCAAGGAAATCCAGCAGGAGCTCCAGGATGCAGTGAAAAAATGTGAGACCTTGGAGAATGATGCGTCGACTCAGGAGGCCGAAGTCACCAAGGCTCGTCAGGGCGCGGAGACCGCACGGAATGAGGCCCGGGCCATCATCCAGGAGATCCAGGAGGCCAGGAAGATCACGGTGGGTAAGGCTTTTAAGATGCAAAGCAAGTATGCGGAGAGGCAATACCTTTTACTAACCCGTGTTCGAAGTTCCCCAGGAGCTTTTGCGGATCTACCATGCAGCGTATTAGACGCTGCAGCGTTCTACCGAGCCGAAGGAGGAGGTTCTACGAAGAAGCTATTCTGGTCGCAGATATCGACACGGAAAGCATCCGTGTCCTTCACCGATCAGCTAAAGCAGTTGGTGGAGCTGCACAGGGTGGCCGAACTAGCCATGAAGGATTTGACAATCCGGCTATGGCCAGCCGAAGCTATACCCGGCAGCTACTTCGGACTCGTGAGGCGGCTGGTGGAAGCCTGTCCATGGCTGGACGTCGTCAAGCGCTCTGCATGTATTGAGGGCGCTCGTATGGCCTTTGCTCGTTGCAAGATGTGGTGGGCGAAGATGAACGCTGTTGAAGTGGTCAGAGGGCAAGGAGCACCGCTCGCCCGAGAAATATTTGGTCGATGTCATAGAAGGGTCCCGACTTGTGGCAGCTCAATGTTCGCAGGACGTTATTTTCGAATGAATACATTCGTGTTGTCCTTTGCCTTGTATTATAAATACAAAGATTTGTTTTGTAATGAGATTTTGTTATGCTTTAAATTGTTTCCTCCTGTGCGGCCGTGTTATATGCAATCTGAGGGTTGGCCAGTCGTCGGCTTCTGCCCTCACGTAATTAGTACGGAGGTGTTCGGGATGGGATCTAAACAATCTTGATCCAATTATATGGTCCTTGAAGGAGTTGTTTAGCGCAACGAACAAGGCAATCAGACTATACGGCTTAAACACCCTCACTTAGCCATAGGAGTTTTATAATTAAGCAAGTGCGCAACCCTGGCCCAGGCCAGGGTGCTGTCAGCGTCTGATCGGGAATTGCCGATCCTTCGCGTGACGCGGAAAAAATCTCCAGAGATTTTGTAACCCTCGAACAGCTAACCGGCTCTCGCCGTATCATGATAGTCAGTTTTCGGCTTTCTCTACTGAGGTGCTCATCCGGTCAAGGCTGTGGCACAATCGCAGTAGTTCTCCTTTACTACCCTAGCCGATAGGGCGGAACATAGGATAGCAAGCACGTGAGCCGGCAATCCAACTATTGACCAAAGACATGATTCGAGCCAATGCATATAATGCTAAATTCGGGTGCGAACTTATATATAAGAAGTGTTCGGTCTTTGCTGCTGTATTGCGGGTGATAAGCAGCCCCTGGCGAATATGAAACGTACAAAAGAGTACCGATGTAGCTAATAAGCAGATCGAAATGAAATGGAATAAGGGGCAAGAGCCAAAAAAGCTGGGCCACACATCATTTTTATTATAGCTGAACGGATACGTCAAGGCATATCTTATACAAATAGTGCGATAAGCACCCGGACTATTTAACATGCCGGGATCAAGAGGGAGCAGCATGCGGGTCCTGGGAAATAAGTAAAATACCGGCCAAGAAGAACGTATGGGGTTACCCTGCACACCTGTGCTGCATGCCTCCTCTGTATGCCGATCCTTCGAAGGGGCTGGCGACCAGGCTCGTGGGAAAAGGAACCTGAAACAGAAAGGAACAAGTGTGTCCGGGGTCGGGCTAGCCGAATCAGATCCCGGGTTAGCTAGTGCCTCCGTCGATGTCCATGGAATTTCGAGTGCGTAACTATGTACACGTGGTACGAATGCCACTACTTCATCGGGACTGGGACGGAGGGCAAATTGCTAGTCGAGCTCTTGACGAGCCTTGCTGCCCTGCTACAGTGTAGTTCGAAACTTCTTGATGGTGTCCAGGGGCTCGGCAGCCGCACTATGGTGCTGCTTGAGAAGGCCGCTTTGTACCTCTGCTGCTAGGGCAGCGGTGTCCTCCTCTATTCGGAAGGAGCGTTCCGTGTTGCCATTGACTATGGTGAGCCGCGTGGGCGGGGCATCTTGAGCTTGAGATAAGCGTAGTGTGGCACTACATTGAATCTAGCGAACGTTGTTTGTCCGAGCAGTGCGTGGTAGCCACTACGGAATGGGACGATGTCGAAGATTAACTCCTCGCTTCGGAAAGTGTCCGGAGAACCGAAGACCACTTCCAGCGTGATTGAGCCCGTACAGCGGGCCTCGACGCCTGGTATGACTCCTTTGAAGGTAGTCTTTGTTGGTTTGATTCGTGAGGGGTCAATGCCCATCTTCCGAACTGTGTCTTGATAGAGCAGGTTGAGGCTGCTACCACCGTCCATTAGGACCCGTGTTAGGTGAAATCCGTCGATGATTGGGTCGAGGACCAATGCGGCCGAACCGCCATGGCGGATACTGGTTGGGTGGTCTCGACGGTCAAAGGTGATCGGAAATGACGACCATGGATTGAATTTGGGGGCGACTGGCTCTACCCCATAGACGTCCCTGAGTGCACGCTTACGCTCCCTTTTGGGGATGTGTGTAGCGTATATCATGTTCACTGTTTTGACTTGAGGGGGAAATTTCTTCTGCCCCAAGTGTTCGGCTGCCGGGGCTCTTCGTCCTCGTCCTCACTTTGTGATCCCTTTTCTTTATTTTCGGCAATTAACTTGCCAGCCTGCTTGAAAACCCAACAATCCATGTTTGTATGATTGGCTTGCTTGTCCGGGTGCCATGTATCCGCACGGACGGTCGAGTATCTGATCCAGTGGAAGGTCCTTCATTGTTCCTTTTATAGGGCTTCTTCCGTGGCGGACTTAGAGCGATGAATCTGGCGTTGATCGTGGCCTCATCGGTGTTGTTGTCATTGCTTTGGCGTTTGTGTACATGGCTGAAGCTTACCAGTGCTATTCTTGGCCTCCGAGGGGCCTGTCTCGCTGGCTGTGTTGTTACTACGGGCTAGCCAACTGTCCTCTCCCGTGCAAAAGCGGGTCATGAGTGCCGTGAGGGCTGCCATGGACTTCGGCTTTTCTTGGCCGAGGTGGCGTGCTAGCCATTCGTCACGGATGCTGTGTTTGAAGGCTGCTAAGGCCTCGGCGTCCGGACAGTCAACGATCTGGTTCTTTTTGGTTAGGAACCTAGTCCAGAATTTTCTGGCTGATTCTCCAGGTTGTTGAACTATGTGGCTTAAGTCATCAGCGTCTGGTGGCCGGACATAATTTCCTTGAAAGTTGTCTAGGAAAGCTTCTTCCAAGTCCTCCCAGCTGCCGATAGAATTTTCAGGCAGGCTGTTAAGCCAGTGCCGAGCTGGCCCTTTGAGCTTGAGTGGGAGGTATTTAATGGCGTGGATATCATCTCCTCGATCCATGTGGATGTGGAGGATGAAATCCTCGATCCACACCGCGGGTTCGGTTGTGCCGTCGTATGATTTGATATTGACGGGCTTGAATCCCTCGGGGAATTTGTGATCTAGTACCTCTTCTGTGAAGCAGAGAGGGTGTGCGGCACCTCTGTACCGTGCTATGTCAGGCGTAGCTCTGATGGAGTCCGTCTGCGGCATTCGGACCGGGCGTGGTTAGGTTTGTCACGTCCGAATAGGTAGCCGTCTTCGTGCCTCGAGGCACGTTCTCGCGATCCGTAGATCAATCTTGTATGTCCCGCTTCATCGTCTGTGGTCTCCGGAGGTCATACGTGTGACCCCGAATTCTTCCGTCTTTATTTTTCCGGGGCGGTTGGGCAGGCTGTTGTTCGGCCTGAGTTGCCGCTTTATCCCGACCGCATGGTGGTCGGTCGGCCGCCCTGTCTCGACCACGTGGTGGTCGTTCTGCATTACACGAGGGAGATGTGTGCTCCGGTGCCTCCTCATCTAATTGAGGTAGCAGTCTGCGTTTTGGGTAGCTCTTGGTTGGGCGCTTGAGGCCATATTCTTCCGCTGTCAGGACGTCAGTCCATCTGTCAACAAGCAGATCTTGTTCAGCTTGAAGTTGCCGCTGCTTCTTTTTCAGGCTCCTTGCAGTGGCTATGATTTGAAGCTTAAGGCGTTCCTGCTCAAGAGGGTCCTCAGGCACGATGAAATCTTCGTTGTCGAGGCTTGTCTCCTCTTCGGAGGGTGGACGGTAACTATCGGTCCCCGAGTCATCTTCTATGGCCTGCTCATCAGGGTTGTCTTGCCTGTCGTCATGTTCCTCCTGTTCGGATGCAGCTCCGACAGGGTCTTCATTGTTTTCGGCGTCGCCCGAAGTGCTATTTTCTCCGGTACCAGTATTGCTGTCCTTTGAGCGACGAGACTTAGAACTGCGTTTGGGGCGCTGGCGCTTGGACTGTGTCTCGGAAGTTTTATTCTTATCTGGCTCTTCTTTATCATCGCCAGATCCCTTGGGTGTATCAACCATGTATACTTCATACGAAGAGGTGGCCATCCAACGTCCAGTGAATGGCGGGTCTTGGCCTTGCTCATTGTCGGCATCGTTGTCCATACCGGTGATGTCTTCGGAGCCATAGTCAAGCACGTCGGTTAAGTCGTCAGCGGTGGCTATGAAGTGGGTAGTGGGTGGGAAGCAAAATTCCTCGTCGTCCGCCTCTAGCTCGAACCGAACATTGTTCGGCTGTGAGTCTTCCTCCAAGGACAAGTTCTTCAAAGAATTTAGTACGTCACCCAAAAGCGAATGCTGGAAGACGTCTACGGCGCTAAATTCAAAAATCAACAACCGATCTAGCTTAGTGTCCGCATGTGTATCCGGTCCGAAACGTGCAGCCGGAAACGAGTCCGGGGTTCCGTTGACGTAAGCATTGCAGGATGTTGAGTCCGTGTGCGGCTCCAACGCCGCGGACTTTATGGCTTTGGAGGGCGCGATCTGCTTTGGTACTGTGTAACATCCCAAAATTCTAAATTTTGGAATGTTATAATAAATAGATAGATTTGATTGATTGTTTGATTGATTGTGTGAAATTGAGTGAAATTCGAAACTTTTGAAAGTTAAATGAGAGGGAATAAAAGGACTTTCCCAAACTTTCATTTTTCTTTTATGATCTCCGTGAATTCAAATTCTTTTCACCACAAAACCCTGGAGAGAAGATGACATGACTTCTTCAATTTATTTAAATGACAAGGGGTGTTGAAAATATTTGAATTTCATTTGGAAACTATTTCCAACCCAGGAACTTTATGCAACTCAATGATTTTCACGAGCGAAGATAAAATGACTTCTTCAAAACATATGAAATATGAGTTGGGAGTTTCAAAGAATTAAATTCAAAGTTCTTTTGAATTTATTTCAATTTGGAATTATTTGAGTTTTATTCAAATTATTTTTCTCCAAAAATAAAATATAAGGAAAATAGGGTAACATGATTCCTTACAATAGAAAATTGGAGAGAAATAAATTTGAATTCATTTTGGTATTTTTAAAATGATTTTTGTTGGATTTTATTAGAGCAGAAGCACTCTTTGCTTTATTTGAATTTGTGTGTATTTTATTTGACTCTAGAAAAAATTTCATCTTGTAGGAAATCTTTTTCTGAAAATTTTGATATATAATATGCCTATAGTATATTTCTGTTTTATTTATTTTATTTATTTCTTTGGCTGTCTGTTAAAAAGATTCCCTCATGAACTGGGTCGGCCCGACTCTGCCAAAGCCAAGGCTCAGCCTCAAGGCCATCGCCACCAACCCCCAAGTGAGTCCTCCCGAGCATGCCGGCCGCCGCCGCAGCCGTGTCCGCCCTGGCCTCCTCCTACCCCCTTCCCCAAGTCGCGCATCCCCTCCCCACCTATAAAGGGCGCCGCCCCAAAATCCCTCCTCTCCTCACTTGTGCTTGAATCAACACCGCCGCCGCCCTTGCCTCGGAGCTGCCACCACCGACTCACGCGCCCAGCATCTTGCCGCCAAATCTCCGCCCATCGCCGTCGACCCGGAGTCGCCGCCGATCAAATCGCCGCCTCACCCGCTTTCATGGGAGACCGCCGTCATGGGATCCGCTCCACCGCCTCGACCATGAGTTTTCCGGTCCGGTAATAAACCACCCAGGTTTTCTCCGGTTTTTCCTTTAGGGTTCGGTTTTTGTTTAAAACATGTGTTTTTTATATATAGTTGGTTAGGTAGCGAATGTTTTCTGTTTAGTTAGTTTCAGCGAACGTTTTCGTTATTTAGCGTTCGGTAACGAACGTTCGTTATTTAGACTCTTTCTTTTTCTGTTAGTTTTACCACGGACTTCTTTGTAGATGTTTTATTTACAATTTAGCCCGTGTTGTTCAAACACTCATAACTCTTTGCTCGTTGGTCGGAACTAGATGAAACCAACGCCCACTTCTTCGTTACGATCTCCTCTATCCAGTAATCCAACTCAAACATGTTTTTGAAAGTTTAAAAATTGAATTAGATCAGATTTGAATTCAAACTTCTTTTGATCATAACTTGAGTTTTATAACTCCTATTTAGTTGATTCTTTTTGCAAATTAAAGCTCTTGACCTAAACTTTCTGATAAGGCCAAATTCACATAATTTTGGTATTGTTAGAAATTGTTTTATCTTACAAGAGTTATTCCAGGTAAACACACATCTGGGTGGATTGAGGTACCTGGTTATTCCAGGATTGCCTGTCTAGGCACCTGGGTAGACCAGGATTGTCTGTTTTTTTTATGGACCGCCACCCAGGCTCAAAGGGATCATGAGATTATTCATACTAGAAACTTCCGTGTGCAGCCACAAGCTATTATGGGCTCTAGCATAGTTGATTAAGTCATGCGAACTCTTACAGTGGTAGACTAGCAGATGTAGGGGAAAGTAGGTGTACCGGTCTACCCATCGTAAGGTGCTAGCGCTTCTGAAAGACTATGTCTCGGTCATCCGTTTCTCAAACACCATGTAGTGCGAGAATCCCAACGGAGGAGATCGAGTCTTGTGGGGAAAAGTGCACAAACCTCTGCAGAGTGTACAAACTAATCATGATTAGTCATGTCCCCGGTTATGGACATCTTGAGTATCTGGTTCTTGGATTATCCTGTTGATCTCATCACGTTACTTAAATAATTTGTTGGGTTTTAATGATGGTGCTTAATTGGGATTGAGAATGCTGTCAACCATTCTCAATGTTTAACAACCACCATGATAGTTAAATAAAATATATTCCTTTGCAGTAGGAAAAATTGGCTTTTCGCAAAAACATTATAACCATAGAGCTTTTCCACCAGCCAAATATGAATGTAGTGATAGCCTTATTCATCATTATCCTATGGTGTGAATTTGCCAGTACATTCAATGTACTGACCCTTTGTGGCTGCAACGTCTCATGTTGCGTGATCTTCTGACGAGTAAGTGATATGTTAGAAGTACGATTTCTACACTCAACTTTGCCGTTGGTGTTGATGGGAATCCACAACCTTGTTACTTCCGCTATTTGGATTGAGGTAATAGTATTTACGTTACTTTATACATGTGATTTACCTCTGTTATAAATCCTCGAGTCTTGTGTGTGTCAAAGATACCGATCCAGGGATGACACTTAAGCACAGAGACTTGATCCATTCGGGTCGGGTCGCTACAAGATGGTATCAGAGCACATGTTGACTATAGGACGTGACCCTAGAAACTGGCAAGCCCATAGGAAGATTTTTTTCTCTACAACTTTCTTTTCTAAAGGATCTTTTTGCCTCTCTTCTCTTCTGAGCTTATTCAAATATTCCCTTTTAGTGAGACCATACCCCTTTTCCCTTTTGACCACTCGAAGATTCGATCGATGATACCACTCCAAGGAGACAAGATATCAAACAACTAAGACCATTTGGAATGAAGAGGATTTTACCGTGTAAATGGAAACTACAACTGTTGAAGACTCCGAAGACTTGGAGAATTTGAGGGATATGAAGAATTTTCATATTTAGTATGACCTAGGAAGGCTACCTTTATGGAACCTGGCAGAGTATGGAAGCTGTCAATACCCGAGATCAAGGTGTATCGGAGAAAGACCGGAATATGGAGCGTTAGAACTCAAAAATTTTGTCAGGAAACCCAAGACATGAGAGATCAATTATGGAATTACAGCTCATGGCAGTAACATGGGCATAGACGCGGCTAACCATGGTGTTATCGCCCGTTTATGCTATTGTCACCGTCCTGAGTTAAGCATGCAGATGCATGAAAGGATTGGATGGTAGAAGGCTGATGGAGCACCTATCAGCAAGATGAAGTTTTAACCTTAGCCGGTGTATCACCAGGATCTGGAGTGTTACATCAAGAAGTTTAGATGGACCTACAAAAAAGCAGTATTTGATAAGGAAGCGTTTCATGAAGAACGCAGGACCCAGAAGCTGAAAGTAGCCAAGCTAGAGGAGCCAAACCTCGAGATACCGGAGATTCGTCGTGAACTGAAGGACAGTAGGATCATGGTTCATGTCGAGGTTGATGAAATCCAAAAGTTGGAACGTAACTCCAGAAATATTGAAGGACGCCACGAGAGACTTTGCGTCAACAGAGATGAACTGGCAAAAGAACTTGAGTAGGACAAGCATGATCGGAAGAACCCATCGGAGACATGAACAAGAATCGAAGAGTTTGATGACTTTGAAGATTTATTGACCATTAGAAGCCCAAACCCCTATTATATACCTGCGTTAGATGCGGTGATTGTGAGCTGTCATTTGTTTGATGTTTTTCCGACAGCCACAAATAAAATCTGTCTTTTCAAAACTTTTGTTTGTATTGTGTGTATCCCTCTCTATCTCTCTTATCCCCCCCCCAACCCATGGACCCAATAGAGGATGAATGGAGATGAGCTTATATTTTCTGGACCGATGAGTCAACTGGAGATGGACCGATGGATTCAGAACATGGAGGATCGCATGGAGAATAACCCTATAGTCGAGAAGGATATAGCCCAGCATGCTCTTCCATTGTTTGAAAGAGGTGCTGCTACCTAGGTGGAGGATGTACCAAACCATCAATGGATGGCAAGGAATAACCACTTGGAAAGAATTTAAGTGGACTTTGTTAAAGTCTTGGCTAGTGTCCCAGAAATTGAGGCCTTATGGAAAGGATATGAAGAAACCTTGTGCATAGAAGCTTTGTGGAGAAGTAGGACACAACCATAAAGAAAATAAGGACAAACACCCTCATAAGCAGAGGATTACCAAAGGAGTTAGCCGAGGATCTCAGGGAACTTCGGTTGGAGATTGTTCCCAAAGGTTTTGTTGCGACAATGGAAGTTCGGTCTACATTCAGGAAAGATCATGAAGCTCAGAAGGATGGCAAAGAGATTGCTGAGGTAAAAGAGAGGATGAGAAAAGGAAAGGCCAAAGGTTTTCGTAAGGATGAGCACGACACCTTATGGTTCGAGGATCGTGTAAATGTGCCCAATAATTCAAAGATCAGGGAGTTAATACTTCAGGAGGCTCATGACTCACCATACTCGATTCGCCCTGGAAACATCAAGATATATTTGAATTTGAAGGAGCATTTCTGGTGAACTAGTATGAAGAAGGATATTGCGTAGTATGTAGTCGTAGGTGATGTAAGCCGAGAGAGTAAAAGCGAGCATCGTAAGCCGCCAGGATTACTACAGCCTATGCCGATACCGAATGGAAGTGGGATAAGCTTGGCATGGATTTCATTACCGGATTTCCCAGAACCCGATCGGGATATGATTCTATCTGAGTAGTAGTTGATTCGCTTGACCAAAGTGGCTCACTTTATCCCAGTGAAAACCACCTATACAAGTGAGAAGTTGGCCAAGATATATTTGACCAGGATCGTATATGCATGGAGTTCCGAGGACCATCATATTAGATAGAGGAACATAGTTTACCTCAAAGTTTTGGAATCAGCTGCACCAGACTTTGGGTACTAGGCTAGAGTTCAGTACAGCCTTTCATCCGCAGATAGATGGATAAATCAAGAGAGTTAATCAGATTCTGGAGGACATGTTGAGAGCGTGTGCGCTAGACTATGGATCTAGTAGTGATGATAATCTACCTTACGCGGAGTTCTCATACAACAACAGTTACCCAGCCAGTTTGAAGATGGCCCCTTTTGAAGCTTTGTATGGGAGAAGGAGCCAGACACCGTTGATGAGGGATGAAGTTGGAGACCGTCAGGTGTTTGGACCACTTTTGTTAAAGGTTGTCTGAAGAGAATGTTAAGTTGATTCGAGATAAACTGAAGGTAGCTCGATCTGGCGGAAGAGTTATGCGGACTCAAAACGCAAGGAGGTAGTCTATGAAATTGGAGATGAGCATGTCTTCGTGTGTCCCCTCTGCGAGGAGTTAAACGATTTGGAGTTAAGGGAAAGTTAGCCCCGAGATTTGTAGGACCATACCGAGTTTTGGAGAGTATGGGAGAAGTGGCCAACAAGTTGGAGTCACCCGAAGGACTGTCAGGAGTTCATGAGGTGTTTCACGTTTCCCAGTTGAAGAAGTGTCATGCCGAGATGGCCAATATTCCCCTATAAGGACGCTTGACCCTGGAAAGGTTAATGATGTTCCACGAAGTGGAGTGTGGACTTCATAAGTACGAGTTTTATCTCGATATGTTGGATACACCAAGTATATGAACAGATGAAGTACTATTGAGTATAAAGGCGGTATGATGTTGGAAATATGGATCAATGGAAATTCCATGATGAGTCTGAGTAATCATGTCCTAGTTTGGTGCCAATAGAAGGAAGGAAGACAGTACAATTGAATGGATTTCAGAATGCTAGGAAGCTGGAAGTTGAATGTTGGAATAACGATCAGTTGCCCGCAATGATGAGTTCAAGGTTTACAAGTGATGTGATGGGCCATAACCCACAGGCCCCAGGACCTGCCAAGAAGCAAGCACATTCTTGCTGAAGGAAAAACCCTGGATGATGTTACGATTTTATCAACCGACGATTCTATAGGAGTTTACGCAAAACCTGAGAGTTGTTAAGGAACGATAGATGTTTATTTGGCTTGCAAAATTAATGGATTTATCCAAACTTGGTTCGTCGACAAGAGAAATTCTGCAATGCTTGTGAGGATGACCGAGTGTTAGAATGCGAGATTCGCTAAACCATGTACAAGGTAATGATTTGGGTGCGGGATGGATTGATCACCATACCGACTTACTCTTATTATTCGCCTTGCTATATGGGATGGTAAATCTGAGTGACTTACCTATAGTAGAGAGACGACGATCAAAACCTTGTTTGAACCTTAGAATGGTATAAGTATTTTCCCTTGTACACGGCAGATGTTGCCAATCGTAGGATATATGGTGAGGTTCAACCCAGACCCGTTTTCTGCAGGACAAACCATAAATTGTTGACCACCATGAGATATCAATAGTTAGTTAGTATTGGCGCCAGACCCTATCAGCTAAGAAGACCCAGTCTCAGAATAACCTTACCAAGATAAAAGGACAAAAGAATTGCGGTAAAAAGGTTATGCCGCTACCGGAAGAGCCAGAGAAGGAATTATACTGAAGATTCTGGGAAGACCGACACTGTCATCAATAAGGATGGAGTATATGAGTTTTCATGGAACCATAACCATGCTTCTAAGGGTGGTAGCACCCGAGACCCCCGGAGACGATCGATGGATTTTTTTTGAAGACCCCAAACCTAACCTATTTCTTTCTAGCCTCTCCGAATCTCGAGGACGAGATTCATTTTAAGGGTGGTAGGTTTGTAACATCCCAAAATTCTAAATTTTGGAATGTTATAATAAATAGATAGATTTGATTGATTGTTTGATTGATTGTGTGAAATTGAGTGAAATTCAAAACTTTTGAAAGTTAAATGAGAGGGAATAAAAGGACTTTCCCAAACTTTCATTTTTCATTTATGATCTCCGTGAATTCATATTCTTTTCACCACAAAACCCTGGAGAGAAGATGACATGACTTCTTCCATTTATTTAAATGACAAGGGGTGTTGAAAATATTTGAATTTCATTTGGAAACTATTTCCAACCATGAACTTTATGCAACTCAATGATTTTCACGAGCGAAGATAAAATGACTTCTTCAAAACATATGAAATATGAGTTGGGAGTTTCAAAGAATTAAATTCAAAGTTCTTTTGAATTTATTTTCAATTTGGAGTTATTTAAGTTTTATTCAAATTATTTTTATCCAAACATAAAATAAGGAGAATAGGGTAACATGATTCCCTACAATAGAAAATTGGATAGAAATAAATTTGAATTCATTTTGGTATTTTTAAAATGATTTTTGTTGTATTTTATTAGAGCAGAAGCACTCTTTGCTTTATTTGAGTTTGTGTGTATTTTATTTGACTCTAGAAAAATGTTCATCTTGTAGGAAATCTTTTTCTGCAAATTTTGATATATAATATGCCTATAGTATATTTCTGTTTTATTTATTTTTATTTATTTCTTTGGCTGTGTGTTAAAAAATTCCCTCACTTGTGGGCCGGCCCGACTCTGCCGAAAGCCAAGGCCCACAGCGCCATCGCCATCGACCCGGCGGAGTCCGCTTGAAACACGCCGGCCGCCCGCCGCTTGCCGTGTCCTTGACCTCCTCCTACCCCTTCCCCAAGCGCCTCCTCCCCACCTATAAAGGGCGCCGCCTGCCCCGTCCAAATCCCTCCTCTCGCCACGCTGCCGCAGATCGACGTGCCGCATCTCACCGCCGCCGCAGACGCCTCGGGAGCCGCCACCACCGCCACCACCGACTCCGCCGCCCCGCGCCGCGCTCGCCGCCGTCTCCGCCCATCGCCGTCGACCCCGGAGTCGCCGCCGATCCAAGTCGCCGCCTCGCCCCGCTCGCCGGAGACCGCCGTCGCCGGATCCGCTCCACCGCCCGACCCGCCGGTTTTCCCGGTCCGGTAATAAACCACCTCGGTTTTCTCCGGTTTTTCCTTTAGGGTTCGGTTTTTGTTTAAAACGCGTGTTTTTTATATATAGTTGGTTAGGTAGCGAATGTTTTCTGTTTAGTTAGTTTTGGTGAAAGTTTTCGTTCGTTAGCGTTCGGTAACGAACGTTCGTTATTTAGACTTTTTCTTTTTCTGTTAGTTTTACTCAGGGACTTCTTTGTAGATGTTTTATTTACAATTTAGCCCATGTTCTTCAAACACTCATAGCTCTTTGCTCGTTGGTCGGAATTAGATGAAACCAACGCCCACTTCTTCGTCACGATCTCCTCTATCCAGTAATCCAACTCAAACATGTTTTCGAAAGTTTAAAATTTGAATTAGATCAGATTTGAATTCATACTTCTTTTGATCATAACTTGAGTTTTATAACTCCGATTTAGATGATTCTTTTTGCGAATTAAAGCTCTTGACCTAAACTTTCTGATAAGGCCAAATTCACATAATTTTGGTACTGTTAGAAATTGTTTTATGTTACAAGAGTTATTCGCTTGGTTTTGATGTTTTCTGAATTGTCTTCTTCGTTCTTTCCGATCTTTTGAGTGATTGCTTATGTGTGGTTACTATTGCTTGTTTACGATAGATTGACCGGAGTGTGACGAGTAGAGCTATCGAGAGTTTTGAGTGCGAATCATCTTCACCAACTTTGCAGGCAAGTTCACACTTTGATCATATCCCTTTTCATACCCAGTTTTTATGCATTAGTTTCAACCCTCAAACATTGCATGAGTAGGATTGATAACATGTGGGTATCGGGAAGTAGTTGATGAGGTAGGAACCTATTGCCCTGCATTCAAACCTTGGGAGTTACTATTACGTTGCTTATATTGCTATGCTATGCTCGTAGACGTGGATTGGGTTTTGAGAGTATTCATGACAGTTGTGAGATTGTTAATTAATGGTTTACTTAAGGTGGCAACTTAAACACACATCTGGGTGGATTGAGGTACCTGGTTATTCCAGGATTTCCTGTCTAGGCACCTGGGTAGACCAGGATTGCCTGTTTTTTATGGACCGCCACCCAGGCTCAAAGGGATCATGAGATTATTCATACTACAAACTTCTGTGTGCAGCCACAAGCTATTATGGGCTCTAGCATAGTTGATTAAGTCATGCGAACTCTTATAGTGGTAGACTAGCAGATGTAGGGGAAAGTAGGTGTACCGGTCTACCCATCATAAGGTGCTAGCGCTTCTGAAAGACTATGTCTTGGTCATCCGTTTCTCAAACACCATGTAGTGCGAGAATCCCAACGGAGGAGATCGAGTCTTGTGGGGAAAAGTGAACAAACCTCTCCAGAGTGTACAAACTAATCATGATTATCCATGTCCCCGGTTATGGACATCTTGAGTATCTGGTTCTTGGATTATCCTGTTGATCTCATCACGTTACTTAAATAATTTGTTGGGTTTTAATGATGATGCTTAATTGGGATTGAGAATGCTGTCGACCATTCTCAATGTTTAACAACCACCATGATAGTTAAATAAAATATATTCCTTTGCAGTAGGGAAAAATTGGCTTTTCGCAAAAACATTATAACCATAGAGCTTTTCCACCAGCCAAATATGCATGTAGTGATAGCCTTATTCATCATTATCCTATGGTGTGAATTTGCCAGTACATTCAATGTACTGACCCTTTGTGGCTGTAATGTCTCATGTTGCAGGATCTTACAATGAGTAAGTGATACGTTAGGGTTACGATTTCTACACTCAACTTTGCTGTTGGTGTTGATGGGAATCCACAACCTTGTTACTTCCGCTATTTGGATTGAGGTAATAGTATTTACGTTACTTTATACATGTGATTTACCTTTGTTATAAATCCTCGAGTACTGTGTGTGTCAGCATACAAATCCAGGGATGACACTTAAGCACAGAGACTTGATCCATTCGGGTCGGGTCGCTACATACTGAGGCCGTTGCAGCAACATGATCCATCTCCTGGGTGTGCTCCGATGACAAATTTAGGTCATGTTCATCGGAGAAAGGGGGAGCGATCGCCGCAGTATCAAATCCCTCAAAGATCAAGTCTCCACGGATATCCGCGACGTAGTTTAAGCTTCCGAACCTGACCTGGTGGGCAGGGCCGTAACTATCGATCTGCTCCAGATGGCCAAGTGAGTTGGCCCGCAGTGCGAAGCCGCCGAATACGAAGATCTGTCTGGGGAGGAAGGTTTCTTCCTGGACCACGTCATTACTGACGATCGAAGGGGCCATCGAGTCCTTTGCCAACGGCACAGTGGAACTCTCAATGAAAGCACCAATGTCGGTGTCAAAACCGGCGGATCTCGGGTAGGGGGTCCCGAACTGTGCGTCTAGGATCGATGGTAATAGGAGACGGGGGACACAATGTTTACCTAGGTTCGGGCCCTCTTTATGGAGGTAGTACCCTACTTCCTGCTTGATTGATCTTGATGAATATGAGTGTTACAAGAGTTGATCTACTACGAGATCGTAATGGCTAAACCCTAGAAGTCTAGCCTATGAGTATATGGTCATGAATTTGTCCTATCCGGACAATGCTCTCTGGTTTATATAGACCCCGGAGAGATCTAGGGTTACATGAGGTCGGTTACATAGGAGGGAATCTTCATAATAGGCCACCTAGCTTGCCTTCCACGCCAAGTACAGTCCAATCCGGACACGGGTATTGTCTTCGACCTTCGTATCTTCACAGCCCATCAGTCCGGCCC
The DNA here is from genome assembly GCA_021605145.1 of Aegilops bicornis. NCBI lineage: Eukaryota > Viridiplantae > Streptophyta > Magnoliopsida > Poales > Poaceae > Aegilops > Aegilops bicornis. The sequence goes on along the minus strand of CM038671.1, from coordinate 437,351,993 downwards.
ATGGATAACAGGCCGGACGCCCGAGTACCCCTTAGTCCAGGACTCCCTCACTCAACAATGAGGTTGTTGGAGATAAGGATGAACGAGGGAAGGCCTTGTCTGCAAATGTGGAGAGAGGTGCGGGTATCTTTTAGTTTAATTTCCATCCGTCAAATATAGATCGGACGGTCTATTGCAAGGTGGCACACATACCATCATCACCAACTTGGGTTTTTTATAAGAGAAGAAATATAAGTATGGAGATACAAACGTATTATCGATACTTGTTTCCATAAACTAGGATCTATATTCTATTCAACGACTCAACATGTGGGGCCTTAGCACAATGACTTCTCGACTGTGTAAAACAAAGGTTTTCCCTCCGATAAGGAGGGGGTGACGGCGGCGCTTTCGGCTTGCTCTAGTCCTCGTAGTCATGCTAGGTTGTCTACGCACGTGTAGATTTATTCTTTTTCACGTCTCGTGTTCGCCGTACTACAACGACTGTTGATGAATAGATGGTAAGTTATTCACGGAGAAACCCTTGTTGCGCGTGTTTTCGAGAGATAGAGAGACAGTGTGCATTTGTGATATGTCTAGAGACTAAGGCAATGATAAGAGATTCTTTGTGTCTATGTGTGTGGAGGATAGAGAGAGACATGTACATGGGGCTTTGTGTTGTGTAACGTGGAGACACATAGACATAATCAGAGAGTGAGTGTGTGAGATACACGTGCGGACATGGGGACAGATGTGTGAGTTAGAGAGATGGAGAATTTTGGTGTGCATATGAGCTAGAGAGGGGGATATATACATACCTAGAGCTAGAGAGAATATGCAAGGGTGTGTGTCTTAAAAGAAGGATCCAAATAGATGGGTGTATGTGCGTGTATATGTGTGTTTGTGCGCACGTTTGTGTGTGAGAGGGGGTGTGTGTATGTGGAGTAGAGAGACCAATAATGATGTAAACCTAGTATAAGGGAAGGGGAATGGTGTGACATGTGTGTCAAAGAGAGACAAAGGCATGTGTAGTAGCGGGATAGCATGGGTGCGGGCGGGGAGCGGACTATTTGGAAGAGACATCGAGTGTGTGTGGGAGAGGGGTATGAGAGCGAGCGAGCGAGAGAGAGAGAGAGAGCTAGCGACGGAGAGAGAGAGAGAGAGAGAGAGAGAGAGAGAGGAAAATAGGGGGGAGAGGGGTCGTTTGTGTCCGTAAGTGGCATATAGATAGGGAGACAATGTTGATGTTGTTCAAAATTGGCCTATGTACGGAGAAGCAAGGGAAGTGAGTCATCGTGTGTGTGATAGGGACTTCATGAGAGATCTTAGAGAACAACATGTGAGATTGAGAATGATGATACATTAGGGAGCTATGGAAAGAGTCGCGGCATATATGTATACATGGAAGGAGCTGGGGCGGGTCCGCATGTGGGAGAGATAGAAAGAGGAGAGTGGTGCACAAGGAGACAAAGTGTGCTTGTTTACAGTGGGGGTGGTGTGTGAGGTGAGTGTACGAGAACCACATAACAAGGGAGATAGACGTTTGGGGGTGACGTTTTGCGTGTATGGGAAAGATACACTCTACATAGTGTGTGTGCTTGGGAAAGAGAGATGCCGGGAGACCTAGAGAGTGGGGGAAGAGATGTGTGCATGCCCGAGAGACAAAGTGATAAGAGACCTATATTGGGGTCAGGACTTTAGAAGAGAGGGGGTGTTAATGTGCTCGTGTTTTCGTGTCTGGGGGAGAGAACGAGGTGTGTGGGGGGGGCGACGGAGGGGGTGGGGGTTGATACGTCTCCAACTTGTCTATAATTTATGAAGTATTCATGATGTTTTATTATCATTCTTGGATGTTTTACAATTATTTTATAGCAACTTTATATCATTTTTTGGGACTAACCTATTGACCCAAAGGCTCAAAGGCTGCTTGTTGTTTTTTGCTTGTTTTTACATCACGGAAAATCAATATCAAATGGAGTCCAAACACTGAAACTTTTTGTGGATTTTTATGGACCAAAAGGAACCCAATGGGCCAGAAAGACTGGGGTGCCCGAGGGGGGGCACAACCAACCAGGGCGCGCCAAGCCCACCTGGCGCGCCCAGGTGAGTTGTGCCCACCTCGGTGGCCTCCCGTACCCCTTCTTTGCACTATAAATTCCCAAATATTCCGAAATCCCTCGGGGTTAACCTAGATCAGAAGTTCCGCTGTCGTAGGGCTCCATAGCCACCAAAAACAAATCTACACCCGTTTCGGCACCCTACCAGAGGGGGGAATCATCTATGGTGACCATCTTCATCATCCCGTCGGCCACCACGATGAGGAGGGAGTAGTCCACCCTCGGGGCTGAGGGTTTGTACCAGTAGCTATGTGTTTTATCTCTCTCTCTCTCTCTCTATCTCTCTCTCTCTCTCTCGTGATCTATGTCATGGGCCTTGTTAATATAGTCGGATCATATGATGTTTCTCCCCTCTATACTCTTGTTGTGATGCATTGAATCTTTACCCTTTGAAGTTTTGTCATGTCGGATTCAATATTCAGAGATGAGAACAGATGATATATGTCTTGCGGTGAAAATTGGGGTATCTTATTGATTCACTTGATATATGTTACGGCATTCAACTCGTGGATTCCCGCGGTGATATTGCGGTAATCTTTGCATAGGGGTTGATGCATGTTTTTTCTGACGGAAACTTTGGGGGTCTCTTTATAGTTCTTTGTGTGGATTGAGAATTATGAATATGAATATGCTTTGGTGTTATTCTAGTACAAACTCTAGGATAGATCGAACGGAAACAATAACTTTGTGTTATTTTAGTACGAACTCTTGAATAGATCGAACAGAAAGAATAGCTTTGAGGTGGCTTCGTACCCTACAAACAATTCCTATCTTTTGTTCTCCGCTAATAGGAACTCGGGAGTGATTCTTTATTGTACTTTGAGGGATAATCGTATGATCCAACTATGTTAGCACTGTTGAGAGGTTGCACTAGCGAAAGTACGGACCCTAGGCCTTGTTTTTAAGCATTGCAACACCGTTTTTGTGCTCCTTTACTACTTGCTACCTTGTTTTTTTATTTATTCAGATCATAAAAACCAATATATACTATCCATATTACACTTTAATCACAATCTCTTCGCCGAACTAGTGCACCTATACAATTTGCCATTGTATTGGATGTGTTGGGGACACAAGAGATTTCTTGTATTTGGTTGCAGGGTCGTTTGAGAGAGACCATCTTCATCCTACACCTCTCACAGATTGATAAACCTTAGGTCATCCACTTGAGGGAAAATTGCTACTGCCCAACAAAACTCTGCACTTGGAGGCCCAACACGTGTCTACAAGAATAAGGTTGCGTAGTAGACATCAAGCTCTTTTCTGGCACCGTTGCCGGGGAGGTGAGTGCGTGAAGGTATATCTTTAGATCTTGCAATTCAATCATTTAGTTTCTTGTTTTATCACTAGTTTGGTTTATAAAAGAAAACTACAAAAAAATGGAATTTAGGTTGCATCCTATTATTGATCATCTTTATAATATCTTTCTTGAAAATAATGGTTCGGAAAATTGTGCTCAATTGTTAGAAGAAGAAGTCAATAAAATGCTTCGCACAAAATATTTGAATGATGAGAATGATTGCAATGTTGTTAGTGTGAATTCTTTGAATATCCAAAATGCTAATGATGATTGCATAAGTCATGACAAAAATGTTTCTTATAAGCATGTCACTTTTTGCGGAGTGAATTGGGAGTTCCTTTGCACACCAGAAAGGGAAGATATATTTTGTAAGAAGCATAAATATTTAGAAACGAAAAAGTTGCAAGAGAGGCTAGATGACTGTGCTGAAAGATGTAATTTTTTGGTCATCCTTGTGAACTTTGCAATGAACATGGTCATTTAAATCTTCAATGCAGATTCTTTCATGATCAAATAGTTCCAAACATTGTGATAACCTGATTACCCTTGAGCATCATAAAGAGCTTAGTCTTCTTTTGGGGTATGAAGAAATGAAACGTATAACTAAGGGTATTCCAAAATTTAATCTTGAGAGAATTCTTGATTTTGATCTAGAGGAAATTTATATGTTTTGTGCGGTAAATTGCATTGAGAATCCTTATATTGCCAACTACCTAAAGACAAAAAAACAAATGAAGTATGAAGAGAGTACTAATGAAAGGGAAAATATTTCCCAATACCCTCCTAGTGTTTATTATGATGAATCAGGTAACGAGGAGGAGCTTCCTATCCAATCAATCTCTTCAAGAAGAAGCTTGGAAAAATTAATTAAACCCACACATGGTGTGGTGAAGAAGAAGAAAAGAAGAAAGAAGAGAGGTAAAACTGTATCTCTCCCAAATAATGGTGCTCCCATCACCATCGTGCCTCATGAAAGTGAATCAAATATGTTGATGGAGGATGATGATATTGATGATGATTTTGTTATGCCTATTGCTTGTTGTGATGATTATGATTGGGAAGAAAATGATTTCCATTATGATCTTGAGAATCTTCTTAGCACTTGTTTGGATGAATATTATAATAATGTTTGCTATACTATTGGTGCCATTCATGCTATTGATAAGAATGATTGTGATGATATGCAAAACCACAAGCTTGGGATGCTATGTTTGATGAGTATGATATGTTTGAAGATTTATTGGCTGGAAATAATGCTTGTCCTAAGCTTGGGGATGCTTTCTTAATGAATATGATCCTTTGATTCCTTCTACTTTCGATAAGAAAATTTATTATGATGATAGCATGCCTCCTATTTATGATGATTACATTGATGAAAGTGGGTTTGGAAGAGTGTCAACTTTAGGTAGTAGTGATCCCACTATTTTGGAGGTTGTTGAATCGTATTACAATATTGATGAAAGTGGATTTCGAGAGGTCATGACTTTATTTAGTGATACATCCACTATTTTGGAAGAGGTTTCAACTGACTATGGCAATAAAGTTGCTTTCTATGATGATTATTATGATGACATGTATGCCATAGAGGGTAATGAATTTTCTATGCTTGTGGATCATGAAAAGAATGCTTTATGTAATGGTTACATTGATGAATCTATTCATCATGCTACTGAAAATTATTATGAGAGGGGAACTTATGATGCATGATGTTCTCTTTGTGTTTCAATTGTTATCTTTTATACGAGCATCATTGAAATCATCATGCCTAGCTTAAAAGGCATAAAAGAAAAGCGCTTGTTGGGAGATAACACAACACTTTTACTTATTGTTTTTTCATGTTCACATGATTAAGCTACTGTATTAATTATGTTTTATTGCTTTTGTTTCAATAAAGTGCCAAGTAAAGCCTTTAGGATCATGTTGGGTGATAGTTGATTTGACCCTGCTGAAAAATAGAAACTTTTACGCTCACGAAAGTAAGTCCCATTTTTAAAAGAAGAGTGATTTTGAGTTGATTCATTTTTCAGAAGTTTAATATACAAATTATTCACGTGGTACAATTTTTTCATAATTTTTGGAGTAGCAGAAGTATGGTAGTTATCCAGATCATTACAGACTGTTCTGTTTTTGACAGATTCTGTTTTCAATGCATAGTTTGCTTGCTTTATAGTTTCTATGGCTTATATTTCTCAATATAAATTGTGTAAATGATATGCCACAGTATGAATTGTGTGGAAAAAATTATGAATCTTGTCTTTGACAGTACCAAAGTGAAATGGTTTGCTCTTTATCATACTAACCTATCTCACGAAGTTTCGTTAAGTTTCGTGTGATTGAAGTTTTCATGTTTTGGGTGAGATGTCGATATGAGGAGAATAAGGAGTGACAAGACCCTAAGCTTGGGGATGCCCAAGGAACCACAAGGTATATTCAAGGAAGATCCAAGCAACTAAGCTTGGGGATGCCCCGGAAGGCATCCCCTCTTTCTTCTCCAACATTATCGGTAACCTCACTTGGAGCTATGTTTTCATTCGTCACATGATATGTGTTTTGCTTGGAGCGTCAATTTATTTTGTTAGTATTTGCTTGCTGTTATTTAGAATAATGTTTTGCATCTTTTATTTCAATAAAAGTGGCATTGATAGCCTTTGCCATGCTTATTTTGCAAGTATACATGTTGCTGTTTGAAAACAGAAAGTTTATCGATGTTGCAAAAATTCCCGAGGAAAGTAAGAATGTGATAAAATGTTGAAACTTTTTTCATAATAAGGTCTGATAAATTTTCTACAGTGTGGTAGAATTTCATAATTTTTGGAGTTTAATAAGTATTGATACTCTTGCATTCTTTCTGATTTGTCTTGTTTTTGGCAGATTGCTGTTATGTTTACATTCTTTGCATATGATTGCTTGTTTAATGATTATATTTGAGGATAGGAGTATTAAATATGCAGAGGCATTTAGTATGCAATGTTGAATAATAATTTTAGTAATTTTCTACAGTAGAGATTGATAAGGTTTTTGCATTAGTTTATACTAACTTATCTCACGAGTTCTTGTTGAGTTTTGTGTGGATGAAGCTTTTAGATTTAGGAAAACCATGATATGAGAGGAATTAAGGAGACACAAAAGCTCAAGCTTGGGGATGCCCAAGGCATCCCAAGATAATATTTCAAGAAGTCTCAAACATCTAATCTTGGGGATGCCCCGGTAGGCATCGGTTGGTATCGGTTGAGCCTGAGTTTTAGCTTCTTCACGTGAGTTGTGCTATTCTTAGAATGTCATTTTATTTTTGTTTTGCTTGCTGTTTTAATAAAAAAAACTTAGATCTGAAACTTTTAAATAAGAGAGAGTCCTCACATAGTTATTTATTTACTTAACTACTCGCATGATCTTCACTTATATCTTTTTGGAGTAGTTTGTCATTAACTCTTGTGCTTCACCTATATCCTATGAGTAAATTGTTGAATGAATCGAATATCATGAAGTTGAAATTATATCATGCCTAGTGGTAGCCTCACATTGGGTTTAGAAAGTGAAATCTTTTAAGGCTTGATCACAATATTGGTCATTCAAACAGTTCACGAATAATTAGTGTAAGGAAGAGAACTTTCACATGCAAATATACTATCCTAGAAATCTTTTGTGATTGTGAGCCCCCATCAAAATATTATATGCCAAAATAGATGTTGGACAAGGAAGACAACGTGATGATTTATGTTTGCTCATATTCACATAGAAGTCATATTGTCATAGATCCTTCAACATGTGGTGCTTGCCCCCCATCTTTGCTAGCCAAAAATTCTGCACTAAGTAGAGATACTGCTTGTGCATCCAAAAATCGTTAAACCCAAATGTTATCTCCAAGAGTCCACCATACCTACCTACAGTAGAGATCATTCAAGTAAGTTGTCATCGGTGCAATAAGGCAATAAAAAATTCTTCTAAACGTGCTAGATCATTTAATGTAAGAGAAAATTGAGCGTGGTATGAACTTATGATGGCAAACCAATAAAAGCAATGGACTGCATAATAAAGGTTGCTATCATAAGGGACATATAACATGACGTTCTTTTGCACTAAGGTATTGAGCATACAAACAAATAAGCGCATGGCAACCTATGCTTCCCTCTGCGAAGGGCCTATCTTTTAATTTTCAGTATTTATTTTTATGCAAAGAGTCGAATTTATTCTCTCTATTCCTTTTTATTTTTATCTTTTGCCAAGCATCATGTGGTGAGGAAAGATCTAGGCACATATGTCCAATTGAATATGGGTAACATGAGTTATTATTGGTGAGGAAAGATCTAGGCACTTTGCTAGCTTTCACACTTCATAAATTATTTCTTTTATCATTTACCTACTCGAGGACGAGTAGGAATTAAGCTTGGGGATGCTGATACGTCTCCAACGTATCTATAATTTATGAAGTGTTCATGCTGCTTTATTATCATTCTTGGATGTTTTACAATCATTTTATAGCAACTTTATATCATTTTTTGGAACGAACCTATTGACCCAATGCCCAGTGCCAGTTGCTGTTTTTTTGCTTGTTTTTTACATCGCAAAAAATCAATATCAAACGGAGTCCAAACACCACGAATACTTTTTTGTGGATTTTTTATGGACCAAAAGGAACCCAATGGGCCAGAGCAGCACCTGGGGGGTGCCTCGAGGGGGGCACAACCCACCAGGGCGCGCCAGGTCCCGTAGCCCTTCTTTGCACTATAAATTCCCAAATATTCTGAAACCCCTCGGGGTTAACCTAGATCATAAGTTCCACCGCCGCAAGGCTCCGTAGCCACCGAACCAATCTAGACCCGTTCCGGCACCCTGCCGGAGGGGGAATCATCTCCGGTGGCCATCTTCATCATCCCGGCGGCCACCACGATGAGGAGGGAGTAGTCCACCCTCAGGGTTGAGGGTTTGTACCAGTAGCTATGTGTTTTATCTCTCTCTCTCTCTCGTGATCTATATCATGGGCTTTGTTAATATAGTCGGATCATATGATGTTTCTCCCCTCTATACTCTTGTTGTGATGAATTGAATCTTTACCCTTTGAAGTTTTGTCATGTCGGATTCTGTAACGCCCCCGATTCAATCATACACTAATCATGCACGCAAATGTGTACGATCAAGATCAGGGACTCACGGGAAGATATCACAACACAACTCTACAAATAAAATAAGTCATACACGCATCATAATACAAGCCAGGGGCCTCGAGGGCTCGAATACAAGTGCTCGATCATAGACGAGTCAGTGGAAGCAACAATATCTGAGTACAGACATAAGTTAAACAAGTTTGCCTTAAGAAGGCTAGCACAAACTGGGATACTGAGATCGAAAGAGGCGCAGGCCTCTGCCTGGGATCCTCCTAAACTACTCACGGTCGTAAATCAACGGGCTGCACGTAGTAGTAGGCACCTCCGGGGTAGTCGTCATCGACGGTGGCGTCTGGCTCCTGGGCTCCATCGTCTGGTTGCAGCAATCGAGTAGAGATAGGGGGGAAAAGGGGGAAACAATGCAACCGTGAGTACTCATCCAAAGTACTCGCAAGCAAGGAGCTACACTACATATGCATGGATATATGTGTAAAGGGCCATATCAGTGGACTGAACTGCAGAAGGCCAGAATAAGAGGGGGGTAGCTAGTCTTATCGAAGACTACGCTTCTGGTCACCTTCGTCTTGCAACAGGTAGAAGAGGGTAGGTTGAAGTCCTCCAATGTAACATCACATAGCAATAATCCTACCGGCGATCCCTCCTCGTATCCCCCGAGAGAGCGACCACCGGTTGTATCTGGCACTTGGAAGGGGGTGTTTTATTAAGTATCTGGTTCTAGTTGTCATAAGGTCAAGGTACAACTCCAAGTCGTCCTGTTACCGAAGATCACGGCTATTCGAATAGATTAACTTCCCTGCAGGGGTGCACCAACTTACCCAACATGTTTGATCCCATTTGGCCGGACACACTTTCCTGGGTCATGCCCGGCCGCGGAAGATCAACACGTCGCAACCCCACCTAGGCACAACAGAGAGGCCAGCACGCCGATCTAAACCTAGGCGCCAGTGCAGGCCCATCACCTGAACACACACTTGCGTTGCGTGGGCGGCCAGAAGCAGACCTAGCCTAGTGGCGTTCCAGTCCAATCCGGCGTGCGCCGCTCAGTCGCTGACGTCACGAAGTGCTTCGGCTGATACCACGACGCCGAGTGCCCATATCTTTCCCACGTAGTTGGTTAGTGCGTATAGGCTCGTAGCCAACTCAGATCAAATACCAAGATCTCGTTGAGCGTGTTAAGTATCCATGACGCCCGAACAGGGCCAGGCCCACCTCTCACCTAGGCGGTCTCAACCTGCCTGCCGCTCGCCATACAAAGATCCATCCAGAGGGCCGTCGGGACAAAGGTCCTTTCAGCCCCCAATCCGTGAATCACTCGCGGGTGCTCCACAAGCCGACCCGACTTTAGTCACCACATGTATCATGTATAAGTATAAGTATATACCCGTGATCACCTCCTGAGGGATCACGGCCCGATAGTATAGCATAGTAGACGGACAAGAATGTAGGGCCACAGATGAAAATACTAGCATCCTATACTAAGCATATAGGATTGCAGGAAAAGGTAACAACAGTGGTAACAAGGACAGGCTATGCATCAGGATAGGTATAATGGAAAGCAGTAACATGCTAAACTACTCTAATGCAAGCAGTATAGAGTAGAATAGGCGATATCTGGTGATCAAGGGGGGGAGCTTGCCTGGTTGCTCTGGCAAGAGAGAGGGGTCGTCAACTCCGTAGTCGAACTGGGCAGCGGCAGTGTCGGTCTCGGTGTCTAACGAGAGAAGAGGGGGAAGAAACAATAAATATAATGCAAACATAAGCATGACGATGGAAAACATGACAATGCGCGGTGCTAGGTGTGCCCTAACGCGGTAGGAGGTGGTACCGGTTAAGGGGGGAAACATCCGGGAAAATATCCCCGGGGTTTCGTGTTTTCGGGCAGAGGAGTCGGAGGGGGAAAGTTGCGAGTTTGATAGGTTAGGGGTGTGTGGCAGACGAACGGACTGCGTATCCGGAATTGTCTCGTCGTTCTGAGCAACTTTCATGTTGAAAATATTTTAATCCGAGTTACGGATTAAAAGATATGATTTTCTAAAGATTTTATTAATTTCTGAAATTTAATTAATTATTTAATCTAATTCGAAAATGGATTTATGACATCAGCATGATGTCATGCTGATGTCGGCGATCAACGTTGATCGTTGACTGGTCAATTGACATGTGGGTCCCACAGGACCCACACATCATCTATGGAGGTTAATTAGGGTTTAGGTTAATCTAATTACATTTTTATTAAAATAACATGTTAATTAGTTTAGTTAATTGATCAGGTTAATTTTACTTAATTAATTAAGTTAATTAATTTAGTTAATTAATTTATTATTATTATTATTATTATTATTATTATTATTTTTATTTCAAACTCCTTTTTTTTAAATCGTTCTTGGGCGTGGGGCCCCTAGTCAGTGGCCTAGAGGGCCATTGCGGGGCGGTTGCTAACGGCGCTGATGCCCAGCCCGTTTGGGCGCTTGCCCTTGACGACAGGGGGCGCCGACCAGGACGAGCCCGAGGGCACCGCCGAAAGACCGACGGCGGCGCCAAGGGGCCAGCCACAATGGCGGAGGCGAGGTGGCGTGCCGGTGGCGTGGGGTATGGGAACACGGCGGCGCTGCGAGAAGTGCACCGGCGCCTGGAGCGGGACCAAGCGGGTGAGCGGCGTCACGGAGCGCGAGCGCCGGCACGCGGGCGCTGTGGGCGTGGTCCGGACACGGGCGCGCGCGCGAAGGCGCATTCGTGGGTGCGGCGAGGTCGTGGTGAACGCGGGGGCAAGGGGAGAGGAGGCCGGGAGCCTCACCGCTGATGTAGGGACAGGGCAGTGGGGCTCGGGAGGAGGCAGCGAGGTCCGGTGGGGAGGCTCCGGCGAGGTCCAGCGGCGGCGTGGGTGAAGGGACGAGGCGATCCACCGAGATCCGGCGACGGAGCGGTCGCGGACGAAGCGGCGTGGCGGCGTGGTCCCGGCGAGGTGTAGGACGGGACGCGGCGGCAGCGGCAGCGTGAGCTCGAGCTCGAGGAGGGTGACGGGACGACGTGCGGGCGGGGCGATGAGGTCAGCGGCGACGAAGGAGGAGGACGGCGTCGCCAGGTCAGGGCAGCGCCGGTGACGGGTGGTGTTGGGGCGCCGGCGTCGGGTGGGGCGGAGCCGCTCCCCTCCCGATCCACACAGGATCGAGCAGACGAGAGGCGGGGGAGAGGGGGTCGGCGATGAGGTCGGGCGCCATGGCGCGGCAGCGGGGGTCGGGTGCGGTTGCCCCGATCCAGATCCGTTCGTGGGGGAGGAGCGAGTGGGGTTCTTCCCGATCCAATCTGGATCGGGAGGGGGGGAAACGATGGGGGGTGCGGGTGGTTGGGTTAGGGTTTGCGGGGGGGTGTGGGGATAAGGTGTGGCCGGCTGGGCCAGTTGGGCCGGCCTGGCAGAATGGCGGGCCGAGCCCAGGTTAACAGGGGGTTTTCTTCCTTTTCTTTTTATTTTATTTTACCCTTTATTTATTCTATTACTTTTAGTTGCTATTTTTGTAGTGATAACAAAATACCAAAGTGGCACCTAAATTGATGTTTACTATTTATGCCACTGCCTCATAAATTTGCTAACCCAAAATAAAATAGTTTTGTAATTATTTAATATTTAAAGTATTTAAATAATAGTTTTTGCTACTGTATTATTCATCTCATAGTTTTTAAGCATTTTATAATAGTGTGGTTCCTTCGCCATAATTACCTATGCAATATTTGGCACAACCCAAACATTTTAGTTTTATTATTTGAAAACTTTTGTTGTTTGCCTATATTTTAAATTTGAATTTGAATCGTTTTGAACTAACACGAGTTTACCAACAGTAACCTAGGTGACGTGGCATCATTAGCGCAGGGTTACTGTAGCTTGATTACCCGGGCGTCACAATTCTCCTCCACTACAAGAAATCTCGTCCCGAGATTTAAGCGGTGGAGTAAGGGGAAAGTTACAGTTACGATATTATAACGGATCTTCTCGAAGAAGTTAATCCCTTTTCGTTGATGTCTTCAATTCTTTATTCCGATGCATCATGATAAACTTGTCATCATTTCTTCGGGAACTCCATCGTACTTACGAAAGGATAAGGGCAGCTCACTACGACATAATGCTTTTGAGGGAAACAATGGGGTTAACCCATGAATTAGTATAAGATTATCTCTCGAGTTGAACATATGAAATACCTCGAGAGTAAGGTCTGAAAGGTACCATAAGAGGCTCCAAGCGGATAGATAGTTGCTCAAGCACGAACCAGAGTGAGAAAGGGGTTGAGAGTAGCGAGAGTAAGTATTGCGTCGATACAGAATAGATCACTAGGATAGTGGCCCATGAATTACATACGAGTCCACGCGCGAGGAATAACTTTGGGAATAGGGGGTGTACAGGACAGTCAGGTTTCGATCCTGTGGAACTGTGGGTTATGGGCCCACCATGTGGTTTTTTTTGTAGGAGCAGTGACATCTTTCACGGTCATGATAGCAAGGCAAGTCGAGAGTACCACGTCGGTTATGTCGGCAACAACGTTGGTACCAAGGGCGAGGGACGAAGAGAACCATTTTCCTGCTTGTTGCATCGAGGCGGACCAATAGGCAAAGTTCTCGTCCATCGGTGGTTACCGGAATGTCATCAACAATAGTAACAGGGTCTTACTAACAGATTTGTACACCGAGGTGTTTACATAAGCGAGGAGAATATCACCGCCAGATCATATAGATCACAGGCAACGTTAAACCAACCAATGGAAGGAAAATTCGATTATCACAAAACAATGGAAAGGAAAATGTGTTTAAACACATATTTCAGGGGTATATCCTTCCCAAGGACAAGCGGGGCATGATATCCATGACAAGATAGAAAGTAGAAGACCATTAAGGTAAGGGGAGGAATTTCACGATATTACCCATACAACGGTGTTAGGATAAATGATAAATAAAATTTAGCATCGTGCTTCAAATGTTCTTGTTGAAAATCGGAGTACCATTGACATGCTTCGAGATAGCATTGACATGGTCTTCATGTGAAGATCAGACTCTGGAAACACGAAGGATCCATCAGGAATAACTTGTAGAATAAGTCTTACAATTTCCTCATGGGTGAATGGATAACCTTGCTGAAAAGGAATCTATAATGATAGCGGGGGGGGGGGGGGGGTGCTAGGCATGACATCATGTTACCGGGTCATCAAAGGGTCAACATCATAACTCTTGGAAAGTTGTCCCAACCATCATATCTGACCGAGATTCATATCCAATTGGTGTCATGATACCTCAGACTCCGGGGGTCCGAGAGGAAAAGGTGCAACACAAATCATTTAAATGGCATTGCAAGATTCTCGAGAAATGAACTATGGGAGCGGGTTTACGAAGCAATAGTTCATCATTAAACCAAGGAGGGATGAGAAGGTGGCTGATGGGCTCGGCGACAATTCATCGAGAATTCCAAAGCGGATGGATTTCCACGATAATGTGAACAAGAAGATGACATTTGTTAGATCAAATGATATAATGGGACATGCTCGAGGAAAACATACATAATTAAACATTGGTTGAGCAATTGCACCGAAATATGGGTTGGGTTGCACGGCCAATGTTAGAATGGTGATTCAATTATCGAAAGACTTAGAATGAACTATCGCCCATTCACTTCAAAGCAATAGGGTTGCTAGAAGTTTTGAATTCACACGTCATAGCTCAATTGTCGGTATTAGGTTGAAAACAATACGGGGACCAAGGAATGAACGAAGATGGCAAGAAGTATTATGATATCAAGAATTCTTAAGAGGTGGTGAAATTCTCACCACATTCTTGACAAAAAGAGATGGTAATACTTAGAGGTAAGGAAGATCTATTGCCGGGTAGCAGGGATCTCAAGGTTTACACAAAACACGAACAAGTTGTGTTGAATGGAAGGCAATAAACTGGTCGATGAGAACATGAATCATCGAGGGGCAAGGATGGTATTACCCATCATGAATTCAATTGAATTCCTGGAAGAGCTCATAAGGTTGATGATGATCACGACACATTTTTTGAGAGATTTCATGCAGATGTAATCAATCAGCAACGACATCAAGTCAGAGGAATGATGAAGCAAGAGGTTATTGGAACCACGATTCTGACACAAACTTCGAACTCAAGCTTGTTGTTTACGGTGAAAGGGTATGACGAGGAAAATCGACGTAAGCTTAGCTATCGTCGCAAATTGGTGCTCCGAGAATAAGGACCAGGTAGCACAGTTAGAATCATCACGACTATGATATAGCCAAACAGGCTAGGAATGGCGTGATCGGGTACAAACTCGTAGTTATAGAAGCTTACTGAAGAGTTGTTGAACCGTAGTGCGGACTCGGTTCAGTTATCGGTGTCTTTGAGTGTTTAATAACTCAGAGCCCGTGAAAAATTGGAATCAGTGGGAAGGTAGTACTTGATGAGCTCATAAAAAGTTATGCAGTTCCATGATAATCTCGAGATACCGTGGGGTAATACTCGATGACAGATCAAGTAGAGGTTGGACCGGGTATTGCTCTCTGAAGACAAGTGCTAAAACTTGCACGAGAAATGGTATTCAAAAGAGAACATGGTCGGAACCACGATTGCAAAAGGCGGATCCACGATATAAGATGAACTTATACCAAAGGAATAACTAATTTAAGAGAAGCTTTAACGATAAGATCTACATCGTGTCCATGGGCATGAACACAAGTTCAAGGTCGACTCCCACTTCTCCAATGCATAACCTTTCATTCACTTCTCACCTTCGAGGAAGTTGTAGTGTTGAAATTTTATCTAGCAAAATACCAGAATTGTATGACTCATGAAAACTGTCGAGTTCACACATATTAAGGAAGGCATAGGTTCAACCCATCAGGGTATCGTGGAAATATATACCACAAGCTTCAATAGAAATACCACCAGCTCGAAGCTGAGCAGGGCTGAGAAAGCGAGGATACAATTTACCAAAGGCAATATGTATCGGAGAAAGAACTCACAAAGTGATTAATTATGAAGGACAACATGGGATAACAATCCAACAAAGGACTTGATGGTCCACAAAGGATCTGATATGAGTATCGATACTCAACCAGAAGAGGAAGGCATGCAAATGCAACAGGTTATGGAAGCATCTGAATAATTCGCAGCTTAAATGCAAAGGAATTATGATTTCTAAAACAAAGGATCAGAAGCAGACGTTCTGAATAAGGATGGATCAATTGAATATAACAGAGGCACAATCGACGACAGATAGTTTGGTCGAGCACCAGCTCATGTTCAAAATGACGTCTGAGCCGGAAGGATGAATTCTAGGATCTATTTGAGGATTGCGAGAATTCGCAACATATTGACAAAGGATGCCAATATGACTATTATACTTATGGAATTAATCATAATGAAAGCAAACAAGAAATTCCAGAGCAAAAGGTTCTTTGAGGATTTTCGAATACCGAATGGTATTTCGAAGACTTTTGTGTAACACATGATCAACTAGGGGATGAGCGGATACTCGATAAGTGCAATAATTAACCGTAGGGGTACTCAGGTGACCAAGAACAGCAAGGCAGCAAGCTCAAAGGATTATCGAAACAACGACGAGTTTTTTTCAGGTTATCTTGTAATAACAAGACCAACTGGGGATGAATGTAAGAATAACAACTGCAAGTAGTTATCCATAAGGGTTTGCGGTGGAAGGGGAATTGCAAACGTGATGATTACAAGTTCTCGGGTTAACGGAGAGTATCTTCGAGGTCTTCACGTGCGTGACGACCATCAGCAATAAGCGGCTCTCCGGACGAAAGTGATAACGAGATCCTAATGTTAGATTTAGCAAAATTTATTTAACCCGAATAGAAGAGAGATCAGAGTCCCAGAGTATAGACAAGGAGTAAAAGATCCTAATACCACCCAATGGCGACGTGGGCCCGTAAGGCACACAGCCATGTTAGTAAAAGTTTTGTAATGTCTAGACTCGACTTCGGCCAAGGAGTTGGGAAGGGGGATTCCTACAGGTAGTCGGCTCTGATACCAACTTGTAACGCCCCCGATTCAATCGTACACTAATCATGCACGCAAATGTGTACGATCAAGATCAGGGACTCACGGGAAGATATCACAACACAACTCTAGAAATAAAATAAGTCATACAAGCATCATAATACAAGCCATGGGGCCTCGAGGGCTCGAATACAAGTGCTCGATCATAGACGAGTCAGCGGAAGCAACAATATCTGAGTACAGACATAAGTTAAACAAGTTTGCCTTAAGAAGGCTAGCACAAACTGGGATACAGATCGAAGAGGCGCAGGCCTCCCCGCCTGGGATCCTCCTAAACTACTCACAGTCGTCGTCAACGGGCTGCTGCGTAGTAGTAGGCACCTCCGAGGTAGTAGTCGTCATCGGCGGTGACGTCGGCTCTGGGCTCCATCGTCTGTTGCAGCAATCAAGTAGAGATAGGGGAAAAGGGAAACAATGCAACCGTGAGTACTCATCCAAAGTACTCGTAAACAAGGAGCTACACTACATATGCATGGATATATGTGTAAAGGGCCATATCGATTAATTTGAGCTGAGAAGGCCAAAATAAGAGGGGGTAGCTAGTCTTATCAAAGACTACGCTCTGGTCACCTTCGTCTTGCAATGTAGAAGAGGGTAGGTTGAAGTCCTCCAATGTAACATCACATAGCAATAATCCTACCGTGATCCCTCCTCGTATCCCGTAGAGAGCGACCACCGGTTGGATCTGGCACTTGGAAGGGTGTGTTTTATTAAATATCTGGTTCTAGTTGTCATAAGGTCAAGGTACAACTCCAAGTCGTCCTGGTACCGAAGATCACGGCTATTCGAATAGATTAACTTCCTGCAGGGTGCACCAACTTACCCAACACGTTTGATCCCATTTGGTAGGACACACTTTCTGGGTCATGCCCGTGGCGGAAGATCAACACGTTGCAGCCCCACCTAGGCACTGTGAGAGGCCAAAGACGCCGGTCTAAACCTAGGCGCCAGTGGGTCAGGCCCATCACCTGAACACACACACGCGTTGCATGGGCGTGGGAAGCAGACCTAGCCTAGTGGCGTTCAGTCCAATCGTGGCAGCCGCTTCGGCCGACGTCACGAAGTGCCGGTGATACCATGACGCCGAAAGTGCCCATATCTTTCCCACGTAGTTGGTTAGTGCGTATAGGCTCGTAGCCAACTCAGATCAAATACCAAGATCTCGTTAAGCGTGTTAAGTATCCGCGAACGCCGAGCAGGCCAGGCCCACCTCTCTCCTAGGCGGTCTCAACCTGCTCTGTCGCTCTGCCACAAAGATCCATCCAGAGGGCCGTCGGGACAAAGGTCCTTTCAGCCCCCAATCCGTGAATCACTCGCGGGTGCTCCACAAGCCGACCCGACTTTAGTCACCACATGTATCATGTATAAGTATAAGTATATACCCGTGATCACCTCCAGGGGATCACGGCCCGATAGTATAGCATAGCAGACGGACAAGAATGTAGGGCCACAGATGAAAATACTAGCATCCTATACTAAGCATATAGGATTGCGTAAAGGTAACAACTTGATGGTAACAAGGACAGGCTATGCATCGGGATAGGTATAACGGAAAGCGATAACATGCTACACTACTCTAATGCAAGCGGTATAGAGTAGAATAGGCGATATCTGGTGATCAGGGGGCTTGCCTGGTTGCTCCGGCAAGAGAGAGGGTCATCAACTCAAGTAGTCGGGCAGGCGGCGGTGTCGGTCTCGGTGTCTAACGAGAGAAGAGGGGGAAGAAACAATAAATATAATGCAAACATAAGCATGACGATGGAAAACATGACAATGCACGGTGCTAGGTGTGCCCTAACGCGGTAGGAGGTGGTACCGGTTAAGGGGGGAAACATCCGGGAAAATATCCTCGGGGTTTCGTGTTTTCGGGCAGAGGAGCCGGAGGGGGAAAGTTGCGAGTTCAATAGGTTAGGGGTGTGTGGCGGACGAACAGACTACCTATCCGGAATCGTCTCGTCGTTCTGAGCAACTTTCATGTTGAAAATATTTTAATCCGAGTTACGGATTAAAAGATATGATTTTCTAAACATTTTATTAATTTTTGAAATTTAATTAATTATTTAATCTAATTCGAAAATGGATTTATGACATCAGCATGATGTCATGTCGACGTCGGCGATCAACGTTGACCGTTGACTGGTCAATCGACATGTGGGTCCCCTGGGACCCACACATCACTCTAATCGCTAGGTTAATTAGGGTTTAGGTTAATCTAATTACAGTTTAATTAAACTAACAGGTTAATTAGTTTAGTTAATTGATCAGGTTAATTATACTTAATTAATTAAGTTAATTAATTTAGTTAATTAATTTATTATTATTATTATTATTATTATTATTATTATTTTTTTATTTTTTTTCAAACTCCTTTTTTAAAATCGTTCTTGGGCGTGGGGCCCCTAGTCACTGGCCTAGAGGGCCATTGCGGGGCGGTTGCTAACGACGCTGATGCCCAGCCCGTTTGGGCGCTTGCCCTTGATGACAGGGGGCGCCGACCAGGGACGAGGCCACGGCGAGGGCCTTGCCCGAACCTTGACGGGCCATGACAATGGCCACGAGTGGCGGAGGCGAGGTGGCGGTGCGGCGGTGGCGTGGGGGGAACACGTGGCGCCAGAGTGCACCAGCGCCTTGGAGCGGGACCAAGCGCGGGGTGAGCGTGCGGCGATCGGGCGCAAGCGCTGGCGCCTGTGGGCGTGGATCGGACAGCCGCGCAAAGGCGCGATCGTGGGTGCGGCGAGGTCGTGGTGAACGCGGAGGCAAGGGAGAGGAGGCCGGGGCCTCACCGCTGATGTAGGGACAGGCGGTGGGGCTCGGGGAGGAGACGACGAGGTCCGGTGGGGAGGCTCCGGCGAGGTCCAGGCGGCGGCGCGGGTGAAGGGGACGAGGCAGTCCACCGAGATCCGGCGACGGAGCGGTCGCGGACGGGGCGGCGTGGCGACGTGGTCCCGGCGAGGTGGAGGACGGGGACGCGGCGACGACAGGGCAGCGGGCTCGAGCTCGAGGAGGGTGATGGAGACGACGTGCGGCGGGGCGATGAGGTCCGGCGACGTAGCGGAGGAGGACGGCGTCGCCAGTCGTGGCAAGCGCCGTGACGGTGGTGTTAGGCGCCCGGCGTCGGGTGGGCGGAGCTCCCTCCCGATCCACACAGGATCGAGCGAGACAAGAGGCGGGGAGATGGGGTCGGCGATGAGGTCGGGCGCCATGGCGCGGCAGCAGGGGGAGGGGGAGGGCGCGGTTGCCTCGATCCAGATCCGTTCGTGGGGGGGGGGGGGGGAAGGAGCGTGGGGGGAGTGGGGGTTCGTCCCCGATCCAATATGGATTGGGAGGGGGGTGGGAACGATGGGGGGGTGCGGGTGGTTGGGTTAGGGTTTGCGGGGGGGTGTGGGGATAAGGTGTGGCCGGCTGGGCCAGTTGGGCCGGCTTTGGCGAATACTGGCGGGGCGAGGCCCAGTTAGCTGGGGGTTTTCTTCCTTTTTCTTTTATTTTATTTTTACCCTTTATTTATTCTATTACTTTTAGTTGCTATTTTTTCTAGTGATAACAAAATACCAAAGTGGCACCTAAATTGATGTTTACTATTTATGCCATCGCCTCATAAATTTGCTAACCCAAAATAAAATAGTTTTGTAATTATTTAATATTTAAAGTATTTAAATAATAGTTTTTTACATCTTGTATTATTCATCTCATAGTTTTTAAGCATTTTATAATAGTGTGGTTCCTTCCGCCATAATTACCTATGCAATATTTGGCACAACCCAAACATTTTAGTTTTATTATTTGAAAACTTTTGTTGTTTGCCTATATTTTAAATTAGAATTTGAATCGTTTTGAACTAACACGAGTTTACCAACAGTAACCTAGGTGACGTGGCATCATTAGCGCAGGGTTACTGTAGCTTGATTACCCGGGCGTCACAGATTCAATATTCAGAGATGAGAACACATGATATATGTCTTGCGGTATGAATACTTGAGGTGACAATTGGGGTATCTTATTGATTCACTTGATATATGTTATGGCATTCAACTCGCGGATTCCCGCGGTGATATCGAGGTAATCTTTGCATAGGGGTTGATGCACGTTTTTCTCCGACGGAAACTTTGGGGTCTTTTATAGTACTTTGTGTGGATTGAGTATTATGAATATGAATATGCTTTGGTGTTATTCTAGTAGGAACTCAAGGATAGATCGAACGGAAACAATAGCTTTGTGTTATTTTAGTACGAACTTTTGAATAGATCGAACGGAAAGAATAGTTTGAGGTGGCTTCATACCCTACAAACAATTCCTATCTTTTGTTCTCCGCTAATAGGAACTCGGGAGTGATTCTTTACTGTACTTTGAGGGATAATCATATGATCCAACTATGTTAGCACTGTTGAGAGCTTGCACTAGCGAAAGTACGGACCCTAGGCCTTGTTTTTAAGCATTGCAACACCGTTTTTGTGCCCGTTTACTACTTGCTACCTTGCTGTCTTTATTTATTCAGATTAAAAAAACGAATATCTACTATCCATATTACACTTTTATCACCATCTCTTCGCCGAACTAGTGCACCTATACAATTTGCCATTGTATTGGGTGTGTTGTGGACACAAGAGATTTCTTGTATTGAGTTGCATGGTCGTTTGAGAGAGACCATCTTCATCCTACACCTCTCACGGATTGATAAACCTTAGTTCATCCACTTGAGGGAAAATTTCTACTGTCCAACAAAACTCTGCGCTTGGAGGCACAACATGTGTCTACAAGAATAAGGTTGCGTAGTAGACATCAGGGGTGGGGGTGGCTTCAGATAATGAGTGAGGTGTCTATATTTGAGGGACTTTAGCATAATTGAGATAGAGATGGTCAATAGTGTGCGCACTCATGGTTGATCAATTTGTTTCACAGTTTGGACTATGAGATAACGATACTTTTGAATATGCGTGATATACCATGATGTACCAGAATTACAAACCTATGATTGGAATTTTGGAATTCGACTCAATCATTAGCTTTTGTAATTCGTTTAAATGGAGGTACATTTTTAAGCCGGGATTTCGTGATTTCAAATTCATATATCAAACCTAGATATATACACATACGGGCATGTTCAAACTTTATAATCGTCCTCTTTATTCATACACACACACTTTTTTTGTTTTGTCATCATATTTAGGATAAACACATTTGGAATTTCATTTGAATTGGACCGTATGATGGTATTTGCTTGTACTAGCTCAGTGATCCATATTTGAATTGAATGTTGGAGACATTGATTTTCAAAACTTGCACTTTTTTTGCGTGCAAAACAAATAAATTCTCGGCCATGATATCATAGTCGGTCGTACAATAGCAGAACACTTATAATTTCAGGCGCCAAAAGCTTCCAAACTTCCTGCTCACGTAGAACTATCTCGCGCCCGAAAGTTTAGCCCTGCGATATTCCTGTTTTACCCCTGCCACATGAACGGAAAAGGGCTGCTTTGGTAACTCCATTGTTTTCCCCTCTTTGCCCCCAACATTCTTCCCCAGAGCCCCTCCCCTTCCCCTCCCCGACCCCCCCCAACCACGGCAAGCCGCTAAATCTAGTCCTCCGCCGCAGCGGTGGACCTCACACCCTGTCGGATCTACCTTTAGCACCTTGGAACCCCAAACTGCCAACTCACCACTTCACTGGAGCCGCTTCAGCGACTAGCTTGTCCACCGGTCCAGATCTCCTTGACCGCCATCATGGTCCATCGGACCGGATCTGCTTAACTGGCACCCTCATCCACCACAGTGTAGGTCCTTCACTGACTCCCTCGTCCGCCCCATCGCTGGCTCTTCATACAAGCCCTCGTCCGTCGTAACAGATCCGCCTCACCGAAAGCTCTGTACACCGCGCCCGCCGAAGCCTTCGTTCACTGCACCGAACCCGCTCCATGGACGCCATATTCAACTCCACCGGCCCTGCTTTACTGACGACGCAGCCTCATCAGGTTATTTCGATTTGTACTCCTTTGGTGTTTCTCTTCTTTATCGTGCAACTGTTCACTTACCACAGATGAGCTTGCTTGTATGTCGACAGGCGCCGCAACCGAAGCACCGGAGCCGCTTCAGTGACGGCGACAACCGGCCCAAACTCAACCGCAACACGAGCACCATTGACGATCCTTAGCTTTCAAGTATGACAACGATACCCATACGCCGCCGAGAATCGTGTACTATTATCCTATGGCCGGCTCCTACGTTCACTTTCTTAGCATAAGCACCGCACCTTTGAATTTCTTCAGGGCATCATTCAATTTTTCATGAGACGCGTTATTCTGCTTGCACCTGTAGGGCCATACTTCTGGCAGTGAACATGTTACATGTGCTAAATTACATACCAATGCACATATAGTTAATATGCTTTAGTTTTGTCCTAAGTATTACTGTACTTCCTAGATATCACTGCCTACTATTTTACTTCTTGCATGCTATATTTATGATAATGGTGTTGTTCTGATGCCACCTGTTGCTTCCATTAGACTGCTTCATGTTCTCTATGCTTAATGACACATCAGCAAACTAGCATGTGGTTCCGCTGCTTTTTGTTTGTTTTACCCTACATTTTCTGATGCTAGCTATTACATCACTGCTCCGAGCCGTTGTTCATTACTTTTTTTGTGTCTTCTTGATCTTCCCAAGTTGCATGACTAATTTGATGCTTCTATTAATTATGGAGCTGCCAACCCCATCAAGCAAAATAGTTGTTCTTTTGGGGCTGGCATCTCGAACAAGCATAAAAATAGAGCGAAGCAGATATATTTTCGTGTAAGCACACACCCTTCTGTCATTAGTTTACATGAACCATTGATGATCAATTCGAACCAGTGCATGCGATTAAAATTAATTTTACCTAAATAGAGGGTGCAGAATAAACTACAACAACTAGATTTGCAACCACGGGATCTTGTGATATCTTCAAAGAACATTACAGCAATGACAAGGCTTATGACAACATATGGTAAGCCAGTGTGTTTTAGTACATGTGAAATGTAATGCATGTGGGCTGCTTTCTTGGCTTGTGCCCTCAACCTGTAATCCTACAGAATGACAAATAGTTCAGTTGTCTACTTTGCTGTATTGCTTGATTCGAATGCTTGTTTGTTACTTGTTAGACTATACCTGAGTTGGCCAATATGTCAGCAATGACGGCTGTACTATCATAAAGAAATGTATGCCTAGTTCATTTGAGTCCTTAAATTTTCCTCTGAACTTCATCACAAGACTGTCTTCGTAGTTTATATGAGGCCACATTGTTAAGTGCTTTCTCAGATTATTTGAACTGCTTAGATGCCTTGGCAACTTAAATATAGCGGTGGTACACTCCCTTTCAACTAGGGATGTCGACTGGGTCCCGTTTAATCGTGATTAAAGTCCACTAGTGGTGTGATAGATCAAAAGAGTTTTTGTTTTTTTTTGAGGAAAATGAACTAGGGAGCTAGCAAAAAATAACTAGATGGGACTGGTGGACGTGGTTTATTTGCCACTTACATCCCTAGTTTCATCTTACCATTTTAATTTCTTTCAGCTGATGCTGCTTCGAACCATTTAAATATAGCTTGCCATGCTCGGAAATAATTCGTATGTCGTTTACCATGTAAGCTTACTGCCTGGACCATGTGCGATGACTATCTCTTACTTATGTCCAGCGAAAACCTTTCAGGATGCCGTTCACACTAGGACACAATGTACAACCTCAGAATCTATTTGTGGAAGCAGTGCGCCATCCATGTTACCAGATGGTAGCAGTTCAGAGGCAACACCGCCGGAGAGCAGTTTGAGCACAGATATTATGGTTCTTGAGGCTCTACTAGAGGCACAAAGAGATGGTGTGGATGCCATGAATGAGGTAATCTTTATCATGAGGCTGGAAATTATGCAATTAGCTGCACACATTATGCAAGCAACCCAAGAATTGGACGAAGTAAGAATGTTGCATTTGAAGACGGAGGAGGTCGTCTTTGTTTACGCTATCTCTGAAGCCGAGGTAATCCCAGTTCTTCTTTAGATACCAGTTGAAATTGTCAATAGATTATTGTACTTGCATGTTGTGTCATGTCTCCGAATGGATTATGTTGTAAGACCCCCTATGTTGTCCATGTGTTGTAATGATCCGAATTTTTTAGGCGAGGTAATCCTCAGTACTTGTATGATTGACATAAGGTGAACTATTTTTGGTGTGAGCATATTTATTGGATGAAATAACTGTTTGACTCAAAGTGTATCCAACCTACTGAATACGAAGATCACGACATTTCTAAATCATAATCATATATGAAGGTGGAATAAATCTTTGTTGTGGTTTTGAAGAAATAAATAACATAACGTACAATTATGTGTGGATATTCATAATTGAATACAAATTGGATTTGAATTTAGTTGCCAGAGCCAGGGAAAACGTGAATGCTAATTCTCCCAAGTTTTGAATGAAGCGGCTAAATACCCACTATCATTTGTGGGCTGCCCGAAGCAAGTGTTTGCGAGATGGAAATTACTGTCTACCCCTGACACTTTGACATCCTTATCGACTGGATTTACACTGCTGTCAATAGGGGTATACTAGTAACTTCAATCAGACGTGACACGACCGCCCCTGAGCCCATTCAGACACGGTGGGCGCCAAACATGGGCGGACAAACACATTTGATGCAAGCTCGTCCGAAAGACATGTGTCTCGCCCTCCATTTCCCCATTCCTACACGGTGGGCGGCAAAACAAACTCTCCTTGTCCGAAATCGATGTAGGCAAATATTTTAAATAGGGGCAGATGTGTAACTTTCCTCAGATGTGACACAACCGCCCTACCTGTCAGCCTCGTTCATACACCGTGGGCGCCAACCGTGGGCGGCAAAAGACCCTCTCCTTGCCCGAAATCGCTACCGGCAAATATTTGGGAGATGCGAGATTACTGTCCTATCCCCAACCGACGAGATGTACGAAATTTTAAATGGGGGATAAGTTCATAACTTTCCCACATTTCAAACAAGCGCGTCCCAAAGTTTGAGATCCCCCCTCCCCCTCCATTTCCCCATTCTTACACCATCGGCACCACAACAACCTCCCCACTGCGGTCAATCTCCTCCGTCCGCCACGCCATCCTCCACCTTGCCAGAGCCGCTACCCCTACCCCGTCGTCTATTGCAAGAGATGGACGTCTCTCATCCACGGCGCTGGACCAGGATCCTTTCATCGCGTCCTCTCGCTTCATCGGTGCCATCGTCCACCTTACAGTTGCTTCTCCTACGACCGCCTCGTCCACGGCAACATGATTTATCCCCCGACCCGGCCGTCTGCTGTCTAAAGTCTTCTTCCCCGCCGCCTTCAGCCATCGCACCCGCAACACCCTCAACGTATCAACAGGGGCCTACACGGCGTGGCAAGAGAGGTGGTACACTTCCATATGTGCTTAATTAATTGATCACACCCGGAAAATAGATCGTAAATTGTTTACTGTACTTTTCTTGCCCGTACCAAATCGTAGTGGCTAGTTGAAAGCAAACATTGGTTGCGAAGTAGCTTTCTCCGGTTATCACCTTCAGATCCACCATGGCACGGTCACTATACTCGTAAAGCTTATGGTTCCCCCCCCCCCTCCCTTATATTCACTACCATCATCGTAGGTGCTTCGTGTCGTGCTAGCACTGCTCCTCAACCCATCAAGCGAAACAACATGCCACTCATAATTCCAAAGCTTAGGTGTTGAAATATGAATCTGATATGATGCTCATATTATTAAAACAGAGAATGTTTAATTGGCCACCTAATGTTCCTATATTCATTTCGAAATGCATGTGTGCCACCCACTGGTCCAGCTAGTTCCACTTTCCTGATTTTACTCTTGATGCTTAGGGTTTTCCCCTTTTATCTACTCTACTATGATCTGCATAGGTGCTTTCTGTCGTACTAGCATTACTCCACCCTTCAAGCTAAACAACACAACACTCAAAATTCCAAAGCTTAGTTGTTCAAATATGATTGTGATATGATACTGATATTAGTTAACAGACACATTTAATTGGTTAGCTAAAGGTCTCACTTGAGTTTCCAAATGCATGTAGCGACATATAGAGAGACATCAGGATTGCATTTCTTTGTCACTTGTTGACTGTACTTTCTTTTCCATACCAAATCTTAGTTGTAAAGCAAACATCGGTTGCTAACTACCCTTTGCGCTGTTTGCAGCTTCAGATCTGCCATCCCACTGCCACGGTCAACACTATACTCATCATGCTTACGGTTTCCCCATTTTATGATGACCACGATCAGCCTACGCGGTTCATTTCGTAATAGCACTGCTCCACCCATCGAGCTAAACAAGCTTAGTTATAAAAATTCAAGTATGATATTGTGCTGATATTAGTAAAACTGAGAGATGTTTAATTGGTCAGCTAAATGTTCCTACTTTAGTTTCAAAATGCATGTGAGCCACATATGGAGAGAACGGAAGGAATAGTCTATGTGCTCTAGTTCATCATGGGTGGGCAACCGACATTGTATAGAAAGACTTGTAATATCTTCAATCTGCTTGCTCTTCTGCTCTTCTTTAAGATGATCCTCTTCTCTTCTTTAATAAGTATGTTCCTTGTTGGGAAGATTAGCAGAGACATTTGTGGTCGACTGGTCAGGTTGATTGGTCGCACATATTTTGCATCTGACCTCTTGCATTACTTCTACTTTGTTACACCATCTACTTAGTTTAAGCATCATATATAAGTATATGCCATACCTATCCATTTTTTGTACCTATTCCATGTGTCGTCATACTATGTTTTTTCAATCAAATGTTGTTCTTTCGTAATACATGTCCAAAAGGAAGAGGGTGAGTGCAGATCCTCATGGAGTACAAACTAGGTATTTGGAAAAGGTAGTGATACATGATAAATCAGATAGATAAGCAGCCATAGAAAACACATGCCCAACTATACCACACTTTACCCCTACTCCACTGGCCAAACCCCTATTAGAGCTGCTGAGAGCCCAGCGTCAGGTACTTTCTATGATATCAATTCAAAATTTGAACTCCTAAATTTCTGCATGTGCCTTACCTTCTCTCTTGTATGAAAACTAATTTTAGATGAATCTCCTTGCTCAAAGGATCATAGGATCTCACAACAATACTGGGCTCTGCATTGCTCCGGTAAGTACCTCTTGCCCTTTGTCAGCATACTTACACCCATTGCTGTTTGATTATGTAGCATCACTGTAAATGTTCGCTTCTTTATCCTCCCTTTGCTTGATATTATAAGATCTATATTTACTCTTAGATAAAGTAGAATTAACACAATGGTTATGAAGTTTTCGACTGCTCATGTAAGTACATGTTGTCATGTACTCCCTCTGTATCGAATTAATTGTTGATCAATTGGATGTATTTAGAACTTAATAGTGCTAGATACATCCATTTGAGCGACAAGTAATAACGGACGGTGGTGGTATTACTGTACTTGCATCGTGAGATAATTGATTTTCTAGCATTAGTATGCATCTTATCTGCCCTGCCCTCCACTTTCTCCAAATTATCATATCTACATTTACTCTTACCAAAATGTTAAATAAAGCCAATGCCACTGCACATGTTGATGTCTGCATTCCTCTTGTTAGTACCTTTTGCCTTGTAACCCTGTACTTAATTAATTGTTGTTTGATTATGTATCATTAGTCTACACCTGAGCTTCATTATCCTCTGTTTCTTCCAATAGTATTTGATCTATATTTACTCTTTGCAAAATGTAGAATAATGGCAACGCTAATAAAGAATTTTCTTTGGGGAATTTATTGAATTATCCTTCCATCACCATGGAGAAGGGCTTTGTCTAGCCCCTGTTAACATGTAATGTAAGTTCATCCTTCTCAAGCCTTAAAACTTTGTTCTAGTATAGAGTTGGATAGGCATCATTTCCTCCACTACTGTTTACTTTGTTGTTTTACATTTGATTAGATGTTTGCAACAACTACCGGTTTTAATTTTTAGTTGTAAAAACATGTTCCTTATGCAGAACAAATCCATTTATTTTCTTATATAATTGTGAAACCTGTTACATCTCTCCTTATTTCTCTTTCAGAGTCATATCTCTTATGCTAGGCAGAACTTTAGGGAAGATAGTGAGCCAAATCATATTGAGGAAAGCGAGATGACCCCAAGGTCCTGTCTTGATGAAGAAGGTGAGTTGAAGCTACTCACCAGCAGGTGTGAGACAACCTCTGTGCACTCGCTACCTCAATCAGTTCGACTTCTTCAGTCTCAACTTAAAGCGGAAAGGCTTGCTTCAGCTCAGCTCCGACTTGAAGTCAAAGATGCAAAGAAGATGCCAGAGGACTGCCTTGCGCACTATGGTGCCATACTGCTAGGGATGGAGCATCTATCGTTGACATAACTGAGGTCTCGTCAGCTTGTTCGGCCGCTTATGGGCGATCCCGCCAGGCCTAGTGCCTTCTGAAGTGCTCTCAGTTTTGTATATTCTTTTGTCGGCGCGCTTATATGCACTGGTGGCAGCCTTTGATGCCCAGTATATGTAATTCACGGTCACGTTGCGCTTTATTATCACCGGTAGCAAACTTTGATTCCAAGTGGATGTAATATGCCGTAATTTCTTTATTGTATAGTCTAGGTTTATTCTTTGGTTGGTGTGCTGTAATTTAGGCCGGAAGGTTCCGTGGATCTCAGTGTTGTCAGTATTCAGGCCGGCCTGTTACTAATATGGGCCAAAACATGGGCCTACAATCATCTTGGGCCATTAGCAGGTCTAAACCTATAGTAGTTTCCCGCCTTTAACAGGCCGAGTAAAGTTCTAGCCAGCTGGGCCAGAGAATACCATGGGCTGTTAACAGGCTAAAACCTAGATTGGGCCAACGTTGGGCCGAAAAATTCACGGGCCAATACAGGGTCGAAACTGCCTAAGGCCCATGTTTGGCCCAAATAGGACAAGCAGTTAACAGGCCAAATATATCTCGAGCCTGTTTGGCCCAATAAAATTATGGGCTTTAAGCAGGCCGGTACACGGGCCATAGGCCCAAAAGTGTCACGGGCCATTATCAGATGGGCTGTAAGCAGGCCAGATTCAACGCGGGCTGTAATTAGGCCCAACTATTCCACGGGCCATTAACAGGCCGATAGGCCAGTTGGGCTAAAATTTATCCACGAAGACTACGGGTCGTTAGGAGGCCTAAAGTTACTTCAGACAAGAAATAGCCCAGTTTCTACATGGGCCGTTAAAGGTCCTAAAGTTAAACCGGGCCGACAATGTCCCAGATGCACCACGGGCCGCTAACAGGCCGAAACTATTATAGGGCCGAACTGGTTAACAGGCATTTAACAGGCTGAAATACAAACCTGTCTTAGAATGGGCCCAAGCGAACAGTGGCCTGTTAACGGGCCTGATCCGATATGGGCCGTAATATGGCCCAAAATATGGCTGGCTGTGAACGGGCATGATCTACTATGGGCCTCAATTTGGCCCAAAACATGGCAGGTTGTTAACGGGCCAGCCCACTAGTGTCTGAAAAAACATGGTGGGCCTTTAGCTGGGCCGGCCTTTTCACCAGAATGGGCCTCTGTTGGGCCGTGCCACGTGTCGACTTATCATAGGTGCCTCTTGTCCAACGAGTGGATGACATCTGTCCCAACGGTGAGCAACCACGTGTTTCCTCCGACCAATGAGAATTTTACACGTGGAAAATCCCCATTGGTCTGGGATGTTAAC
The DNA here is from genome assembly GCA_021605145.1 of Aegilops bicornis. Classification (NCBI taxonomy): domain Eukaryota; kingdom Viridiplantae; phylum Streptophyta; class Magnoliopsida; order Poales; family Poaceae; genus Aegilops; species Aegilops bicornis. The sequence goes on along the minus strand of CM038671.1, from coordinate 437,321,704 downwards.
GGGTTATCGGATCCAAAACCGGACCCGATAGCTTAACAGCGACCCGTTACGGTCGATGCCACGTGTCGGTCACCCTTGACGAAAGCACTTCTATGACGCACGATTTATCGTCATGGAAGTGGACACTTCCGTGATGATAATTTTGGTAATGTCATGGAACACTTCTACGACAGCACAGGTATGACTATCTTGATTCTGTCATAAAATTGTCATGGATGTGCATGGATGACAAAAAACGTGACCTACTATGACAAATACGTATCATCACGAAAGTGTATTTGTTTGTAGTGTTAACTGCAGGTGCATTGGGTCACTGATATGTGGGCCCAACAGGCCTCTGGCCCACATGTCGCTGATTTAATCGACCTCTGATTAAGTCTGCAACTCAGACAATATCTTACGTAGGTGTGCCATTGCTCGCTATAAATACTGCGCCTCCCATGGCATTCGAAAGAAAGCTCACGTTCATCGCTATCTCCTCCCCCTCCCTCTGACGTCGACCACCATGGCATTGCCCCTCCCAAGCCCTAGGCGCCCCTCGCTGCACCGTGTGGACGGTCATGCATCGCCGTTACGTTCCTCGCCGCCACTAGTAGAGGAGGACGCGTCGGCGTTCCGCTCCTCGCCGTAACGCGTTGATGTGGATGCGTTGGCGTTCCTAATCTCGCTAGCACGCACGTCAGAGGACGTGTCGGCTCCCCGCTACGAGGAGAACGCTGCACGCCTGCCGAGCCCCCCCCCCCCCAGCCTTGAGGAGCTTTGGAATGAAATGGATGTCTCCTTGTGGAAGGCTTTGCCTCCGGCAGATCACGCCAAAATAGAGGTGGGGAAGAAGGCCGAGGAAGAGAAGCGCACCGCGGGGCAAGCTGCCTGGTAGGCCTATGTCGCATCCGAGAGAGTCAGGCAATTGGCTCTTTGGTAGAAGGATCGTGCGAGGGCCGTGAGGGTGGCGGAGGACGCCCGTGCCAAAGCCCTGAGTGCAGTCGGGCCCAAGTGCCTCATCTACGCTGGGCAGTACGTGGACCGGGTGCACGCCTCCAGCGAGGAGGAGTACCTGTTGGCGCCGGATCACCACACTGGTGAGATCGTGCTCGCCCGCTGGAAAGCCGCCAATTAGCACCTCGCGAGTTGCAAGGCTGAGGAAGAGGCGTTGTGTCGGCGTGCTAGGAAACGGCCGCGCACCAGGGCACTCGTGGCGCGCTGCAAGTACTCTTAATTAAGTATCCTTAATTAAGAGTGTATAAAAGGAAATCTCATTAGTTGTGGGACGCAAATGATAAATCCCAAACGTTCGGGAATTATTAGCATCCTTAATTAAGTATGTATAAAAGGAAAAGTTTGGAAACCTTGTGTATCCGTACACATTTTGTAAGTACGTGCATATAGCACAAACTTTACTATATACTATCGCACTACACGTCTCTCTCTATATATGCTTGCAGACTGTGCTCCTCCCTCCGTCCAGGTGAATAAGTCATCTTTGGTTGTGCACCGTGACCGAGGGAAGACTTATACACCTAGACGGAGGGAGTACTACTACTACTTATGTACGTGCAAATGCACGTTTTAACATTATGATGCGATTTTTGTAAAATTAGAAAAACAACACTAGTCAAGCTTGTGGAACGATTCAATGCAAAACAAAAGCAAAAATGCTTGTTTGATTGTTTACTTTTAGCTTCCTTCTATGTGGTTATTTCTCTATCGTACTTTGTACGGAGTATCTCACTGGTCAGGAAGGCATGCAAATTCCTAAACCGCTTCCTACACCCTGTATCGAATTTTTTGCCTAACAAGTTGTGTCGTGTTGGAATTCCAACTTGAGTACTACTACTAGGAGTACCAGGGGCCAGTTCTTTTAGGCTTCTAGATTTGTAATCCCATAACTACTACCTCCATCCTGGTTTATTGGTCCCCATTGTAATCTATGTCAAATTTTGACCATAAATTTAACTAATGAAATGTTTGTGCATGTAACATTCACTAACATTTTATTAGTTAAATCTTTGGTCAAAATTTAGCACAAATTACAATGGTGACGAATAAACCAGGACGGAGGTACTAGTAGTAGTTTAGAAGCCCAAATAAATGAGTGAGGTGCCTTAATGTTACTCTCCACTATGACTAGTCTTATGGGAAAAGCTGGGAAGAGACGGCTTATTTTTTAAGCCGCCAAAAGAACTGGCCTTAGGAGTGGTAGCTAGGGATACTAGGAGTAGTAGCTAGGGATCGAGTGTGCGAGATGAACCGGAGAAAGTAAATCCAGAGAGATGAAATGCAAAAAAATACGGAGGGATGTGATGGTTGCGTGTCCGTTTATTTTACCAGGCCACTTATTACTGGGAGTGATTGGGTTTTGTGATATGACGTCTTTACTACCGCACCATGAGCGGGGTGAGACTCACGTGCAGCGCCGCCCTATACACTAGTACAACATCGGTCGTGGTTTATTAGTCCCCCATTGAATTTGACTAAAGATTTAACTGACAAAATGTTAGTGCATGTCAACAAAAACTATATCATTGGATTCATATTTGAACAAAGTTTTCAATGATATAATTTTAGGTGACATGCATGAGCACTTATCCTACTATATATAATGTTAGTTAAATTTTTGGTCATACTAATCTATAGTAAGGTGCCGCATGCTGTTGCGAAACAGTTGAAAATGCATTGATCGGGGAGTTGTTTATTTTGACAAAGGATGTGGGGTCATCTCATGTGTAACGGGTATCGATACGTTTCTTCAGATATTATTTCATCTCTAGAGCTCACAAACATTCGGGTGAAATAGATAAAAAAGTATCTTTTGCTAACAAAAGCGTTCAACTGGTCAACCTGCATCCAAAACTTGTGAAGAAATAACACTTATTGTGCTTTGCAAGAAATGATCTTTAAGAATTAGTTTTTGAGTATCGATTGTTATACATGTTGGCTACAGATGACATGTCACTTTCTTATAGTCAACAGTTGGCTATAGTATTAAGTATTAACCATGCTCTTATACACCTAGACGGAGGGATTAATCAGGATGATTTGGAAGGGGACAAAGGAGATGTAAGAAATGGTTCATCATAAGTCTTTCACCAGTACTGTAGTAAAAAATTCAGTTAATCTCATAAATGGCAAGCGAGAACGCTAATGGAGCAAAAGCATACATGGAAGATTCTAGACTAAACCATAAAAGGATAAACTTTTATTCAAGCGCGATACTCTAATAGAGCAAGATCATGCATGGAAGGTTCTATACTATATAAATAAGAAGTCTCCACATGCTTAGACAGCGGATTACATTGAGCGAAGACTAATGATCATCATTTAACTTGGTAATGCCTATGTCTAGGTGAACCTACTTGGAGTCCCCGTGCACCATGTTTGGGGGGGGGATCATACCATGTGTCTTCCATGTCCACATCGACGGGAAGGTTCCAGCTCGGCACAGTCCTAGTCAGCATTATGGAGCGGGTGTGGGTGCCCACATACCTCTAAGGGGCAGTAACAGTGAGCATGCACCCATACATCGGCCTCGTGTCAGTGTCAGCGTCCACGGCGTTGCCCCTGACGCACACTACATAGACGGGGCGGTGGCCTGCGCGGGCCTCGCAGGTGCCCACAATCAAGAGGAAGACGCTGCCATCCTCCTCCGAGACTAGCAGGCGGCAGTGATCCTCCAACGACTCTGACACGGTGAACGGGTAGCACATCACGTACTTGATGTTCCCCGCCAAGGGCCAGTAGTGATCGTCGGACGCCTGCGTGAGGTGATGCACAAGGTCCGCCGGCGAGCCCCAAAATAGCATCGGGCACTCATAGCAGTAGACGAAGGGCTCCTTGGAGCCATCGACCAAGCCATCCATGAAATGGGAGTGGCTGTAGGGGACATTGCGTCAGTTGAATATATGAGCAAGTTACTACGAGATTTAGTCCGAATAAGCACAAAATAAATCACGGCAACTACAACAGAGATTAAACTAATCAAGTGGACTAGCATAGTAGATGAATAGATCGAATCTAGGACACAGACTGGAAACATGAATTCTACCACGATTTCAAACAGTAAGGACACATACACATATGGTGCAACGGGAGCAGCACCATTGGCGTTGGATTTCAAACAGTAAGGAAACATGAATATTAAGGTTGTCGCCCATGTCGTTGAGGAAGAGGTTGCCGAGGTCGGGGAAGAAGTCGTCGTTGGTGAAGTCATCGCTGCCAGCAGTCGCGAGAGTGCGCTCCCCAAATTTCAACAAATACCACCTTGAATGGAGCGCATGATGGAGTGGCTGTAGGGGACGTTGCACGCCCGAATGGAGCGCAGGAGTAGCACACTGCAAGATAGATGGTGCTCCTCCCTAGTCTCTATCTCTACTCTTATCTCTATCTCTACTACTCTTCTTTCTTTTTTATAATATACTAGTAGCTGTCAAATCGAATAGTACTGCACCGCCCGCTGCATGCCCGGCTGAACACGCCTCCTCGCCTCCGTAAAACGCCTCCGTTAAACCCACATGCAAACCGAGAAACCTACTCCGGCCCACGGGAGGAAATTTGCCGGTTGCCGTTGGAGAATAATAGAGTCACGTCCAATCCATTTGAGTTAATTGCGTGTATGATTCTCCCTCTATAAAAAGTTAATTGCATCCTTAATCTTGTATTCTAAGTACTCTGTGGGTTCCACTTTCAAGACAAAGTGTACATGACTTGGTGTGGCTAAGCATGATTCGCATACAAAAGTTAAAAAGAAACAAATCCATCCTTAATATTCTATTCTAAGTACTCTCTGGGTTCCACTCCCAGTATAGTAGCAAAAGAAGTATATATTAAAAAATATATAAAAACCTAAAGTTTAGGAAAGAATTCAAACTCAGGTCATCGCACTGCGAGCATCCGGCGTGGAGCAGTACACCAGGTGTTCGTTGCGGACGGTTCAAGAGATAAACCTTTATAGCAATGAGCCTGTCCATTGCAACGGATCCAACATAGAACAATACATATTCACAAATTTGAAAGAAAACAATTTAGTTTTGATATACATATCACTAAAAATATCTGGTGTTTCACTCCGAATATATTCTTTGGGCTGTTTTATGAGGTAAGGGAGGAATGTGATTGGTTTCAAGATACTAAGGGGTTTTGTGTAAACTGGAGAAGAGAAGTGGGAATTGTTGCATAAGGCCACAACTTACATCACAGCCGTTAGATGTAGATCTAATGGTCAGAAATGGCGGATGGCAGACACACCATCATCACCAACTGAGTCTTTTATAGGAGTGGGAGTAGAGAAAGAACTGAGCTGGTGATGATGGTGTGCTTGCCATCTTATAGTATAGACCGTCTGATCTATATCTGACGGATAGAAAGCAAACTATGACAATTTTACAAAAGATACCCACACCTCTCTCCACATTTACAAATAAGGCCTTGCCTCGTTCATCCTTATCTCCCACAACCTCATTGTTGATCAATTAAAAAAGAAAGTCTCTGGAACAATCTGGCATGGTGGTTGTTGCCGGCGCCGTCCATCCCCATGCCTCCGCCCAGTCCGACCACCAGTCACCACCATGCCCCACTCCTCCTCACCTTATCTATCATCTTTCTCGAGATATCATTTTTTCGATGAAATGGTCGAGATGCCATTTTTCCGATAAAATTCTCGAGATATCATTAGTTTTTACACATGGGATTACTCCTGCATGGGTCAATCACAACATGTGTTTTGTGAAAAAATGCATCTTGATGTTCCGCACGATGCACGTGCATCTTGCTAGTTTTTTTGCATATAATTCCAAACACCACGTAGACACAGTCTTTGACCATTTTACAACTATGTTAGTATCATTGTTAGTGGTCAGCCGGTGCAAGTTATAGCCCTGGGTGTTTTAACCTTTTTTTAGTAATGATCTCTGGCGATTGCTTGCCACGAGCTCAATCCTGGCAAATCCCACGTAACCGTCATATTTCCATCCGACGGTGGCCTGCTTTTAAGCCATAGTATTTGACAAAACCTCCACCCTTACACTCGTACTGTAACTACGTCACGGGCGTTTGCAACTGCCATGTCTGCCAGCGAACATTTGCTGGGGATTGGAGTTAGCACCGATGGCGGTTCGTAGTCGTTCCACGCTCGGGCATTGAAGTTTGTAACTATTTTAGATTAGAATATACTAATCCTCCAGTGCTAGTAGTAGAGCAGAGTCCTACTCTGCTACTACTCTACTCAAGCAAGTTAGGGCATAGTAGTAGGTACTGTAGGGAGTACCAAGATCGTGATCACTCAAGCAAGTTGTCCGGCATCGATATGACCCTCTTCTTTGGTATGTGTCTCTAAATAAGTCAAGCGTCTTTGTAGTCATCATCATCTATCCACTTCCCGCCACATATTCACTTCTCCATCTTTGTCCGCACATAATCGTCCAATCTTCCATACCTGCTAAGGCGCCTCCCCCCTCTTCCGAAACCCAAGCACTAACAATGGCAGAACCGAGCAACGTCCGCCGAAAGAGTGGATGGAATTCGCTCCCCACAGAGGTAATCAAGCTCATTGTTTCGCGTGTGGACAATCTCAGTACCATGCCGCTCGTCGTGTGCTCCTTGGGGTTGTACTGTTTACTCAAAGCCCTCAGGCCGGAGCTTTTTAGGCCAGCTCCTTGCTTGCTGATGCCGCCTGATCTTTAGAAACGGTGTGTCATGTAGCATAACGATCATAGGGTGGCGAGCATCAACCTTCTTGGTTGCGTTCCGATCCCCGTCACCGTCAAATACATTATCGGTATGTACTGGGTCGGCATGAACACGTCTTGGATGGTGCTCGTTGACGGTCGCGGCAGCTGCATGCTCGTGGAGGTCTACACCCGGCGATTGATCCCCTTCCTTTGATTAACACTACACTACTTTGGCACCGTGGCCCAGAATACTCTGAATCTTACAGTAGCCAACATGATACCAAGTTTGATTTGCTCAAGGTTGTAATCTGCCAAGTTCCCACAAGATCTGCGAATTATAAAGACTTCAGGCTAATTGCGTTCTTCAACCGCGGTCTCGCCTATCTGACAGCTCACTGCGGTAAGTGGATAAATCTGCACGTCCATCGCAGGATCATACATCCTCCATGGTTCTCTGATGCCATTGAACACAAGGGCTTCATATAAGTTGTCGACTCCTTCTATGGCTGGACGTATTGCTGGCCTACTCCAGTCAACGCTACAAATGGCTGTTACAGTAGTATGTTACTTTCCTATGATATCATGATGGCTTGCTTATATTATCACAACGCCATCGAAAAAATATTCATGCTCATAACATGTTGTTCTTAAGATTGACTACATTAAGAGCCCTTTTTTATTTGACTCCAACTTGATATGATGTTGTAGGCCGCCTGGTGTCCCTACCCTTCCTAATCCGAGAAACTTTCAAAGAAGAGCGACATGGCAGTTGCAGGTGGTTCCTGGCTCGATCAGAAGACGGCGAATGATTGATGATCGTGCGATCGTTCACACATACCGGACGTGTTGTTTCACGGAATACAACCACAGTCACTGCAAGGTCTTTCAGTAGGATCCCGGCTTCTCTGGGCCTTCAGGAATTTTTGACTGGAGGCTGGTAAATAGCCTTGGTACACGCTTTTTGTTTCTCGAACTGAATTATCCAATTAACCAGGAGATAACCGATGGCAAGGATCATGATGGCAGCGCGGTTTCGTTCATCAGGCAAAACTGTGTGTACACTGCGTACCATGTGTCTCTGCATGCACCATGCCCTGATATGTGTCACCACGCTCTGCGGCCAAAAGTAGGAGATAGGGTCGCAAGTATCAGACTTTGACCTGCTGGCTGGAGTTTCCCCCGTCAGGCACCCATCTAGTTCAAGCCGTCAGTGAATCTCCACAGCTTAATAAATAGTAACGTCTAACTGAGCCGGTTAGTTAGATGCGTACACTTGGTGTAGTAGGATCTTTATTTAGTTTGATGCATACACTTGTTCTTTTTTGGTAGCCCTTTTGTAATGATGGCTGATGTTTGGTTTGGAAGAGAGAGCTGTGTCTTTACTCTTCTGGCCTGCTTACTGCTTCTATTACACCCCCAGCCCTAGTTGTTGTTGCTGTTGTTTTCAATGTACAATAAGTAGTATATTTCGTCTGTTGGTTGAATAAATGTGTTGTTAGAAAGACAAACACAATGTTTTGGAAGGTGTTGCACGGTCCGATCCTTTAGTGCCCTGTACCATACGTAGAGCATACTATTTTTTGTATGGAACGCATTTTCCACTTGTTGATAACATGCAACCCACTAATGAAGGCCCAATAGAGGATCCCATAATTAACTCGAAGGGAGGCTCGCACATGAATCTGGCCTAGGTACATGCTCATGATCCCCTAAACATAAATAAGTAAATAAATAAATAAAGCTAAATGCTGATGCACCAGTTCTTTAAATTCACGATTTAACAGGAGGATATTATTTCCTATGATAGCGTCGTTACATTCAGTCGATATTATTCATAGGCAAAGATAGCGACTAGTATTATTTCTCCCACCATTTTATTTCTGCAACCAGCGGACCCATGCTAATCGTAGTCAACGTTGTAAATAGTTCCGGTCCATTTTTATTTTTCAATAAGAATGTCCAACCCAGACTAGCACATTGGCGACAACACTTTATTCTCCGCCTTGGTGCGCTCGCTGCGGTGCCGCCGTCCAGCCCTGTCAACATAGTGGATCGGGAGAGGACTGTAGTTGTGAGTATGACAGTATGGACCCACCAGGTCCACTCCTGAACACAAGCAAGCGCCTCTTTTACTACTTAGATCATTTTCAACGTATAGTCAATTAACGACAAAATTGCACAACTTTTTTTTAGGATTTGTTCGGAGGAGCAGGCTATAAACTGGGTTGTGCGGTCTCTGTGGCCCGTCTAACAACATGACCAGCCCAGCAGTTTTTTCTTTGGGAAAATAGGTAGCCCACTATTTCTTTTTGAAGAATACCCAAGCTAGGCCTATTTGTTTTCTCCGACTTACTGGGCTGCAAATCTTTCAAGACGAGGAAGGATGCATTCCGGCCTGGCCAAAGAGTATGGTCTGTATCTGTTAAAAGTAATATCAAAGGAGTTGAAAATTCCAAAATAATTATAGCAAAAGGGAAATTAGTTTGTTTTTTTGTTTTTGTTCTTCACTGATATTTTATATTTCATTGGATTTTAACATGACATAGTACTAATTTGTTTTAGTATGGCTACTAATTTTTGGATTAAGAATATTTTGTTCCCCAGCAAAAATTTACGATTTTTCAAAATTTTGCACATTTTTAGTTCAATTTTAACCCTGGTACTAACCAGAGGGCAGCAATTCTAAAAATGGAAAATAGGCTGCAATAAATTCCATATGAATTAGAAAATGAGTAAAAATTATAAAAATAATAGCAAATGGGGTGTACACGCCACAGATTTCGAGGTTGCCTTGTTTACGCAAGGCTTTGTCAGTCAACACACGATTCTAGCAGCAGTGACTGGTGGATGTCCATCCAACGGCCGACGTGCTTCTTTAATCTCTGATCTTCCTGCTCCAGCCGCCTAAACAAGTGCCGATGGGACTGCCTGCTCCCTCCTCTTGTGGCCCTTTGTGATGCCACGCAGGCTTCACCGGCGCACCCTACTCCCTCCACTGGCCTAGCCGCACACAATCAACTGCCTCCTTATTACGCGAAAAAATGATTCCTCCCACTGACATCTGTGGGCCTACTAAGTTAACGCGTACGCAGGGCTTTGTCAACTTAGTCAACAAATGATTCTAGCAGCAGTGACCGTTGGATTTGAATCGAACGGTCATGCTGCTTCTTCAGTCGCTGCTCTTCTTGCACTGGTAGCCGGCCGAGACCTTTGCTCCTACCTCTAGTGGCGGTTGTGCTTGCCGTTGAGGCCTCACCGCCTACTACTCCCATCGGCGGGCCTGGCGGCGACGGCAACCTCACACCACAGCCGAAGGTGAACCTCGTACTCCTCTCCGCGTGGGCATCCACTGCCGCGTCTTCCCCGGCTCCGCGTCGTCCCCTTCCTAGGCCTCGCCGTCGTCCACCGCCTTGGTGCTCTCGGCGCGGTGTGGTCAATGTGGTCAAAGAACGACTTCCATCGGAAGAGTACGATACATAAAGAGGCTGACAGTTGGGTCCACGGCCGCAGCAAGGAAGTGCCTCCTTATTACGCGGAAAATAATGATTCCTCCACCTGACAGTAGGGACCCACCGGACGGGCCATCGTATTTAGCGAAAAAACGTTTCCCCCTGACTGCTGGGACCCACCAGCTACATCTTCGCACGCAAGGAAGTGCGTCCATATTACGGGCAAAAAAATTGTTTCCCCCCTGACTGCTGGGACCCACCAGCCACATCTTCGCACACAAGGAAGTGCTTGACAGTCGGGACCCACCTGGTCGAAGCGTACGTAGCGTTGTCATTTCTGGTCGTGAACGTGTACATACATACTGGTCGATCGGTCTGTCTGCAGGCTGCAGCGATGAACCGTGGCCATGTAAGGAAGGGCACGTGTCGTAGTAGAGGCTCGCACACGTCGTAGTAGAGGCGCGCATGTAGCATGTCATACATTCCCATTAATATCGTGTACACATACGTACAGCGGCCAGGGTGCAAGAAAGTAAATACGGCCACGTACGTACATACGGTCGGGGTCTTGAACGCCTACTCGCGCATACGTACGGCCAGGGCTCGTGTATATGCTTGGGTCAGAACAGAGAAACTGCTCGTCGTCGTGTTCATCGGGAGCCAACTGGCTTGGATGGAACAAGCGATCGAAGCGAGGCCTGGCATACCGCAGAACAGAGGAAACGGCGTTGTGTTCGACCGGCCACTGTCGAAACGGGATCCTGTTCATCGGGAGGGTCTCGCATCGCAAAAGCAGAGAAGCGGACTTCTCTTGGACCTCCTACGGTCGAAACTGGGTCCTGTTGATCGGGAGGGGTGTGGCGTACCGCAAAACAGAGGAAACAGACTTGTGTTCAAGCGCTACGGTCGAAAGGGGGGTCCTGTTCATTGGGAGGGGTGTGGCGTACTACAAAACGGGACTCCATGGGATACTGTTCATCACCACCGTCAACCTCCTCTAGCCTCCACGGGCTACTGTTCATCCATCGTCGACCTCCTCTAGCCTCCACCTGCGACTGTTCATCCATGGGCTCCTGTTCATCCAGCCTCCACCGCTCCTCCACCGGCTACTATTCAACCAACCCTCTCCACGGGGTCCTGTTCAACCACCCCTCCATGGGCTACTGTTCATCCAGCCCTCCACCGGCTACTGTTCAACCAGCCCTCCACGGGGTCCTGTTCATCCAGCCCTCCACGGGGTCCTGTTCATCCACCCCCAACCGGCTCGATCGGGGTCCTGTTCATCCAGCGGCAACGGCCTCTTCTACCATGGGGTCTTGTTCATCCAACTCCCCACCGGGAACTGTTCATCCAAACCCCCAACAACGCTCATTGTTCATCAAGAGGCAGCATCGATCGGCTTAAGTTAGCAGCAGTAGCAAAGGAATCACTCGGGTTCAGTTAATACTAAGGGATCAATCGGGGTTCGGCAACGTAGCTAGTGCAATCGCTCGGGTTCAGTTAGAGCCCAACGCCTCACTCGGGTTCAGTTAGAGTGCAACGCCTCACACACACGAGCGTACGTGTATGAGAGAAAGGCGCAAACCTCCGTGCATCGCTCGGCCCCGACCACCCACCATAACCGGGAACTCCCCTATATTTTCCTCGCCCTTGCTTCTACCATGGTTTTTTCCGTCATGGACGGCCCAAAAAATGTCATGCAGCTGCGTCTCCGGCCCGCCCAGGACGAAAAACCCATTTTCTATCATGACTTTTTGTCATAGAAGTAGGAGCCCACCACATCTATGATGATACCGGGTTTTGTCACAATTATCGTCATAGAAGTGTCATAAGCATGACATAAAAAAAATTGTTTGGCCCAAAATGTCACGGATGTGTCTTTTTTTTGTAGTGCATGCTGGATAGCGGTTGATGTGTGGAGTAATAGTAGTAGATGCAGGCAAGAGTCGGTCTACTTGACATGGACATGATGCCTATATGCATAATCATTGCCTTGGTTATCATCATAACTTTGCGCTTTTCTATCAATTGCTCGACAGTAATTTGTTCACCCACCGTATTATTTGCCTTCAAGAGAGAAGCCTCTAGTGAAACCCATGGCCCCCGGGTCTATTTTCCTTCATATATTGTCAGATCTATATACCAAAAATACCTTGCTGCAATTTATTTACTTTTATGTTTTAGTAATCTTTTACATCTATCTCTATCAGATCTCACCTTTGCAAGTGGCCGTGAAGGGATTGACAACCCCTTTATCGCGTTGGGTGCAAGTGTTTAATTGTTTGTGTAGGTGCATCTATTGGGGACTTGCGCATTTCTCCTACTGGATTGATACCTTGGTTCTTAACTGAGGGAAATACTTATCTCTACTATGCTGCATCACCCTTTCCTCTTCAAGGGGAAAACCAACGCAAGCTCAAGAAGTAGTAGGCACATACAAATTTTCTTAGAACGACACAGAAATACCGCATATAGGTAGGTATGGTGAACTCATATGGCAAAAGTGTAGAGTCTTGAGCTTGGAGCTTGAGCTAATCCTTTGTTCTTAGCATCTTGTAGGGGTTCCACATCCTCTAGTCCATGCCACTCCATTGTTGAACTTGTCTGAAACATACTAGGTAAAAGTGTTAGTCCAACAAGAGATATGTTGACATTAATTACCAAAATCACCCAGGGAGCACTTGTTCTTTCAATCTCCCCCTTTTTGGTAATTGATGACAACATACATCAAAGCTTTAGATAAAGATATAAAGAATAACGAGTAAAGCTTTGGAAAGACATGTAACATGCATAGGCTCCCCCTACATGTATGCAATCATGTGGATATGGAATATAGAAGCATGTGAGAGCATAACCATGACAGAGTAAGCAATGTGTTACATGTATCTTGGCTATATGCATCAGAGCAAATGATGTGAATATGGGAAATGTACCTTCATGATCATGAGTCCTTCTTGCAAACAGTATGTATATCGCTAAGAATTCCTCATACACATGATTTGTGATGCATATACTTACCTTGTGGTCTTGAGTTGGCTTAGGATGGAATGAACCTATGAAAATAGGGTCGATAACATGAGATACACCCTCTTGGCCAGAGCAAGCAGAAGAAGCCACAAGAGTACCAAGACTGGGATGACATGTAGAGAGTGAGTACTAAGTACCACATTGAATATAGACATGTCCCCAAAGGTAAAGATGTGCAATGAATTTAAAGAATTTCTTTCCCTTAGATGTCTTTCTCCCCACAATCTAGCATGGGATACTGGGAGAAGATAGGGAACAGAAAAATAGAGCAAAATGCAGAATCAGAGCTCAAAGAAACAAATGAACAGAGCTAATGCAAATAAGCACATATGAACATGTATTTCCCCTCAAGAAGACATGTGGCATCTCTCCTCTTGAACACCAAGCATCTGGGATCCTTGAAGATTACTCTCTTCTTGAGTATTCTCTCCCCCTGGAGATATCTTTCTCCCCTTGTTGAAGTGATAACGCTTTGATGTGATCTCTCTCTCCCCCTTTGACATCAATTTCCAAGAAGGGCCTTCTGGAATTTTGTCGTGAATGGGTTTGGTCCTTGAGTCACAGCATAAAGCACTGATAAAAATGTGATGCTTGTAGAGTACAAGATTCATGGAGTGGAGCTGGATCAAAAGTAATGCAGGAATAAGTGGCAAAATGTTTTTCCTGTAGTGAAATCGGTGGCACCGAGTGGTATGCTTCGGTTGCGCCGAAGACAAGAAACTGGCGTGACCGAGTTCATCACAGAGAAAACACTTGTCACCTCAGCTCACTAGACAAGTAAGATCTCACAAGGATTTGCAAGGAATTAACTGAAAGATTTGCAATGAATTGGATGCAGGGAATGCAGAACAAATAGAAAAGAAAAGAAATCTAGATGAAGTTTTTTTAAAAGGGAAACAAATATGCATGAGACAAATGCAAGAGCACAGAAAAGAACTCAAGAGAACTTCATCTAGAAATGGTCGGCGACAAAGTCACCTATGTTAGAGTATATTGACTTAGGAGTCAAGTGAGATCACTTGATCATAGGTCATACTCATCGTTTAAGCTCAAAATGGGGTTACCATTTTTCGTTTAAGAATCTTGATGTATTCACATCTTGTCGAGTTGCTTTGACTCATGTCTTGGAGTAAAGCTTCTCTAAGATGGAATAACATACCTTGGGCGGTGGTGGTGATCGTGATCATGTAGTTGAACTTGTGTGGGTTGCTCAAGGTTGATGTAGCTCATCAAGAGTTGGGAGCACCACTTGGAATTTGAGTTCATCTACCTACATGGGTTAGTTCTTGCAAGGAAGAGCACTTGTGTATCCAAAATGACAATCATGAAACTCAACATAGAATTTGTCAAAGGATAAGTTTGAATGGTTTCGTGCTTCCTTGTCTTCAACCACCATTGTGTAGAGACTTGGTGATGTAGAGATTGCTCAAGATGTGAGTGAGTTGCAATCTCATAGACTTAGATTCATCCAAGTACCTACAAGGGTTAGATAACATGCAAGGTGCAAATATATCCAAGATATAATATTATCATCATAAGAGAAATATCAAGGATTAGTCATAAGCTCATGTCTTTCATGTATCCAATGGAGTTCCTACTCCAAGTTTGAAGCATCAATAATGTTCAATTCACCTCTTAACCTGCAAAACACTTTCTCATCAAGTGGTTTAGTGAATATATCCACTAATTGCTTTTCGGTGCGAACATGCTTAAGATTAATGTCACCCTTAGCAACATGATCTCGAATGAAATGATGACGAACTTCAATATGCTTAGTTCGAGAGTGTTGCACGGGATTGTGAGAAATCTTGATAGCACTTTCATTGTCACAAAGTAATGGAACATGTTTCACATATATCCCATAATCTTTAAGAGTTTGGGTCATCCAAAGCAATTGAGCACAACATGAACCAGCGGCAATGTATTCCGCTTCGACGGTGGATAAGGATACCAAGTTTTGTTTCTTGGAAGACCAAGACACAAGAGATCTGCCAAGAAATTGACAAGTACCCGAAGTGGACTTTCTATCAACCTTGTCACCGGCATAGTCCGAGTCGGAGTAGCCAACAAGATCGAAAGAGGCCCTCTTAGGATACCAAATGCCAAAATTTGGTGTATGGATTAAGTATCTCACTATCCTTTTCACGGCCTTAAGATGACATTCTTTAGGAGCAGCTTGATATCGTGCACACATGCACACACTTAGCATGATATCGGGACGTGAAGCACATAGATATAACAATGAACCAATCATAGAGCGATAAACCTTTTGATCGACCGGTTCACCATCTTTGGTCAAATCAAGATGTCCACTAGTAGGCATGGGTGTAGTCATACCTTTGCATTCTTGCATATTGAACTTCTTGAATAAGTCCTTGGTGTACTTTGTTTGAGAGACAAAGGTACCTTCCTTAGTTTGCTTGATTTGCAAACCAAGAAAGAATTTGAGTTCACTCATCATCGACATCTCAAACTTCTCCGACATTAGCTTTCCAAACTTTTCACTAAAATGAGGGTTAGTATAACCAAATATAATATCATCAACATAGATTTGGCACACAAATAGTTCTCCGTTGACCCTTTTAGTAAAAAGAGTAAAATCAATTTTTCCGATTTCAAAGCCTTTTTCAATAAGGAACTTGGTCAAGCATTTATACCACGCTCTAGGAGCTTGTTTAAGACCACAAAGAGCTTTGTGAAGTTTGTAAACATGATCAGGTTTCTTAGGATTAAAAAATCCGGGAGGTTGTTTAACATAAACTTCCTCCTCTATTTCACCATTTAGAAAAGCACTTTTAATGTCCATTTGGTACAAGGTGATATCATGGTGATTAGCATAGGCAAGTAAGATGCGAACGGACTCAAGTCTAGCAACGGGAGCATAAGTCTCACCGTAGTCCATACCTTTGACTTGTGTGTAGCCTCGGGCGATGAGACGTGCTTTGTAGTGAACTACTTGTCCATCTTCATCTTGCTTGTTGCGATACACCCATTTGGTACTGATGATGTTGTGGTTGTTGTCGGGCTTCTCAACCAATGTCCAAACTTGATTTCTCTCAAAGTTGTGTAGCTCTTCGTTCATGGCGTTTATCCAATCCGGATCTTCCAATGCTTCTTCAACCTTCATAGGTTCAATGCTAGAGATGAATGAATAGTGTTCACAAAAGTTAGCTAAACGAGTTTTAGAGCGAGTGATTCTCCCGGTTTGGATATCATTGTAGATTTGCTTGACGGGATGGTCTTTAGCGATTCTTGCTCGAACTCGTGAAAGCTTTTGCTTGGGTCTTGGTTGAACATCTTCTTTATCTTGTTCTTCTTCTTGGCCTTCTTCATTGTTGGCGTTGGCGTTCTCTTGTCGTGGTGGAGAAGGAGGTTGTTGACGTTCGTCTTGGTGCACTTCCTCGTTTTCTTCATCTTGGTGTGTCCCACTTGTGGATGCTTCCGTATAAACTCTTGGTTCACTTTGTCGTGAGGTATAAGCTTCCACTTGGACGGACGAGGTACTCTCCTTCATCTCCGTTGAACGAATCTTGCCAATAGACAAGTCATGAATTGCTTCCGAGGGGTCTTTGTCTCCTACATCAATTGGAAATTCTCTACTTGCGAGCCGTTAGATTCATCAAACTTTACATCTACCATTTCTTCAACCTTTCGGGTGAAATTGTTGTAGACACGGTATGCGTGAGAGTTTGAGCCATAACCAAGTAGGAAACCTTCATGAGACTTAGGAGCAAATTTAGAACCATCGATGCTTATCAAGAATGTAGCACTTTGAGCCGAATACCGAAAGTATCCAACTTGGGGTTTGTTACGGGTGAGAAGCTCGTATGTCGTCTTCTTTGAGTAGCTTGTGAAGATACAAGCGATTTGTTGCATGACAAGCTGTCTCAACCGCTTCCGCCCAAAAGTGCTTCGGTGTCTTGTACTCATCAAGCATCGTTCTCGCCATTTCGATGAGCGTCCGGTTCTTCCTCTCAACAACTCCATTTCGTTGAGGTGTGTACGTAGCTGAGAACTCGTGTAAAATCCCTTCTTCGTCAAGAAAGGTGTCCACATTTGCGTTCTTGAACTCCGTTCCGTTGTCGCTGCGAACCTTCTTGATCTTCACTTCAAATTGATTTTGGGCCTTCCTAGCGAAGTTTTTGAAGATCTTTTGGACCTGCGATTTATCATCGAGAAATAACGCATACGTAAATCTTGAAAAATCATCAACTATAACTAGACCAAAAGAATTTCCACCGAGAGCGTTGGGACCAAAGAGATCCATATGAAGTAGCTCGAGTGGCCTCCTTGTGGTCATGATGTTCTTCACGGGATGCCTTCCTCCAACCTGTTTACCTGCCTGACAAGCGCTGCAAAGTCTATTTTTATAAAAATATGAAATCGTTAACTCGAAGGATATGATTTACTTTAATAAGCTTGTCAAGGTTTCGCATGCCAACATGACCTAATCGTCTATGCCATAACCAACCTTTAGAGGATTTAGCAATAAAGCAAGTTCTAGGTTGAGCCTTTTTAGTGAAATAAACAATGTATAGATCACCTCTACGCATACCGGTAAAGACCACACTTGGCAATCTACTTCAGTAAATAGGACATTGAAACCGAAATCAGCAAGTCTAGATACTGAAAGTAAGTTGTATCCAAGAGATTCAACGAGCATGACATTTTGTATGGAGCTATCATGTGATATGGCCACCTTACCAAGGCCAACCACCTTACCCTTTGAGTTGTCACCGAAAGTGACATACTTTCGAGGACCATCGTTTTCAGCAAGCTCACGAAACATGTCTTTATCTCCAGTCATGTGATCGGTACATCCACTATCAAGAACCCATTCCTTTCCTCCTGCCATATATCCTCTAAGATTTGCCATAAGACCAAAGTGTCTCATTGCATCATCAAGATCGAAGTCACTATCATCATCCTCATCATAGTATCCATGTTCAACATCGTCATGTGGTGGATCAAATCCTAGAGAGGGTGATTTGTTAGAGTGAGTTTGACAATGATCTTGCTTATGAATTTTTATAGCTTCGGAAATAATATCACTAATAATTCCAACATCTCCTTTGGCACGCATAAGGTTTGTAAGCTCAAACAAACAATCACCAAACATAGGATCACTAGAATTCATCTTACTCAAGGCAATAGACTTATGGAGAATTTCATCTAGATTTTTCAAGGAATAATTTGGAAAACGTTCTTCAAGAAATTTCCATATGGTGTAGGCACACTTAAGAGTAGGCAAACATCCTATCAACTTTCCAGGCAAGCCTCTAGTGATAAGTTCAATAGTTCTAAGATTGCGAATCATGTCAATTGACTCATCAAGGGTGGGATGCATAGGATCAACATGAGGTGCACAAGGGCTAGCAATGTGCTTGTTCAAATGATATTGATTGAAAATCACAAGCATCTCATTTTTCCACTCATGAAAATACTCTCCATCAAGTATAGGCACTCTATGTCTAAGACTCCCAATAGTAGACTCATCCATCTTCCTCCAATGGTGTATAAACCGAAGCAATGGAGACCAAAGCTCTGATACCAATTGAAAGGGATTGAGAAGAGGTGTCTAGAGGGGGGGTGATTAGACACTAAGTACCAAAAGTTGCAGTTTTTAACTTCTTTAAGTTCAAGTGGAGTTTAGGCACAAGTTTAACAATCTCAATACATAACAAGCAAGCATGCAACGAGTATATGAGCAGCGGAAAGTAAAGCACGCAACTTGCAAGAATGTAAAGGGAAGGGTTTGGAGGATTCAAACGCAATTTGGAGACACGGATGTTTTTGTCGTGGTTCCGATAGGTGGTGCTATCGTACATCCACGTTGATGGAGACTTCAACCCACAAAGGGTAGCAGTTGCTTGTGAGTCCACGGAGGGCTCCACCCACGAAGGGTCCACGAAGAAGAAACCTTGTCTATCCCACCATGGTCGTCGCCCACGAAGGACTTGCCTCACTAGTGGTAGATCTTCATGAATTAGGCGATCTCCTTGCCCTTACAAACTCCTTGGTTCAACTCCACAATCTTGTCGGAGGCTCCCAAGTGACACCTAGCCAATCTAGGAGACACCACTCTCCAACAAGTAACAAATGGTGTGTTGATGATGAACTCCTTGCTCTTGTGCTTCAAACGATAGTCTCCCCAACACTCAACTCTCTCTCACAGGATTTGGATTTGGTGGAAAGAAGATTTGAGTGGAAATCAACTTGGGGAAGGCTAGAGATCAAGATTCATATGGTAGGAATGGAATATCTTGGCCTCAACACAAGTGTAGGTGGTTCTCTCTCAGAAAATGTGTATTGGAAGTGTAGGTTAGATTCGATGGCTCTCTCCACGAATGAAGAGTGGGTGGAGGGGTATTTATAGCCTCCACACAAAATCTAACCGTTACACACAACTTGCCAAACTCGGTGGGACCGAATTGGTAAACTCGGTCAGACCGATTTAGCAAATCTAGTGACCGTTAGGATTTTCGGTGGGACCGACATGCAACTCGGTAGGACCGATATGGTTAGGGTTAGGGCATAACGTAATCTTGGTGAAACCAATTACACAAACTCGGTGAGACCGATTTTGGTAATAAGCTAACCAGAGAGTTGGTCAGGCAAACTCGGTGAGACCGATTACACAAACTCGGTGGGGCCGATTTTGGTAATAAGTAAACTAGACAGTTTGGATTGTAATCTTGGTAGTACCGATTACTTAAACTCGGTGAGACCGAATTTGGTAATGGACATACACAGAGAGATTACAATCCCATCTCGGTGAGACCGAGATCCCTATCGGTGAAACCGATTTGCCTAGGGTTTGTGGCGGTGGCTAAGACATCTGAACTCGGTCGCCGGATAGAAAGAATCGGTGGGGCCGAGTTTGACTTTTGGTTTAGGACATATATGGATGTGAGAAAGTAGTTGAGGGCTTTGGAGCATATCACTAAGCACTGTAGAGCAAGAAACTCATTAAGCAACACCTCATCCCTCTTGATAGTATTGGCTTTTCCTATAGACTCAATGTGATCTTGGATCACTAAAATAGAAAGTGTAGAGTCTTGAGCTTGGAGCTTGAGCCAATCCTTTGTTCTTAGCATCTTGAAGGGGTTCCACATCCTCTAGTCCATGCCACTCCATTGTTGAACTTGTCTGAAACATACTAGGTAAAAGTGTTAGTCCAACAAGAGATATGTTGACATTAATTACCAAAATCACTCAGGGAGCACTTGTGCTTTCACTTATACCCTTCAATACAGTCCATAGATTCATCAAAATAAGCACACAATGCAACGAAAACAGAATCTGTCAAAAACAGAACAACCTGTAGTAATATGGACTTCGTCCATCTTCTGTAACTCCAAAATTTCTGAAAAATTAGGAAAACATAGGCAATTTGTATACCAATATTGTGTAAAAAAATAGAATTTTATCACGCTTCTGTGATTTTTAACAATTCTACTACTGGGCGCAAAAGTTTCTATTTTCAACAAGATCCCAAAGGCTTTACTTGGCACAAACACTAATTAAAACATAAAAATACAATCATAACATTAACATAATTGTGCAAACACTCAAGAACAAAAAAAAGGCAAAAAATAAATTTTATTGGGTTGCCTCCCAACTAGCGCCATCGTTTTATGCCCCTAGCTAGGCATAATGCACATATTCAAATATTGTCGTCTTTAGGTTTTGCCTCATAGGTTGCCCTCATGATTGATTCATATGGTGGCTTAATTCTTGTTCTAGGTAAGTGTTCCATACCCTTTCTTAGTGGAAATTGAAATTTAATATTCCCTTCTTTCATATCAATCATGGCACCTATAGTGCGTAAAAACGGTGTACCAAGTATGATAGGACAAGATTGATTGCAATCAATATCAAAACAATAAAGTCTATGGGTACATAATTCCTATTTGCAAGAATAAGAACATCATTAATTCCTCCCAAAGGTTTTTTAATAGTAGAATCCGCCAAGTGCAAATGAAGAGAACATTCTTCAATGTCGGTATCACAAAGAGATTTCGGAATTGTGGAAACACTAGCACCCAAATCACATAATGCAAAGCACTCATAATTTTAATCTTGACTTTAATAGTAGGTTCCCATTCATCATGTAATTTTCTAGGAATTGAAATCTTTAATTCCAACTTTTCTTCTAAAGCATTCATCATGGCATCCACAATATGTTTAGTAAAAGCTTTATTTTGTTCATAAGCATGGGGTGAATTTATCATGGATTGCAACAAAGAAATACATTCAATCAAAGAGCAACTATCATGATTAAAGTCTTTGTAATCCAAAAGAGTGGGCACATCACTAGTTAAAGTTTTGAACTTTTGAAACCCACTTTTATCAATTTCTCATCAAGATTTTCACCCTTCAAATCATCGGGACACCCTCTAGCTAAAGTTGACTCTCCTTCAGTCCCTTTATCATCAATTTTAATCTTACTAAACAAGGAATCAATAGAAGAAACACCAATCATTTTAAGATCTTCATCATTTTTATCTTCTAAAGAAATTGGCTTTGCATCCATTTGATTCACTAGGGTAGCTTGTGCATCGGATATTTTGCTAGCAAGTTTTCAGCTTGATTCACTATTGACTCTTGCATAAAAAGGTCCAAATGATCCCCAAAAAATTCCAACATTTAACATGACACTCCTGTTGTTCTATGTTGACACCAGAAAAAAATTGAAAGCAAGAAGAGGCGACGAATATCATTTTGTCCACAAAGGTGACACGTTTCCCTACTGGAATCATGAGGCTTCTTGTGGGAACTTCTGGTTTGTGAGAAGCTTATACCATAACCTGCCCCAAATGGGACAATATTTTTTTACCACAGCATGTTGATGCCATTCCATGATAGCATGCCAAGGTTTATGAATTTCAGACGTGTTTTGGATTTACTAGAATTACAAAAGCAAGTACCTCAATGTTTGCCGGAGAGCCACGGTTCCGTGGTGTTCGAAATTCATCCCCATTTCTTGCATGGGACATAAGCATAAACCCATGGACACATATATGATTTTACAACCCATTTTGGTGCACCGGAGCATGCCACGTAGTTTAATTCTGAATTTTGCACCTAAAATGGCTAGAAAACCAAGTTAATGTATAAAATGTCCAAACAAACCATGAATAATTCCAATTTTATGACGACACACCTATAGTTGCATGTTCACTTCAGATAAAAGTTCTAGCAATTCAAACACCCTCCTTTGCCACTGTGACCCCATTATGTAATTCAAATCAACATGAAAAATCAAGTAGGTCGCACATAGTTTATTATCACCAACCGTGTGAGATGCAGTACAAAATATCTTGGAGCATCGTCGGAGTATAGTATGCCTATGGCTTGCGCGAGAAGGTGTGTCAGCTACAGCCCACAGCCGGCGTGTAAAGCACGCTAGCTCCCTCCCCAAATATCATTTCACTGTTCAATCATCACCGTTTAAAGATGGGTGTCGATGTCAAAACCGGCGGATCTCGGGTAGGGGGTCCCGAACTGTGCGTCTAGGATCGATGGTAACAGGAAACGGGGGACACAATGTTTACCCAGGTTCGGACCCTCTCTATGGAGGTAATACCCTACTTCCTACTTGATTGATCTTGATGAATATGAGTGTTACCTGAGTTGATCTACCACGAGATCGTCATGGCGAAACCCTAGAAGTCTAGCCTATAAGTATATGGTAATGACTCTGTCCTATCCGGACTATGCTCTCCGGTTTATATAAACACCGGAGAGATCTAGGGTTACATGAGGTCGGTTACATAGGAGGAAATCTTCATAATAGGTCGCCTAGCTTGCCTTCCACGCCAAGTAGAGTCCAATCCGGACACGGGTATTGTCTTCGGCCTTCGTATCTTCACAGCCCATCAGTCCGGCCCATGGATAACAGGCCGGACGCCTGAGGACCCCTTAGTCCAAGACTCCCTCAGTAGCCCCTGAACCCGACTTTAATGACGAGGAGTCCGGCGCGGATTGTCTTCGGCACTGCAAGGCGGGTTCCCCTCCTTCCGAACTCCAAGATAGTCGGACGTGATGATTGTATCCGGACCTGTTACACACCATGCACAACCGCAGAGAGAATATATATATCTTACACGAGTTCCATCCGCTGACAGCTTTCTGCAATGTGACAGGACGTCCGTTCGGTCAAAATTTCGAACCGTTTATCCCACATTTCAAGACGCGGTTGCTATTGGCACATCTTGTTGAAGCAGAGATCATGTCCCCTTATCGCGAGATTCTCGTCAATGCGGGCATGGGTAACCCAACCGTGTCGTTTACACATCCCTTGGGAATAGGCGAATCTCAAGGCGAGTGAGGAGGCGTTTTGTATTTGCTGCCTTTATAAGGAGATAAGGATTCCCCCTTCCTCTTCTTGCGCTTTCTCTCTGTCTCTGCCTTCCCAATCTCGAGCTCCAACGCCCCAGTTTCAATCTCCTTTCCACTCCAGCAACCATGTCCGGATCCGGTGGTCTGGGCAAACGGATGGTCTCCTCCGTCACGGAGGAGGACATTACTGAGCTCCGGGCGGTCGGATATTTGGCGAAGGAGATCGCCCACCGTCTACCAGCTGAGGGACAGATTGTTGGGTTCTACGGTAGGGTGCATCGACTGCAAATTAAAAATTCCTACGCGCAGAACATCCAGGAACATGCTACGGGAGATGGATCACAGTTCGTTACCACTAGACGCGCAGTGCCGTGCAGCGGAAGAAGAGTTGGGGCAGCGCGTCTGCGTGGATCGTCTCCTCCTCGTTCGATCTCCCTCGAGCGGCGGTCGTCCGATCCCACGTACGAGTTCGCCGGAGCGGCGCAAGTGCACCGCCTCTACCGGTATCCGCGCGTGCGGGAGGAACGTCGTGCGGCGGACTGCTAGGTCCGATCACATAGTCGGCAGCGAGTGGAGGTGGCTATTCGCAACACATGCAAACCCTAGTCGCAGCACCGAAGCGATCAATTGTCTGAGTGTGCCGCACCTCCACTTTATATAGGCATCCGTCGCGGGCTCAACACTTGGGCCTCGCACGGACCCTAAAGCCCAAAGTCTATTCGGTCACGTTCCTAGTCCAGTTCAGATCACATCCGACCAGTGTCCTACGAACTGACCTCATAGGTTCCTTCCCTTAAGTGCGCGACCCCTTAGGTTCAAGTCGGCTTGGTCACGATTCGGATCACCTCCGACTGCACGGTTGGTAGCGGCCTCTAGCAAGGCGTGCCGACCACCAAGCATCTGATGAAGCTGGTTAGGCGAACCTGCATAACGTGTCACACTTACATTCCCTTTGCCAGACGATATATGTTGTCGGGCTCAAAGGCGAGGCTTGTCATCCTTGTGCTAACCCGACCTCTTTCTCGTTCGGTGATACTGACCACAATCCGGATTATCTCATAATCCTTGTCGCATGGCCATGCTATTCCTGGTCGATCACACGAGGGGCCCAGAGTATATCTCTCGATCGGAGGGCAAATCCCATCTTGCTCGACCGTGTCTCGCAAAGATGGGACTGGACAAACCCGAAACCTACCTTTGTAACTACCCGATCCACGGAGTAGCGTTTGGTCGGCCCAAAGCAAGTCTGTCACCATCCAGAGTACATGTGTCATTTCGGGTCTTAGGACATAGAAGTATGTTGTACTAGAGACTCACAGATGACATATCGCTGCATCTCATAGTTGGGTCCGTCCGACTCGAGACCTTATCTCGACTCGGATCCGACTATGTCGAATCCGACCAGACCTTTCCAAGTCCATATTATCCGGTTAGCATCCAATGCTCCATGGCTAGTGAGACCAAGCCATCGACCGTGTCATATGCCAGTCTAGTCGGTCAAGGCGTCCACACAGCCCTTTTGACTAGGGACCTTTTAGGACAGTCATCATACAATGCATAGTCCCACAAACAAGTCACATACTTGCGATACACATCATTGATAATGTCCAAGGACTATCTTTATTCATAAACACATAGGAAATATCATCATACATGATTGCCTCTAGGGCATATCTCCAACACAGATCGTCCCCACGCCGGAGCCCACAGAGAGGGTGGTGTTCCTCCCCCATTTCTTCTGCGGGCTAGGGTTTCCACTCCACCTCTTCGTCCGCGGGTTAATGTATTATTACGGGGTAGATTTCCATGATCTGTCCCCGAATTCCTTCCTCAACATCTCGGTGTTTATCGTCGTGTGCGAGGCCTTCCTCCGCATCCAACCCCACTTTGGGTTGTGGCTCAAAGTCTTCAACGTGAAGCCGAAGGTGGTGGATGGCCAGCACGCGGAGTGCGGAGGGGCAATGGTGAGCAAATTGTCCAACGTCTCCTGGCCCAAAGGCACCTTTGTGGATACGGTAAAGGAGTGGCAGAAGCAGTGGTTCTACATCACAGAACCACGCGGCACCACCTGGGCCGCAGCTGCCGAATTCCGCTCCGGCGCTCCTATGCGACTCACCTCCTGGGTTGAGAAGAGTCCGGACTGGTGTTCTCCTGACGAGCTGATAGCCCTGCAGACGCACCTTCAGAGCATGGTAACCAAGAGCGTCAAGCTTGTTGATGTGATCCAGGTGATGTTAGTTCGTCGGATCCTTCCATGCCAGCGCCGAAGCCGCCCGCTGTGGGAGTTCAATCCAAAGAAGCACCGGACCCTGGCGAGGCTCTTCGAGACTACGCACGAAGGCGCATGGAAATTGCTCTTCAAGGGCAATGAAAAACCACCGGCCACGGATTCAGACCGTGATCACGATTGTACACACCCCACCAGCAAGGTATGTTATTTCGAATGAGTCCTCAACCTAATTGTTTCGAGGATGATGTCTGAGCTTTTATTACTGCTCTTTCAGGACTGGACGGAGAGGGCAAAGCGGATCCAGTGTCCGGCTCCGCTGCCCGAAGAACCAGTCATCCCGCGCTTGGCGGAGATGCTAGTACCGGCGTCATATAAGGCATCGGAGAAGAAGGCCAAGAAGAAGGCAAAGGGGGCCAAGAGTGGCCTCCGTCGTAAGGGTACTTCGGACGCAGCGTCCGAAGACGACGAAACTCATTCCTCTGTCCTTGAGGACAATGACGGGGAAGAGGAGGAGGAGGAAGAAAACAATCCTCCCCCTGAGGAGAGGAAGAAGAAGAGGGTAGCTCCGGTGCATCTGGAGGCGGAGGCGCCCAAAAAGGGGAAGGGCGTTCCAGCGGCCAACACTGGGTGGGACATTGACAATAGTCCGGAAAGACGCCCCCGCACAAAGCCCCAGGCCGCATCATAAGTGACATGGCTTATTTACGCGCACATCCAGCCCTTTCTCTCCATTATCTTGATGTAGTTAGTTGTACTATTGCAGTCCGGCCCGCGACCTAATCCAGCGATCCTCGTCTGGAAGTTCGTTGGCTCCATCGGAGATGGCGAGCCAGTCGCCACCACCTGCTTACTCCCCCGGGGCCAGGGACGACACCGAGGCGCTGTCCCGGAGGGCCGATCCGAGCTGGGGAGGAACCCAGGACGCTGTCCGGGAGGCGCCACAAGGCGAAGCCTCCACTGCCGGACACATGGAGGAGACGATTCCCATGGAGACTAGCGAAGAGGGCCGCATCCAGCTTGGCCCTCAGCCGGATACGATTCCGGAGACCCATATGGCTCCGGAGTCGGGCTGGAAGCCCCTTTGAAGGAGGAGGGGTGCACCATTTCCGCCGGTGGTCCCTATCCTTCCAGGGGTGCCGGATAACCTGATGGAGGCGCTACGAGGCGCCTCTGTTATGGACGAGCACCGTGTTCTTATGAGCGCGGTGATCAAGAGGGTTCAGTCCTCCAAGAGTGGATTGAACGAAGCCTGTAGCAACCTGTTGACAGGTTTCGAGGTAAGTGACAGAGAAAAAAAACCATATAGTCAGTAGCCCCTGAGACACTGTCCGGTGCCTGGTAAGAGGAACCGGAGAGAGGATCAATCCTCTAGTGTAGGAGACTAACGTGATATGTGTGCATGAGCAGGCGCCGCTGTTGGCCGCGACCTGACATGCTGCCGAAGTCTCTGAACCGAAACAGAGGCTGGAGCGGACCGAGAACGAGCTAGGCGAGGTTAGAGTGCGGCTGCAGGAGAAGCAAGGTAAGTAACGTCTTGCTTTGTGTTTGGAAAGCGGAGACGCTGTATATTGACTGTAATGTCAAAATGTATGCAGACGCCAAGGAGAAGGCTCTCCAGCAGCAAGCCGCCCGTAAGAAGCTCAAGGCCCGTGTCAAGGAAATCCAGCAGGAGCTCCAAGATGCAGTGAAAAAATGTGAGACCTTGGAGAATGATGCGTCGGCTCAGGAGGCCGAACTCACCAAGGCTCGTCAGGGCGCGGAGACCGCGCGGAATGAGGCCCAGGCCGTCATCCAGGAGATCCAGGAGGCCAGGAAGATCACGGCGGGTAAGGCTTTTAAGATGCAAAGCAAGTATGCTGAGAGGCAATACCTTTTACTAACCCGGGTTCAGAGTTCCCCAGGAGCTTTTGCGGATCTACCACGCAACGTATCAGACATTGCAGCGTTCTACCGAGCCGAAGGAGGAGGTTCTATGGAGAAGCTATTCTGGTCGCAGTATGCGACGCCAGAGCATCCCGTGTCCTTCACCGACCAGCGGAAGCAGCTGGTGGAGCTGCATAGGGTGGCCGAACTAGCCATGAAGGATTTGAATATCCGGCTATGGCCAGCCGAAGCTATACCCGCAGCTACTTCGGACTCGTGAGGCGGCTAGTGGAAGCCTGTCTGTGGCTGGACGTCGTCAAGCACTCTGCATGTATTGAAGGCGCCCGTATGGCCTTCGCTTGCTGCAAGATGTGGTGGGCGAAGATGAACGCTGTTGAAGTGGCCAGCGGGCCGCCGGAGGGCAAGGAGCACCGCACACCTGAGAAATATTTTGCGGATGCCATAGAAGGGTCTCGATTGTGGCAGCTCAATGTTCGCTGGACGTTATTTTCGAATGAATACATTCAAATTGGGCCTTTGCCTTGTATTATAAAGACAGAGCTTGTTTTGTAATGTAATTTTGTTATGCTTTAAAGTGTTTCCTCCTGTGCGGCCGTGTTATATGCAATATGAGGGTTGGCGATCGTCATTACGCCCTCACGTAATTAGTAATGCGGAGGTGGTCGGGATGGGATCTAAACAATCTTGATCCAATTGTATGGTCCTTGAAGAAGTTGTTTAGCGCAACGAACAAGGCAATCAGACTATACGGCTTAAACGCCCTCACTTAGCCATAGGAGTTTTATAATTAAGCAAGTGCACAGCCCATGGTCCAAGCCAGGGTGCTGTCAGCATATGATCGGGAAGTGCCGATCCTCCGCGTGAGGCGGAAAAAATCTCCAACGATTTTGTAACCCATGAACATCTAACCGGCTCTCACCGTATCATGACAGTCAGTTTTCGGCTTTCTCTACTGAGGTGCTCATCCGGTCAAGGCCAGGGCACAATCGCAGTAGTTCTCCCTTTACTACCCTAGCCGATAGAGCGGAACGTAGGGTAGCAAGCACAGGAGCCGGGCAACCCAACTATTGACCAAAGACATGATTCGGAGCCAATGCATATAATGCTAATTTCGGGGTGCCGAACTTTTATACAAAAAGTGTTCGGACTTTGTTGCCTTATTGTGGGGCGATAAGCAGCCCCTGGCGTATATGAAATGTACAAAAGAGTACCAATGTAGCTAATAAGCAGATCGAAATGAAATGAAGTAAGGGGCAAAAACCACAAAAAGCGGGCATAAAT
Organism: Aegilops bicornis; assembly: GCA_021605145.1. Classification (NCBI taxonomy): domain Eukaryota; kingdom Viridiplantae; phylum Streptophyta; class Magnoliopsida; order Poales; family Poaceae; genus Aegilops; species Aegilops bicornis. The sequence goes on along the minus strand of CM038671.1, from coordinate 437,292,827 downwards.
CATTATCATTATAACTGAATGGATACGTTAAGGCGTATCTTGTACAAATAGTGCGATAAGCACCGAGGCTATGTAATATGCGGAATCAAGAGGGGCAGCGTCACGGGTCCTGAGAAAGAAGTAAAAATACCGTCAAGAAGAACGTATGGAGGTGACCCTACACACCTATGCTGCATGTACCCTTTGTATGCCAATCCTTCGAAGGGGCTTGTGATCAGGCTCGCGGGAAAAGGAACCTGAAACAGAAAGAAAAAGGTGTATCCGGGGTCGGTCTAGCCGAACTGTAGATCCCGGTTGAGCTTGTGCCTCCGTCGATGTCCATGGAAACTCGAGTGTGTAATTATGTACGCGTGGTACGAATGCCACTACTTCATCCGGACTGGGACTGAAGTCGACTTGCTAGTCGAGCTCTTGACGAGCCTTGTTGTCCTGTTGCAGTGTAGTTCGGGACCTCTTGATGGTGTCCAGGGGCTCGGCAGCCGCACTATGGTGCTGCTTGAGAAGGCCGCTCTGTACCTCTGCTGCTAGGGCGGCGGTGTGCTCATCTGTTCGGAGAGAGCGTTCTGTGTTGCCATTGACTGTTATGACGTCGCATGGACCGGGCATCTTGAGTTTGAGGTAAGCGTAGTGTGGCACTGCGTTGAATCTAGCAAACGCTGTTTGTCCGAGTAATGTCTGGTAGCCGCTGCGGAAGGGGACGATGTCGAAGATTAATTCCTCGCTTCGAAAATTGTCCGGAGAGCCGAAGACCACTTCCAGCATGATTGAGCCCGTACAGCGGGCCTCGACGCCTGGTATGATTCCTTTGAAGGTAGTCTATGTTGGTTTGATTCGTGAGGGGTCAATGCCCATCTTCCGAACTGTGTCTTGATAGAGCAGGTTGAGGCTGCTACCACCGTCCATTAGGACCCGTGTTAGGTGAAATCCGTCGATGATTGGGTCCGCCATGACGGATACTAGTTGGGTCGTCTCGACGATCAAAGGTGATCAGAAATGATGATCATGGATTGAATTTGGGGGCGACTAGCTCTACCGCGTAGACGTCCCTGAGTGCACGCTTACGCTCCCTCTTGGGGATGTGTGTAGCGTATAGCATGTTCACTGTTTTGACTTGAGGGGGAAATTTCTTATGCCCCCCAGTGTATCTGGCACGGACGGTCGAGTATGCGGTCCAGGCTGGAAGGTCCTTCATTGTTTCTTTTATAGGGCTTCTTCCGCTGGCCGGACTTGGAGCCAATGAATCCGACGTTGACTGTGGCGTCATCGGTGTTGTTGTCACTACTTCGGCGTTTGTGTCTGTTGCGCCGGAGCTTGCCAGTGCTATTCTTGGCCTACGAGGGGCCTGTCTCGCTGGCTGTGTTGTTACTACGGGCCAGCCAACTGTCCTCTCCCGCGCAAAAGCGGGTCATGAGTGCCGTGAGGGCTGCCATGGACTTCGGCTTTTCTTGGCCGAGGTGGCGTGCTAGCCATTCATCACGGATGTTGTGTTTGAAGGCTGCCAAGGCCTCGGCATCCGGACAGTCAACGATCTGGTTCTCCAGGTTGTTGAACTATTAGGCTTAGATCATCGGCGTCTGGTGGCCAGACATATGTTCCTTGGAAGTTGTCTAGGAAAGCTTCTTCCAAGTCCTCCCCGCTGCCGATAGAATTTTCAGGCAGACTGTTAAGCCGAGCTGGCCCTTTGAGCTTGAGTGGGAGGTATTTAATGGCGTGGAGGTCATCTCCTCGAGCCATGTGGATGTGGAGGATGAAATCCTCGATCCACACTGCGGGATCGGTTGTGCCGTCGTATTATTCGATATTGGCGTGCTTGAATCCCTCAAGGAATTCGTGATCCAGTACCTCGTCCGTGAAGCAGAGAGGGTGTGCGGCACCTCTGTATCGGGCCGCATCGCGGCGTAGCTCTGATGGAGTCCGTCTGCGGCATTCGGCCTGGGTGTGGTTAGGTTTGTCACGTCCGAATAGGTAGCCATCGTCGTGTCTTGAGGCATGTCTACGCGATCCGTAGATCGATCTTGTATGCCCTGCTTTATTGTCCAGGGTCTGCTGAAGGTCGTATGTGTGACCCCGAACTCTTTCGTCTTTATTTTTTCTGGGTGGTGGGGCAGCCTGCTGTTCGGCCTGAGTTGCCGCTTTATCCCGACCGTAGGGTGGCCGGTCGGCCACCCTGTCTCGGCCACGCGGTGGTTGTTCCGCATTACGCGAGGGAGATGTGTGCTCTGGTGCTTCCTCGTCGAATTGAGGTTGTAGTCTGCATTTCGGGTAGCTCTTAGCTGGGCGCTTGAGGCCGTATTCTTTAGCAGTCAGGACATCAGTCCATCTGTCTACGAGCAGATCTTGTTCGGCTTGAAGTTGCTGTTGTCTCTTTTTCAGGCTCCTTGCAGTGGCTATGAGCTGAAGCTTAAAGCGCTCCTGCTCCACAGGGTCCTCCGGCACGATGAAGTCTTCCTTGCTGAGGCTTGTCTCTTCCTTGGAGGGTGGATGGTAACTATCATCCTCCGAGTTATCTTTTGTGGCCTGTTCATCAGGGTTGTCTTGCCTGTTGTCATGTTCCTCCTGTTCGGATGCCGCACCGACGGGGTCTTCATTGTTTTTGCTGTCACACGGAGTGTTATTTTCTCCGGTACCAATGTTGCCATCCTTTGAGCGACGAGGCTTAGAACGGCGTTTGGGGCGCCGACGCTTGGACTGCGTCTCAGAGGGTTTGTTCATATCCGGCTCTTCTTTGTCGTCGCCAGATCCTTTGGGTGTATCAACCATGTACACGTCGTACGAGGAGGTGGCCGTCCAACGTCCAGTGAATGGCGGGTCTTGGCCTTGCTCATTGTCGGCATCATCGTCCATACCTGTGATGTCTTCGGAGCCGTAGCCAAGCACGTCGGTTAAGTCGTCGACGGTGGCTATGAAGTGGGTAGCGGGTGGGAAGCAAAATTCCTCGTCGTCCGCCTCTAGCTCAAACTGAATATAGTTCGGCTGTGAGTCTTCCTCCAGGTTCAAGTTATTCAAAGAATTTAGTACGTCACCCAAAGGCGAATGCTGGAAGATGTCTGCGGCGCTAAATTCGAAAATCGACAACCGATCTAGCTCGGTGTCCGCAGGTGTATCCGGTCCGGAACGTGTAGCCGGAGACGAGTCCGGGGTTCCGTTAACGCAAGCATTGCAGGATGTCGAGTCCGTCTGCGGCTCCAACACCGCGGACTTTATGGCCTCGGAGGTCGCGATCTGCTTTGGCTCTAAGACCGTCGTAGCAACAGGATCCATCTCCTGGATGTGATCCGATGATAGATTTAAGTCAAGTTCATCGGAGAGAGGGGAGTGATCGTCGCGGTCTCAAATCCATCGAAGACCAAGTCTCCACGGATATCCGTGCTGTAATTCAAGCTTCCGAATCTGACCTGATAGCCAGGGGCGTAGCTATCGACCTGCTCGGTGACCAAGCGAAGTTGGCCCTTGATGAAACCGCCGAACACAAAGATTTGTCCGGGGAAAAAGATTTCTCCCTGAACAATGCCGTTGCCAGCGATTGGAGGGGCCATCGAGCCCTACGTCGATGGCACAGTGGAACTCTCAATGAAAGCACCAATGTCGGTGTCAAAACCAGCGGATCTCGGGTAGGGGGTCCCGAACTGTGCGTCTAGGATCGATAGTAATAGGAGACGGGGGACACAATGTTTACCCATGTTCGGGCCCTCTCTATGGAGGTAATACCCTACTTCCTGCTTGATTGATCTTGATGAATATGAGTGTTACAAGAGTTGATCTACCACGAGATCATCATGGCTAAACCCTAGAAGTCTAGCCTATAATATATGGTAATGACTCTGTCCTATCCGGACTATGCTCTCCGGTTTATATAGACACCGGAGGGATCTAGGGTTACATGAGGTCCGTTACATAGGAGGAAATCTTCATAATAGGTCGCCTGGCTTTCCTTCCACGCCAAGTAGAGTCCAATCCATACACGGGTATTGTCTTCGGCCATCGTATCTCACAGCCCATCAGTCCGGCCCATGGATAACAGGCCGGACGCCCGAGGACCCCTTAGTCCAGGACTCCCTCAATGGGGACGTGGACCCCCATCGTGAGGGCAAATTTGGCGGCCTACTCCGGCGAGAGCGCGACCGCAGACGCCATGCACATGCTAATAAGCTGCATGAGTGCGGCCGCAATATGCGACCGGGCGGCCAAGGCAGCCCAAATGGCCGGTGTTGCTTCTCAGGTGGCGGCAACAACATCTTCCTCGGGGATAGCAACTGGCAAGAGCGGCATAGCACCTGTCCATTCCGTAGTGATGGCCTTAGCCCTGATGGAGGCCGACCACGCCCAGCTCATGGCGGTCACCGCACAAATCGAATGATGCTTCTCCGACAATGGTCGGCAACCCACGGCCAAAGAGTTGGCAATCGCCGAGAGCGTTCACGTAGCCGCCCGTCCCTCCGCGGCATACCTTGTGATACGTCTCCAACGTATCTACTTTTCCAAACACTGTTGCCCTTGTTTTGGACTCTAACTTGCATGATTTGAATGGAACTAACCCAGACTGATGTTTTTTTCAGCAGAACTGCCATGGTGTTATTTTTGTGCAGAAATAAAAGTTCTCGGAATGACATGAAAATCAACGGAGACACGTTTTGGATTTAATGAAAAATACTGGCGAAAGAATCAACATCAGGGGGCCCACACCCTGTCCACGAGGGTGCAGGGCCCCCCTCCTCCCGTGGGCGCACCCCCTGCCTCGTGGGACCCCTGGGACTCCACAGACCTCAACCCCAACTTCATATATTCACTTTCGGGGAGGAAAAAATCAGAGAGAAGGATTCATCGCGTTTTACGATACGGAGTCGTCGCCAAGCCCTAATATTCCTCGGGAGGGCTGATCTGGAGTCCGTTCAGGGCTCCGGGGAGGGGAATCCATCGCCATCGTCATCATTAACCATCTTCCATCACCAATTTCATGATGCTAACGGCCGTGCGTGAGTAATCTCATTGTAGGCTTGCTGGACGGTGATGGGTTGGATGAGATTTATCATGTAATCGAGTTAGTTTTATTAGGGTTTGATCCCTAGTATCCATTATGTTCTAAGATTGATGTTGCTATGACTTTTCTATGCTTAATGATTGTCACTAGGGGCCGAGTGCCATGATTACAGATCTGAACCTATTATGTTTTCATGAATATATGTGAGTTCTTGATCCTATCTTGCAAGTCAATAGTCACCTACTATGTGTTATGATCTGGCAACCCCGAAGTGACAATAATCGAGACCACTCCCGATGATGACCGTAGTTTGAGGAGTTCATGTATTCACTAAGTGTTAATGCTTTGGTCTGGTACTCTATTAAAAGGAGGCCGTACGATCCCTTAGTTTCCAATAGGACCCCGCTGCCATGGGAGGGTAGGACAAAAGATGTCTGCAAGTTCTTTTCCATAAGCATGTATGCCTATATTCGGAATACATGCCTACATTACATTGATGAACTGGAGCTAGTTCTGCGTCACCCTATGTTATAACTATTGCATGAGGAATCGCATCCGACATAATTATCCATCTACGATCCATTGCCTACGAGCTTTTCACATATTGATCTTTGCTTAGTTACTTTTCCGTTGTCACTGTTACGATTACTACAAAAACTACTACTGTTACTTTTGCCACCGTTGTCGTTACTTCCATACTACTTTGCTACTAAATACTTTGCTACAGATATTAAGTCTTTCAGGTGTGGTTGAATTGACAACTCAACTGCTAATACTTGAGAATATTCTTTGGCTCCCCTTGTGTCGAATCAATAAATTTGGGTTGAATACTCTACCCTCGAAAACTGTTGTGATCCCCTATACTTGTGGGTCATCAAGACTATTTTATGGCGTTGTTGCCGGGGATCATAGCTCTATTCTTTGAGTCACTTGGGATTTATGTCTGTTGATCACTATGAGGAACTTGAAAGATGAAAGAACCAAGATTTTTCCCTCAACTACGAGGGAGGTAAGGAAGCGCCATCTAGCTACGCACTTGATTCACCTTTTGTTATGAGTAAATTTGCGACACCTACACTGTTATTGATTACGATATGTGCATGTTATTCATGATGTCACTTACGCTATGCATGATGCTTATAATGAAACTACTTCTATGCACGATAATCTTGTGCCATTAGGTGAATTTCTTGATGAACAACTTGCTAGGATTAGAGAGAATGAAATTATTGAAACAGATAATATTGATGAAAGTGATGATGAAGATTCTCCCTCTAGATATGAATTGCCTGATGTGCTGAGGGTTATGTTATGGATGAAGAAACTGCTAGAGACCTTTTTGCTTGCAAAGATAGATATGATCTTAAGAAACTGTTAGCTAAAATTTGAAAGAAAAGTCTTTGAATGCTAGAATGAAATATGACCCTGCTTTTGCTACTTCACCTATCTATATTTCTGATAAGGATTATGATTTCTCTGTCGATCCTGAGTTAATTACTTTGGTTGAATCTGATCCTTTTTATGGCTATGAATCTGAAACTGTTGTGGCACATCTTACTAGATTAATGATATAGCCACCCTATTCACTCATGAGGAAAAACTTCGTTACTACTATATCCTTAAGTTATTTCAGTTCCCATTAAAGGGTGATGTTAAAACATGGTTTAATTCTCTTGCTCCTGGTTGTGTGTGTAGTCCCCAGGGTATGATTTATTACTTCTCTGCTAAATATTTCCCCGCTCGTAAGAAACAAGCTGCCTTAAGGGAAATATAATTTTGTGCAAATTGAAGGAGAGAGTCTCCCACAAGCTTGGGGGAGGCTTCTTCGATTACTTAATGCTTTTCCTGATCATCCTCTCAAGAAAAATGAAATACTTGATATATTTTATAATGAACTAACCGATGCTTCCAGAGACCACACGGATAGTTGTGCTGGATTACATTTTCGAGGAAAAGAACTGTTGAGCAAGCTGAATTGCTATTGAATAATATATTGAGTAATGATAATGATTGGACACTTCCTGAACCAACTCCTAAGCCAACTCCGAAGAAAATGGGTATTCTATTTCTCAGTCCTGAAGATATGCAAGAGGTAAAGAAATCTATGAATGAAAAGGTTATTAAAGCTGAAGATGTTAAGAATTTACCACCTATTGAAGAAATACATGGTCTTAATAACCCGACACAAGTAGTAAAGGTAAATTCTCTCTATAGATTTGATGAAGGTGATATTCCTTGTAATAAGTCTGCTAGCCAATGCTTGGATGCGTTTCATAATTTTATTGTTAAACAAGAAAACTTCAATGCTTATATTGGTGGACAATTGAAACTTAATGCTTATATGATTGAACACTTGAGTGATTATATGTCTAGAGTTAAAGGTGACCTTAAACTTATTAGTAAACATGCTTCTATGGTTACCACTCAGGTAGAACAAGTGCTTAAAGCACAACATGATCTGCTCAATGAATTAAATAATAAGAAAAATGATAATGTTGTTAGAGTTATGACTAGAGGGGGTAGAATGACTCGGGAACCTTTGTATCCTGAGGGCCACCCTAAGAGAGTTGAGCAAGATTCTCAGAGAACTAACGTTGATGCACCTAGTCCTTCTAAGAAGAAGAAAAAGAAAAATGATAGGACTTTGCATGCTTCTAGTGAACCTGTTGTTGACACACCTGAGAATCTAAATGATATTTCTATTTACGATCTTTGAAACACAATCTGGTAATGAACATGAACCTAGTGATAATGATGATGTTCATGTTGATGCTCAACCTAGCAATAACAATGATGTAGAGATTGAACCTGCTATTGATCTTGATAACCCACAATCAAAGAACCAACATTATGATAAGAGAGACTTCGTTGCTAGGAAGCACGGTAAAGAAAGAGAACCATGGGTTCAGAAACCCATGCATTTTCCTCCTAAACCATCCAAGAAAAAAGATGATGAGGATTTTGAGCGCTTTGCTGAAATGATTAGACCTATCTTTTTGCGTATGCGTTTGACTGATATGCTTAAAATGAATCCTTATGCTAAGTACATGAAAGATATTTTTACAAATAAAAGAAAGATACCGGAAGCTGAAATTTCCACCATGCTTGCTAATTATACTTTTAAAGGTGGAATACCTACGAAACTTGGAGATCCAGGAGTACCAACTATACCAAGCTCCATTAAAAGAAACTATGTTAACACTTGTTTATGTGATCTTGGAGCCTGTGTTAGTGTTGTGCCTCTCTCTTTATATCGTAGACTTGATTTCAATAAGTTGACACCTACTGAAATATCTCTGCAAATGGCCGATAAATCAACTGCTATACCTGTCAGTATTTGTGAGGATGTGCCTGTTGTGGTTGCAAATGTTACTATTTTAATGGACTTTATTATTCTTGATATTCCCGAGGATGATAGTATGTCTATTATTCTTGGTAGACCCTTTTTGAATACTGTAGGGGCTGTTATTGATTGCAACAAAGGCAATGTCACTTTTCATGTTAATGGTAATGAGCATACGGTACACTTTCCGAGGAAACAGCCTCAAGTCCACGGTATAAATTCTATTGGAAAATTTTCAACTATTACTATTGGAGGTTTTGAATTTCCTCTTCCTATTGTCAACAATAAATACTATATTCTTATTGTTGGGGATGTGCATATCCCTGTTGAGGTAACCTAGTGCTATTCGAAAATTCTCCGGTTTCATGCAATTTGGAATGAGTTTGTTAACAAGACTTGATCAACCTTGTTAGTGGATTCCTTTTGATGAGCGTGAGATGGATGAAATTAGAAAGCACAACTCTCTGTACCGTCCTTTTTCTTTCTGTTATTTAGATTAAATAAAGCAATAATAGTATTTTCTGTCTGTTTTCTGAATTATCCATGCAATAAAGAAAATACCTCGAAAATAAAAGTTCTCCAAATGTCCCAAAAATTAAATATGATTTTTTGTAGAATATTTAAGAATATCTGGCACTGAGAACACACCAGGGGAGCCACCACCTGGCCACGAGGGTCCAGGGCGCGCCCCCCTGCCTCGTGGACCCCACGTGACCCCCTCCACTTATTCCAGCACCCACACACTCCTTCTTCCTCCAGAAAAAATCATCCCTAGCTCAAACCCGTGTTCTAGCTATCTTGCTGCGATTTTCGATCTCCTTGCTCAAAGCTCCACTCACAAAACTGCTTTGGGGATTGTTCTTCGGTATGTGACTCCTCCAATGGTCCAATTAGATTTTGTTCTAGTGCTTTATTTATTGCAAATTTTTGCTGCTTAGAGTGACACTGTTCTTGAGCTTGCATGTCAAATTTATATGGTCCCAAGTAGTCCCAATGCATGATATAGCCTCTAGGCACTTGTTGGAGTAGTTGCTATCAATTTTTGGAGTTTGGTTCACTTTTATTTTGAGTTACTAAAAATTTCAGAAATTTTTTAGAGGAAGAAATATGTTTAGGAAAATGTACCAAGGTGGTTCCTCCAGGAAGCAGGCACCTAGGCTCGCGATACGTGAGCCGGACTATGAACTACCGAGGGAAGCTCAAATGCGGCCTTGTGAATGGTCGTCAGAGGAGTTTATGGTCGGAGCGGGTATCAAAGATGAATTTAACGCGTATGTGCGTAATGCTGATCTTGAGGGCTTCGTGTCAGATAAGTGCCCGCAATACCGCTACCTAATTGATTCCTTTGTGAGAAGGTTTAAATTTACATCCTCGCGTAATTCTCACACTGTTCTATTTGATCTTTATGATAAATCATATACTATGGACCTAGAAGATTTTAGTGCTGCTTGTAAACTCCCGCAGTGGGGTAATGTTAGTGGACCGCGTAAATCTAAATATAAAGATTTTCTTGCTAGTATCACTGTGGGGGAATCTAGAGAAATCACACAAGCTACCATAGGGAGCATTCATTTTCCTGCCATACATTATTTTGCTCTCTTCGTGGGTAGATGCATTAATGGTAAAGATGAGGCTTGTCACATGTGTGTTCCAGGTCTTTGTGTCCTCAAGAGTGCGGTACTAGGTGACAAACAATACAACTTGGGGGCCATCATTGCACGAAGGTTGCATCTTTATAGTTTAAGTGGAGACTTGTTTGGTGGAATTTATGCAACCCGTGTAGCTAATTATCTTGAGATACCCATACATGAAAATGATATGGAATTGCCTCCTGCTTATCTAGATTATAATGCTATGGTTCGTCATCAGTTTATTGAGAGGAATGAACAGTTCCTCCAATACCGACTAATCTTTGACAGACGTTGCACTGTCCATGTTGCTCTCCCTGCTCCTACTTTCTTTGACTTTCAGGCAAAAGGGAGATATGTTATAACCAGGGAGGAGGCGAACGAGTATGAGAGGAGGACGGAGGCAGCTCGCCTCCAAGCTGCAGCTCGTCAGGCAGTAGCCGCTGCATCTTAGTATGACCCCAGTTACAACTACGGATGTCCGCCAGGCCATCCATGGGCATAGACCAACTTAGGCCAAAAGCCTAAGCTTGGGGGAGTACGTATTTCTCACCGACATTACATTCATGTTCACACACTCATGCCAGTTGTCGGTGCTCATACTTTTTCATTGTACTATCCATGCTAGTTTATTTTCTGTTTTAAGCCCTCTTCTTGTGTATTTGAAAAACCTTAAGAAAAACCAAAAAAATTAGTTGTAGCTTTTAGCTAGTTTACTTTCCATGCCTGTAGTAGTAATAATTAAAATAAAACCCAAAAATATTTCTCGTTCTTCTTTTTGCTTGTTGGGAGCTTTCCCGTGTAAATAGTTTTATTTTATTTCTTTTTCTTTGGGAGTCGAGAGGAGAAGACCATGATGAAAATGTTAAGTGTCTCTCATATGCATTATTTTTTATTTAACAAAGAGCCCGTATTACCTTGTCTTCTCCTGTGTATTAAATGCTTGCAGATTCCAGCTTAGTCCAATTGCACGTGCACTATTATTATTATCCACACCGTTCGGTCGTGCAAGTGAAAGGCAATAATGACGATATATGATGGACTAATTGAGATGAGAGAAGCTGGTATGAACTCGACCTATCTTGTTTTTGTAAATACGATTAGTTCATCGTTCCTGATTTAGCCTATTATGAATGAAACATGTTTGCAATGACAATTAGAGATTATATTTTCTCATGCTATGCTTAATTAGCTAGGAGTTTATAATGGTCTATGTCGGTGTACTAGAGTAGGGGTACCCTAGTACCTCGTGACTGCAGCAGACGGTTGCAAAGACACCAGCGGCAGGGTTTGCCTCGTCACCGCCAAGATCCTTCGTGGCTCCTTTTGGAGCCATTCAAGAACAAAGTATTTGATTGAGAAGACAAGGCCCCGACAGGAAGAGCTTGTCGGGAAGGCCGCCTGTGCACGCAGAAGACAAGGCCCGGCAAGAGGAGCTTGCGGGAAAGCTCGAGCGCGACAAGTCTCCGAGCGCGACAAGGATTCGGCCGCGGCAAGGCGCTTGCCGCGGCATGCAACCTCTCCGTCTCCGCTCCAGCTCACCCAGCGACGTGTCGCCATGGGACCGTTCCATGGGCGCGTGTCGAGCGGGGTGCAGCCAGCGGAGAGCAGCGATAAGCGGCTGACAGGCTCGCCATCGTGGCGGCGGAGGCGCACTGACGACCTCTGTTGCCTTTGTTTGGGCGACAATGACGGGCATTTATTGCTTTTGTCCCTTGCCGCCGAGTTAGGTATTTTGCCTTGTACACTGTTCAAGTAGGTGTACCAACTCCTGTTTTTACATTTGTACCTCGCCTATGTTGCCACCTGCCGAGACCCCTTGAGCATATAAAAGGAGGCCCTAGTGCAACGTAGAGAGGGTTCCGTTCGGTTCGGTTCGCCAGGTTCGTCTCGTGGGGTTCATTCGACCCACTCGAGACCAGATAGACTCACGCTAGGTTTTGTAGCTCTCGTTGCTCCCTAGCAAGAACACAATAGATCAAACAAGCAGTGAGGAGTTTTATCTCTCCGGAGAGCTCCGAAGCTGGGTAACCGCTCGTGTGCCTCGGCTCGATCCGCTCTTCGTGCGATCTCCGCCCCCTCCGAACCACAAGGGCCTGCTCCGCCCGGCCCCATAGGTGTCCGTGGAGTGCGATCAGCCTCCCGACATCTCTAGCGCGCCCGGGTAGGGGCGTCGAGGCCGTGTGAATCTGATCCGGTGTTCACGAGCAGCGTCATCAACATCTTCCTCAACATGCCACGAAGAAGAAGGCTTCGGCAAAGCAGAGCCGTCCGCGTCGTACCCACCCTCACCGCAGCAAACGGGTGGTGGAGCAGACGCTGGCGGAGGAACGGGCGCCGACGAAGGTGCTCGCGACATTGCCAAGTCCAAGGACAAGGCACCGCAAACCTCGGCGTCCGCGCATCCCCCGCGCCCATCTCAGGAGACGCGGGACCAACAACGTCATGGCGTTCACAACGCCATACGTTCGTTGGATCGAGACCCTCAAGACCAGCATGCGCGCCAACATGCCGGCACGAGTGAGATCTGATGCGCCGGACGGGTGCGGCTCCTTCTAACATAGTTAGAAGTTCGAGCGTGTCCCGCTCCTCGCACCGTTCTCCAATGCCGCCTACTACTCCAGCGAAGCTCTGGCGAGCTCGGCTGCTCTCGACTACCCTCCAACGGCCGACAAGGTCGACGAGTGGAGGGCCACTATCGAGCCTCGTCGGCTTTGCTAACGGCGACGCATGACAACCAACCCCATCGTTGCCGCGGCGAGGCGACAAGGCACGAGCCGGTGGCGACGAGACTGTCGGAGGTGCAACCACCGTGCACTCTCCGCCAAGAAGGCCAAGATCGCCGAGCCAGCGGATCCACCTCGACAGCGACTCCATTGCGTCGTCCGGATCCGCGAGCTTCGCCGCGATCAGCGCCAAGTTCTTCATGAGCGACAACAAGAGGACGCTTCGAACTCGCATCGAGCGCCAAGAGAAGCGCCGACGTCGATCCGACAAGCGGCTGGGCCATCTGCTGACATGCACGCCACGGAGGCGAGGCGACTTGCCGTGCGGTAGGTTGCCCTGCGTTCACTCGTGAGCTGCGGCAAGTCCAGTGGCCCAGCCAGAAAAACTTCAAACCCGACGTGCCAGAGAAGTATGATGGCCGGACGCATCCGTCGGAGTTCCTCAGCATCTACACCATCGCGGTGCAGGCTGCAGGGGGACGAGACGACAAGACCCTCGCCAACTACTTCCCGCTCGTCCTCAAGCCCAACGTCAGATCTTGGCTCATGCACTTGCCGGACAACTCCATATCCTCTTGGGCAGATTCGTGCCATCGGTTTGTTGGCGCCTTCACGGTGGCCACAAACCTCATGGACAAGAGAGTGACCTTCACTTGCTCGCCCGAAGGAAGGAGAGTCCCTGCGCAAGTTCATTCGGAGGTTCAGCCGCGTGCACTACAACATCCCGTGACGTCCACCTGCCGCGGTGATCAGCGCATTTCATCGTAATGTGCGGAACCGCAGGATGAAGGAGGAGATGGCGATGTGCAAAGTCAAGGACGTCGATGAGCTGTACGCCTACGGCCGACAAGTGTGCATCGCTACCGAGGAAGGAGGAGACTCCACGGAGAATGCGAAGCAGGTCAGCGGTGATGACACCGCCCCGGCAAAGAAGGGCCGGCGGCGAGGCAACAGGAAGAAGAAAAGCAGAGAAGTGCTAGCTGTCGAGCAGTTCGGCAACGGAGGCGGCGACAAGAACGCCAAGGCTAGTGGCCACGGCAAGGAGGTTGCCGCTGACGCCAACCACCAGTCGGTGGCGGCCGCCGACAAGCAGGACGGCTCCGGCAAGCAGTACTGCAAGATCCACCGCACCAAGGGCCACGATCTCCAGAGCTGCAAGAAGGTCGAGCAGCTCATCGAACAGCAGAGAGCTGAGTACGAGCGGCGAGACAAGGAGAAGGCCCAGGAAGGTGCTGGGGGAGCAAGCAAGAAACGTCCCGGCCGGGGAGGACGCCACGGCAAGGCCAAGCAGCGGCAAGGAGATCGACCTCCCCGCGGCCGCGACAAGGATGAAGATGATGACGAGCGAAAGATATGGAAGACGCACGACGCCGACGAGCAAGAGTTTGAGAAAGCCACAGAGGTTCTGCGTTGACGGAGGTGCCTCCTGCATACCTCCCACCGCCAACTCAAGCAATGGATGCGGAGGTCAATGCAGCGGAACCATCCGTGGAGTCACGCAAGCCTCTCAAGTGGTCCAAAGACGCCTATCATTTTTATATTGAGGACCACCGATCGCATAAGCTGCGGTCGGGTGCTTGCGATGTTGGTCTCTCCAACCATCTCGCAACCTCAAGGTCACAAAAATGTTAGTTGACGGCGGGGCCGGCTTGAATCTGATCTCCTCCGCGGTGCTCCGTAAGCTTCAAATCCTCGACAATGAGCTCGAAGAGACCGGAACCTTCAAGGAATCAATCCGGGAAGGAGCAAGCCGAAGGGAAGATTACGTTGCGGTCACATTTGGCGTGAGCTGAACTTCAGGCCGAGAGGGTTACGTTTGGCGTCGCCCGATTTCCCATTGCCTTACAATGGGATACTTGGCCGTCCAGCACTCGCCAAGTTCATGGCAGCCTCTCACTACGCCTACAACCTACTCAAGATTCCGGGCCCGATAAGCGTCATCTCTGTCCATGGCGACAAGAAGGATGCCCTTATCTGTGCCGACAAGATCTTCCGGGATGCAGCAGCCGCGACAGATTGCCAGACACTTGCCGCTGAAGCTCCCGGGGGGAAGAAGACCAAGTCCAAGTCCGACAAGGGCTCTGATGCTTACTCCGCAAGCGCACCTCTTGGAGTGCTGCGCTACCGTCGAGGACGCACCATCGAGCTCCACCGGCAAGTGCAAGAAGATGGTGGCTCGCCGAAGACCAAGAAGGTGCCCGCCAAGGAGGACGGCTGGTGGTACCTTCACCATCGGTGCCTCTCTCGACCCCAAATAGGAAGGCGCGCTCGTTGCTTTCCTCATGGGCGAATGTCGACGTGTTTGCATGGCAACCGTCGATATCCCCGTGTTCCTGTGAAAGTGATTGAGCACCGCCTGGCCGTTTGTCCTCATGCGCGGCCCGTCAAGCAAAAAGTCAGGAAGCAAGCAGTGGAGCGCCAAGAATTCATAGCCGAAGAGATCAAGAAATTGGAAGAATTCATAGTGAGCAGTCAAGTTCTTCAGGTCGATTGTTTGCCGTTTCGGAATCCCTAACAGGATCATCACCGACAACGACACACAATTCACGAGTCGCACCTTCATGCAGTACGTCCAAGACCTTGGCGCCAAGGTCTGCTTTGCTTCTGTTGCTCACCCGAGAAGCAACGGTCAAGCAGAGAGGGCAAACGCTGAAGTGCTGCACGGGCTCAAGACCAGAACTTTCGACAGGCTGCACAAGTGCGGAAGAAACTGGATCGAGGAGCTGCCGGTGGTTCTTTGGTCGATCAGGACGACGCCAAATCGAGCCAATGGCCAGACACCCTTTGCTCTAGTCTATGGAGCAGAGGCAGTTCTCCCCACGGAACTTCGATATACGGATCGCCTCGAGTACTCGCTTATGATGAGCTTGAGTAAGAGCAGCTGCGACAAGATGACGCGCTGCTCCTCGAGGAGGATCGTCTTCATTGTCAGGCGAGCCGCCGCTACCACAAGCTCAAGGCGTCGCTACCATAGCCGCAGGGTTAGTGCCGAAGTCTCGAGGAAGGCGACCTTGTTCTTGGCGTGTTCAGTCCGCCAAGAATTCAAACAAGTTGACGCCGAAGTGGGAAGGCCCTTATCGGGTGAAACGAGTCACTAGGCCCGGCGCTGTCCGCCTTGAGACCGAAGATGGCATTCCGGTGAGCAACTCCTGGAACATTGAGCATCTTCGTAAGTTTTACCCATAAGGCGCGGTTGTCGGAACCCGTTCGGCAACCACCTTTTGTACAAGTCTTGCCACTGTTGCATGTAATCCTTCAGACAAAGCCGGGCAGACCCGTGCATCGATAAAGCTCATGTGTTGCTACAGCTTGTCAAGTTCATGCTTTCATCATTTTATTGCATGTTTTGGCTAACACTTTGTGCAGCAACCATACCCGGTAAGCAGAATCGAGCCACTGAGCTCCATAACGTTATTTCCTCTTCTTTTTCTTTTCTCAAAGAAAGGGAAGCCCCCTCGCGCACAAGTTAACCAGGGGGGAGGAGGAGATAATACTATGGACCAGACACCGCTCTAGGAAGTTTCGCCTCATCGAGAAGCAAGAGATGAAAAGCTAAGTTGCCAAAGTTTGAGCAATCAATTTTAAATTTTAAGTTATCTTCCTCGAACGATAGTACTTTGTATGGAAAACCTATGCGCAGAGGAACCAACTCGCGGCTAGTCGCGCCTTACTTTGTTTCGAGTCCGCTCAACAACTTAAGTGAGCTGCGGTTAGTCGCGACAAGGTTGCTTGTCGGAGGCGGCATCGCCAAAGAAGTCTTGACGTCCCGCACTCAGCGCTCGTGGCAAAAAGTGCTCGCACCGACAAGTCCCCTAAATGCGTAAGGCAGAAACGTACAAAGGAAGGAATCAAGTAGAGGAAATAATGTTGCATTGATCGATTCACCTAAGATAGAGTATATTACAGAATAACTTGTCGCTGATCTAACAAAGTTTTCTAAACATGATCAGCAGCGACAAGGGAAAGATAAGGTTGGCGGCCTAGTCTACGCGGTCGCCCTCGATCCGCTTGATCTTGTTCACCTTGTCCACAATGGGTGCGACAAGAGCTTTGAGCTCCTCCACGTTGGCGTCGGACGGCAAGGATCTGAGGACACCGTTAAGGTTGGGGCCCGGGTTGCGGAAGGCCACCTTCATCAACACCTTCTCGAGGGCCCCTGCACACACCTGGCGAGATTCCTCGGCAAGCTGCTTCGGGACCTCCTCCCGGAGTCGCCGGAGGCCCGTCACCACGCCTTTGAAGAATAGGCTAAGCTTGATGCTTTGGGTTGGAGATGCTCGTCGGAGGAGTACGCAAGGTCCGCCATCCCGGCTCCATCAACTCGTTGTGGATGTCGTGGCGGTGTCCACAAGACCTTCGGTCCAGTGCTCCACGCTCTCCCTCAAGGTGTTACGGGCCGGAGGCAGCATTCGCCCGGCAGCTCCTCCTTGGCCTTGATCGCCTCCAACAAGCCCACCTCCCGCCTCTGGCACCATCCAACGTCTGCGTCAGAGTGGTCGATTTCAGCTCTAGATCCGCCTTGGAGTCCTTGGCGGCGTCGAGCTCCTTGGCCTGTCGCCGAGGCGGCTCTGCAGCTTCGCCCAGCGTAGGCGTCCTTCTCACGCTCACGCTTGAGCACGGCAAGCTCTTCGCCGCTCTTCTTGAGGGTGGCCTCCAGCTGTGCCACCTTCGCCTTCAGCTCTTCCTTGGCGGCCTCGGCGGTTGCGGCAGCGTCCTTCGCTTCCTGAAGCGCCCCGCCAAGCGACTCTTCACGCGTGGCAAGGTCCTCCTCGTGGTTGTCCAGGTTGACCTTCCGCTGCGCCAACTCGCTTTCCTGCGCGGCGAGCTTCTCGGCAGCCAGCCGCTGCTCCTCATCAGTTGTGGCCTTCTCAAGGATGAAGGCCGTGCGCTCTTCTGCGAGTTGCCCCCGCGCTTCCGCCACGTCGCGGAGGGCTTCTTTGTTGGCGCTCCGGAGCTCCTCGGCGCGTTTCTCCATGTCCGCCTCCGCCAGCGACAAGGGCCTCCGGGTCTCCAACTTGGCCTGCCGGGCGCGGTAGAGCGACAACAGCTTCTTCGGCCATTGCTCCTCCTCGACTCGCCATCGCTGCTGCTTGGCGCGTCCACTAGCGTCAGCCAATGAGGCGAGTAGCTCGCCGTCGAAGGTCTCGCCCTCGACCGGCGCCACAGGCTCGGTTCCTGTGGGAGCTTGATGAAGACGCCTTCGCCCGGCCTTGGGTAGGCACGGGCTGGGGCTCCTCGAACTGGCGCCGGCTTGGCGGGAAATCTTCTGTCGGTGTAGCGCTTGCCGCTCCTGCGGCCTCAGGGCCGTCAGTACGATCGCCCGACCCCTCGCCAGCCTTCACGTCGGCAGCCTCGGTGGCCTCCTCGCCAACAGGCTCGTCAGCGACGGCCTCTTCCTCCACGACGACCTCTTCTTCTTCGACGGCGGCCTCGTCGGTGTTGTCAGCGTTCCTCCTCGGCGGCCTCGACCTCCATCGGGTCTGCGTCACAGCGAAGAAAGAGCGATCAGCAGATATTCAAAAAGAGAAACAAAAGAAAGCAAGCCCAAGGGAAAATTCCATGTAAGGGAGTTACCCGCAACGGGATCCGCAGCCATGGCCTCGACCACCGGAGGGTCGCTGGCGCCGTCCCCTTGCCGGGTAGCCTCCCTTGCCGGAGTGGCCCCCTTGTCGGGTGGCCTCCTTGTCGGAGGGAGCTCCCTTGCCGGGAGTTCTCCCTTGGCGGCGAGTGACAGTGGCAGTGGTCTCGGAGGCGGCTTCCCGAGCCCTCCCGATGAGGCTGCCCGCTCCTACACAAACAAACGATCGAGAAATCAACGAAGAAAGGGCACCCCTGCACACCTAGTAGTAAGGAGAAAACTGCGCACTTACTGCGGGGCTGTCTTTGGGGCTGCCTGAGGAAGGGTTGCCGGGTCCGACAAGGCGGTCTCGGCGCGTCCCCGTCGCCGCAGGAGAATCGTCCTCAACGACGACTGCCGGGATCTTGGCCCTCTTCGCCGCTCTCACGGGCGGCGTCACGAAAAGGAAAGAGTCGAGAACAAAGCAAATCAGATTCAAGATGAAGCAATAAAAATTGAAGAAATACAAGCACAATCGCGAGAAGCTTACTCTTCGCCTTCCTCCTCGGGCTGAGCACGGAGAAATCAAACTTGGCCCGCCTCCGGTGCGATGAGGCGGGGAGTGGGCTCTCTTGGCCGCTACGGAGGCGTCGGGCGGCGGCTCGAGAAGATTCCGCCCGGTTGTCGCTGCAGTTTGGGCGCCTTGCTGCAACCTCGCTTGCAGCGGTGGAGCTGCGTCGGCGGCGCTTCTTCTTGTGGGCGGTCGCCTCCACGACTCGTCTCCAACCCTGCGAAGACGCCTCCTCGGCGGGCCGGGGCTCCAGCGGCAAGTCGCTTGGCGGAGGAGAAGAAGCGCCCTCGGCGGGTCCACTCGACCCGGCCTCGGTCCCGACAAGCTCGTCCTCGCCGGCGACCTCCCCTCGCTCGGCAAGGCTTGCCGCCTTCGCCGCCTCCGCCTCCTCCACGGTGAACCCGAAGGCTCCAGCGGCGGCGGCTGCTGCCGCCTCCTCCACCCTGGTGGCAATCCGCGCCATCTCCTGCTCGGTGGTGTCTCGGGTGAGCCTCTTCTGCTCGTCGGAGCGGATCGGCACCTCTTGCAAGTCGTCGAAGAATTGCTGCACGACCTCGTCGGGGGGCTCCTGCCAGGTCGGGACGATCCCGTGGGAGTCGCACAGTGGCATCATGGCGCGGATGCGGTCGAGCGCCGAGTTGTTGCACAATGGGACGACCCCCCGCGGCAACCTGAACCACTCGGGATGTTCGGGGTCGTTCTTGAACAGCTCGAGCAGCACTGAATCCAGCTCCATGACGGTGAAGTTCCAATTCAGGCCCGGGCGCAGCCTCATGATGTCCGCCGCATTCTGGAACTCCCAAGCAGGCGTCCTCCTTTCCTGCAAGGGAGCGATGCGGCGGCGAATGAAGTCTGCGCCAACCGCTCCTACTGTCAACCCGGCAAGCCTGAGGCGCAGAATTCGGTCACGGCTATCTTCAACCGCATCCTCGGCGCCAAGTTACTCCAATCCTTGCAGCGCGCAATTGGGGTTTGGCGACGGCGGTGAAGGGCTGTGGGTTCTCCTCCACGACCCGGCACCAGTTGGCTCTCCACTCCTCCCACTTGTTCCGAATTCCCCCTCTAGGTAGGCCTCCTTCTTGCCGATCCTAGAGACCTGTGCTATTCCTCCCAAGTGGCTCTCCTCTCTCGACGCTGGGAACAAAGAAATGGCGGAAGAGTGCCACGTTCGGGTAGACTCCGACAAAGTTTTCACACAACAAATGTGCGAAACCGCCATGGTCAAGACGGCGTTGGGGGTGAAATCAAGGAGGCGGAGGCTAAAGGTGTTCATCTTGTCGCAAAAGAACTTCCGGAAAAGGCGGGCAGAGCCATAATAGAAGCAAAGGGCGAAGAAAGGGTACCCTGTTGGGGCCAAATCAGCGGCGGAGGCGGGAAGCACCCTCGTGCGCGGATGCGCACGGGTCTCCGTCGACCAGAAAAGGTAGAAAACATCCCGCAGCTCCCGTGCGCTGAGCTGCGGGGGGAAGATGGCTCGCTCCTTGCGCAGCGCGAGTCAGCCGCGCCTCGGCCGACTTGACGCCTTCTTCTCCTTATCGGCTTTGAGCCATGGCGAGGAGGCGGAGGAGGTCGACGGCGTGAGTGTGCTTGCGGCGAAAGGGGGGCGGGCGCTGCTCTCTTCGCAGACCGGAGAAGAAGAGGGAGCGGCGGTGGTTTCTTGACAAGACAAAGCAATGGCAGGGGGTGGTCGGCCTGCCTGCTTCCTCCGCTTATAAAGGGGAGGAGGGGCGGACGTTCCGCTTATATCAATAAAGAATCCCCACGACCGCGCCCCACGATCTTCGCACGACGCCACGTCCGGTGTGTGCCGTTAGTGGGGATCGTGGTGGGTCCGGGCGAAGTTGCGACGCGGTCGAGGCCGCTGCGTGTCCGTGCGGCTACGGGCCTGGCCCGACAAGCGCTTCGGCACCGTGCATGCCCAGGGCCGGGGCTCTGTCGGTGTACTAGAGTAGGGGTACCTGGTACCCGTGCACGTCTGCAGACGATTGCTGACACCCCGCGGCAGGGTTGGCCTCGTCACAGCCAAGATCCTTCGTGGCTCCTTTTGGAGCCATTCAAGAACAAAGTATTTGATTGAGAAGACAAGGCCCCGACAAGAAGAGCTTGTCGAGAAGGCCGCTCCAGGCACGCAGAAGACAAGGCCCCGGCAAGAGGAGCTTGCCGGGAAGGCTCGGAGCGCGACAAGTCTCCGAGCGCGACAAGGATTCGGCCGCGGCAAGGCGCTTGCCGCGGCATGCAACCTCTCTCCGTCTCCCCGCTCCAGCTCACCCAGCGACGTGTCGCCATGGGACCGTTCCATGGGCGCGTGTCGAGCGGTCAGGCCAGCGGAGAGCAGCGATAAGCGGCGGGCCGACAAAGCTCGCCATCGTGGCGGCGGAGGCGCACTGACGGCCTGTTGCCTTGTTTGGGCGACAATGACGGGCATTTATTGCTTTTGTCCCTTGTCAGAGTTAGGTATTTTGCACTATACACTGTTCAAGTAGGTGTACCAACTCCTGTTTTTACATTTGTACCCTCGCCTATGTTGCCACCTGTCGGAGACCCCTTGAGCATATAAAAGGAGGCCCGAGTGCAACGTAGAGAGGGTTCCGTTCGGTTCGGTTCGCCAGGTTCGTCTCGTGGGGTTCATTCGACCCACTCGAGACCAGATAGACTCACGCTAGGTTTTGTAGCTCTCGTTGCTCCCTAGCAAGAACACAATAGATCAAACAAGCAGCAGTAGGAGTTTTATCTCTCCGGAGAGCTCCGAAGCTGGATAAACTGCTCGTGTGCCTCGCCTCGATCCGCTCTTCGTGCGATCTCCGCCCCCCTCCGAACCACAAGGGGCCTGCTCCGCCGGCCCCATAGGTGTCCATGGGTACGATCAGCCTCCCCGACAGTCTACCTTGCATGCCAACATGCTATTAAAATGATTGTGATGTGGTATGATAGGATGGTATCCTCCTTTGAACGATTCGAGTGGCTCGACTTGGCACATGTTCACGCATGTAGTTGAAACAAAATCAACATAGCCTCCACGATATTTATGTTCATGGTGGATTATATCCTACTCATGCTTGCACTCAGTGTTGATTAATTTTAATACATGTTCATGACCGTTGTTGCTCTCTAGTTGGTCGCTTCCCAGTCTTTTTCTAGCCTTCACTTGTACTAAGCGGGAATACTGCTTGTGCATCCACTACCATAAACCCCAAAGTTATTCCATATGAGTCCACCATACCTTCCTATATGCGGTATCTACCTGCCGCTCCAAGTAAACTTGTATGCGCCAAACTCTAAACCTTCAAATGAAATTCTGTTTTGTATGCTCGAATAGTTTATGTATCAACTACGGTTGTCTGTATATTCTATGCTAGGTGCGTTATTCTCACGAGGAGTGGACTCCGCTCCTCACTCGCGAGAAAATGGCCGGCCACCGGGATGCCCAGTCCCATGCACAAATCAAAATAATTGCAAACAAAACTCCCCCGGGACTGTTGTTAGTTGGAGGCACCCGTTGTTTCCGGCAAGCCATGGATTGATGCTTGTTGGTGGTGGGGGAGTATAAACTTTACCATTCTGTTTGGGAACCACCTATAATGTGTGTAGCATGGAAGATATCGAGATCTCTCGTTGTTATGTTGATAATGAAAGTATGCCACTCAAAATATTATTTATCTCTATTTCAAAAATCGAGCTCTGGCACCTCTGCAAATCCCTACTTCCCTCTGCGAAGGGCCTATCTATTTACTTTTATGTTGAGTCATCACCCTCTTATTAAAAAGCACCAGTTGGAGAGCACTGTTGTCATTTGCATGCATTACTATTAGTTTACATTGAGCATGACTATGACTTGATCTCTTTTACCATGAGTTATAACGTTTAGTCAGTCCTTAATCTTCAGAGGTGCTCTGCATTTATGTTTTGCGGTCTCATAAAGGGCTAGCGAGATACCATCTTGTTATATCATATTATGATTGTTTTGAGAAAGTGTTGTCATCCGAGATTTATTATTATTGCTCGCTAGTTGATTATGCCATTGATATGAGTAAACATGAGACCTAAGTGTTATCGTGAATATGGTTAGTTCATAATCTTTGCTGAAAACTTGAATGCTGGCTTTACATATTTAAAATAACAAGAGCAAACAGAGTTAGTTTGTAAAAGTTTTTCTTTATCACTTTCAGTTTGTCAACTGAATTGCTCGAGGACAAGCAAAGGTTTAAGCTTGGGGGAGTTGATACGTCTCCAACGTATCTACTTTTCCAAACACTTTTGCCCTTGTTTTGGACTCTAACTTGCATGATTTGAATGGAACTAACCTGGACTGACGCTGTTTTCAGCAGAATTGCCATGGTGTTATTTTTGTGCAGAAATAGAAGTTCTCGGAATGACCTGAAACTTCACGGAGAATTTTTTGGAATATATAAAAAATACTGGCGAAAGAATCAACACCAGGGGCCCACACCCTATACACGAGGGTGGGGGTGCACCCACCCCCTGGGGCGCGCCCCCTGCCTCATGGGCCCCTGATACGTCTCCAACGTATATATAATTTTTGATTGCTCCATGCTATATTATCTACTGTTTTGGACAATATTGGGCTTCATTTTCCACTTTTATATTATTTTTGGGACTAACCTATTAACCGAAGGCCCAGCCCAGAATTGTTGTTTTTGCCTATTTCAGAGTTTCGAAGAAACGGAATATCAAACGGAGTCCAAACGGAATGAAACCTTCGGGAACGTTATTTTCTCACCTAATATGATCCAGGAGACTTGGACCCTACGTCAAGAAAGAAAGGAGGTGGACACGAGGTAGGGGGTGCGCCCTCCCCCCCCCCCCCCCGGCGCGCTCTCCACCCTCATGGGCCCCACCTTGCTCAACCGATGTACTTCTTCCTCCTATATATACCTACGCACTTCAAACGATCGACACGGAGCCAAAACCTAATTCCACCGCCGCAACCTTCTCAGACTCCACGAGATCCCATCTTGGGGCTCACATTCTGAGCTCCCGGATGGGGAATCCACCATGGAGGGCTTCTACATCATCACCATAGCCTCTCCGATGAAGTGTGAGTAGTTTACCTCAGACCTTCGGGTCCATAGTTAGTAGCTAGATGGCTTCTTCTCTCTTTTGGATCTCAATACAATGTTCTCCCCTATCTCGTGGAGATTTATTCGATGTAATCTTCTTTTTTGCGGTGTGTTTGTTGAGACCGATGAATTGTGGGTTTATGATCAAGATTATCTATGAACAATATTTGAATCTTCTCTGGATTCTTTTATGTATGATTGGTTATCTTTGCAAGTCTCTTGAATTATCAGTTTGGTTTGGCCTACTAGATTGGTTTTTCTTGCAATGGGAGAAGTGCTTAGCTTTGGGTTCAATCTTGCGGTGTCCTTTCCCAAAGTGATGAGGGGCAGCAAGGCACGATTGTATTGTTGCCATCGAGGATAACAAGATGGGGTTTTTATCATATTGCATGAATTTATCCCTCTACATCATGTCATCTTGCTTAAAGGCTATAATCGCTTTTCTTGAACTTAATACTCTAGATGCATGCTGGATAGCGGTCGATGAGTGGAGTAATAGTAGTAGATGCAGTGTGAGTCGGTCTACTTTTCTCGGACGTGATGCCTATATAAATGATCATACCTAGATATTCTCATAACTATGCTCAATTCTGTCAATTGATCAACAGTAATTTGTTCACCCACCGTAAAATACTTATGCTCATGAGAGAAGCCACTAGTGAAATCTATGGCCCCCGGGTCTATCTTCATCATATTAATCTTCCATCACTTTATTATTGCCTTTTCTTTTTTACTTTGCTTTTATTTTTACCTTGCATCTTTATCACAAAAATACCAAAAATATTATCTATCATCTCTATCAGATCTCACTCCGGCAAGTGACCGTGAAGGGATTGACAACCCCTATCCGCGTTGGTTGCGAGGAGTTATTTGCTTTGTGTAGGTACGAGGGACTCGCGCGTAGCCTCCTACTGGATTGGTACCTTGGTTCTCAAAAACTGAGGGAAATACTTACGCTACTTTGCTGCATCATCCTTTCCTCTTCAAGGAAATCCAACGCAGTGCTCAAGAGGTAGAAGCCCCTGAAGCTCCACCGACCTCAACTCCAACTCTATATATTCACGTTCGGGGAGAAAAAATAAGGGAGAAGGATTCATCGCGTTTTACGATACGGAGCCGCCGCCAAACCCTAATCTCTCTCGGGAGGGCTGATCTGGAGTTCGTTCGGGGCTCCGGAGAGGGGAATCCGTCGCCATCGTCATCATCAACCTTCCTCCATCACCAATTTCATGATGCTTACCGCCGTGCGTGAGTAATTCCATCGTAGGCTTGCTGGACGGTGATGGGTTGGATGAGATTTATCATGTAATCGAGTTAGTTTTGTTAGTGTTTGATCCTTAGTATCCATTATGTTCTGAGATTGATGTTGCTATGACTTTGCTATGCTTAATGCTTGTCACTAGGGCCCGAGTGCCATGATTTCAGATCTGAACCTATTATGTTTTCATGAATATATGTGAGTTCTTGATCCTATCTTGCAAGTCAACAGTCACCTACTATGTGTTATGATCCAGCACCCCCGAAGTGACAATAATCGGGACCACTCCCGGTGATGAACGTAGTTTGAGGTGTTCATGTATTCACTAAGTGTTAATGCTTTGGTCCGGTACTCTATTAAAAGGAGGCCTTAATATCCTTTAGTTTCCAATAGGACCCCTCTGCCAAGGGAGGGTAGGACAAAAGATGTCATGCAAGTTCTTTTCCATAAGCACGTATGACTATATTCGGAATACATGCCTACATTACATTGATGAACTGGAGCTAGTTCTGGGTCACCCTATGTTATAACTGTTGCATGAGGAATCGCATATGACATAATTATCCATCAACGATCCAATGCCTACGAGCGTTTCACATATTGATCTTTGCTTAGTTACTTTTCCGTTGGCGCTGTTACAATTACTACAAAACTGCTACTGTTACTTTTGCGACCGTTATCGTTACTTCCATACTACTTTGCTACTAAATACTTTGATGCAGATATTAAGTCTTCCAGGTGTGGTTGAATTGACAACTCAGCTGCTAATACTTGAGAATATTCTTTGGCTCCCCTTGTGTCGAATCAATAAATTTGGGTTGAATACTCTACCCTCGAAAACTGTTGCGGTCCCCTATAATTGTGGGTTATCACCAGCTAACTTGGCACTGCATGCCCCATCGTCATGGACGCGTGTCGAGGCGGGGCGGGGCGGCAACGGACGGGGCGGGCTCTCTCCCCTTCCCCGATAAAGCTAGAGGGCACGTAAGTGGTGCATTTGATGTGTTTGTCCTTAGATGACCCAGATAAGCATGTGTACTGTAGCAGCTTTACACCTCATGTATGCCACTGTGGGAGCCCCTTGGTCATATAAAAGTAGGCCCACGGCATACTGGAACAGGATTCGGCTTTTTGGACCTCTCGGCCCAGCTTGCATTCACAGCAACGAGCCGAAGCTCAAGAACACTGAATACACAACCAAGCAGAACTAGAGTTTTACGCATCTCTGTGGCCCGAACCTGGGTAAATCCC
This sequence comes from Aegilops bicornis, assembly GCA_021605145.1. Taxonomy (NCBI): domain Eukaryota; kingdom Viridiplantae; phylum Streptophyta; class Magnoliopsida; order Poales; family Poaceae; genus Aegilops; species Aegilops bicornis. The sequence continues at coordinate 437,266,437 of CM038671.1, read as the reverse complement.
CGTGGTGTTGATCACTAGATCTACTCTTTGCTTAGCCCCCAGCTCCCTGCCAAACCGTAGAAGGGATCCCCGTGGTCCCATCGGGGTTGTTTCCCCGATATCATCAACCCCTATGCATAGATTACCCCAATGTCACCTCAGGAATCCGCGAGTTGAGTGCCAAAACATATATCAAGTGAATCAATATGACACCCCATTGTCACCACGAGCATTCAATTGCAAGACATATATCAAGTGCTCTCAAATCCATAAAAGTATTCATTCCGATAACAACGAAATCTCAAAGGGAAGACTCAATTCATCATAAGATAGAGAGGGGAAAACACCATATGATCTGACTATATTAACAAAGCCCGCGATACATCAAGATCGCGACGTCTCAAGAACACGAGAAAGAGAGAGAGAGAGAGAGAGAGAGAGAGAGAGAGAGAGAGATTAAACACATAGCTACTGGTACAAACCCTCAGCCCCGAGGGTGGACTACTCCCTCCTCATCATGGTGGCCGCCGGGATGATGAAGATGGCCACCGGTGATGATTTTCCCCCTCCAGCAGGGTGCCGGAACGGGGTCTAGATTGGTATTCGGTGGCTACAGAGCCTTGCGGCAGCGAAACTTCTGATCTAGGTTAACTTCTAATGGTTTCTCTATTTATAGGATTTTTTGGCGTTGGTTTCACGCTAAGATGGGCCTCGAGGTGGGCACAACCCACCGGGGCAAGCCAGGCCCACCAGTCGTGCCCTGGTGGGTTGTGCCCTCCTCGTGGCTCTTCTGGCCTTCCCACGAAGCTTCGGGGGTCTCTTTTGTTCCAAAAAATTGTCAAAAAGTTTTAGCTCATATGGAGAACTTCCATTTCTGCACACAAAAATAACACCACTGTAGTTCTGCTAAAAACAGCGTCAGTCCAGGTTAGTTCCATGCAAATCATACCAAAACCATATAAAATTGTTGTAAACATGGCATGAATACTTCATAAATTATAAATACATTGGAGACGTATCAGCATCCCCAAGCTTAATTCCTACTCGTCCCCGAGTAGGTAATTGATAAAAGAAATAACTTATGAAGTGTGAATGCTAGCAAAGTGCATAAGTTTGATCAATGATAATGTCAGTCACTTTTCCTAGCATCATAAGAGCAACTCTTTCTCATCAAACTTATCATGATAAAGTAGCAATTTAAAATGGAATTTTTGTTGTGGAATGCTACCTATCATGTTCATCATAAACTCTTTTCTTTTGTAGCATGGACATTTGGACTTCTATATGGTTCAAAGCAATAGTCTAGTTTTGACATGAGGACTTTAATATTGAAGCATACCAACAAGAAACCATGTCCTTCAAAATATCAACGCTAAAATAAGTTATCCCTAGCCCATCATGCTTAATAATTGATCCATTCATGAAACACACTCGCATATTAGCTATACCCAATGCTCAAGTACGATCATAGTGCCTCCTAGTTGGTGATTTACAGAGAAGATGGAGACTCAAATTAAAAATAAAAATTGCATAAAGTAAAAGTGAGGCCCTTCGCAGAGGGAAGTAGGGATTGGTAGAGGTGCCACAGCTCAAAGCGAAAATTGAGAGATATTTTTTTTAGGGGCATACTTTTCCCACCAACGAAAATGACTTAGAGATCCCAACACTTTCCATGCTAGATATATCATAGGCGGTTACCAAACAGAAAATAAAGTTTATTCCTTTTTCCACCATACTTTCACTTTCCATGGCTAACCGTATCCACGGGTGCCCTCCATACCAACACTTTCCAAGGACTTTATTATTTGAAAACATAAAGTAAATTCATTTTTCATTTCGGGACTAGGCATCCCTAATACCTTTGCCTTACTCTCGTGCAATGACAAGTGAATAAACACCCAACATGAGAATAAAATATCTAGCATGGAAAATATTGGCCACCCCTCACCGCCTCTCGAGCAGTACGAGCACACAAAAGAGAAATTTATTTTGAAAATTAGAGATGGCACATACAAATTTGCTTAGAATGGCAAAAGAATACCGCATATAGGTAGGTATAATGGACTCATATGGCAAAACTTGTTTAAAGGATTTTGGATGCACAAGTAGTGATCATACTTAGTGCGAAGTGAAGGCTAGCAAAAGATTGAGAAGCGACCAACCAAGAAACGAATAATCTCATAAGCGAGCATTGAGCATAATTAACACCGAATAATGCACCACAAGTAGGATGTAATTTCATTGCACAACTATTGACTTTCGTGCTTGCATAGGGAATCACAAGCCTTAACATCAGTATTCTTACTAAAGCATAATTAATCATCAACATGACTCACATATCACATCATCATATCTCAAAACTATTACAAGGAATCAAGTTTATTTTGTCCAATGATCTTCATGAAAGTTTTTATTATATCCTTCTTGGATATCTATCACTTTGGAACTAATTTTCATGTGTTGCTTTTGATAAGCTCAAACAACTATAAATGAAGATCATGAGCATAATATTTCTTTCTCTCAAATTAATTCAAGTGAAGCAATATAGCAATTCCATATAAAACAGCTCCGTTGACGGGATATGAGTGCCGCTTACTTAGCCTCCCTGGAAACTATTTGAGGACTCTATTTTATTTAAAAACTTTCAGGTCTAAGTATTTTATTAAAACCGCAAGCAAAAACAAAACAAAATGACATTCCAAGAATAGCACACATCATGTGAAGAAGTGAAAACTGAGGCTCAACTGATACTAACCGATAATTGTTGAAGAAGAAAGGTGGGATGCCTACCGGGGCATCCCAAGCTTAGATGCTTGAGAACTCTTGAAATATTATCTTGGGGTGCCTTGGGCATCCCCAAGCTTGAGCTTTTGTGTCTCCTTAATTACTTTTATATCACGATTTACCTAAATCTCAAAAGCTTCATCCACACAAAACTCTACAAGAACTCGTGAGATAAGTTAGTATAAACCAATGCAAAAACCTTATCATTCTCTACTGTAGAAAATTAACAAAAATATTATTCAACATTGCATACTAAATGCCTCTGCATATTTAATACTCCTATCCTCAAATAGGATCATTAAACAACCAAACATATGCAAACAATGCAAACATAATAGCAATCTGCCAAAACAGTACAGTCTGTAAAGAATGCAAGATTATCAATACTTATTCAACTCCAAACAATATGAAAATTTACCACAATGTAGATAATTTATCAAACTTATTTATGCAAAAAGTTTCAACATTTTATCACATTCTTACTTTTCTAGGGAATTTTTGCAACATCGATAAACTTTCTGTTTTGAAACAGCAACATGTAGACTTGCAAAATAAGCATAGTAAAGGCTATCAATGCCACTTTTATTGAAATAAAAGATGAAAAACATTATGCTAAATAACACCAAGCAAATCCTACCAAAATAAATTGACACTCCAAGCAAAACTCATATCATGTGACGAATGAAAACATAGCTCCGAGTGAGGTTACCGATAATGTTGGAGACGAAAGAGGGGATGCCTTCCGGGGCATCCCCAAGCTTAGTTGCTTGTATATTCCTAGCATATTAACTTGGGGTTCCTTGCGCATCCCCAAGATTAGGGTCTTGTCACTCCTTAATCCCCTCATATAGATATCTCCCCCAAAACTTGAAAACTTCAATCACACAAAACTTAACGGAACTTTGTGAGATAAGTTAGTATGATAAAGAGCAAATTATTTCACTTTTGGTACTGTGAAAGTAAAGATTCATAATTATTATCACACAATGGCTTCTATAGCATATCATTTCCACAATTTATAATGAGCAATATAAGCCATGGAAACTAGAAAACAAGCAAACAATGCATTGAAAACAGAATCTGTCAAAACAGAACAGTTTGTAGTAATCTGTACTCCAACCATACTTCTGCTACTCCAAAAATCCTGAAAAAATAGGAAAACCTGGGACATTTGTCTATTAATATTCTGCAAAAAGAATCAGCATTTTATCACTCTTATGTTAAATATTAGAATTGTTTTCCTGAGAGCAAAAGTTTCTATTTTTCAGCAAGATCAAATCAACTATCACCGTAAGCCATCCCAAAGGTCTTACTTGGCACTTTATTGAAACGAAAGCAATAAAACATGATTAATAAAGTAGCCTAATCATGTGAACACACAAAAACAGTAGGTAAAAGTGTTGGGTTGTCTCCCAACAAGCGCTTTTCTTTAATGCCTTTTAGCTAGGCATGATGATTTCCATGATGCTCACATAAGAGTAGATAATTGAAACATAACGAGAGCATCATGAAGCACATGGAAAGCACATTTAAGCCAAACCCACTTCCTATGCATAGGGATTTTGCGAGAAAATAATTTATGGGAACAATAGTCAACTAGCATAAGAAGGCAAAACATGCACAACTTCAAGATTTCCAACACATAGAGAGGAAACTTGATATTATTGCAATACCTACAAGCATAGGTTCATCCCTCATAATAATTTTCAGTAGCATCATGAATGAATTCAACAATATAACCATCACATAAAGCATTCTTTTCATGATTCACGAGCATAGAAATTTTATTACTCTCCACATAAGCAAATTTATTCTCATCAATAATTGTGGGAGCAAACTCAACAAAATAACTATCATGTGATTGAAAATTAAAATCATGATGACAAATTTCATGGTTATCATTATTTGAAATATCATACACGTCATCACCACAATCATCATAGATAGCAATCTTGTTCTCATAGTCAATTTAAGCCTCATCCAAAATGATGGATTCATCATTAAATAAAGTCATGACCTCTTCGAATCCACTTTCATCAATATAATCATCATAAATAGGAGGCATGAAATCATCATAATAAATTTTCTCATCAAAACTTGGGGGACTAAAAATATCATATTCATCAAATATAGCATCCCCAAGCTTATGGCTTTGCATATCATTAGCATTATGGATATTCAAAGAATTCATACTAACAACATTGCAATCATGCTCATCATTCAAATATTTTGTGCCAAACATTTCATTGACTTCTTCTTCTAACAATTGAGCACAATTTTCTGAACCATCATTTTCAAGAAAGATATTATAAAGATGATCAATAATATGATGAAACCTCAATTCCATTTTTTATGTAGTTTTCTATTATAAGACCAAACTAGTGATAAAACAAGAAACTAAAAGATTCGATTGCAAGATCTAAAGATACACCTTCAATCACTCACCTCCCCGGCAACGGCGCCAGAAAAGAGCTTGATGTCCACTACGCAACTTTATTCTTGTAGACACGTGTTGGGCCTCCAAGCGCAGAGTTTTGTAGGACAGTAGCAATTTTCCCTCAAGTGGATGACCTAAGGATTATCAATCCATGAGAGGTGTAGGATGAATATGGTCTCTCTCAAACGGCACTGCAACCAAATACAAGAAATCTCTTGTGTCCCCAACACACCCAATACAATGGAAAATTGTATAGGTGCACTAGTTCGTCGAAGAGATGGTGATAAAAGTGTAATATGGATGGAAGAAATATATATTTATAATCTGAATAAATAAAAACAGCAAGGTAGAAAATAGTAAACGGGCACAAAAACGGTATTGCAATGCTTGAAAATGAGGCCTAGGGTTCGTACTTTCACTAGTGTAATCTCTCAACAATGCTAATATAATTGGAACATATAACCATCCCTCAACGTGCAACGAAGAATCGCTCCAAAGTTCCTATCTAGCAGAGAATATAAGAATAAATTGTTTGTAGGGTACGAAACCACCTCAAAGCTATTCTTTCTGTTCGATCTATTCAAGAGTCCATACTAAAATAACACAAAGCTATTCTTTCCGTTTGATCTATCCTAGAGTTCGTACTAAAATAACACCAAAGCAAATTCATATTCATAATACTCAATCCAACACAAAGAACTTCAAAGAATGTCCTAAGATTTCTACCGGAGAAACAAAGACAAGAACGTGCATCGACCCCTATGCATAGATTACCCCAATGTCACCTCGAGAATCCGCGAGTTGAGTGCCAAAACATACATCAAGTGAATCAATACGATACCCCATTGTCACCACAAGTATTCAATTGCAACATGTAAGGGCATTTCCCTACTTTGTGTTTTGGATGATGATGACAACCCTTTGTTGGTCTAATCTTGTACTAAGTGTTTCAGGTTTTCGGTATTTAGGCCTACATTGGTTAGCTATTCTCTCTGAAAGGAAAAGATCGAAGACGGAGTTATCTACGCTTTTTATCTCTTTGGTCATAGGGAACCCGTACTATCAAGAGGGAATCCACATTGGAAAGAGTTGGGGGAATCTTTTCACGTACACTTACCTCTTACCTCTATCACTCCACCATTAATGCTACTCAAGCTCTCTTGCCCGATCTCTCTCTCTAGCCACTCAAACTTGTTGATTTGCTAGGGATTGAAGGAGGAGGCCTAGATCTACACTTCCACCAAAGGATATTTGCTTCCCCCATACTTTCTTGTGTGGATTTTGTTACTCGTGGGTGTTTGAGCACCCTAGACGGTCGAGGTCACCTCGGAGCCACATTCCATTTATGGTGAAGCTCCGCGGTTTCATTGGGAGCATCCAACTAAGTTGTGGAGAGAGCCCCAACCTTGTTTGTAAAGGTCCGGTTGCCGCCTCCAAGGGCACCAATAGTGGAATCACGACATCTCGCATTGTGTGAGGGCGTGAGGAGAATACGGTGGCCCTAGTGGCTTCTTGGGGAGCATTGTGCCTCCACACCGCTCCAACAGAGACGTACTTCCCCTCAAAAGGAAGGAACTTCGGTAACACATCCTCGTCTTCACCGGCTCCACTCTTGGTTATTTCATCCCTTTACTTATGCAAGCTTATTTGTGCTATATACCTTGCTTGCTTGTGTGCTTGTTGTTGTTGCATCATATAGGTTGCCCACCTAGTTGCATATCTAGACAACCTACTTTGATGCAAAGTTTAATTTGGTAAAGAAAAGCTAAAAATTGTTAGTTTCCAATTCACCCCCCCCCCTCTAGTCAACTATATCGATCCTTTCAATTGGTATCAGAGCCTCGTCTCTTTATTAAGGACTTTGTCGTCCGAAGAGTATGGTTGACACCATAGACGGTGTGGAGGAGCACTCCGGTGCAAATTCGGTCTCGTCTACGGGCGATGGGGGGACCGCGGTCTCTCGTGAGGAATTCAATGTGGCTTTGGACACATTGAAAACCTCCATGACGACCGAGGTTGAAAGCATGTTTAATAAATTCATTGAAGGGCTTAAATTATCCACCGCACTGTTGAAAGTGGGTGATCTCACCAACAAGGTGACGGATGCTAACTCCGACAAGGGGGAAGCTACTAGTGAAAAGACTCCTTCTTCTAGTGGTAAAAATGGCACCGGCATCTTTGCCCATGTGGAACCTCCACTTGTTTATGGTGGACCAATTCCTTCCACTCATTTGAATCATGTCGGTCCTCCCCCTAAGATTGTGAATGAGGACTTTGATTCTTGGGTTTATCGCTTTAAGCGTCATTTAAATCATCTGAATACTAATCTTTGGAGAATCATTGAAGAAGGTTTCTATCCGCATGACTGAAGCAACTTCACCCCTAGAGAAGCCGCGGATAATCAATTCAATGAGAATGCTCTCTTCATCATCCAAGATGCAATTCCACCCGAAGATCTCCCTCATCTTCGGCCTTTCGCCATGGCAAAAGATGCATGGCATTGTGTTGTTTCCCTCTACCAAGGAAGCGCAAGAATTGAACGCTCCAACTATGAAGTGGTGCAAGATTAAGCCGATGAGTTTGCAATGAAAGAAGATGAAGAACCTCATGAGCTTTATCGGAGAGTAACCAAACTCGCAGTCTCACTCCGAGATCATGGGAGCAAGGACACGGATGACCATTGGATCAAGTGCAAATTCCTCAAGGCCATGATGCCTTACCATAAGGCCATGTCCTCCGTCATTCGTCAAAGGCTGGACTTCCACACCTTGTCCTCGAGTGAAGTGTTGGATGACTTTGTGGCAATGAGCATCTTGGACAAGACCGCCGACAATGCAGTGCTACGTTCTCAAAGAGCAAAGAAGCCCAACCTTGCCTTGAAGGCCAAGGTTAGTGTGGAAGAAGAAGAAGAAGAAGAAGAGGAAGAAGAGGAAAGCAACCCCGAAGATACAAAGTATGCCTATCATGAACACATGGCTCTTGCTTCAAGGCAATTTTGGAGCAAGAAGAACACAAGGCCCAACTTCAACAAGAGCAACTCAAGTGGCACGAAGGTTAAGCAATGAGTGAGGACTTGCTATAATTGTGGCAATGTGATCCATTTTGTTGCGGAATGTCCTTACGAGAAGAGGGAGGACAATGGTGGCAAGCTCATTCGAAAGGACAAGGCCAAGTCTTTCCCAAACAAGAGCAACTTCACCAAGAAGACTCCTCCCAAGGCGTTGGTGGTCCAAGAAGAGTACAATGAGGATGATGATGATGAAGAAGATGGTGAGTCGGTTGCCATGGCCTCCGTTGCCATTGCGACAACTCCACGGGTGTCTCTCTTCAACTCACCCAGTGAGAGCATCACCGCCAAGTGCCTCATGGCTAAATCCACCAACAAGGTAACCCCCAACATCAAAACTACCATCATTAATAACCCTTCTTTGACGGATTGCATTGATGAACATGAGGGTTCTAATGTGGAGAAGAATGAGTTTGAGTATTTTATGAGTAAACTCAAGGGTAAATCCAAGAAGCACTTCGTTGCTCTCTTGGAACAACTTGGTGAAGCCAATGACATGATCGAGGCTCACGAAGATACCATCTCTAAGATGGAGGGCATAGTCGTGACTATGCCGATGAGATTTCGGATCTTTCCAATGCTCTTGAGGAAGAGCGTGGTCTTCGTTTGGCTCTTGAGGAGTCACACAACGATGATCATGCTAAATTAAAGAAAGATCTTGATCATGCTCTTGTTGTCTCTCGTGTGCTAACCTCCGAGAAGGCCAAGCTTGGGGTTGATCTTGCTAGACTCAAAGAGGAGTTTTTTTACTTGAAAAGGCTCACAAGGTCTTGAAGGGTGCTCATGCTAGCCTCAAGGAGTCTCATGATCAACTCCAAGTAAAGCTAACCAAGGAGAAAGCCACATTTCCTCATATGGTCTTAATTGATAATACAAATGCCACTAACCCATGTTGTGAGCATGTGCATCTTGTTGAGGAGAATGCTAAGTTGAAGGAGCAACTTGAGAAAGGCCTTGTGACTTGCATACAAGGCGAGAAGAACCTCAATAACCTTTTGAGCAATCAAAAGGAAGTTGTGGCCAAGGAAGGGATTGGGTACGCGCCCAAGTCCAAGAACAAGAAGAAGAATGACAAGGCCAAACGACCTCCTCCTCTCAAGCAAACCTTTGTGAAGGAGGGAGAGGGTGCTACTAAGTAGAATAAGAAAAACACCATGAAGGGTGGTGATGCCAAGAAGGGCAACGCCTCCCTTCCCAACAAAGCCGGCGACTTTAACCCTTCTTATGTGTTATGTCGTGCTAGTGATGGACATGTTTATGCCAAATTTGTTGGTTCTTCTTATGAGTACATTGAATGGTCTATTTGGGTTCCTAAGACCCTTTTTACTAACATCAAAGGACCCATTAAAAAATGGGAACCTAAAACCAATCATTGATTTCTTGTAGGTGTTTGCTTCCGGGCGGGGATCATGGTTGCTCGATAGTGGAGCAACTAATCATATGACCGGAAGCAAGGACTTGGTGGTGGATGTTCACAAGATTCCATCTATGCCCACCAATGTCGAGTGGGGTGATGCCTCGTCCTCTAAGGTATTGGGACTTGGCAAGGTTGTCATTTCTTATGATCTCACGATCGATAAGGTCATGCTTGTTGAGTCCCTTGCATACAATTTACTTTCCGTTCGACAACTTGCACTCATGGGCTTTGCCACTTTCTTTGATGTTGATACCATGGCCCTCTTGTGGAGCAAGACTCTTAAAGCATCCTTTGTTGGGCATGTCGAGAATGGTCTTTATGTGATTAACTTTTCGGAGCGACCCACTAAGACTGCGACATACCTAATGGCTAAAGTTGACGTGGGATGGCTTTGGCATCGCCGTTTAGCCCATGTCAATATGAGATATTTGCAAAGTCTTCTCAAGGGGGACCATGTCCGTGGACTAACCAATGTTAGTTTTGCTAAAGATCGTGCTTGCAGTGCTTGTATCGAAGGAAAGCTACATGAAAAGGCTCACCCTCCCACGACTATCATTTACTCGAAGAGGCCTTTGGAGCTCCTTCATTTGGATCTCTTTGGGCCTCCATCCTTTGATAGTCTTGGGGGTAGAAAGTATTGCTTGGTGATTGTGGATGACTATTCAAGATACACTTTGGTATATTTCTTCAAGAGGAAGAGCGAGACCCAACAAACCATCATTGACTTTGCAAATGAAGCCCAACATCAACACAATGCAAAGATCTTGACAATAAGAAGTGACAACGGCACCGAATTCAAGAACTACACCTTGGATGAGTTTCTTAGTGATGAGGGGATCAAGCATCAATATTCCGCACCTTACACCCCTCAACAAAATGGTGTAGTGGAGAGGAAGAACTGGACGTTGATGGATGCGGCAAGGACCAGGATGGAGGAGTTCAAGTCTCCATACAACTTTTGGGCCGAAGCCATCAACACCGCGTGTCATGCATCAAATCGTCTCTATCTCCGCAAAGGATTGAACAAGACTCCATATGAGATACTCATCGGTAACAAGCCCAACCTCAAGTACTTTCGGGTGTTCGGTGGTAAGTGTTTCATTCTCAAGAAAGGTGTTCGTTTGTCTAAATTTGATGCTAGAGCTTATGAGGGCATATTTTTTGTTTATGCTACAAACTCTCATGCTTACCGTGTCCTTAATAAGTCCACGGGACTTATTGAGGAGAAGTGTAACGTGGAGTTTGATGAGAATAACGGCTCCCAAGTGGAGCAAAGTGGCACTTGTGATGTAGGTGATAAAATTCCTCCCCAAGCCATAAGAAGAATGGGAGTTGGTTTTATCCTACCCATTGAGGAACCCCTTGTGGCCGAAGGAGAAGGACAATGCTCCAATCAAGTGGAGCCATCACCAACCCAAGGCCCACACGCTTCCGAAGAACAAAGTGAAGGCCCTCAACCTCATGAACAAGACCAAGGGCAAGATCAAGCTCAAGACAGTGTTGAAACACCAAGTGATGCCCAAGGTCAAGCTCTCTCCTCCGAGCAAGTTCAAGATCAAGAACAAGCTCAAGACGACGCTCAAGATGATCAAGTGACCGCTCCTCGGCTCACCCCTGAGGAGGAATTGGAGCGTCGTGCCGCCAATATTGCTTCCAGGCTCTCCACCAAGGGTCATCTCATGAAGAATGTGCTTGGAAGCATCCAAAAGGGGGTAAGCACTCGTAGACAATTGGAAAACTATTGTGAACATCACGCGTTTGTCTCTTGTGTTGAACCCCAAAAGGTCTATGAGGCGCTCGAAGATCCGGATTGGCTCAATGCCATGCATGAAGAACTCAACAACTTCGAGTACAACAAGGTGTGGAGATTGGTGCCAAGACCAACGGGGAACCACAATCATCGGAACCAAGTGGATTTTCAAGAACAAGCAAGATGCTCATGGGACCATAGTTCGCAACAAGGCAAGATTGGTAGCACAAGGCTACTCCCAAGTTGAAGGTATCGACTACGGTGAAACCTTTGCTCCCATTGCTCGCCTTGAATCCATTCGTTTGTTGATTGCTTATGCTTCCCATCACAACTTTAAGTTGCAAAAAATGGATGTGAAGAGTTCTTTTCTTAATGGTCCCATTAATGAGTTGGTATATGTCAAGCAACCCCCCGGGTTCAAGGATCCATACTTCCCCGATCATGTGTATCAACTCGATAAGGCACTCTATGGCCTTAAACAAGCCCCACGTGTGTGGTATGACCACCTTACCGAGTTCTTGCAAGACCGTGGATTTGAAGTTGGGCAAATCGACCCCACTCTTTTTACTAAGAAGTTCAAAGGGGAGTTGTTTGTGTGCCAACTATATGTTGATGATATTATCTTTGGTTCCCCTAACAAAGCTTTCAGGAATTCTCCGCTCTCATGACCTCAAAGTTCAAGATGTCTTCCATGGGAGAGTTGAAGTTCTTTCTCGGGTTCGAAGTTAAGCAAAGAAGAGAAGGAACCTTCATCAACCAAGCCAAATACACTCAAGACATGCTAAAGAGATTCAAGCTAAGTGATGTCAAGCCGGCTTCCACTCCAATGCCCACCAAATTCCAACTTGACATTGATCCCAGTGGTAAAGAAGTGGATGAAAAGGTATATCACTCCATGATTGGCTCCTTGCTTTACCTTTATGCATCTAGACCGGATATCATGTTGAGTGTGGGAATTTGTGCACGGTTTCAAGCCGCACCTAAGGAAAGCCACTTTGTGGCGGTCAAGCGAATCTTTTGATATTTGGCTCATACCCCAAACTTTGGCCTATGGTACCCAAGAGGAGCAAACTTCAAGCTTGTAGGCTATTCGGACTCGGATTGGGCGGGAGACAAAGTGGATAGGAAGTCCACTTCCGGAGGGTGGCAATTCCTTGGTTGCTCTTTGGTAAGTTGGTCTTCTAAGAAGCAAAGTTGTGTGTCTCTCTCGTCCACCGAAGCGGAGTATGTGGTGGACGGTAGTTGTTGTGCACAACTTCTTTGGATGAGGCAAACTTTAAAGGATTACGATGTCATGTGTGACAAAGTGCCTCTTTGGTGTGACAATGAAAGTGCCATCAAGATTTCTTTCAACCCGGTTCAACACTTCAAGACGAAGCATATTGAGATTCGATATCACTTCTTCCGGGATCACATTAGGCAAGGGGAGATCGATCTCAACTATGTCAACACTCATGATAACCTTGCAGATATTTTCACGAAGCCCTTGGATGAAGCAAGATTTCGCGAGTTAAGGCATGAGCTAAATATCATTGATTCGAGCAATGTGGCTTGAACCCTTGCACACCTCACCATACTCAACTTGCTATCTTGCTTAGGTGTAGGCATGTACATAGGGGGAGTGTTGTTCTCTCAATGAACTCTCCCTCCCCCCATTATGCATAAATTAATCAACTCTTTCACATAAGCCATTTTTGATGGTATTTGTGCTTCAAAGACGAGTGTTGGTCATGGACACAAGGATAATTCTTCGCGGTGCCATACCAATTGACTCAAACATAGGTGGCTCCGGCCACCGCCCTCTTTGGAGAGGTTGTGCTTCGAGTTTTGTCCTTGTTTTCTTTGTCTTCGTTTGTTTTATTAGGCTCTAGGTGTTGTGGTCGTGTATTTTATCCCTTCGTTGTTGTCCTTTTAGTCTCTTGGAGATCCTCACACCATATTCCAGTCCCGTGCCCTGTCCCAAGCCTTCCTCTTCCCTTGAGAACCCTCTACTCCAATTGCACACACTTGATCTTGGCTTTGGTAATGGTGACCGGGCAGTACAACCAGTGTTACGGGCGGTTCTACCGCTGGTACACTCAAGTTGTCCCGCCCCAGGAGGACTCCCAGTGGTGCTTGAGCGGTTCCACCGCTCAATCACTAGGGTTCCCGTCTGGCCGGTACTACCGGTTGGTCACAGGCGGTACTACCGCTGCCCACTTGGCGACGAAAGTACCGCCCGCAACCACCGGCTCGTACCAGGTAGCGGTACAACCGCTCTCTTGAGCGGTACAACCGCCGCGCGTCTATGGGCCTATATATTGCGGACGGGGCTGAAGGGAGTTTCTTTTCCCCCTCATCCCTCTTCTTCCCATCTTGTGCCCTAGCCGCCGGTCGCCATTGCCACTGCCCCGGAGTGCTTCTCGCGCTTCGGATCCGTGGGGTCTCCGTGGATCCTCTCCGAGGAGGCCTCCTCCCTCTCGATCTCTTCCCATGGATGCCGGTAATGCCCCATGTCCTTCGTTCTTCGTTCTAGGGTTCTTTCCCTACTTCTAGGGCATTACTTGACATTCCGTGTTTATTGTTTAAACTATTGGGTGGAAGAGATCTGTATTTGCCTCCTGCTTAGATTGCACTTCTTAGCGATCAGAATATGGCTAGCGTGATTCATATCTCGCGGTTAGATCTATTTCCTACTGCTAGTACCACTATTCAGCGGTTCTACCGCCTCTACGGGCGGTACAACCGCTGGAGAGGTACTACTGGTAGGAGAACCGGTACAACCGGGATATCTGCACCACGTAGCCCTGTTATGTTTTCTATGTTTGTGCAATCTATCTATTCCTCTATTTGTGTGTGCAATCCTCTCCTCTTTGCTGGGTTTCTTGTGTTCTCCTCGTGTGTGTGTACATGTGGCTCTAGTTCTCGCTCTGCTCCTCGCAAGACCAAGAAGAGGGCACAAAGGACCTTGCGCCCGGCTGTGTCTGATGACGAAGAAGAGGTTGTGATTCCCGCCAAGCCAACTCGCCGTGAAAAGTCTGCCGGTGCCAAGCAACGTGTGGTTTTGCCTTTGCACCATTGGAAAGCCAAGGATTGGGAAGCCTTCCGCTCAAAGAATCCTTATGAGGTTCCCATTGCTCCTCGTTGGACCACCGTTCAGTTCCGGAATGAGATGCAAGTGCGGATTGTTCATGAACTCTTTGAGCACAACAAGAACAGGTATGCCAAGCAGTGGACCATCGATCTTGACCACTGGAGGAACAACTTGGAGTACTTTGGTGAGGCCTTGGCTCTCTATGAGGAGTTCTATCAGGTCAAGCTCATGTCAGTTAACTGTGACTTTGATGTTCAGCTTGTCCATCAGTTCTATGCCACTGTTCACTTTGGAGCACATGATGCTCGCACTCTCACGTTCATGTGTCGTGATGAGCTCTTTCAAGTGCCCTGGAGGGCCTTCTGCAATGCTATTGGGTATGACGATACCGGTCTGGAAGGAAGGGGTGGCATTCGTCCTCATGACCATCCTGAGTCCATGCCTAAGGAGAAGCTTGCCCCTCTGTACATTCGGGGCCGTGGTATTATTGGAGAATCTAAGGATTTGGTGAAGGTCTATGACATCATGCATCGTGTGTTTCGCAATGTGCTTCTGCCCAAGGTGGGGAATCAAGATGAAATCCATGGCTATCTTGTTGACTTGATGGTTGCAATGAAGACCAAGGTGGGCTCTGGGGAAACGTTTGATGTGTCCAACTGGTTGTGGCATGAGATGTACAACATGGTCATCTACAACAAGGTCCCCATTTATGCTTCGTTTGTCATGTGCTTTCTAAACTCAGTTTGGGAGGTTCGCCGTCCTGGAGAGGCTCTCACTTCTCCCGATAATCTCATTGTTCATGAGGTCAAGCTACTCAAGAAGAAGAAGCATGCCAAGCCTCGCTTTCCTGCTAATGCTCCTAAGGATGTATATGCCACTTCTGACGATGAGGACTTTGAGATAGAGCCAGGGGCCAAGCCCTCGTGGGTGGACAAGCTCACTGCTAAGGTGAAGAAGACTTTCTGCCTGTAGTCTGACATCCAGAAGAGGATGTATGAGGCCCATGTCAATGAGAAGCATGCCCGGCGTCGTCAGATTGCGATGATGAAGCACCTCAACATGCCTATCCAGAGTAGTTCTGAGAAGAGCATCACACCGGAGGAACGATGGATCTCTGCACACAGCACGTGGTTTGATGATGAGGTTCCTCGCCAGCCTTCCACCTCCTTTGCTGCAGCTGATGATATCATGGAGGAATCCGATCACGATGATGATGACGAGTCTACTGATGATGAGGATCCAGATGCTACCGAGGAGTCAGAGGAGGACCATTGAGCTTTGGGGCGCTAGCTTCACTCTTTTCCTTTTTGGTGTCTTGATGCCAAAGGGGAGAGAGTTATATAGGTCTCGGGATTTGCATTGGTTTTTACCTTGCTTGGGTTTGTGCTTTCCTTTCGTTCGTGTTGTTGAACTTTGGCTTGTGAACCTTGTTGCTTATCTCATCTTGCATGGTGTAAGACATGCGCTTATCTATCTATCTATCGTTATTATCGGCGATATTGTTGCTTTATTCATTGTAGTCCTTCCTTCATAATATGGTCTTATTGCTTACTTTCGCTTGTCTAGTAGGAGTGGCGAGTCTATAAAATCTAGGGGGAGTCTCGTCCCTAATGTGTGCTCTCAAATAGCCTTCTCAATTTGGGGCACGCATCTAGGGGGGTCCCGTCTACATTTTCTAGACTTCCCTCTTGCAAATCGTGTTGTTGTCATCATCCACCAAAAAGGGGGAGATTGTAAGGGCATTTCCCTACTTTGTGTTTTGGATGATGATGACAACCCTTTGTTGGTCTAATCTTGTACTAAGTGTTTCAGGTTTTCGGTATTTAGGCCTACATTGGTTAGCTATTCTCTTTGAAAGGAAAAGATCGAAGACGGAGTTATCTACGCTTTTTATCTCTTTGGTCGTAGGGAACCCGTACTATCAAGAGGGAATCCACATTGGGAAGAGTTGGGGGAATCTTTTCACGTACACTTACCTCTTACCTCTCTCACTCCAACATTAATGCTACTCAAGCTCTCTTGCCCGATCTCTCTCTCTCTCTCTCTCTCTCTCTCTCTCTAGCCACTCAAACTTGTTGATTTGCTAGGGATTGAAGGAGGAGACCTAGATCTACACTTCCACCAAAGGATATTTGCTTCCCCCATACTTTCTTGTGTGGATTATGTTACTCTTGGATGTTTGAGCACCCTAGACGGTTGAGGTCACCTCGAAGCCACATTCCATTGTGGTGAAGCTCCGTGGTTTCGTTGGGACCCTCCAATTAAGTTGTGGAGAGAGCCCCAACCTTGTTTGT
This sequence comes from Aegilops bicornis, assembly GCA_021605145.1. Lineage (NCBI taxonomy): Eukaryota > Viridiplantae > Streptophyta > Magnoliopsida > Poales > Poaceae > Aegilops > Aegilops bicornis. Next base: position 437,249,636 of record CM038671.1, on the reverse strand, counting down.
AAAGGTCCGGTTGCTGCCTCCAAGGGCACCAATAGTGGAATCACGGCATCTCGCATTGTGTGAGGGCGTGAGGAGAATACGGTGGCCCTAGTGGCTTCTTGGGGAGCAGTGTGCCCCACACCGCTCCAACGGAGACGTACTTCCCTCAAAAGGAAGGAACTTCGGTAACACATCCTCGTCTTCACCGGCTCCACTCTTGGTTATTTCATCCCTTTACTTGTGCAAGCTTATTTGTGTTCTATACCTTGCTTGCTTGTGTGCTTGTTGTTGCATCATATAGGTTGCCCACCTAGTTGCATATCTAGACAACCTACTTTGATGCAAAGTTTAATTTGGTAAAGAAAAGCTAAAAATTGTTAGTTGCCTATTCACCCCCCCCCCTCTAGTCAACTATATCGATCCTTTCACAAGACATATATCAAGTGCTCTCAAATCCATAAAAGTATTCAATCTGATAACAACGAAATATCAAAGGGAAAACTCAATTCATCACAAGATAGAGAGGGGAAAACACCATATGATCCGACTATATTAACAAAGCCCGCGATACATCAATATCGTGACATCTCAAGAACACGAGAGAGAGAGAGAGAGATTAAACACATAGCTACTGGTACAAACCCTCTGCCCCGAGGGTGGACTACTCCCTCCTCATCGTGGCGGCCGCCTGGATGATGAAGATGGCCACCGGTGATGATTTCCCCCCTCCAGCAGGGTGTCGGAACGGGGTCTAGATTGGTTTTTGGTGGCTACAGAGCCTTGCGGCGGCGAAACTTCTGGTCTAGGTTAACTTCTGATGGTTTCTCTATTTTTAGGATTTTTTGGCATTGGTTTCACGCTAAGATGGGCCTCGAGGTGAGCACAACCCGCCGGGGCAAGCCAGGCCCACCAGGCGCGCCCTGGTGGGTTGTGCCCTCCTCGTGGCTCTTCTGGCCCTCCCACGAAGCTTCGGGGGTCTCTTTTGTTCCAAAAAATAGTGAAAAAGGTTCAGCTCATTTGGAGAACTTTCATTTCTGCACAAAAAACGACACCACGGTAGTTCTGTTGAAAACAGCGTCAGTCCGGGTTAGTTTCATGCAAATCATACCAAAACCATATAAAATGGTTGTAAACATGGCATGAATACTTCATAAATTATAGATACGTTGGATACCTATCAGTCACCAGGTGGGGACAACCCACCTAGGCGCGCCTGGGGGGCAGGCGCGCCCTGGTGGGTTGTGCCCACCCAGGTGCCCCCTCCGTGCCGGGGAACGCAGTATTTCAAAATTTTACCTACGATCACGCATGATCTATCTAGGAGATGCATAGCAACGAGCGGGGAGAGTGTGTCCACGTACCCTCGTAGACCGAAAGCGGAAGCGTTTAGTAACGTGTTGATGTAGTCGAATGTCTTCGCCGTCCAACCGATCCAAGCACCGGACGTACGGCACCTCCGTGATCAACACACGTTCAGCTCGATGACGTCCCTCAAACTATTGATCCAGTTGAGGCCGAGGGAGAGTTCAGTCAGCACGACGGCGTGGCGACAGTGATGATGAAATTACCGGCGTAGGGCTTCGCCTAAGCACTACGACGATATGACCGAGGTTTGTAACTGTGGAGGGGGGCACCGCACACGGTTAAGAGAAGACTTGGTGTGCCTTTGGGGTGCCCCCCTCCCATGTATATAAAGGGGGGAGGAGAGGTGGCCGGCCCAAGGGGGGCGCACCAGGTGTGGGGAGTCCTACTAGGACTCCCTAGTCCAAGTAGGATTCCCTCTCCTTTTTTCCTTTTCGAATAGCAAAGAGGGCAAGGGAGGAGGAGTAGGAGAGGGAGGGGGCGCCGCCCCCACCCCTTGTCCAATTCGGACTGGGTAAGGGGGGCGCGTGCCACCTCCCTGGCCGGCCCTCTGCCCTCCACTAAGGCCCTTATACGGCCCATTAACTTCCCCGGGGGGGGGGGGGGTTCCGGTAACCCTCGGTACTCCGAAACCCATCCGATACGACCCGAACCATTCCGGTGTCCAAATGTAACCTTCCAATATATGAATCTTTACCTCTCGACCATTTCAAGACTCTGCATCATATTTGTCATCTCATCTGGGACTCCGAACAAACTTCGGTTCATCAAATCACATAACTCATAATACAATTCATCATCAAACGTTAAGCGTGCGGACCCTATGGGTTCGAGAACTATGTAGACATGACCGAGACACATCTTCGGTCAATAACCAATAGCGGAACCTAGATGCTCATATTGGCCCCTACATATTCTATGAAGATCTTTATCGGTCAAACCACATAAAAACATACGTTGTTCCCCTTGTTATCGGTATGTTACTTGCCCGAGATTCGATCATTGGTATCATCATACCTAGTTCAATCTCGTTACCGGCAAGTCTCTTTACTCGTTCTGTAATGCATCATCCTGTGACTAACTCATTAGTCATATTGCTTGCAAGGCTCATAGTAAGGTGCATTACCGAGAGGGCCCAGAGATACCTCTCCGATACTCGGAGTGGCAAATCCTAATCTCGATCTATGCCAACCCAACAAACACCTTCAGAGACACCTGTAGAGCATCTTTATGATCACCCAGTTATGTTGTGACGTTTGGTAGCACACAAGGTGTTCCTCCGGTATTCGGGAGTTGCATAATCTCATAGTCAAAGGAATATGTATAAGTCATGAAGAAAGCAATAGCAATAAAACTAAACAATCAACATGCTAAGCTAACGGATGGGTCTTGTCCATCACATGTGATCCCGTTCATCAAATGACAACGCATGTATATGATTAGGAAACTTAACCATCTTTGATTAACGAGCTAGTCAAGTAGAGGCATACTACGGACATTCTCTTTTGTCTATGTATTCACACATGTACTAAGTTTTCGGTTAATACAATTCTAGCATGAATAATAAACATTTATCATGATATAAGGAAATATAAATAACAACTTTATTATTGCCTCTAGGGCATATTTCCTGATCTCCCACTTGCACTAGAGTCAATAATCTAGTTCACATCGTCATGTGATTTAACACCAATAGTTCACACTTTATGTGATTAGTTCACATCTCCATGTGACTAATACCCAAAGGGTTTACTAGATTCAATAATATTGTTCACATCTATAGCGACCCGACCTCAGACGGTCAAGTCTCTGTGTATTTGTGCCATCCCTGGATCAGTATGCTGGCACACACAGTACATCAATGTATATATCAAAGTGCAATCACATGTATAAATAACGTAAAACTGATATATACCTCATATGTCTCAGTGAAACAAGTAATCGGTGTGGAGTCCCATCAACGCCATCCGCAGGTTGAGTGTAGACCGTAACCTGTATCGTAACTCTTACTCGTCGAGGAAATATACGCAACATGATACGTTGCATCCGTAGGTCAAGATTACATTGAATGTACCGGCAAGATCACAATAAGAGAAAACAGATGATAAACTATACTATATGCAGTATGGCTTTGTGGCTCTGTATCTGAGTTTTGTTTGCGTAAAAGCTGGTTTATTTTCCCTACATCAAAGGAATAAATGAAGTCTGTACTATGGAGTTTTCTATCATGACATGGTTCCACCAACCGATGTCTCATAGCCCAAAATCATCATAAGTTGCCCACAATTAAGTTATCAATCCGGTGTTGAGAGTTCCGAGATAGATCCAAGTCCAGATGCTCAAATTGTCCGTAAACGGGGACACGGCTAATCGATTAGGTTTAAACCCTCTGCAGAGGTTTGTACACTTTACCCGCAAGATTCGATCCCTCTCTTTACGTTCTCGCACTTCAGGGTGTTTGAGAACAAGATGACCGAAACATGGTCTTAGAAGAGTTCCTCGACCACCGTCCGGTGCTCATCCAATCCTACCGTAGTTCTACATCCGCTAGCACCGTCCCAGCCAGAGTCACAACTAAGGTCAACCAAGCGAGCCCATAGTGACTTGCGGTTGCACAGGTAAGCTTCCGGGCATGAAGTATTCTTCCGTCTCTTTGAGTCTGGGTGAAGCTTTCCGCAAGATGTCATGGCGCTTCTCCATGCATCCCGGCCAACCACTGGTTTCTCCAGGGTGCCCGTCAACCGTCCTTCACCCAGTAGTGTGTATTGAATTCTTGTCTCGAGTCTTGAAGTCTTGAGGCCTTGAAGATGCAGTCCTTGCAGATGTCATCATGGAGTTGTCATCATCGACGTAGAGTCCTCCTTCTTCACACCACTCTTGTGCACTCATACCAAGCCCAGTCTACTATAGCGTAGCATTAAAATAAATAACGTCCCGGGCTTGGTAACAGGGTGATGGGTTCCTACCTCATGCATACTAATCAACTACAAGAATTCAATATCACTCTTTGGAGGGTGGTTGCAAAGATGCCACTAAACGTAATAAAACATAGGTATGAAAGCATGGTCAAAGTGAACTTGCCTGGTAAGTTGATGAAGATAACAACACTCTCTCGAATAATGACTTGGTAGAACTATTCGTCACTCCGTTGAAAATCTATATAGTCATAGCATTCATATAAGCAAACATCCTAGCAAACAATTCTAACACTCATAATAAAACCAACAATTAAAAATGCAAATCAAGGGACACCAAATAAAAACAAAGGAGAACTACACAACAAAACTACCAAAGAAAACTCGGAGAAAACAAATCAAGGTTTTCACCACATCACATCAACTAAGAAATAGTTTTACACAACTAAAACTTTTCTTAACAGAACATAAGCATTGTTTTTTGCTAACTAACATAAAAGAATTCATCATGCAACTAGGAGCAAAAAGAATCACCTTAAAAGCTATTATAAAACTCTGTTATGCCTAAAACAATCCTAGCAAGTAAAAATAAAATAAAAGTTTTATTTATTATAAATAAAAGTTCATGTTCTAAAGTTACGTAAACTAAACCAGAATAAACTATCACATAGGAAAAATAAAATTATTTGCTAAGTAAAATAATAGGAAAACAGTAGCTAGTTAAATAAATAGGAATAACATGATTCTGATTAAAACTATTTTTATTAAATCTAAAATGCCCAATTAAATTCCTACGTTTAGGTAAAGTCAAAACAAAGTTGTGACAAAAGAATCACCAAAAATAATATTCCTAACTCATTTTATAACAGAATTACTAATCTGTCTAAAACTAAAATAAAGCAATTTTAAATAATTTAAACATGGCCAAACATATTTTCTACAGAAACTACAATAAATTTGCAAACCAACAAACAAGGAATCACTTAAAAATATTAAGTAGATTAAAAGATATGGATTTTACAAAACTGAAACTATTCTGTTAAAAACAGAAACGAAAAAATAAAATTAAAAAGGAAAAGCGGGCTAATGGGCCTATCTAGCGCTTTCAGGCGTTAAATAACTAAAAAGCGCTGAGGAAATAAACCGAGTCGGCCGGTCTAACTAAACCTAATAAAACCAAAACTAAACCGGATAAAACCGGTTCACTAAAACTAAACCTAAATAAAACGTGCCCCTTGGGATCTAACCTAAGCCCCACGATCTAGATCGAACGGCGACGGAGCTCGGCGACTTTCATCGAGGCGGCGACCAGCTCGAGCTCTGACGGTGCGAGGGGCCTCCGGTGGTCGGGGACGTCGGCGGGGACCTCCGTGGTGCTGACGGGCGAGGGAGCTCGGGGGTGGGGTCGAGGAGCTCGAGGGTGGCCGGCGGTCTGGGCGAGGCTAATGGCGGCGGCCGGGTCTCCCATGAGAGCCTTGGCCGAGGAGGGGTTAGGCGAGGCGAGGGGAACGGGTCGAGGGAGGGTATATAGGGGGGCACGACTTGGAGGAGGGCAGGTCGGGCGAGGAGATCGGGATGAGATCCTGGGATCTCGGGATTCGGCGATGGCGTTGGCTTGAGGAGGAAGAAGGTGGTGGGGCAGGCGTCAGCGGGTGAGCGGAGAGGGGGATCGGGCGAGCGACCGGTCGGTAGGGATTTCGGCCGGGCGGGTCGGTCATTGGCGCTGGTCGGTCAGTCGGCTGGTGGCCTCATTTGGTGGGTCAATTTGGCGCCTTTGGGTCTTTTCTTCTTTTCTATTTTGTTTTTTGAATTTAGAGAGAGAGGGAAAAACATAGTAAATATAAATATTTTATATAGGACATATATATATATATATCAAAATTTTCAGAAAAACATTTCCTACACGATGAACTTTATTCCAGCTTCAAATAAAATACACAAAAATTCAAATGAAACAAAGAGGGTTTCTGCTCTAATAAAATCCAATAAAAATCATTTTAAAAATACCAAAATGACTTCAAATTTATTTTCTCCTAATTTTCCATTGAAGGGAATCATTTTACCCATATTTCCATTTATTTATTTTTAGGAGAAAAATAATTTGAATAAAATCCAAATAATTCCAAATTTGAAGGGGAGTTTCAAAATACCTTCAAATGACTTTCAATTTGATTCTTTTTAACTTCCAACTCATATTTCATATAATCTAAGAAGTCATTTTATCTTCTCTCATGAAAATCATTAAGTTGCATAAAGTTTCTAAAATTTGGAATATTTTCAAACAGAATTCAAATCTTTTCAAAACCCTTTTCATTTATTCAAATGGAAGAAGTCATATCATCTTCTCTCTAGGGTTTTGTGTTTGAATTGAATTTGAATTCATGGATATAAAAGGCAAAGTGAAAGTCAGGGAAAGTCATTTCATTCCCTCTCATTCAACTTTCAAAAAGTTTCAATTTCCACTCAATTTCACTCAATCAATCACACAACAAACAATCAATCAATCAAAACTATTTATTTATTATAACATTCCAAAATTTAGAATTTTGGGATGTTACAACATCGCTATGTGATTAACAACCAAAGAGTGATCATGTTTTGCTTTGTGAGAGAAGTTTAGTCAATGGGTCTGCCACATTCAGAGTCGTATGTATTTCGCAAATTTTCTATGTCTACAGTGCTCTGCACGGAGCTACTCTAGCTAATTGCTCCCACTTTCAATATGTATCCAGATTGAGACTTAGAGTCATCCGGATCAGTGTCAAAGCTTGCATCGACGTAACCCTTTACGACGAAATTTTTGTCACCTCCATAACCGAGGAACATGTCTTTATTCCACTAAGGATGATTTTGATCATTGTCCGTTGATCCACTCCTGGATCACTATTATACCCTCTTGCCAAACTCATGGTGAGGTACACAGTAGATCTGGTACACAACATAGCATACTTTATAGAATCTATGACTGAGGCATAGGTAATGACTTTTCATTCTCTTTCTATTTTCTGTCGTGGTCGGGTTTTGAGTTTTTACTCAACTTCACACCTTACAACTCAGGCAAGAACTCCTTCTTTGACTGATCCATTTTGAAATCCTTCAAAAAATCATATCAAGGTATGTACTCATCGAAAGTCTTAACACCTTGATCTCCATCGTAGCATCGTTGTCGTCTCGCCAACTATTGCTTCTACGACTATCGCTACCACTTAGTGATAAAGTAAAGCAATTACATGGCAATTGCATTTCATACAATAAAGCGACAACCATATGGCTCTTGCCAGCTTCCGATAACTGCTACAAAACATGATCATCGCATACAACAATTTATATATCATCACATCTTGACCATATCACATCACAACAAGCCCTGCAAAAACAAGTTAGACGCCCTCTACTTTGTTGTTGCAAGTTTTACATGGCTGCTATGGGCTTATAGCAAGAATTGTACTTACCTACGCATCAAAACCACAACGATTTTTCGTCAGGTGTGCTGTTTTAACCTTCAACAAGGACCGGGCGTAGTCAAACTCGATTCAACTAAAGCTGGAGAAACACACACCGCTTAGCCAATTGTATGCGAAGCACGCCCAGAGAACCGATCTCATGAACATGGTCATGTAATGTCGGTCTGGGCCGCTTCATCCAACAATAGCGCCGAATCAAAGTAAGACGTTGCTGGTAAGCAGTATGACTATTATCGCCCACAACTCTTTGTGTTCTACTCGTGCATATAACATCTACGCATAGACCTGGCTCGGATGCCACTGTTGGGGAATGCAGTATTTCAAAATTTTACCTACGATCACTCAAGATCTATCTAGGAGATGCATAGCAACGAGCGGGGGGAGTGTGTCCACGTACCCTCGTAGACCAAAAGCGGAAGCATTTAGTAACGCGGTTGATGTAGTCGAACGTCTTCGCGATCCAACCGATCCAAGCACCGAACGTATAGCACCTCCGCGATCAGCACACGTTCAGCTCGATGACGTCCCTCAAACTCTTGATCCAGTTGAGGCCGAAGGAGAGTTCAGTCAGCACGACGGCGTGGCAACGGTGATGATGAAGTTACCGGCGTAGGGCTTCGCCTAAGCACTACGACGATATGACCGAGGTGTGTAGCGTGGAGGGGCACCGCTGCGGCTAAGAGAAGACTTGGTGTACCTTTGGGGTGCCCCCCTCCCACGTATATAAAGGGGGGGGAGAGGTGGTCGGTGTTGGGGAACGTAGTAATTTCAAAAAAAATCCTACGCACACGCAAGATCATGGTGATGCATAGCAACGAGAGGGGAGAGTGTTGTCCACGTACCCTCGTAGACCGAAAGCGGAAGCGTTAGAACAACGCGGTTGATGTAGTCGTACGTCTTCACGGCCCGACCGATCAAGCACCAAAACTATGGCACCTCCGAGTTCTACCACACGTTCAGCTCGATGATGAACCGCAGACTCCGATCCAGCAGAATGTCGGGGAAGAGTTCCGTCAGCACGACGGCGTGGTGACGATCTTGATGTTCTGCCGTCGCAGGGCTTCGCCTAAGCACCGCTACAATATTATCGAGGACTATGGTGGAGGGGGGCACCGCACACGGCTAAGAGATCAAGAGATCAATTGTTGTGTCCTTGGGGTGCTCCCCTGCCCTGTATATAATGGAGCAAGGGGGAGGCCGTCCGGCCCTCTATGGCGCGCCCCCAAGAGGGGAATCCTACTAGGACTCCAAGTCCTAGTAGGTTTCCACCTAAAGGGAGAGAGGGGGAAGGAAGGAGAGGGAGAGGGGGAAGGAAAGGGGGGCGCCGGCCCCCTCTCCTAGTACAATTTGGACCAGAGGGGGAGGGGCGCGCGGCCTGCCCTAGGCTGCCCCTCTCTCTCTCTCTCCACTAAGGCCCATTGAGGCGCATTAGTTCCCCCGGGGGTTCCGATAACCCTCCGGCACTCCGGTTTTATCCGAAACTTCTCCGGAACACTTCAGGTGTCCGAATATAGTCGTCCAATATATCAATCTTCATGTCTCAACCATTTTGAGACTCCTCATCATGTCTGTAATCACATTCGGGACTCCGAACAAACTTCGGTACATCAAAACTCATAAACTCATAATATAACTGTCATCGAAACCTTAAGCGTGCGGACCCTAGGGTTCGAGAACTATGTCGACATGACCGAGAACCATTCCGGGTCAATAACCAATAACGGAACCTGGATGCTCATATTGGCTCCTACATGTTCTACGAAGATCTTTATCAGTCAAACCGCACAACAACATACGTTGTTCCCTTTGTCATCGGTATGTTACTTGCCCAATATTATTCTAGTTGTTTCATACAAAAAGGTAGCTGTCTTCACCACTGAAACATACCTCTGATCCACGCAATCCGGCGAATGCACGTGTTCAAGGAGGCCAACATCAAATCTATGTGATCTTCATCGATTGTATCGGATGCTCCCCCGATGCAACTTGCTCTCCCATGTAATTTGTTGGCACCTTCAATGCCACATCCAGGAAATCATCGTCCAGCTCTGAAAGATGAAAAATCATTTTTTGCAGCAACAACAACACAGTTAAATGCAACCCCCTCAAGGAAAAAGAATTTTGGCCTGTGGCCGTATACCTGTGCCATTGTATAGTGATCAACGTTCCACGCAAATTGATTATCAGTATCGATTTGTTCTTGAGTTGTCATTGGTGGTGCTTCCTGGCTTTCATTCTTCAGTTCTTCTCAATTAATGTCGTCATTAGCAACGCCGTCTCCACCTTTCTCTTGGCCTCCAGGAGATGCAGTATCTACAATCAAGGAATAAGTGTGTTGTTTTCATCAACAATCTAGACATCAGATAAACAGAAGCTAAAACATCAACCATCATGGAGCAAAATTACTTGTGTCCAATATCTCCATTGATGCCCAGCCTTGACAGCAGAGCCCTTGCTTGATCAAAGATGCATGTGTTGTCAGGAATGCACTAGTTGCTACATGCAAAACAATAAAAGACATAGCAATGTACACGGTCGAGAATGGGATTGTCTATTGCTCTGTTCACTAAGTCTAGAGCTGCCGCAGCCAGGCTGCACACACGTTGCCCATGTCCGTTGTCTGGAGGTCCACTGGAAGCCCCTAACGCACCACGGTTTGCTGCACCACCCCTCCCTGGTACCATGCTCACGCGCGTCAGCAAAAACAAACATCAAATTTTCAGTTGTGAGAACCAAAATCGAGGAACCAAAGAAAGATGCTTCCTCACATTCAAGGTCTATCTTTGCTTGCTCATCAACAACTGCCATTTTGTTCCATATACTCTGTGCCTCCCTGCTTCGATGCTCACCTTTTTCTTCAGTAAGATCAGCCCCGGCAGCGGCACCGGTGCTACCGGCTCCATGGTCACCACTGTCTCAACTGCAGTCTTTGCCTCAACCTCATTATACTCCGTGGTGCAAGACCTGTCATGTGCACTTATTCAACCAGATGTTGCTTTTCAAGCTCCTCACAAACAAGTTCTCCACACCAGCCATACAATATTTTTTGAAGCACAAACCTGTTACACGGTCACCTTCCACGTCATTCCTAATGTTGAGGCTTCCCTGCGAACTCCGTAGCCCTAGGGGTTGAGCTTTATTAAGTTTGTATAAACCTTAAATGTCGGCACAACAATTACAAGAAGCAAAACCACAAAATTTGCAAGGCAAACCTCTGCCTTTTACTCTCTGACATGCCCTGATAATGCGATCGTTTGGATCACCACCATTGCCATCATTGTCACTGCTCAAGGAATCTGAGATTTCTTCCATTATAGCTTTCCCGTTTCGATGTCCTCCACCATTAGAAGTTCCTGGTACAGTCTGGTCCTCTTCGTTGCCTCTGCCGCACGTTGGTTCTGTTCGCCAGCAGCAATTAGGCTCTGAGCTGCTCGCAGTGCTTCGATTTGTGCTGATAGTATCACCACATGAAATTCAATCATGTTGTTTTTAATGTTCACCCATCATCCATAAAGTTATAGCTAATTTTTTTTTGTTTTTAATGCTTACATTCATGTAACAAGAAGCCACCTGGCTCCCGGCAATCGGATGCCAAAAATCCTCAATATGCCAAAGCAAATAGTAGTTACCAAGCAAGAACAAATATTCTTTTTCCTATAAATGCAAGTGAGCAATGCAGGCTTTATAAGTCATACACCTCACCATGTGAATCAAAACTCAGGCCAAGTGCTGGTCATACGACACTCTTTGTCGGTTCCTCCGCATATTTGCGAATTGACCACTCCAGAGTACTAATGCGAGACGGTCACGCCGGTCTGTCTGTGCACTACCCAGCCACAACCTGAATTGCAAACATATTATAAATTCAGCACACTAAAATCTCAAAAGTAATAGCACTGAACTTTCTGCCGATTGGCCAGTAATGATCAGCTGCCAATGACTAACCTATCTATATCATATTCTCAGTTTGTAAATGATTTTGCTACGATTTTGTATGGTAAAATGGATAAATAAACAGTCGGACGGGCTTCAGGTTCAGACCATTTTGTCCAACTTGGGGCCCGTGGGTTGACTTTGTCAGTTGACTGCACCGACATAGTCGGAGATGAATCTAAACGCCGGCAGACTCCATCTCGTGCTTTCTCAGCTCCATCGTCGCCCAGCGGTTGCCCGCAGCCAGACCCGGTATTTAAGTCTTCAGGGTCGCCAAGGTTGGTTTCTCTCGTGGGCAACAAGGCCAGAGGAACCAGATCTGGGTGTTCAATGTTGTCCGCGTACTCCTCCCGAGAATCTAAGAGAAGAATGGCAATGGCTGACGGCCAGGCCCCATTGTTATCTACCTGATTCAGGTCTGACAGAATGCAAAACAAATCCCACGAAATACCCAGATCTATAGAAACTAACCTGTCAATGGCGTCGAGAAGAAACTCCACACTAGCGTCCTCCATTCTCATTGGCCGCGGGTGGCCGAAATTAGCGCCGCTGGCACGAGCAGCTCACTCGTAGACGAAACGGACGAAGTTGTTCTTCTCTACTACTATTAAATAAACAAACATATTCTTTCCTAAGTGCACCCAAAAACACGTACACAGAACAACCGAGAGAAAATATCACCACATGATCTGGCCCGCCTAATTAGATCTAACCGTCAACGTAAAATTTAACCCTCACCTGTGTACGTCTAGGAATTCACGAGAGCGGACGAAACTCTGCCATATCTTCTCTACTACTATTAAATAAGCAAACATATTCTTTCCTAAGCGCACCCAAAAACACGTACACAGAACAACCGAGAGAAAATATCACCACATGATCTGGCCCGCCTAATTAGATCTAACCGTAAACGTAAAATTTAACCCTCACATGTACGTCTAGCAATTCACGAGAGCGGACGAAACTCGCCATATCTATCCAACCAATGTAGTCATTGCCAAAAAAAAAAAAAGCGATCAATTAGGAAAATAGGCCCAATTAACGCGTCCCTCCTGCCGCGTGGACGCTATACCGGCGACATGCGATGGCCACGAGAATCCCCGGCATCGGCGTCCTGGCGGTACGACTCGCCGACCTCGGGATTATCCATGGGTCCGCTCCTTGGGCTCTTCGAGACCTAGCACCCATTCCCTTATTTCACCTCCCGTCGAGGAAGACCGGTAAGAGTAGGCGGGGATGGGAATGGGAGGTCGATCTGTGGTACGCGACGAGGGACGAGGCGCCATTGTGGCGAGAGAGAAAAGCTGGAGCTCTGCCGACCCCGCCGAAATGGAGCGGCTGCGCGGCGGGATGGGGACGGGTCGGTGCGGTCAAGAAGTCCAGGTGATGACAAGGTGATGGAGGCGGCAGGCGTGTGCGGTGGTGTGGTCGGCTGCCAGGATCTCGCCGCCCGTCTGGGTCGCCGAGCCACAGCAGGGTGACGGAAGCCACGACAAACCCGCGGCCGGTAGCGATGGCCGCCTCAGATGGGCGGCACACGAGGCCTCTGGCCGGCGTCGCGATCGACAAGCGAGCCCGAGAAGTGGCATGGTGGAGCGGCCCTGCGTTGCGGTCATCAATAATAAAGGTATGTTCTCTGCCCATATTTGTATTGTATCGCAGCCTCAAGAAGTACCCCAACTCTCACCTCGACACCGTGAAACTCAACAAGATGTTCGTGGCCATGCTCTGCAGCAAGCAAGCGGCTTCGTTGATTGATTCATATCTCCCTCTATATCAGCTTGACATGATTACGCATCGATGTAGCATTATTTTCAAGATCTGATTTCTGAACATCTCTTGCTGTAATATAGGGCCTCCCTTAGCTAGTATAATGTGAGGTACAAGGCTGAGGAGATTGTCAAGAATTTGATCGCCAAGACTAACGAGTTCAATGACCTACTGCGGTTGTCCAATTGCCGAGACAGGCCCCACCACATTCTCCCCATAGGATCCTGGTATGTTCCTCCTACTTCAAATTCTCACTCATGTTCTGAATCCGATCAATCTAAGTCATCACACCTTGCTCCATTTCAAAAAGTGTGTGACTGATCTTTAGTTCCAGTTATAATTGGTGTATCTATACTCTTTATAATTGATGTAATCAAATTGGTTGCTTCAAATTTTGTTCGGGTATGTGCTTTCACCGATTACCTTAATGCCGGTAATTCTTGATTTTCGCTTCATATATGAAATGAGTTAGCTGCTCTTGATTAATATCCTTCAGTACACCTGTAAGTTCTATAGAAAATGGTTGTAAGCAGTCTCAGTTCGACTAACAATATTTATAGATACCAAGTAGTACTACCAATCATCAATGCCAACTATCCCAACTCTATATTAGTTCTAGCAAATAATCTGACGAGAAAATAATCGATTTCAGAAAAAATCAGCAAAACTTGTAAGTTTACGCAATTCTGTTGTTTTCATCTTTGCACTAAGAATTTCCATGCCTATATTTTTATAGGTATTCTTAGCAATTCGGATTGTACACTTTGAAATTTGGGTTCTTTTGGAGAGCTGACTGTACATTAAAATGATCTACCTTGCAATATCATTTATACTTCATGTTTGGGGTTCTATTCATGAGCACTAGGCACTTCCCGACACTGCCAAAATTATTCTAGAACCTCTTTAAATTTGCAATGCTCATCAGACCATGTCACGTGTCCAAGACATGTTTTCCAGTCAACTATTCAGAATATTGACTTTGGGCGATATTTTCAGTCCTACTGAGTTTGCAAAGGATGTGCCAAGCCAAGATTAATTATAATTTTGTAAATTGCATCGATTTATTCATATACCCGCTCCTTAGATAATAGTGATTCGGTCATGGAAATTTCAGTTCTTTCTTCGAGTGTCCGGAAAATGATTCAGCAGACGTTTGCGGAAACTGTACAAGCAGCGTGTTGAGCATGTCAATCTATGCACAGGAGTGAACTTGTAGATTATGCTAGAGGCAGTATCCAAAAAATCTTTGAGACGGCGTTGCTGCTGCTACTTCTATGGGCAAAGTGGAGGCTGCAGTTCGAGGACATCAAGGAGGAAAGGAAGACATGGTTGCTTCTTGGAGAGGTGAGTTATTTCCTTGCAGAAAAATAAATCTTTAGAGTTGTTTAACTGAACCTTTTCCACTGTCATTGTTATGTTGAAATAATAAAACTTGCATGAATTGATATTGGTCACTCAATGCCTAAGCTGTTGTTGGTTAATTTGAAATTGGATTGTACTCCAAGAGTCCAAAAGATGTCTTTTCCATATGTGGTAGCTAATTTCAGAACTTGGCACCATTTTTCTAAATATAGGGCTGGGCAGAACTTGGCACCATTTTTCTAAATATAGGGCTGGGCAGTATGAGCCAACCACAGGGGAGGATATTTCAAGAGAATAAACTGATTGTAGTTGCCGAATTGGTATTAGTAAGTTGCTGTTCCAACTTCCTAGAGAACCACAGGGGTTCTTTTGTTATCTAAAAATGCTTCTAATGCGTAATTCATCTAAGGAGTGTTTTAGTGTTGTGATTCAGCCCTCCATAGCGGTCATCTTGGAGCTTTCCATTGCCTCCGTGAATGTCATCTCCCAGCTCGTGGCCTTGCCCCCAAGTTTTTTCTTCTTGTGTACGCCGCAAATGATTTTCTATTGGTTATTTTAACTGATCACAATACTCCAAATAGAAAGTGTGATAATAAGATTGCCCTTTTGTGTTTTCTACAGAAAGTAGCCTCCATGCTTCTCAAATCTGGGTGTTGTTTTGTCCAGAGGCTTTCATTTACAGAGAAGCATATTGATGGTGAAAAAAGGTGTGGTGGAAGGCAATCTGTTTCGGGTAGATACTCAGATCTTGATTAAAACATATGAGCAAGGTTGCCAAAATGATATTCTATCTCAAAATGTTTTCTAAAACCTTACCTCATAAATTTTGTTGTCTTATTCATATTTGTTCTCTACGACTTTTTGTCCATAGCTTTTGGTCTCATTCTCTTCATTGTGTTGGGATTTTACAAGCATTGAGCAGTCACATGGCAAGTATAAGGGACATCATCACTACAACAGAGAGGTTGAAATAAGAAGTTGAGGTGATCAATCAAGGCAATAAATTGTATCATATTCTTCTCGAATGAAGAGGTACCTATCCCCACTGTTTCAAAATCAAATATTGGAATGGTGCTTTGGTTTTTACTCTTATTTGTTGCAGCGCATGGCGGCGATAGCGAGCACTTGTTTTTGACATGCTGCACGTCTGTTTTTGTCGACCTTTGATTCATGTATATATGTAAATTCTATGTAAATGTATCATATGAAATGTGAATTCATAACTCTGTGGTTGATAGAATCTATATTATGTATATTCTCAACAATGAAATACCTATTAATATGAAAAAAAATCATTCGTTTCTTATTTTTCCTGACGGTTAGAACAGACTAGGATATATCACTCCCTGCTTTGCCAAACCATTTTTTAGACACTAATTTGCCAAACCTGACACCCACATAACCATTGCTCACGTTTGAACTATGAACTCATCACTTAAATATCCACTAAGTTTTTTTGCATGGTTTGACGTGCATTGCACGTGCACACTTACTAGTGAGGGGAAATAGGCGACAAACGGCCTAGCTTTTCCGTTGTTATCTGATCTGTGGCTCGGTAAGAATTGCAACTTTCTGGTCCACGGACCAGGACGGCAGCGCCCGTCCACCGTCCCAACTATACGAATAGGCCCCACGAATTCACCACTGTTCCATACTGTATTCCCCTCGTATCCTGTTTTTCCTTTACCGATTGTCAGGTGTGTCAGATCGATTTATTCGGATCCCAAGCCAGATATGGACGCCGGGGATATCGGGAGCAGCTGGGCTCGGGCACCAAATCGCCTTGTCCATGTAAAAGCTACTATTCATAGTTTTTCTAGTTGTAATTGTTCTCACTCATATCCATGTAAAAGCTACTATTCATAGTTTTTCTAGTTGTAATTGTTCTCACTCATAGTACGACACAACTCAATATTTCTTGAAACTTTAAACATGAGCATTATGCTAGATTATTTTTGTTGCAAAAAAGATATTTGTCAAAGTTTTTTTCCCACAAAAAAGATTTTTTACAATCTTTTCTTCTAAATCATGTGCGCGTAGACCCATGCCTAAAAAAATCCAAACCGCTATACATATGCGTAATAACTTTGTTAGTTCGTATTTGCTTCAATACACGTGCAAGCAACAGCCGTACCAAGGGTGCTTAGATTATCACGTTTTATATATCGGCTACGCTAAATATCAGTCGACTGATTTTTGGCGAAGTCTCAGTCGATGACAATCCGTGTGTACGTGTACGTTGGCTCGAACCAGCTCTTTTCTTTGTCGCTGCACGGGCCGGTGGAGATAAGAGAGCCTTTCTTTTATTTTTCTTCTGGGCCTCGTTCCCTTTGATGTGCAGCCCAAGTTTCCCGAGTGTGTTTTCAGTTATTTTTGTCAGCCTACAAGAAAAGCACTTTATTTTGTTTCTTTTTCTCGCCCTACACAAGTCAGTTTTGCCTGTAGGAGAGGAAGTCACGGTGGCTTCTCTTTTTCCCAAAAGAAATTTTCATTTTCATTTTTCTTTTTTTCTTTACCTTTTTCTTCTTTTTATTGTTTTACTTTTCATTTACTTTTTATAAGTCTTTAACTTTTCTTTTATTTGTTTTTACTTATTATTTTCTTATCCCATTTTATTTTTCGTTTTGTTAATTTAATTTAATTTTTCCTTTTGTCCTTGCTTATTAATGTTGTGTTTTATTCTATTTGATTTTAGCATATTTTCCAAATTTCTAGCAGTCCCATTTTAGCAACGAAATTCCCTACCAATTTTTTGTTAATCATTTTCAGTTGCACATCCATCAGATGCTTTGTAAGTAAATGTTGGTTTCGATAGTTGAAATTGTATTACCTGGATTGCTAAAATTTAGTCGATTGAGTTTAACCGAAGTCCCGGTACACATATTGTCCGTTAGATCACCGTTTCCGTAAGATTCACGCAACACTGCTTGTCTAGTGTTACCCCGACTTGTTTAGCGCCCGCTTCTTCTTTCTTTACTTTTCTCGTGTTCGGTATTGATGCGCGATGTGCTGGTTGTGAGAGGTTTTTTTCATTGTTTTTGTTGGACTTTTCAATTGCCATGTACGCACCATATCTACCGCGGAGTACTTGTCTCAGGGGAGGGGGTATTCGTCCCTCAGGGTTCTTCAGTTGCAATTTTTTTTCTTCTGTTTTCCCCTCTTTTATGCCAGGTCTCTATTTGTGGATTTATTTATGTATGCATTTTGATTCTTTTATGCTTGCATAAGGTAGGAAATGCTTTTTCTTTAATGAATGGGGATTTTTGAACCATGTAGACATAAATGTTAGTGGGTATGTTGGTTGTTAGCGGGTTTTTAAACCGTGACTTTTGTTTTGTATAGGACCGACATTTTCATAATTTTTTTCTTGTTTATGCGTAAAAGAATATTAGCATATATTTTTTCTTGCACCTGGCTGCAAATGCATGTCTTCTAACCCGACCGCAACTGGACTTTTTTGTTATGTCGAGGGGGCGGGCCAGTAAGTCTGACAGAAATTTCAAGAATCTGCATGTCCCCAACATGGTTGCAACTTCGACTTTTGTTTTGTCGTAGGGGCGCCGGAGAGGGGGCGGTCGATTGCAATCCCGACAACAGCCCCAAGAATCGCATGTCCCCCAACATGGTTGCAACTCGATTTTTGTTTTGTCGGAGGGGGCGCCGGGAGGGGGCGGGCCAGTTGCAAGCCCGACAACAACACGAATCGCAAGTGCGACTGATCGCAATCGCATGTCCCCAACATGGTTGCAACTCTACTTTTGTTTTGTCGAGGGGGCGCCGAGAGGGGCGGACTATTGCAAGCTCGACAACAGCCCTTCAAGAATAAAGATGTCCCCAACATGGTTGCAACTCGATTTTTGTTTTGTCGGAGGGGGCGTCGGGAGAGGGGCCAGCCACTTGCAAGCCCGACAACAGCCCCGCAACTGCAAGTGCGGCACCCGACCGCAACTGCATGTCCCCTAACATGGTTGCAACTCGACTTTTGTTTTGTCGGAGGGGGCGCCGGGATAGGGGGTGGACCAGTTGCAAGCCCGACAACAGCCCAACAACTGTAAGTGCCGCATTCGAATGCAACTGCATGTCTTTTAGCCCGACCGCAACTGGACTTTTTTGTTCTGTCATAGGGGATGCCGGGAGAGAGGGCATGTCAGTTGCAAGCTGAACAATAGCCTCGCTGTAACAATCCCAAAATTCTAAATTTTGGAATGTTATAAACAAATAGATAGATTTGATTGATTGCTTGATTGATTGACTGAAAGTGAGTGAATTCGAAACTTTTTGAAAGTTAGATGAGAGGGAATAAAAGGACTTTCCCAAACTTTCATTTTGCTTTTATGATCTTAGGGAATTCAAATACTCTTCATCACAAAACCCTGGAGAGAAGATGACATGACTTCTTCCATTTATTTAAATGACAAGGTGTTGAAAATATTTGAATTTCATTTGAGAATATTTCCAATTCTGAAACTTTATGCAACTCGATGATTTTCACGAGCGAAGATAAAATGACTTCTTCAAAACATATGAAATATGAGTTGGGAGTTTCAAAGAATTAAATTCAACGTTCCTTTGAATTATTTTCAATTGGAGTTATTTGAGTTTTATTCAAATTATTTTTCTCTAAAAATAAAATATATGGAAAATAGGGTAACATGATTCCCTACATCAGAAAATTGGAGAGAAATTAATTTGAAATCATTTTTGGTATTTGTAAAAATGATTTTCAGTGGATTTTATTAGGACAGTAGCACTGTTTGTTTTATTTGAATTTTTGTGTATTTTATTTGAAGCTAAAATAATGTTCATCTTGTAGGAAATATTTTTCTGCAAATTTTGATATATTATATGCCTATATAAAAGTTTTATTATTTTTGTTTTTATTTTGTTCTGTGAATTTTTTTTAAAAAAAAAACCTGCAGCGCCTTGGGCCAAAGGCCCAAGCCGCTAGCCGCCGGCCGGCCAAGGCCACAAGGCCAACGCACGCACGCACGCACCTAGGGGAGCCAGGAGCCCCAAGTTTTCTATACTTCTACAATTCTTAGTAGAATTTGACCCCGTTTTGTTATTCCGTTTTTATTCCTAGGATTCCTAATCCTAATCTATTTTTGTCCCTATCCCAAGCAAAACCCTCCCTCCCCAATATAAATATCCAAGCACCCCCTCCAACACATCAAATCAACTCTCCTCTCCTCTCCTCCTCCGCAACAAGAAGAAGACCATATAGCCGCCGCCCGCCATAGTCAGCGCCGCCGCGCCACGCCATTGCCGCCTATGCCGCCGCCGGAGCCCCTCGCCTCTTCGAGGTACTAGCCCCGCGCCGCGTCACGTTTTCTAGATCGGTTTTCTAGATCGGTTTCCGTTCCGTTTTCTAGATCGGTTTTTCGTTTCGGTTTTCTTTCGGAAACCTAGATCGGTTTTCTCGCCGGTTTTCTTTCCGGTTTTGTTTAGCGAGCGTTCGCTCGATAGATTTTTCTTTTTATTTTTAATTTTCGTCATGGACCTATCCGTAGTCCCTAATCTTCAAACGTTCATAACTTTTTACTCGTAAGTCGGAATCCAACGAAACCAACGCCCACTTCTACGTTATGATCTCCTCTATCCAGTAATCCAACTCAAACATGTTTTTGAAAGTTTTAAAATTTGAATTCAACCAGATGTGTATTCAAACTTCGTTTGATCGTAACTTGAGTTTCGTAACTCCGATTTAGTTGATTCTTTTTGCTAATCGAAGCTCTTGACCTAAACTTTCTGATAAGGCCAAATTCACATAATTTTGGTACTATTAGAAATTGTTTTATGCTGCAAGAGTTATTTGATTTGGTTTTGACGCGTTTTTCAATTGTTTTCTTCGTTCTTTCCGATCTTTTGAGTGATTGCTTATGTGTGGTTACTATTGCTTGATTACGATAGATTGGCCGGAGTGTGACGAGTAGATCTATCAAGAGTTTTGAGTGCGAATCATATTCATCAACTTTGCGGGCAAGTAACACTTTGATCATACTCTTCTCATACCCAGTTTTATGCATTAGATCTATTCCTCAAACACTTGCATGATTAGGATCTAATTAAATTGTGGGATGGGAAGTAGATTGAGGTAGTACCTATTACCTATTTTACTTATGAAACCTTGAGAGTTACTTCTACGTTTGCTTATTATGCCATGTTATGCTAGTAGACGTGGATTGGGTGAGTGAATATCCATGACAGATGTGAGATTGTTAATTAATGGTTTATTTAAGGTGGCAACTTAAACACACATACGGGTGGATTGAGGCACTGGGAACGTATTGTCTGCTTTTTTTTGGAAATCGGGGTACCCATGTGATCTTCCTATGGACCGCCACCTGGGCTCAAAGGGATCATAAGATTATTCAAACTAGAAACTTCCGTGTGCAGCCACAAGCCATTATGGGCTCTGGCATAGTTGAGTAAGTCGTGCGAACTCTTATAGTGGTGGACTAGCGGATGTAGGGGATGTAGGTGTCCGGTCCACCCATCGTAAGGTGCTAAGCGCTTACGAAAGGCGTGTCTCGGTCATCCGTCTCTCAAACACCATGTAGTGCGAGAACCAAGCGGAGGCGATCGAGTCTTGTGGGGAAAAGTCATAAACCTCTGCAGAGTGTACAAACTAATCATGATTAGCCGTGTCCCCGGTCATGGACAATTTTGAGTATCTAGTTCTTGGATTATCCTGTTGATCTCATCACGTTACTTAATATAATTTGTTTGGGTTTAATGAGTACTTTTAATTGGGATTGAGGATGCTGTCAACCATTCTCAATGTTTAACAACCACCATGATAGTTAAATAAATGTATTCCTTTGCAGTAGGAAAAAAATTGGCTTTTCGCAAAAACTGTAACCATAGAGCTTTCCACCAGCCATATATGCATGTAGTATAGCCTATTCCTTCATTACTCTCTATGTGTTACATTGCGGCATATTCCATGTCTTGACCCGTTTTAATTGTAACTTTTCATGTTGCGAGACTTTTCAGACTGACAGTAAGTGATACGTTAGGGTTACGATTTTCTATACTCAACTTTGCCGTTGGTGTTGATGGGAATCCACAACCTTGTTGCTTCCGCTTATATTTGGATTGAGGTAATAGTATTTACGTTCTGTATACATGTGATTTACCTCTGTTATAAATCCTTCGATCTTGTGTGTGTCAAAGATACCGATCGAGGATGACATGAAAGCACAGAGACTTGATCCATTCGGTCGGGTCGCTACAAGATGGTATCGAGCATATGTTGGTATGGGGCGTGACCCTAGAAAATGGCAAGCCCATAGGAAAGATTTTTCTCTACAACTTTCTTTTTCAAAAGATCTTTTACCTCTCTTCTCTTACGAGCTTATTCAAATATTCCTTTTAGTGAGACCATACCCCTTTTCCCTTTTGACCACTCGAAGATTTGGTGATGAGACCACTCCAAGGAGACAAGATAACGGACAACTAAGACCATTTGGAATGAAGAGGATTTTACCGTGTAAATGGAAACTACAACTGTTGAAGACTCCGAAGACTTGGAGAATTTGAAGGCTTTGAAGAATTTTCGGATTTGTATGACCTAGGAAGGTTACGCTTATGGAATTTGACGCACCATGGAAGTTATCAATACCCGAGATCAAGGTGTATTGGATCTAGAGTGTTACATCAAGGAGTTAAGATGGACCTACAAGAAGCAGTATTTGATAAGGAAGCAGTTCGTGAAGAACTCAGGACCCAGAAGCTGAAAGTAGACAAGATGAAGGAGCAAAACATCGAGATACCGGAGATTTGTGAAGAATCGAAGGACAGTAGGATCATGGATCATGTCAAGGATGTTGAAACCGGCAGTTGGAACGTAACTCCAGAAATATTACAGGACGTCGCGAGAGACTTCGCGTCAACAGAGATAATCTGGCAAAAGAACTTGAGTAGGACAAGCACGATTGGAAGAAGCCATCGGAGACATGAACAAGACTTGAAGAGTTTGATGGCGTTGAAGATTTATTGACCCTTAGAAGACCTAACCCCTGTTACATACATGCGTTAGATGCGACGATTGTGAGCTGTCATTTGTTTGATGTTTTTCTGACAGCCACAATAAAATTTGTCTTTCCAAAACTTTTGCTTGTATTGTGTGCATCCCTCTCGATCTCTCTTATCCCACCCCACACCCATGGACCCGTTAGAGGAAGAATGGAGATGAGCTCGTATTTTCGGGACCGATGAGTCAATTAAAGATGGAACAATGGATTTAGAACATGGAGGATCACATGAAGAATAACCCGATAGTCAGAAAAGATATGACCCAGCATGCTCTTCAGTGCTTTGAAAGAGGTGCTGCTATCTAGTGGAGGATGTACCAAACCATCAATGTGGCGGGAGTAACCACTTGGGAAGAATTTAAGTTGACTTTGCTAAAGTCTCGGTTTGTGTCCCAGAAGTTGAAGCCTTATGGAAATGATATGGAGAAAGTGCATGCAAGCCTTGTGGAGAAATAGGACACAACCATAAAGAAAATAAGGATGAATACCCTCATAAGTGGAGGATTACCAAAGGAGTTAGCCGAGGATCTCAGGGAACTTCGGTTGGAGATTGTTCCCAAAGGTTTTGTTGCGACAATGGAAGTTCAGTCTACATTGTTGGAAAAGATCCGTGAAGCTTAGAAGGATGACAAAGAGGTTGCTGAGATAAAAGATGAGCAAAGGAAAAGCCAAAGGTTTTCGTAAGGATGAGCATGACACCTTATGGTTTGAGGATAGTGTATATGTGCCTAATAATGCAAAGATCAGGAAGTTAATACTTCAGGAGGCTCATGACTCACCATACTCGATTCGCCCTGGAAACACCAAGATGTATTTGGATTTGAAGAAGCGTTTACGGTGGACTGGTATGAAGAAGAAGATTGCGGAGTATGTAGTCGTGGGTGATTTATGCGGAGAGTAAAAGCGAGCATCGAAGCGGCCAGGATTACTACGACCTATGCCGATACCCGAATGGAAGAGGGATAAGCTTGGCATGGATTTCATTACCGGATTTCCCAGAACCTGATTGGGATATGATTCTATCTGGGTAGTAGTTGATTCGCTTGACCAAAGTGGCTCACCTTAATTCCAGTGAAAAACCACCTATACAAGTGTGAAGTTGGCCAAGATATATTTGACAAGGATCGTATGTCTGCATGGAGTTCCGAGGACCATCGTAGAGGAACACAGTTTACCTCAAATTTTTGGAATCACCGCACTGCACGGACTTTGGGTACTAGGCTAGAGTTCAAGATCTGACCTTTCATCCGCAGATGATGGATAAATCAAGAGAGTCAATCAGATACCGGAGGACATGTTGAGAGCATGTGCGCTAAATTTCGGATCTAGTAGTGATTATAATCTACCTTCTGTGAAGTTCTCATACAACAATGTTACCCGGCCGGTTTGAAGATGGCCCCTTTTAAAGCTTTGTATGGGAGAAGGAGCGGACACCGTTGATGTGGTATGAAGTTGGAGACCGTCAGTTGTTTGGACCAAATGTGATCAAGGAGTGAGAAGAGAATGTTAAGTTGCTTGAGATAGGTGAAGGTAGCTTCGATCCGGCGAGAAAGAGTTATCTGAGACTCAAAACCGCAAGGAGATAGTCTATAAAATCGGAGACAGAGCATATCTTTGTGTGCCATTTCTGCGAGGAGTTAAACGATTTGGAGTTAAGGGAAAGTTAGCCCGAGATTTGTAGGACCATACCGAGTTTTGGAGCGTATGGGAGAAGTTACCAACAAGTTGGAGTCACCGAAGGACCTGTCGGGAGTTCATGATGTGTTTCACGATTCCCGATTGAAGAAGTGTCATGCGAGAGATGGCCAATATTCCCATGTAAGGACGCTTGACCCTGGAAGGGATAATGATGTTCCGCGAAGTGGAGTACGGACTTCATAAGTATAAGTTTTTATCTCGGTATGTGGGACATCCCACGAGGATGAAGAGATGAAGTATTATTGGATATAAAGGAGGTATGATGTTGGAAATATGGATCAATGGAAATTCCATAAAGAGTCTGAGTAGTCATGTCCCCGTTTGGTGCAAATATAAGGAAAAGAGACAGTACATTTGGATGGATTTTAAGTATGCCAGGAAGTTGGATGTTGGGATAATGATCAGTTGCCCAGATGATGAGTTCAAGATTTGCAAGTGATGAGATGGGCCCATAACCCACAGGCCCCAGGACTTGCCAAGAAGCAAGCACACTCTTGCTGAAGGAAAAACCCTGGAAGAGTTATGATTTTATCGATAGACGATTCTATAGGAGTTTACGCAAAACCTGAGAGTTGTTAAGGAACGATAGATGTTTGTTTGGCTTGCGAAACAATGGATTTTCGAACTTGGTTCGTCGACAAGAGAAATTCTGCAATGCTTGTGAGGATGACCGAGTGTTAGAATGCGAGATTCGCTAAACCATGTACAAGGTAATGATTTGGGTGCGGGATGGATTGATCACCATACCGACTTACTCTTATTATTCGCTTTGCTATATGGGATGGTAAATCTGAGTGACTTACCTATAGTCGAGGGACGACGATCAAAACCTTGTTTGAACCTTAGAATGGTATAAGTATTTTCCCTTGTACACGGACGTTGTTGCCAACCGTAGGTTATACGGTGAGGTTCAACCCAGACCCATTTTCTGCAGGAGAAACCATAAATTGTTGACCACCACGAGATATCGATAGTTGTTTAGCATTGGCGCCAGACCCGTCAGCTATGAAGACCCAGTTTCGGGATAACCTTACCAAGATGAAAGGACAAAGGAATTGAGGAAAAGGTTATGCCACTACCGGAAGAGCCAGAGAAGGGATTATCCTTAATATCTGAGAAGACCGACCTTTGTCAGCGATAAGGATGGAGTATATGAGTTTTGATGGAACCGTAACCATGCTTCTAAGGGTGGTAGCACCCGAGACCCGGAGACGATTGATGGATTTTGAGAAGACCCCAAACCATAACCTATTTCTTTCTAGCCTCTCGAATCTCGAGGACGAGATTCATTTTAAGGGTGAAGTTTGTAACATCCCAAAATTCTAAATTTTGGAATGTTATAAACAAATAGATAGATTTGATTGATTGCTTGATTGATTGGTGAAAGTGAGTGAATTGAAACTTTTGAAAGTTAGATGAGAGGGAATAAAAGGACTTTCCCAAACTTTCATTTTGCTTTCATGATCTTATTGAATTCAAATACTCTTCATCACAAAACCCTAGAGAGAAGATGACATGACTTCTTCCATTTATTTAAATGACAAGGGGTGTTGAAAATATTTGAATTTCATTTGAGAATATTTCCAATTCTGAAACTTTATGCAACTCGATGATTTTCACGGCGAAGATAAAATGACTTCTTCAAAACATATGAAATATGAGTTGGGAGTTTCAAAGAATTAAATTCAAAGTTCCTTTGAATTATTTTCAATTGGAGTTATTTGAGTTTTATTCAAATTATTTTTCTCTAAAAATAAAATATATGGAAAATAGGGTAACATGATTCCCTACATCAGAAAATTGGAGAGAAATTAATTTGAAATCATTTTTGGTATTTGTAAAAATGATTTTCAGTGGATTTTATTAGGACAGTAGCACTGTTTGTTTTATTTGAATTTTTGTTTATTTTATTTGAAGCTAAAATAATGTTCCTCTTGTAGGAAATATTTTTCTGCAAATTTTGATATATTATATGTCTATATAAAAGTTTTTTTATTTTTGTTTTTATTTTGTTTTGTGAAATTAAAAAAAAAAACCTGCAGCGCCTTGGGCCAAAGGCCCAAGCCGCTAGCCGCCGGCCGGCCAAGGCCACAAGGCCAACGCACGCACGCACGCACCTAGGGGAGCCAGGAGCCCCAAGTTTCCTATACTTCTACAATTCTTAGTAGAATTTGACCCCGTTTTGTTATTCCGTTTTTTATTCCTAGGATTCCTAATCCTAATCTATTTCTTGTCCCCTACCCCAAGCAAAACCCTTCCCTCCCCAATATAAATATCCAAGCACCCCTCCAACACATCAAATCAACTCTCCTCTCCTCTCCTCCTCATAAAGCAATGAAGACCATAGCCGCCGCCGCCATAAGCGCCGCCCGCCACTTCCGCGCCGCCCGCCGCCCTATACGCCGCCCGAGCCCCTCGCCTCTTCGAGGTACTAGCCCCGCGCCGCGTCACGTTTTCTATATCGGTTTTCTAGATCGGTTTCCGTTCCATTTTCTAGATCGGTTTTTCGTTTCGGTTTTCTTTCGGAAACCTAGATCGGTTTTCTCGCCGGTTTTCTTTCCGGTTTTGTTTAGCGAGCGTTCGCTCGATAGATTTTTCTTTTTATTTTTAATTTTCACCATGGACCTATCCGTAGTCCCTAATCTTCAAACGTTCATAACTTTTTACTCGTAAGTCGGAATCCAACGAAACCAACGCCCACTTCTACGTTATGATCTCCTCTATCCAGTAATCCAACTCAAACATGTTTTTGAAAGTTTTAAAATTTGAATTCAATCAGATGTGTATTCAAACTTCGTTTGATCGTAACTTCAGTTTCGTAACTCCGATTTAGTTGATTCTTTTTGCTAATCGAAGCTCTTGACCTAAACTTTCTGATAAGGCCAAATTCACATAATTTTGGTACTATTAGAAATTGTTTTATTCTTAAAGAGTTATTTTATTTAGTTTTGACGTTTTCCTAATTGTTTTCTTTGTTCTTTCCGATCATTTGTTTGATTGCTTTTGTGTGGTTACTATTGCTTGATTACGATAGATTGACGGAGTGTGACGAGTAGATCTATCAAGAGTTTTGAGTGCGAATCATCTTCATCAACTTTGCGGCAAGTAACACTTTGATCATACTCTTCTCATACCCAGTTTTTATGCATTAGATCTATTCCTCAAACACTTGCATGATTAGGATCTAATTAAATTGTGGGATGGGAAGTAGATTGAGGTAGTACCTATTACCTATTTTACTTATGAAACCTTGAGAGTTACTTCTACGTTTGCTTATTATGCCATGCTATGCTAGTAGACGTGGATTGGGTGAGTGAATATCCATGACAGATGTGAGATTGTTAATTAATGGTTTATTTAAGGTGGCAACTTAAACACACATCTGGGTGGATTGAGGCACTGGGAACCCAAGATTGTTATGCTTTTTTTGGAAATCCCGGGTACCCGTGTGATCTTCCTATGGACCGCCACCTGTGCTCAAAGGGATCATAAGATTATTCAAACTAGAAACTTCCGTGTGCAGCCACAAGCCATTATGGGCTCGCATAGTTGAGTAAGTCGTGCGAACTCTTATAATGGTGGACTAGCAGATGTAGGGGATGTAGGTGTACCGGTCCACCCATCGTAAGGTGCTAAGCGCTTACGAAGGCATGTCTCGGTCATCCGTCTCTCAAACACCATGTAGTCACGAGAACCAAGCGGAGGCGATCGAGTCTTGTGGGGAAAAGTGCGCAAACCTCTGCAGAGTGTACAAACTAATCATGATTAGCCGTGTCCTCGGTCATGGACAATTTTGAGTATCTAGTTCTTGGATTATCCTGTTGATCTCATCACGTTACTTAATATAATTTGTTTGGGTTTAATGAGTACTTTTAATTGGGATTGAGGATCATTGTCAACCATTCTCAATGTTTAACAACCACCATGATAGTTAAATAAATGTATTCCTTTGCATTAGGAAAAAAAATTGGCTTTTCGCAAAAGCTGTAACCATAGAGCTTTCCACCAGCCATATATGCATGTAGTATAGCCTATTCCTTCATTACTCTCTATGTGTTACATTGCGGCATATTCCATGTCTGACCCGTTTCGGGCTTCAACTTTTCATGTTGCTGACTTTTCAGACGACGAGTAAGTGATACGTTAGGGTTACGATTTTCTATACTCAACTTTGCCGTTGGTGTTGATGGGAATCCACAACCTTGTTGCTTCCGTTATATTTGGATTGAGGTAATAGTATTTACGTTACTGTATACATGTGATTTACCTCTGTTATAAATCCTTCGAGTACTGTGTGTGTCAGCATACCGATCCAAGGATGACACGAAAGCACAGAGACTTGATCCATTCTGGTCGGGCCGCTACACTCGCAACTGCAAGCGCCGCACCCGACCGCAACTGCATGTTCCCCAACATGGTTGCAACTGGACCTTTGTTTTGTTAGAGGGGGCGGCGGGAGAGGGAGTGGGCCAATTGCATGTCCGACACTAGGAATGCAACTGCAAGTGTCGCACCTAGGCCTACAATTGCAAATGTCATCTCGGACTACACCTGCATGTTGCCCTGATGCCTGCTGATTAAGACTTATTTAAATCTCAATCGGTGGACCGTATCCACACCCCATTATTTACTTTGTTTTCTTATTTAATATCTTTTTATTTTTCTGTTTCTCTAAAAGAGGTGTTTTGATTTTTTTAAACGTGACACACCAATCTGCATGGCATGTGTAACTGAATATGATTGGCTGTCTTATTTGGTTAGTAGTACCATTGTCAATTTGTGGATGATAGCAAAATTACAAATAGATGAGACCCAATCTAAGAAAAACTGCAAGGTAAAATCATCATTAAATAATGCTAAACATTTTTCTAATTTCACGATGAATATTTTTAAACAATATTGTACATTTTCTAATGGCACTTTAATTTTTTTAAATACATGATTAATATTTGAGAAAATGCATTTCTTAAAAGAATATCACGACTAATGCTTACATTTTCTTAAAAAAACATCATGACTAATGCTTACATTTTCTAGAAACAAAAATAGTATAAATTAGATTGGAAGGAGAAAAATAAAAAGTAAAACCGGACAAAATTGATAGTAACCGCATGTTCATTTTTTTGCACGAACAACAAACTAATACATTCGGCCGGTGCACCACACGTAGTCAATGAAGCAGCAACACGGAAAAAAAATACTGCCCAATCTCTGGCTCAACTCAGCTCAAAAACACACAAAGCAAAGACAAACAGGGCAGCCCAAAAAGCAACCAGAGGTGACATGGTATGGGCTGGACAATAAAGAAAAAAGCAAAGAAAAAAACAGGTAATGTCAGCCGACTGAGACTTCAAAGTCTCAGTCGACTGAGACTTCAAAGTCTCAGTCGACTCAGTCGACTGAGACCTAGACAAATCCTTTATATATACAGTCTTTTGCTCTCAAAGTGCCTGCACTCCTTCATGTACACATACACGTGGCTTATATTATCACGTCAGGAAACGCCATATGTTAAAAGGGTCCCACCAATAGTCTTCTCGATTTTCCCCGTTCCGTAGTCTTCTCGAATTCTCCACTCTTCTTTCTCCTACTCATTATTTCACTTAGTGAGAAATGTTCATATTCCCCGATCCCCTTTCTCCTTTCCTTTATCTCTCAGCTCACCCAAAATTTGCTTCTACCGGATAGCTCCCATCAGCTTGCTTTTCTTAGTCGCCCGATTGAGGTTGCTCGTCCTCCAGCTGAAGTCACCCCGCAGCTGGTTCTGCCATAGTCTAGCCATCGACGGCAGATTTGTTGGCTGCTCGTACGCCTCATGGGTCTCCTAGTAGGATGGTAAGCAACGATTATGGGTAGCAGGGCCCAAGGCTTTGCTGCGTCAGGGAGAAGGCGAGATCTAAAATCTGCATTGTGCCGTTGCTTTTGACATTCGTACATTTGATTAGGTTATGGATTTCATTTTCCGCAGGGTCACAGCCCAGTTAGATCCAGCTTTTGTATAGGGATGATGATGTTGTTTTCTTCCCCAAGCGCACAAGCCAGAATCGCTGTGCATATTTCCGTTCGAGGCAGGTCTGCACATCATCCTCCTCCGCAACAGCAACAGTTTTCGAACTTCAACCTGCAGGTCCCCATTTTTCCTTTTCCCGACTCTGTCATATTTTCCTTTTTCTTAGCCTTTTCCTGTGTTATTGCGATTCAACCAATATAATGTAATTAATGAAATGCTTGTTAGTGGTAAACATTTCATCATTTTTCTTGATATCTGGGGTAAACATGTGATTGTTTTTAAGTGGTCTGTAAGTGTTGAATGAGGCATAAGTTTGAGAAATTTTAAAATGAAAATATATATCTGAGCAGACATATCAATGCAAATTAGTACTATATACACTAATTGTATCATCTTGTATAATTGCCGCTCTTGTTTTTCATTTGATTGAGTCATGGCCAAGTTACTAAATGATAATAGTAAGTTCTGATTGCGAACTACTCGCTCCATTCCTAAATATAAGACCTTTTAGAGATTCCAATGTGGACTACATAAGGAGCAAAATGAGTGAATCTACACTCTAAAATATGTCTATATACATCCATATGTAGTCCGTATTGAATGTTCTTGTTTTTCGCTGGAAAAACCAACGCAATCACAACTCTGTCTTAGGTATGTTTTTTTTCTCATTGATATATAAATATACATATTATTCAGTAATCATGTATCTGCTTGTTATGCATGCTATGCAATTTTTTAATCATTTTCTGTATCTATATTCGCTAATGCAGTGTAACATTGACATACTAACCTAATAGTTGTAGATGTGTGTACCTATAATATTCATCAATTATGCTTAACCTCGTCTTTTAATTGATTGTGAACATGCTAGTGAACATATTTTTATTTTTGGAATCTCTAGATTAAAACATGTACTACACCAGATGACCGACCGGGGTCGGCTCATCTTCTCACATAAGCAAAGTTCCATCTAGTCATTATCCACACTATCAACACATATTGTGGCTTCAGGGGTCCCACCAACATGAATATTCATTTGTTTGTAGAAAAAAACATGAATATTCATTTTCTCCTTTCTCTAGTCTTCTTGTCTTCTCAGAGCTCCCAACCATGGAAAAGGTTGAGCCAGCTTGGATCCACCGCATCTAAGGATCAGCCCGAGGCTCCCCTTGGTTTGCTACTTTGTGGTCCTCACCTGCACGCACCTCGTGGCAGTGACGATGCTTGGTTTGGCTCCCCACGTACCTCGTCGATCTCCTGGGCCGGTCAACAGTTAGCAAGGGCCTAATAGCAGCTGTGTGATGGGAGGATGCGAGCTCGTCGAAATCAATGGTGCCTTTTCCGTCAGCATCCATGGAGGCGATGAGGGAGTGGATCTCGTTCCCCATAGCTGCTGCGCAATTTTTGGGGTCCTGGGAGCGTTATCTGTACCCAACCGTTGAGCTGGAGGTGTCGTTGCTGTCCCCAAGCAAGGCACACGACGCGTCGTCTTCATCCTTGACAGCAGCAACCCTGCTTTGGCATTGCATTCTTCCACGTGCAGGTCCCCCTCTCCCTGTTCCTTTTTTCGTGTTTGTGCGATTGAACCAATATAGTTTAAGGTATACTACTGTACTCATTAGTGACAAATGTTACCATTTCTGTTCTTTTTTTGTACTATCCTGCATACTTGGTGCTGTTGATTTTCATCCAGATTGACTTCTTGTCCGTTTACCAAATGAAGATAGTAAGTTCTAGACGGCTAACATAGCTTAAGGCAAAATATTAATTAGTTTATGTCTCCCCTCCACTTTTTTCCAGGCTTGGGACCGGAATCGGTAGTGTTCGGCTCCCCTACGCGCATTAATTTTCAGCAAATTAAGGAAATAATTAGTGTCTTTGTGTTTTATTAATTGAATAATAAAATTAGCTCTGATTGCAAAATTAGGTATGATTGCATTCTACATATAATATATAATGATGCTCGGATGCTCTCACCATTGAACTGCATTATAATAAGCTTTAGATATCACATGATATAGTCTTGATGTTTGGCATTATTGAACTATTTCCATAAATGTTGATGCATGTTCCCAGTACTTATGCAGAGTAGTAGACCATATCCGCCCTGTGACCCTCTCATATCTTGTTAGCATAGATAATTCAGTTATTATTTTGAAGATAGTTTGCAGTATACCATTTTTCTAGGTAGTTATGGTTATATAAAAGGCCGGTAGCATCCGTCTAGTTCACGGCGATGGAGATGGCCTCTGCCCCGGCGAACATTCAAGCCAATACCCATCTAATTCATATGCATGCAAGTAGCGTCGCATGCCATATAGTTTAAAATATAAAATAGGAGATTTGTTTTTCTTAAAATAAAAATGTAAAGTTTTGACATGTGTAAAGTGTTCTTGCAGGTACTCTTTTAAATTTCATGGGTATTTTTTTGACATGTGTAAAGTTTCTTCATAGTCTTTCTTTAAATCGTCTTCTGTTGTAATTACATATGAACATTCTTTATTTTTTAATCTATTTGCCTGCAGTTTTCCGAAATTTCATAAAATGACAACAATTATTAAACACACGTAGAAGATGAAAAGTGGAATACCTCATCAAGTCATCATTGAGAAGTTTCTTCTGTGCAACATTTTTTAACTTCATTATGTGACTTCCATATAACATAATTTTAAGAATCTTGTGTTCCATGGATTTCCAGCATGCTTTGTTTGGAAAACAACCTTTTGACAATAACTGTACATGCATTTATTGTGTGCAATAATGACCCTGGTTATGGAGAAACGGTTAAGAACATTGGATTTGGGGGTATTGCAAAAATAGTTTAAAGTTTTCACCTTTGATTACTTCGCTAAAATTTGAAGTGACAGCCACGATCATATTTTTGTGCAAAACTTCCATTTACCATATTTGCTCAAATATTTCCCCATAGAGGGATCCCTATCTTATCACCACTGAAAGAATTTGACCATGTAAAAGGTCATATACGTAATTTTAAAATTGCTTACGTAATTGAAATAACTTTAGCAAAGGGACTTAAATCTTGCGGATGTTTGAAGTTCGTCTCTGCTTGTCCGCTTGTTTTTCTGTACTAACTAAATTGGTTTCATCATGGTAAGCAACCCAATCCATTGATCCATGATTACTAACAAATTCATCAATGACATATACAGGAACCGTGCAAATTATCTAAATTGGTGTAGGTGATACATACTGGAGATAAATTTGATGTCTAATTATGTGCACATGATACTTACTGAAGGTGGTGTGATTGCTCGATGGAGCTGATAACAGTCGTGGAGAGTCAATAGAGGAGATTGGGGCGCTTGCAACTATTGGAGGAAGCCGATGTCCAAGTGTCGATCGCTGGAGGAAGACGATGATGAAGGTGGGCACCGACTTGTGGGGCGTGCTGAAACTGACTTGATGCTAGCTCATATGGCTAGATTGGTCGCCATGGCACCATTGCTAACTTGATTGTCAGAGTTCATAAATCATAACATTACCTTCTCGTGGTATCGCCTTTGCCCCGATTGCTCGAGGTAGTAGCCACCAGCCTGGTAAAACAAATCAGTTTAAATCTACACTTTGTTCCTTGGGGCTGTGGCATCAAAATTTCAGATTATATGTTTGTTTCTCAACCCATTAGTTGTGATGCTTTAATTGTAAGTTAAACTTGTTTGTGTAGAGGCAAACCTTCCATGAATGTATAATCAGAATAGTTACTTTGCACATATTTCTTTTGGGACCCGTCTAGTGGGCGCTCAAGCGCGAGGTAGAGCTTTGGAGCGGCCGGTGGAAAAGGAAAGTACATGGTTCCTTGTACATAAAAGAAAGTTGACAATCTATTTTGTTTTTCAATTTTTGTTTCTTAAAAAGCCATAGCTTTTGAACAAAACATCAAAATTAAGATCCGCTTTCAC
Organism: Aegilops bicornis; assembly: GCA_021605145.1. Classification (NCBI taxonomy): domain Eukaryota; kingdom Viridiplantae; phylum Streptophyta; class Magnoliopsida; order Poales; family Poaceae; genus Aegilops; species Aegilops bicornis. The sequence goes on along the minus strand of CM038671.1, from coordinate 437,215,187 downwards.
CACTGAAATCCTTGCGATGTGCTCTTCGAAACTAGATTCCGCATGGATATGTTTTAACAAACCTTTTTTTTGTGCAATTTTATCCCTGTTTTGCGCAATTGACTAATCGTCAATGTACAACTACCTGACAAGGATGTGCAACTTTTCTTGTACACCGTAAACATGCAGTTTTCCTCTGTGGTACTCCCTCCGTCCGAGTTTATTAGGTCTCTCAGCATCACAAGCATGTCTCATTTTATAAAGCCCCGCTTTGGAAAGGTGCATGCATGCAACCATTTCATTGGTTGCATTGAAAGCCTTTGTTGTTGGTGTCATGGCTTGAAAATTAATACACTTCATGTGTGCTTTTTCATTGATTGCATGCATGTGAGGGAGTGCATTGGGAGTGGAATAGAAGAACTAATGTGAGCAAATTACTATGTGTCTTGGTCTAAGAGAAGTTGTCTTTAGGCCTAATAAACCCAGACGGAGGGAGTACCTCCACCCCCAAACTGTCTCCTTCCAGTGAGTTGTGCAACTTGGTTAGTTGCCCAGGCCATGCAGTTTTCACTAGTGGCATCACCCATACTACTCTCTAACAGTGAAATATGCAATTTCATCTGCTGCCCTGGTGCCTTTGTAGTCATCACGCGTGTGCAGCCCCCACAATCGTTTTTGAGGGACTATCCTATAAGAATGTCCCAACTCCACGGTCACGCATGTGTGACTATGCACACAAGAGTGTGCAACTCCGTGGTCGGACGTGGGCACCTCTCATAGCAATTCATGTGTGACTATGCAGATGAGATTGTGTAACTGTGTAGCCATGAATGAGCGACTGTGCCGACGAGAGTGTGCAACTCCGTGGCCGGGCATGAGCACCTCCCACAAAAACTCATGTGTAACTATGCAGACGAGGTTGTGCAACTCCATGACCATGTATGTGCGACTGCGCCGACTAGAGTCTGCAACTCCACGACCATGCGTGAGCACCTCCCACGATAATTTATGTGCAACTATGCGAACGAGATTGTGCAACTCTGTGGTCATGCATGTGCGACTATATCGACGAAAGTGTGCAACTCCGCAGCTGGGCGCGAGCACCTCCCCCAGCAATTCATGTGCGACTATCCGGACGAGATTATGCAACTCTATGGCCATGCATGTGTGACTATGCCGATGAGAGTGTGCAACTCCGCGGTCGGGCATGAGCACCTCCCACGACAACTCTTGTGCGACTATGCAAGCGAGATTGTGCAACTCTCTGACCATGCATATGTGACTATGCGGACGAGAGTGTGCAACTCCGCGGCCATGCGTGAGGACCTCCCACGACAATTCATGTGCGACTATGCGGACGAGATTGTGAAACTTTATGTCCATGCATGTGCGACTGTGCTGACGAGAGTGTGCAACCCCGCGGCCATGCGTGAGGACCTTTCACGACAATTTATGTGCGACTATGCGCATGAGATTGTGCAACTCTGTGGTCATGCATTGCGACTATACCGACGAGAGTGTGCAACTACGCGGCCGGGCGTGAGCACCTCCCACGACAATTCATGTGCGACTATGCGGATGAGATCGTGCAACTTTATGGACATGCATATACGACTGTGCCAACAAAAGTGTGCAACTCCGCGGCCATGCGTGAGCACCTCCCACGACAATTCATGTGCGACTATGCAGACAAGATTGTGCAACTCTGTGTCCATGTGTGTGCGGCTATGTCGGCGAGAGTGTGCAACTCCGCGGTCGGGCGTGAGAACCTCCCACGATAATTCATGTGCGACTATGCAGTCCACATTGTGCAACTCTGTTGCCATGCATTTGCGACTACGCCGATGAAAGTGTGCAACTTCGCGGGGGGTGCGAGAATCTCCCACGACAATTCATATGCGACTATGCGGACCAAATTGTGCAACTCTGTGACCATGCATGTGCAACTAGGACTACTATATGTGCAACTACAACTATTATGGATGCCAACAGAAAATAGTAAATAATAGATCAACTTATACCCAGATCCTAATTCTCTGAGCAACCTAACATGTCTTAGAGTGAATAGGCTTCAGTTGACTTGTTACAGTTGGTGAATTACAACCTAACATCATCTCGCCAACTTAGTATGGCCGTGTTGCGCAATTTTTCATCGGTTGTATCCAATTTAAGCTACTACCATGGCTAATTTAGTACAGATTATAAATTGTGTTCTACCAAAGCCATCTCACCTTGCTTGCCTCGAATAAAAAAGGTCAAGAGAGATCTCGCATACTTAATTAAGCCTCGAGGGGTTAACAGTGAATTTAAAATCGCGGATGTAAAATGACTGGGGCTAACAATGAATTGCCTAAACTAAAACTATGGACTGTATGTATCCAACTGAAACGTCTATGTGTGCAATTACATTGATTATAGATGCCAACAAAAATTGTGCCTAGCAAAAAAGGATGTTTCCATCATACATATTTCTTTGGCTGAAAAAGCATGATCAGAACATACAATCTACAAGGATAAACTTTACAATCCTTCAAAATTTCTAGAACTAAATTGATGTGATTTAGCATGTGTGTACTAAGCAACAATGGATGTGATTTTACAATCCTTCAAAAAATCTTTTTGAGAAAAAGCAGAACTCTGAACATTCAATTTCAAATAGAGGGCTGCGTTCTGCTACTTGATGTTCTTTTTCTTGGTTGGCTGAACTGGGATTTCTGGAACAAACAATCAACAATAGTCTCCCGCGTACTTTTTTCTAGGAATTCCTCATACGTATGGCTCCAGATATTTGTCCACAAACAGTCGCTTACAGCCCAGAGATTCAGTAAACGTCAGGCCATTGAGAAGAGCTACTACTTCCGCCCATGCCACATCAAGAATGGGATCAAAATAAGAACGTGGAACCAGCCATGGCTTCTCCTCGATTGTTCCTGAGGACTGCCGAAGTCGAGCCCGAGCCATCATCGACGATGCATTGACATTTACTTCGTAGTTTGCAGGTTCCCGGTGGAGGTTGTTGCCGCATTGTTTCATGTGGGCCAGCATTCGGTGCACGCTAACGTCTCGATTGCTGCGGCGCCGTCAACTTGCCAAGAGCTAGCTCGCCGGTTTTCGTTGAGCGGGACCTCACCGTGATGCTGCCGAGGAGAGCGCCGCGGTGCCCTGCCGTGCCGCACCGCTATGAGATGAACGGCCGCACCACTTAGATCTGGTGGTCTGCAATGCCGGGGATGAGGGTCCGCAGCTGCCGTAGCACCACCACTAGCAGGGGCTGGAGGCCGACGGCGAGGAGCACCACCACCATGAGTAGACCGGCGACCTCCCATTGCAGCCATCTCCTCCCCTTCCTCGACCTCCTGCCGCTGAATCTTCGCCGAGCAGATGCGACAGCGGCCACCCACTGAGTGGATGGATCTGAGGCGGACTGGTCGTCGACGGCGGCATCGGTGGAGAGGAAGGGGGTGCTGACGGTGGGGGTCGACGGTGGAGGACATCGGATGTCTAGGAGGAGATGCGCCTGTAGGTGGGATTGATGACACGGGGAGGCCGGAGACCGAGCTCGGGAAGCCAGATAGTGCGCCCCGACCAGGTCGCACCTGGCCACACACACTAAGATAGGAGCGAGATCGAGCAGCCAGAGCTGGCCGCTTGTTGTCTCTAAATAGTGCATATGCACTTTTTAGATTTTAGGTTTCTTTTGGCTGGTGGCAGCTATCTAAAGAGATTTTCTTAAAAGAAAAAAAATACCATTTGTAACGAAGTGGATAAATTTGGCAAAGCATATAGATCTCAACTGGCTGGACTCACAATTGGCAGGACTCGCATGCACATAGGACTCGTGTGCACGTCCGGTGGCAACCATGTACATAGTTAGCCCAAAGCCATTGAAGCTAATCGAAGCCATTGAAGCTAATCGATAGATCTTTACTGGCGCCTGGACATGCATGTACATCAAGCAGGTGGATTGATCTTCCAGACTGGTTAGAATCACACATACCTAGGGAACAGAATAGAACCAATCTGCGGCTAGCCATACGATGTCTCCGCTCAAGAGCTCGGGTAGAAATCATCAAACGTACCTAGGGGTAGAGCTGGACAGGAAATTCCTTGGTTGTCTTGCCGGTAGGATCGCGTCGAGGCGGCTGGCGGCTGCTAGGGAAATTCCTATGAGGATTGAGGTGGCTTCTGATACAAACAGGAAAATTAGTTCGGACTCTTATCTTCCATGGCTCTGGTGGGTAATTTATTCATCTTTAGAATTAATCCAACGGTTTTGGTTTTCTTATTTAGTAAATCAATGGTCAGATATTTCTAATTATTGTGGGATTTTGTAGGTATTTCTCTTTTTTCTGATGAGCCCGTAAAGTACTTTTTATATATAAATAGATTCCCGGAGATCCGTAACTCCGATTGGATTAAAATTTGAACACGATTTTTATCCGGATATTAGCTTTCTTGCGGCAAAAGAAGGGCACCACCGTCTTATGGGGTGTCCACGAGGGTCAGGGGCGCCCCCTGCCTCGTGGCCCCCTCGGGCATCGTCCCGCGTTGATTCCACTTCCCAAAATTCATATATATTCCCAAAAAATCTACGTCAGTTTTTATCCCGTTTGGACTCCGTTTGATATGGATTTTCTGCAAAACAAAAAACATGCAACAAACAGGAACTGGCACTGGGCATTGGATCAATATGTTAGTCCCAAAAATAGTATAAACAATTTCCAAAAGTATGTAAAAGTTGTAGAATATTGGCATGGAACAATAAAAAATTATAGATACGACCGAGACGTCTCAGCATCCCCAAGCTTAATTCCTGCTCGTCCTCGAATAGGTAAATGATAAAAAAAATATAATTTTTAATGTGGAATGCTACCTAGCATAATCTTGATCACATAATCCAATCATGGCATGAATATTAAGACACGAGTGATTCAAAGCAATAGTCTTTCATTTGACATTAAGACAATAATACTTCAAGCATAATAATAAAGCAATCATGTCTTTTCAAAACAACATAGCCAAAGAAAGTTATCCCTACAAAATCATATAGTCTGGCTATGCTCCATCTTCACCACACAAAATATTCAAATCATGCACAACCCCGATGACAAGCCAAGAAATTGTTTCATACTTTTGATGTTCTTAAACCTTTTCAACTTTCACGCAATACATGAGCGTGGGCCATGGATATAACACTATAGGTGGAATAGAATATGATGATGGAGGTTGTGTGGAGAAGACAAAAGAAAGAAAGTCTCACATCGATGCGGCTAATCAATGGGCTATGGATATGCCCATCAATTGATGTCAATGCGAGGAGTAGGGATTGCTATGCAACAGATGCACTAAGAGCTATAAGTGTATGAAAGCTCAAACTGGAAACTAAGTGGGTGTGCATCCAACTTGCTTGCTCATGAAGACCTCGGGCATTTGAGAAAGCCCATCATCGGAATATACAAGCCAAGTTCTATAATGAAAATTCTCACTAGTATATAAAAGCGATAACTCAAGAGACTCTCTATATGTAGAACATGGTGCTACTTTGAAGCACAAGTGTGGTAAAAGGATAGTAACATTGCCCTTTTTTGCGGGCTTCTTTGGCCCTCTTTTTTTTTATTTAGGCTTCTTTGGCCTCTTTTTTTTTCAGGGGCAATGCTCTAATAATGATGATCATCACACTTATATTTACTTACAACTCAATATTACAACTCGATACTAGAACAAAGATATGACTCCATATGAATGCATCCGGCGGTGTACCGGGAAGTGCAATGATCTAGCGTAGCAATGGCATCAAAAAACGGACAAGCCATGAAAACATCATGCTAGCTATTTTACGATCATGCAAAGCAATATGACAATAAATGCTCAAGTCATGTATATGATGATGATGGAAGTTGCATGGCAATATATCTCGGAATGGCTATGAAAATGCCATGATAGGTAGGTATGGTGGCTGTTTTAAGGAAGATAAAAGGAGGCTTATGTGTGATAGAGCGTATCGTATCACGGGGTTTCGATGCACCGGCGAAGTTTGCACCAACTCTCGAGGTGAGAGAGGGCAATGCACGGTACCGAAGAGGCTAGCAATGATGGAAGGGTGAGAGTGCGTATAATCCATGGACTCAACATTAGTCATAAAGAACTCACATACTTACTGCAAAAATCTATTAGTCATTGAAACAAAGTACTACGCGCATGCTCCTAGGGGGATAGTTTGGTAGGAAAAGACCATCGCTCGTCCCCGACCGCCACTCATAAGGAAGACAATCAATAAATACCTCATGCTCCAACTTCGTTACATAGCGGTTCACCATACGTGCATGTTACGGGAATCACAAACTTCAACACAAGTATTTCTACAATCCACAACTACCCACTAGCATGACTCTAATATCACCATCTTTATATCGCAAAACTATTGCAAGGAATCAAACATATCATATTCAGTGATCTACAAGTTTTATGTAGGATTTTATGACTAACCATGTGAATGACCAGTTCCTGTCAACTCTCTAAATAGATATAAGTGAAGCAACAGAGTTTAATTCTTTTTAAAAAAGATATGCCCATGCTCTAACAAATATAAGTGAAGCAAAAGAGCATTCTACAAATGGCGGTTTTCTATGTGGAGAGAAACAGGCAATCCAAACTTCAAATGATATAAGTGAAGCACATGAAGCATTCTATAAAGCCGTACTCAAAGGATATAAGTGAAGTGCAAAGAGCATTCTATAAATCAACCAAGGACTATCTCATACCAGCATGGTGCATAAAATAAAAGTGAAAACTAAATGCAAAATACGCTCCAAGATTTGCACATATCGCATGAACAAAACGAATCCGAAAACATATCGATATTTGTTGAAGAAAGATGGGATGCCTTCCGGGGCATCCCCAAGCTTAGACGCTTGAGTCTCCTTGAATATTTACTTGGGGTGCCTTGGTCATCCCCAAGCTTGAGCTCTTGTCTCTCATCCTTCTCCTCATATCGAGACCTCCTCGATCTTCGAACACTTTATCCACACAAAACTCAACAGAAAGCTCGATAAGATCCGTTAGTATAATAAAGCAAATCACTACTCTAAGTACTGTTGCAAACCAATTTATATTTTGTTTTTGCATTATAGCTACTGTAATTTAACTTCTCCATGGCTTAATCCACTGATAGGTATTGATAGTTTCATCAAAACAAGCAAACTATGCATCAAAAGCAGAATCTGTCTTAAACAGGACAGTCTGTAGTAATATGAACATTAACCATACTTCTGGTACTCCAAAAATTCTTCCAAAATTAGGAAAAATAAACAATTTGTATAGAAAGACAGTTCAGAAAGTTTCAGAACCGTTTGACGTTCCAGTAAAAAATGTAAAATCGCGCACTACAGCCAAAGTTTCTGTTCTGCACCGCACAAACCAACAAGTAATCTAAAACATCCTAAAGGCAAACCTTGGCACATTATTTTTATTTTTAAACTTTATAAAAGCACACAACAGAAATAAATGACTCTTTAAAACTTCCGGGTTGTCTCCCTGGTAGCGCTTTCTTTAAAGCCATTAAGCTAGGCATATAGTGCTCAAGTAGTGAATCCACCCGGATCCCAAGGTATATCAAAGCCAATTTGAATTAGCAATGATTTGGCATTTAGTAGTGAATCCACCCGGATCCCAAGTATTTCTGCGCTCCCTGGTTCTGTCCTTTCACCGTTTCTTATATTCCCGGAGATCCGTAACTCTGGTTGGATTGAAATTTGAACACGATTTTTATCCGGATATTAGCTTTCTTGCGGCGAAAGAAGGGCACCAACCGCCTTACGGGGTGTCCAGAGGGTCAGGGGCGCGCCCCCTGCCTCGTGGCCCCCTCGGGCATCGTCTCGCGTTGATTCCACTTCCCAAAATTCACATATATTCCAAAAAAAAATCTCCGTCAGTTTTATGCCGTTTGGACTCCGTTTGATATGATTTTCTGCGAAACAAAAACATGCAACAAACAGGAACTAACACTGGGCACTGGATCAATATGTTAGTCCCAAAAATAGTATAAAAAGTTGCCAAAAGTATGTAAAAGTTGTAGAATATTGGCATGGAACAATCAAAAATTATAGATACGACGGAGACGTATCAGCATCCCCAAGCTTAATTCCTGCTCGTCCTCGAGTAGGTAAATGATAATAAAATAATTTTTGATGTGGTATCCTACCTAGGATAATCTTGATCATGTAATCTAATCATGGCATAAATATTAAGACACGAGTTATTCAAAGCAATAGTCTATCATTTGACATTAAGACAATAATACTTCAAGCATACTAATAAAGCAATCATGTCTTTTCAAAATAACATGGCCAAAGAAAGTTATCCTTACAAAATCATATAGTCTGGCTATGCTCCATCTTCACTACACAAAATATTTAAATCATGCACAACCCCGATGACAAGCCAAGCAATTGTTTCATATTTTTGATGTTCTCAAACCTTTTCAACTTTCACGCAATACATGAGCGTGAGCCATGGACATAGCACTACAGGTGGAATAGAATATGATGGTGGAGGTTGTGTGGAGAAGACAAAAGGGAGAAAGTCTCACATCGACGCGGCTAATCAACGGGCTATGGAGATGCCCATCAATTGATGTCAATGCGAGGAGTAGGGATTGCCATGCAATGGATGCACTAGAGCTATAAGTGTATGAAATACCAAACTGAAACTAAGTTGGTGTGCATCCAACTTGCTTGCTCATGATGACCTCGGGCATTTGAGAAAGCCCATCATCGGAATATACAAGCCAAGTTCTATAATGAAAATTCCCACTAGTATATGAAAGTGATAACGCAAGAGACTCTCTATATGAAGAACATGGTGCTACTCTGAAGCAAAAGTGTGGTAAAAGGATAGTAACATTGTCCCTTCTCTCTTTTCTCTCATTTTTTAATATATTTTTTATATTTTCTCTCTCTTTTTTCTCTTTTTTTAGGCTTCTTTGGCCTCTCTCTTTTTTGGGGGGCTTCTTTGGCCACTTTTATTTTGATAACCTCACATGGGAAAATGTTCTAATAATGATGATCATCACACTTTTATTTACTTACAACTCAATATTACAACTCGATACTAGAACAAAGATATGACTCTATATGAATGCCTTCGGCGGTGTACCCGGATGTGAAATGATCTAGCGTAGCAATGACATCAAAAAACAGACAAGCCATGAAAACATCATGCTAGCTATCTTACGATCATGCAAAGCAATATGACAATGATGCTCAAGTCATGTATATGAAGATGATGGAAGTTGCATGGCAATATATCTCGGAATGGCTATGGAAATGCCATGATAGGTAGGTATGGAGGCTGTTTTGAGGAAGATATAAGGAGGCTTATGTGCGATAGAGTGTATCGTATCACGGGGTTTGGATGCACCGGCGAAGTTTGCACCAACTCTCGAGGTGAGAAAGGGCAATGCATGGTACCGAAGAGGCTAGCAATGATGGAAGGGTGAGAGTGCGTACAATCCATGGACTCAACATTAGTCATAAAGAACTCACATACGTGTTGCAAAAATCTATTAGTCATTGAAACAAAGTACTACGTGCATGCTCCTAGGGGGATAGTTTGGTAGGAAAAGACCATTGCTCGTCCCTGACCGCCACTCATAAGGAAGACAATCAATAAATACCTCATGCTCCAAGTTCGTTGCATAACGGTTCACCATACGTGCATGTTACGGGAATCACAAACTTCAACACAAGTATTTCTACAATCCGCAACTATCGACTAGCATGAGTCTAATATCACCATCTTTATATCGCAAAACTATTGCAAGGAATTAAACATATCATATTCAGTGATCTACAAGTTTTATGTAGGATTTTATGACTAACCATGTGAATGACCAATTCCTATCAACTCTCTAAATAGATATAAGTGAAGCAAGAGAGTTTAATTCTTTCTAAAAAAGATATGCCCATTGTGACGCCCCCGCTTCAATCGTACACTAATCATGCACGCAAATGTGTACGATCAAGATCAGGGACTCACGGGAAGATATCACAACACAACTCTACAAATAAAATAAGTCATACAAGCATCATAATACAAGCCAGGGGCCTCGAGGGCTCGAATACAAGTGCTCGATCATAGGCGAGTCGTGGAAGAAACAATATCTGAGTACTGAGACATAAGTTAAACAAGTTGCCATAAGATGACTAGCACAAAGCTGGGATATAGATCGAAAGAGGCGCAGGCCTCTGCACAGGATCCTCCTAAACTAATCTGGTCGCCGTCGTGGGCTGCACGTAGTAGTAGGCACCTCCGGTGTAGTAGTCGTCATCGACGGTGGCGTGCAGCTCACGGCTCCATCGTCTGGTTGCAGCAATCGAGTAGAGATAGGGGAAAAGGGGAAACAATGCAACCGTGAGTACTCATCCAAAGTACTACTTAAAGCAAGGGACTACACTACATATGCATGGATATATGTGTAAAGGGCCATATCGGTGGACTGAGCTGCAGAATGCGAGAATAAGAGGGGATAGCTAGTCTTATCGAAGACTACGCTCGGTCACCTTCGTCTTGCAACAGGTAGAAGAGGGTAGGTTGAAGTCCTCCAAGTAACATCACATAGCAATAATCCTACCGGCGATCCCTCCTCATTGCCACGAGAGAGAGCGACCACCGGTTGTATCGGCACTTGGAAGGGTGTGTTTTATTAAGTATCCGGTTCTAGTTGTCATAAGGTCAAGGTACAACTCCAAGTCGTCCTCATCAAGATCACGACTATTCGAATAGATTAACTTCCTGCAGGGGTGCACCAACTTACCCAACACGCTTGATCCCATTTGGCGGACACACTTTCACAGGTCATGCCCGGCGCGGAAGATCAACACGCCGCAGCCCCACCTAGGCTCAACAGAGAGGCCAAGACGCGGTCAAACCTAAGCGCGCAGGGTCCGGGCCCATCGCCTCGAGCACACCTGCACGTTATGCACGCTGCCGGAAGCGTAACTAGCCCCTTAATACAAGAGCGTGCTTACATTCCAATCCGGCGCGCCACTCGGGCAAGGCCACGAAGTGCTTCTACCGATACCACGACGCCGAGTGCCCATATCTTTCCCACGTAGTTGGTTAGTGCGTATAGGCTCGTAGCCAACTCGGATCAAATACCAAGATCTCGTTAAGCGTGTTAAGTATCCGCGAACGCCCGAACAGGCCAGCCCACCTCTCTCCTAGGCGGTCTCAACACGCCTGTCGCTCCGCCACAAAGATCCACTCATGGGTGCTCCACCACCGACCCGTCTTTAGTCACCACATGTATCATGTATAAGTATATAGTATATACCGAGATCACCTCCCGAGTGATCACGGCCCGATAGTATAGCAATGAGACGGACAAGAATGTAGGGCCACAGATGTATATACTAGCATAATATACTAAGCTTGTTGGATTGCAGGTAAAGTTAACATCTGTAGTAACAAGGACATGCTATGCATCAGGATAGGTATAACAGAAAGCGGTAACATGCTACACTACTCTAATGCAAGCAGTATAGAGTAGAGTAGGCGATATCTGGTGATCAAGGGGGGGCTTGCCTGGTTGCTCTGGCAAGAGAGAGGGATCGTCAACTCCGTAGTCGTACTAGGTAGCAGCGGCGTCGGTCTCGTAGTCTACCGGAGAGAAGAGGGGGAAGAAACAATGAATACCATGTAAACATATGCATAACGATGCATGACATGACAAGTAACGATGCTAGGGGTGCCCTAACGTGGTATGAGGTGGTACCGGTTAAGGGGGGAAACATCCGGGAAATTATCCCCGGTGTTTCGTGTTTTCGGGCAGAGGAGCCGGAGGGGGAAAGTTGCGAGTTCGATAGGTTAGGGGTGTGTGGCGACGAGCGGACTTCGTGCAGATTCGTCTCGTCGTTACGAGCAACTTTCATGTTGAAAATATTTTAATCCGAGTTACGGATTAAAAGATATGATTTTCTAAAGATTTTATTAATTTACGGAATTTAATTAATTATTTAATTAATTCGAAAACAGATTAATGACATCGGCATGATGTCATCTTGACATCGGCGATCAACAGAGTTGACTTGGTCAACCTGACATGTGGGTCCAGGGGGGGACCCACCTGTCATCCTCTAATTAGGTTAATTAGGGTTTAGGTTAATCTAATTACAGTTTAATTAAACTTAACTAGTTAATTAAATTAATTAAACCAGATTAATTAACTTAATTAATTACTTAATTACTTAATTAATTTAATTAAATCATTTTTATTTTTATTAATTATATTTATTTTACTTTATTTTTTTAATTCCTTTTTTTCTAAAAACGTTATGAAGGGGGCCCCTAGTCAGGTCTGGGGGGCTAGCGGGCATAGGGCGTGGTTGGGCGCAACCCGCACCTGCTCGTTCGGGCACACGCCTGTGGGGGGCGGAGCTGCAGGCGCCGACAGTGAGGTCGGTGGCTGCCGGGCTGTGATTGGCGCAGGGCGCATCCCGCCCAAGGGGCGAGGTTGCAGCGGCCACCACCGCACTGGCAGCAGGCGGGCGGTGAAGGCGTGGGGAGAGCAGGGGCGGCGCATCGAAGCGGCGGCCACGGCGAGGCGTGGCGTGGCAGAGAGGCGACCCAAGACCGGCGGTGTCGCTCGAGAGGCAAGCAGCAACAGGGGGAAGGCGAGGCTGGCGCGGCCGGTGGTGCCGGCACGTGGCCGAGGCGACTGAAGGAAGGCGGCGCTGGCAGAGCCAGACGGGATGCGTGAGGCCGGGGGACGGCCGGCCGTGGCGACGGTGGCGGAGCGCCGACCGCCACGGCGAGGGCGACGACCGAGGCGCCCTAGGGAGAGGGGCGGGGAGCTCACGGAGGTGGGGAGTAGGGGCAGGCGGTGGGCTCGGGCGGTCGGGGAGGACCGGCGAGGAGGAGGACGAGGAGGCGTTGGCGGCGAGGCTGGCGGCAGCGGTGGTCTCCTCCTCGATCCCGATCCAATCGGGGAGAGGAGAGATATTTCGGGAGGAAGTGTCGGTGGGGGGCGTGGTTGGACCGAGGGGATAAGGGAGACGAGCGGGGCCGACCTGGGCCGACCTGGTTGGCCCGATGGCCAGCTGGGCCGTGGTCCAGCAGGGGGGGCTCTCTTTCTTTTTTTTTTTAGTTTTTCTCTTTTGTATTTTCTTTTCTTTTATTTATTTACTTTTCTGTTTTTAATGATTTTAAATTATTTAGGCCTTTTATAAAAATGTGTTTATTTCACGATAATTTCCTATGCAATATTTGGCAACCCCCGAACATTTTAGTTTTTATTTTTGAAAACTTTTATTGCTATCATACATTTGAATTTGAATTTCGAAATAGTTTTGAATTAACCCGAGATTAACTACAGTGACAGAGGTGACGTGGCATCATTAGCGGGGATTACTGTAGCTTAATTACCCGGGCGTCACACCCATGCTCTAACAAATATAAGTGAAGCAAAAGAGCATTCTACAAATGACGGTTTTCTATGTGGAGAGAAACAGGCAATCCAAACTTCAAATGATATAAGTGAAGCACATGAAGCATTCTATAAAGCCGTACTCAAAGGATATGCAAAGAGCATTCTTTAAATAAACCAAGGACTATCTCATACCAGCATGGTGCATAAAATAAAAGTGAAAACTAAATGCAAAATACGCTCCAAGATTTGCACATATCGCATGAACAAAATGAATCCGAAAACATACCAATATTTGTTGAAGAAAGATGGAATGCCTTCCGGGGCATCCCCAAGCTTAGACGCTTGAGTCTCCTTGAATATTTACTTGGGGTGCCTTGGGCATCCCCAAGCTTGAGCTCTTGTCTCTCTTCGTTCTCCTCATATCAAGACCTCCTCGATCTTCGAACACTTCATCCACACAAAACTCAACAGAAAGCTCGGTAAGCTCCGTTAGTATAATAAAGCAAATCACTACTCTAAGTACTGTTGCAAACCAATTCATATTTTGTTTTTGCATTATAGCTACTGTAATTTAACTTTTTCATGGCTTAATCCACTGATAGGAATCGATAGTTTCATCAAAATAAGCAAACTATGCATCAAAAACAGAATATGTCTTAAACAGGACAGTCTGTAGTAATCTGAACATTCACCATACTTCGGGTACTCCAAAAATTCTGCCAAAATTAGGAAAAATAAAAAATTTGTATAGAAATACAGTTCAAAAAGTTTCAGAACCGTTTGACGTTCCAGTAAAAATGTAAAATCTCGCACTACAGCCAAAGTTTCTGGTCTGCACCGCACAAACCAACATGTAATATAAAACATCCTAAAGGAAAATCTTGGCACATCATTTTTATAATACAATGGAATTGTACAAGGGGATAATTATTTTTGTTGAAAAGTTTCTGTAATCAAGATACACAAAGTTTCCGTGAGCATGAACAAAGTTCAAGGAGCTCCCCCACGTCAACAATGCTTGTCTCTCCAAATTTCACTTTCCTTTTTGAAAAGTTTTCGGTTCCCCTCTTTATTTTTTTTGTTTTTAAACTTTGTAAAAGCACTCAACAGAAATAAATGACTCTCTATAACTTCCGGGTTGTCTCCCTGGCGGCGCTTTATTTAAAGCCATTAAGCTAGGCATATAGTGCTCAAGTAATGGATCCACCCGGATCCCAAGGTATATCAAAGCCAATTTTAATTAACAATGATTTGTAATTTAGTAGTGAGCACAAAGTAACATATATCATGTAATGACGAAGTCTAACTCTCTTCCTATGCATCCGCATGTCATAAAAGAACAATTCATGCAAGGCCAATGCATAGTATAAACAATTTCTTGCAATTTTATCGTGTGGGAAACATAGGGAGGTGGAAATATAGTTCATCTCTCATAATAATTGCAAGTAGGAGCAGCAAGCACATGCATATTATATCTATCAAAATCATCATGTGTAGTAGTGAAACGCAACCCATCAATATAATCCTGAATAAGGGAAAACTTCTCCGATATAGTGTAGTCGGGAGAATTCACAAAGATAATAGGACTATCATGCGTGGGTGCAATAGCAAAAATTTCATGTTTAACATAAGGAACTATAGCAAGTTCATCTCCATAAGCATAATTCATATTGGCATGTTGGCCACAAGCATAGCAAGCATCATCAAAAAGAGATATTTCAAAAGAATCAACGGGGTCATAACAATCATCATAGCATTCATCCTTCGGTAAGAACGAAGGGGCATCAAATAATGTATGAGTTGGATATTTACTATCATTAGAAGGTGGGCACGCGTAGCTAATCCGATCTTCCTCCTTTTGTTCTTCGCTCTCCTCATCATCTTTTTCATCCAATGAGCTCACAGTTTCATCAATTTCTTCTTCCATAGACTCCTGCAAAATATTAATCTCTTCTTGGACAGCGGAGGAGTCCTCAATATATGGTTTAACATAGGCATTAGAAGCATAATTATCATAACAATATTTAAGTATGGCAGAATTTTAAGATTTGTAAAGAGTAGCATCATACTTTTCAATCAAAGAAGCAATTTCATAAGCACCCTTAAAAGCAACTAATTCTTCAATTTGTTGAACATCATAGTAATTATGAACACCCTTAGCACACAAAGATATGATTCCATTATCACTAAACTCACATTGGTAGGGAACGTGTTTCTTAGGGTTTTCAGAACAACAAGTAAAATCATATATTTCACATAAATTCCAAGCATAGCATTGCAAACGATGAATTTGATCCAATAAAAGTTTCCATTTTTGAGATAAGCGGTGTCGCACATAACAAGCATGCTCATCTAAAGATTTGCCCTCAACTAAGCTAGTTGGGGTTTCAGCACGAGCACATAGGGATCAAAGATGATCCAAGTAAAAAGTTTAAGGAGTGTGATAGATCTTGAGTGGTTCTTCAACCATTGGTTCACTGGGTATCACTAATTTTTTTTGGTATTTTGCGTTTCCTACCCATAACTAAAGATAGAAAACAAGAGTACAAAATAAAAACTACTTAGTGATAAAGCAAACAAGCACACACGAGAATATTCACCCCACGCTATAACTCCCCGGCAACGGCGTCAGAAAAAGGTCTTGATAACCCACAAGTATAGGGGATCAATTGTAGCCTCTTTAAATAAGTAAGAGTGTCGAACCCAACGAGGAGCTAAAGGTAGAACAAATATTCCCTCAAGTTCTATCGACCACCGATACAACTCTACGCACGCTTGACGTTCACTTTACCTAGAACAAGTATGAAACTAGAAGTACTTTGTAGGTGTAACGGGATTGGTTTGCAAAAATACAAAGAGCACGTAAATAAAAACTAGGGGCTGTTTTAAGTAAAGAAGCAATAAAGTTAGTATAGCGAGTGTGGAGAAGTGGTGGTAGGAGTTGCGAAAATTGTGCCTAAGCAATTGACTACTTTACTAGACCGATAACAAGTTTTATGTGGGAGAGGCTACTGCTAGCATGTCATCCCTGACTTGGAATTCTATGCACTTATGATTGGAACTATTAGCAAGCATCCGCAACTAATAACGTTCATTAAGGTAAAACCCAACCATAGCAGTAAGATATATTGGTCCCCCTTCAATCCCGTATGAATCAATTTCTATGCTAGGTTGAAGCTTACATCACTCTTGCCCTCCAATACATAGTCCTATCAACATACAACTAACCCTATGGTGTGATCCACGCTGGCAGCTCATATGATGGGCACCAAAGGACAGCAACATAACCACAAGCAAATTAAACCAATCATAGCAATTCACCAATTACCGATAGGACAACGAAAATCTACTCAAACATCATAGGATGGCAACACATCATTGGATAATAATATGAAGCACAAAGCACCATGTTCAAGTAGAGGGTACAGCGGGTTGCGGGAGAGTGGACCGCTGTAGATAGATGGCGGGAGGTGATGGAGATGTTGGTGAAGATGATGGAGGTGTTGGTGTAGATTGTGGTGATGATGATGGCCCCGGCGGCGTTCCGGCGCCACCGGGAGAGAGGAGGAGAAAGGGGGAGAGAGCTCCCCTTCTTCTTCTTCTTCCTTGACCTTCTCCCTAGATGGGAGAAGGGTTTCCCCTTTGGTCCATGGCCTCCATGGCATGGGAGGGGCGAGAGCCCCTCCGAGATTGGATCTGTCTCTTTGTCTCTGTCTTGTTCCCAGATCTGGCCTTTAACCGTTTCTTATATTCCCGGAGATCCGTAACTCCGATTGGATTGAAATTTGAACACGATTTTTATCCGGATATTAGCTTTCTTGCGGCGAAAGAAGGGCACCAACCGCCTTACGGGGTGTCCACGAGGGTCAGGGGCGCGCCCCCTGCCTCGTGGCCCCCTCGGGCATCGTCTCGCGTTGGATCGTCTAGAAACAACCAAAAATTGCTGGAGTATATATATACACTAAGGGTTTTAGTCCGTTAACTTTTAAAGGATCGGCTATAGATGGCCTTATGCCTTGTTTATTTCAGTTCTTCACAATGTAATGCTCTATATGTGCAACTATTTTGCCGTTCAGTTCAATTTTATCAATAACAGTTTCAACAATACCACTATGAATTACGATATTGGGTTGCTGTTAAGGATGTTGCAGTTAACATGCATTTTCATTTTTTAACAATAACTAGTGTACTTTAGACCTGCACAATAGCAGTTTGAATGACTATTTACTTGTTTTTAGATGTTATGCCTGATGTAGTTAACACACCTTTCCACTTCTTGTTTTGCTTAACTAGCATGCTTAAACCTGCACACTGAAGCTATCATTTGTAGATTATGTTGTCTACCATGGATATATTTGGTTGATGTTTAGCATGTTGTGCTTAACATGCCTTTATGTGTACTCATACAGGACAATATTAAGAACAGTGATGTTTTCCATCGAGGTTAGTTTCCTTGCATTGCTTATATGTACTCACTGTTCAGGATATCGGTAGCTGGTACCATATAGCCTGGGGGCTGATAAGGGATTAATTGTCGAATCGTACATTTCACTGAATATATCTGTAACCCATTTATCAGTAGGTTAACTAGGGCCATATTTAATATATCTAAGGATACATAGCAACACGCATTGTACTGAATGACTAAATATGCAATCCTAGGCTACATGGCAACAAGGAATAGTGTTACCTTAATGTTCTGATGATGTCTAGATATACATGTAATAAAATCTTATATAATGAGATGGAGGGAGTGTTGTACTACATCATTTTGCAATTGTGGTTTAGCTTCTAATATTAACTTGGTGCTTTTAGGTACATATGTCATTGCCAAAGATCCACACTTCGATCCTTTCTGCGTATGGGGCAATGAGATATTCATGAACCAGCATCAAGTGAGGAAACTGATAAAGATTGTTATTAAAATGGGGCAAAAGATGTCAATCGAATTTGTTTACACTTTATGCAAGACAATAGTGAACTGCAGGATGGTAAGTAAGAACTTTTTAGCCTTCTTTTCACTGTCCGTAATGAGTTGTGTTAGATGACGATTATGCGAATCTTTTTCCTTTGCAAAGGATCCTCAAGCGGTTTACTCAAGATTACCTCTCAAACTACATGATTGGCGGCCGACCATCACAAGGGGTTGGACTAGAGTTGTGCGTGCCTATACGCATCCAGGAGAGCACAATAGGGCCATTCCGCTTCACCTTGTTCGACAACGAGAATATACATAGCCTCTTACTTTACCATCTGTAATAGTACAAGTATAGAGCCCCGGTTCATCATTCTTTATTTGGTGCTTATGGCATTCTTAAACATATGTACCTGTGAATCGAATAATGTGTTTGTTGTTTGAACCTGATGGATATGAATAAAGCTACAACCTACTTTCGAGTTCAAATTAGGTACAATTTTAAATAGCAGCAATTAAATTAGGGTGAAATTATGTTGTGCAGGTCATTACGGCGCACACGGTCTATAAAGCAAAGTGTGTGCGATATACATCATAATCCTACATGGTTCATGGAGAGGAAATGTGTGTAACAATGCACGCAGTTGCCGTTTGCAAAGCGTGTGTGATGTCAGACACTATCACAAACGGTGCGGGAAAACTAAATGTGTGTGATTGTCTACCTATCATACACGGTTTACAATCATGAACTGTTTGTGATGTGCCAGGAATCGTAAACATAGAGCCAGTTTGGTACGTGCCTGGAAAACTCCCGTGCCTGGAATGTGCCTGGTTTTAGGTAAAACCGCAAAACTGTGACTGCGATGGCAATGCAAGCACAAACAAGTATCAAGGATGAAGAATTTGGGATATTCGAGATATCCGAAACGGTTATACAGAGACAACTGTATGCAGCAAGGCTCCCTATCCCCGACGATTTCTGGGTCGTGTGGGAAGGACCCCTAATCATGATCACTCACTTGGCGGCGGTACCAAATGTCGTCGTGGAAAGGGGTTAAAAACCGTTTGTATAGCACCTCGTTGTACCAGTGGTGGCATGAATATTTAGATCCGTAAGATTCAAATAAAAAGTTTAATATTGACATAAAAACAATAATACTTCAAGCATACTAAAAAGCAATCATGTCTTCTCCAAATATCATGGCTAAAGAAAGTTATCCCTACAATATCATATAATCTTGTCATGCTCTATCTTCTTAACACAAAGTATTTGTCATGCACAACCCCGATCACAAGCCAAGCAATTGGTTCATACTTTTTAACACTCTTAAGCTTTTTCAACTGTCATGCAATACATGAGCGTGGGCCATGCATGGATATAGCACTATAGGTGGAATAGAATATGATGGTGGAGGTTGTGTGGAGAAGACAAAAAAGGAGAAAGTCTCACATCGACGAGGCTAATCAATGGGCTATGGATATGCCCATCAATTGATGTCAATGCAAGGAGTAGGGATTATCGTGCAACAGATGCACTAGAGCTATATGTGTATGAAAGCTCAAAAACAAAACTAAGTGGGTGTGCATCCAACTTGCTTGCTCACGAAGACCTAGGGTATTTGAGGAAGCCCATCATTGGAATATACAAGCCAAGTTCTATAATGAAATATTCCCACTAGTAATATATGAAAGTGACAAAATAGGAGACTCTCTATCATGAAGAACATGGTGCTACTTTGAAGCACAAGTGTGGAAAGGATAGTAACATTGTCCCTTCTATCTTTTTCTCGCACTTTTTTCTTTTCTTTTCTCTTTTGTTTCTTTTGGGCTCTTTGGCCTCTTTTTTATTTTGAGCATGTAGCGACCCGACCTCAGATGGTCAAGTCTACGTATACATGTCATCCTGGATCGGTAATCTTTGACACACACAAGACTCGAAGGATTTATAACAGAGTAGCAATCACACACTTATTACATCGAATGTCTCAAAAGAGAACTTACTACAAAAATATGGCTTAAGGCCATCTAATGCGATAACTTGAAGACTTGGAAGATAAAGTGAGTCCATCAACTCCAACGGCATAAGCGAGCTGCACGGCAACGACCTACAATCCTTACTCCTCGTTCGAAAAGTCTGCAACATAAAATGTTGCAGCCCGAGAACGGTCGGCACATGGAATATCTTGCAATGTAACACATAGAGAGTAATGAAAGAATAATCTATACTACATGCACATATGGCTGGTGGAAAGCTCTATGGTTACAGTTTTGCAAAAAGCCAATTTTTCCCTATGTCAAAGGAACAAATTTTATATTAACTATCATGGTGGTTGAAACATCATTGAGAAGGTATAACCCCAACTCAATCCCAATTAAAGTGATTAACAACCCAGCAGTATTAATTTAGAGTGATGAGATACATGTGAATACTCAAGTACTAGATACTCGAATTGTCCATAACCGGGGACACGGCTAACCATGATTAGATTGTACACTCTGCAGAGGTTTGCACACTTTTCCCCACAAGACTCGATCGCCTCCGTTGGTTTCTCGCACTACATGGTGTTTGAGAAGCGGATGACCGAGACACGATCTTTCGAAACATTAACTCTCTACTCCGGATAGATCATACCAAACCTATAAAACCCACTACCTGCTGATCTACCTCTTGAAAAGCTTCACGTAACTTACTCAACTATGCTAGAGCCCATAATAGCTTGTGGCTGCACGGAAGTTTCTAGCATGAATAATCCCAGTTCCCTTTGAGCCTGGGTGGCGGTCCATAGGAAGATCACACGGGTACCCGGGATTTCAAAAAATAAAAAGACAACACTTTGGGTTCCCCAGTGCCTCAATCCACCCAGATGTGTATTTAAGTTGCCACCTTAAAGTAAACCATCAATTAATAATCTCACATCTGTCGTGAATATCTCTCAAACCCAAACCACGTCTCTGAGCATAGCATGGCAATATAAGCAACACGTAGAAGTAACTCCCAAGGGTTTGATAGCAACAGGGCAATAGGTTCCTACCTCATCATCTACTTCCCAACCCACAAATTAATGACATCCTAATCATGCAATGTTGGAGGGTTGAGCTAATGCATAAAATGGGTATGAAAAGGTATGATCAAGTGTTACTTGCCTTCTTGACGGTCCGTGAATCCTAGAGACTCGTAGTAACACGCTTCGCACTCCGGGAATTCTATCGCAAGCAAACAATACATACATAAGTAAAAAACAAAGATGCACAAACGAAACTTCAACTGAAAGAGGTTGACTGGAGAGTTCAACTTAAGGACTCCGGTTTGCAAAAAGAATCAAACCAAACGGAACAAAGAAACTCAAACGGCGAGAAAAACATGGTCCGTTTACTAATCTGAACTAGAGCCAAATTTTACGAAGATAAAAACTGGTTTAAGTTGACTATTCGGAAGAGGGTTTGAGATGAAACTCAGTAGCTTGAATCGAAGGGTTATTTAAAAAAACAGCAGCGGGGCTACCTCCGTGATCGTCTCATGGGCGGGCGGCCCATGGGTCCGTGAGGTGGCGAGGGGCGGCTAGGCGGCGGCTCGTGAAGGGCGGCGGCAAGGGCGGCTGGGCGGCTGGCTCGGCTCCTCCGGGTCCGGCGGTGGTGGTGGTGGTGGTGATGGCTAAGGAGAGGGAGGGTATATAAAGAGGGAGGGAGGTGGCTTGGAGGAGGGGCAAGGCGGGGAGGAGTCCGGCTCGGACTCAGTCAGTCAGGCAACAATGGCCTTGTGGCGGGGGAAGAGGGGTTGGGCCGGCCTGCTCGGCTGAGCCATTAGCCCGATCGGTATGTTCCTTATTTAAAAAAACATTCATGAAAATCTAAAAATCCTAGAAAAAATAAAAACCTAAAAAATGCCAAAACAAGTTTTCTTTGCCTAAATAAAATATTTAGAACAAGATGAACTTTTCTTGGCCCCTAAAATGCAATTTTAAATATATGCAAATTTTTCCCTAGGCAATTAAAATTCCAAATATGTAAAATAAAATCCCAAAAATGATTTTAACATCTTTCCTCCGGTATTTCAATTATTTTTGGAGAAGTCATATTATCTCCTCTCGTTTATTTTTAAACATGAAATATTTTCCGGGGACAAAAATTATAAAATCCAAAATCCTCGTCTTTCATTATTGATAAAATTCAAATATGAAAAATCGGAAAATCCCCAACTCTCTCCGAGGGTCCTTGAGTTGCTTAGGATTTAGAGGGTAGCAAATGAAAATGCAATAAAATATGATATGCATGGATGACACATGTATAACATGCCAAATTGAAAATTTGGGATGTTACAAACCTACCCCTTAAGATGAATCTAGCCCTCGAGATTCGGGTTGGCTAGAAAATAGGTGCGGATGGTCCTTGCGAATATCATCTTCTCGCTCCCGGTGGCTTCCTCCTCGGTATGGTGGCTCCTTTGAACTTTACAAAACTTGATAACTTTCATGCGAGTGACTCGGCCGTCGAAATCCAAAATCTTCTTGGCTTCTCCTCATAAGTCAAATTACTATCCAATTGTGTCGCCTCGAGGCCTTTGTATCCTTCTTGATGCGTTGGCCATCTCAGCGCGGCACTTCTTCAGTTGTGATACGTGAAACACATCGTGAACTCCTAATAGTCCTTTGGGTAACTCCAGCTTGTAGGCAACTTCTCCCATTCGTTCCAAAACACGATACGGTCCTACAAATCTTGGGGCTAACTTTCCTTTACTCCAAAACGTTTCACTCCCCTCGTGGGTGATACTTTCAGATAGGCTCATCTCCGATTTCATAGGTTACTTCCTTGCATTTTGAATCTGCGTAACTCTTACATCTAGGCTGAGCAATCTTTAGTACATCTCTGATCAGTTTAACCTTCTCCTCACGAGTCTTTGATCAAATCTGGTCCAAACAACCGACGGTCTCCGACCTCATCCCACATCAAGGGTGTTCTACATCTGCGTCCGTCTGAGCTTGAACGGTGCCATTTTCAAACTGCCTGGTAGCTGTTGTTATAAGAGAATTCTGCGTCTGACAAATTGTCATCCCAACTAGATCCATAATAGCGCCTGTGCTCTTAACATATCCTCCAGAATCTGGTTAACTCTCTCTGTACATCCATCCGTGCATGGGTGGAACGCGGTACTAAACTCCAATCTGGTACCCAAAGTCCGGTGTAGTTGATGCCAAAACTTTGAAGTAAACCGTGTTCCTCTATCGTCTGATGCTCCTCGGAACTCCATGCAAACATACAATCCTGGTCATATATATCTTGGCCAACTTGTCACTTGTATAAGTTGTTTTCACTGGGATGAAGTGAGCTACTTTGGTCGAACGATCCACAACTACCCATATTGAATCATATCCTGCTTTGGTTCTGGGTAATCCGGTGATAAAATCCATGCCAAGTTTGTCCCACTTCCATTCGGGTATTGGCATAGGCTGCAACAGTCCTGCTGGCTTTTGATGCTCTGCCTTCACTCTCGACATACATCGCAAACGGCTACATACTCGGCAATATCCTTCTTCATACCAGTCCACGAAACGTTCCTTCAAGTCCAAATACATCTTGGTGTTTCCGGGTGAATCGAGTATGGTGAGTCATGGGCCTCTTGAAGTATTAACTTCGATCTCCGAATTGTTGGACACATAAATCCGATCCTCAAACCACAAGGTATCGTGCTCATCCTCGCGAAAACCTTTGGCTTTTCCTTTGCCCATATTTTCCTTTATCTCAGCAATCTCTTTATCCTCCTTTTGAGCGTCTCGAATCTTGTCTAACAAGGTCGACTGAACCTCCATTGTTGCAAGAAAACCTCTTGGAACAATCTCCAATCTGAAGTTCCATAATATCCTCTCGCTAACTCCTTGGCAGTCCTCTACCTACAAGGATATTGGCATAACTCTTCCGACTCAAAGCGTCTGCTACAACGTTGGCCTTTCACGGATGATAGTGTAGCTTCATGTCGTAATCCTTTATAAGTTCCAGCCATCTCCTCTGTCGAGGTTTAACTCATACGTGTGAAAATGTACTTTAAACTCTTATGATCCATGTACACATCACAACGGTTTCCCATGAGATAATGTCTCCGTGTCTTCAACGCATGTACTACAAATTGCTAACTCCAAATCATGCGTGGCATAGTTCAACTCATGAGGCTTGATTTGTCGTGAGGCATCTGAAACAACTTTTCCGTCCTGCATTAGAACACATCCAAGTCCCAAGCGAGAGGCATCACAATATACTTGAAACTCCTTATGTATATCTGGCAATGTCAGCACTGGGGCTGTAGTCAACCGTTTCTTCAACTCTTGGAAGCTTGTCTCACAATCCTCTGTCCATTTGAACTTGGTATCCTTCTTTAGCAATTACATCATTGGTTTAGCAATCTTGGAAAAAATTCAATGAACCTCCGATAATATCCTCGCCGGTCAAGGAAGCTGCGAATCTCGTGGTGAAGTGGGTGCCAACCATTCGATGATCGACTGAATTTTCTTTGGGATCTCTTGCTATACCTTCTCGATATAACATGCCTAAGAAATCCAACTTCCTTCAACCAAAACTCGCACTTGCTGAATTTGGCATATAACTGGTGTTCCCCGAGTTTCTCAAGAACCAAGCGTAAGTGTTCTGCGTGCTCCTCTTCGTTCTTCGAGTAAACCATAATATCATCGATGAACACCACAACAAACTTGTCCAAATACTCCATGAACACTTTGTTCATCATACTCATAAAATAGGCGGGGCGTTAGTGGGTCAAATGACATGACCGTATACTCATATAATCCATATCGTGTGGTGAATCTGTCTTTGGTATATCCTTCTCTTGGATCTTCAATCGATGGTATCACGATCGTAGATCAATCTTAGAAAACACCTTAGCTCCTTGCAACTGATCAAACAGATCATTTATCATCGGTAAAGGGGTACTTGTTCTTTATCGTTACTTCATTCGGAGCTCGGTGATCAACAACCATCCTTAGGGATTTATCCTTCTTCTCCACCAAAATCTTTGGAGCTCCCCAAGGTGATGAACTTCTATGAATGTAACCTTTCTCCAATAGCTCCTTGATCTGCTTCTTAATTTCCTCCGGATCATTTGCGGGCATCCGATAGGGTCTCTTTGATATTGGCCCTGCACGGCATTAGTTCTATCGTAAACTTCGATGTCTCGATCCGGTGGCATGCACAGTAACTCTTACGGAAAAACATCTGGATAATCCTTCACTCTGGTACTTCCTCTTGTACAACTCCGTGAGGGTATTCACTTGGCTCCTCCTCGGCACATGCCTAGATACATACTTAATCCTTTTTCCCTCTGGGGTGGTAAGATAAATTGACTTGCTAGCACAGTCAATACTTCCTCCAAACTTCGACATCCAATCCATACCTAATATCACATCCAATCCTTGCGACTCCAAGATATTTAGGTCAGACAGAAAAACATGCGTGCCAATAATTAGGGGTATCTGGGTGCACCACTTGCTAGCCATGTACTCTGCTCCAGGCGAGCTCACTAAAAGAGGGGTCCTAAGGGTCTGGGTTGGTAACTTAAACTTATCCCCAAATCCCCTTGATATGTATGAATGCGATGCACCAGTATCGAAAAGAACAATAGCGGTAAATGGTGAACCAAAAACTTACCTATTACCGCGTCCATTGTTCTTCAACTTCCTCCACGTTGACGTGGTTCACTTGTCCTTTGTTGAATGGATTGGGCTTCTTCCCAACGCTCCCATTTCTGTTTCCATTCTTTCCTTGAGGCGATCGTTGGCATAGTGCCCTGTCTTCCCGCACTTAAAGCAAATAACTTGGCTCAAGTCTCTCTTGGCGGGTGTAGCTGGGTTTGAGCGATTACGATTATTGTTGGCTGCATTTCCATTCCCATTCTTCGCACCATTATGCGATCCTCCTCGATATGGTTATGTCCTCCATGGTTATGAACTAGTCCTCCCGAGTTCGGGGTTAAGCGAGGTTCTGGTGAGCTCCTGAGTTATACTTCCCTTGTCCATACTTCCTCTTACGACTCTCAATTTGCTGCTTTCCTTCAATCATTAGGGCCTTATCTACCAATTCCTCGGTAGTTGTTGAAAGTTGCCACCATCACTGCATACTCATCTCATCATTCAGCCCTTCCATAAACTTCTCTTGCTTCGCAAAGATCTGTGGCCACATCATCAGGGGCATAGCGTGATAACTTGCTAAACTCATCCACGTACTGAGCCACGGTACGGTTCCCCTGGCGTAAGTTGCGGAATTCATGCTTCTTTATCTGCATGGCTCCAATTGAAACATGGGCCGTGCGAAAGGCTTGTTGGAACTGGTCCCAAGTGACATTGGCTATAGGAAAAGTAGCCGTGTAATTCTCCCACCATGCGGCTGCTGGTCCATCCAATTGATGTGCGGCAAAGCGCACTCTTTTAGCATCCGTACATCCTGCAGTGGTTAACTCCCTTCCAAAACGACGTAACCAGTCATCTGCAACTATTGGCTCGGTGCTACTAGAAAACACCGGTGGTTGTAACCTTAGAAAACGGGCTAAATTGTCCACTGGCGGCGGGTTGTTGTTGTTTTTGTTGTTGGCATTGCCACAGTTACGAACTAGCAATTGCATCAAGGCATTCTCGCTGTTGGATCAACCGAGTGAGCTCGGTGGGAAAACAAAACCGGGGTCACGTCTCGGAGGCATCTGAAGGTTTAGATGGGAGAGATTAGAATAGAGAGAGGTCTAGTGAGAAAACACTACCCATATGCACATGAGGCAAACACACACTCATTCAATCAAGCAAGCAAGGACATACAAAACGATCTAGGACTATCGCATAAGTGCTCAACTACTACTAGTTACATGGGGGTAATACTACTATTATTTGGTGGTCATCTAGAAATTTTGATCGGTGGAAGACTCCATGATGTCTGCTCCAGCTTCGTCTTCATAGTCATCATCACTTGGATCTGAGTCGGTGTCGTCGATGATGATGTAGTTGTTCCGGACAAGCGGAATCTTCTTCCTCTTCTTGCTCTTCTTCCTTGGGTGCTTTGGTCCTCCCATGAAGACTCCAATCTTCTTGACTAGGTCGTCGTTCTTTTCCAAAGAGTATTTTGATTTCTTCCTCATATCCATCGCGTGTAGACTTGAGTTCTTCCTCCAGCTCGATGATCTTAGTTTTTTCCTTCTTCAAATCCATCATGTCTGTGCACATCTGGTTCTCATGACGTCGAATGTGCTGGTTTAGTTCCTGGATGTAGGCTGCAATGGATCTATCCTTCTTGGTGCTGATTACTTCCCATTGCTCGTCTCGGCGCCCACATATTTGGTATATGGTGTCTTTAAGCTCCTTATTGTAGACTTCTCCAATGCGTCCCATGATAATGTGAGCTGCCATACTCTTTCCCAAACTCCATGTTGGTGCATTGAAAACACATACTATGGGCTCCGTACTTGGCATAAGCGTCCTTCCGGAACTAGAGCTTGAATCTTCCAAAGCATTCTTCTTACGGTAAGGTGGCGTTATGCGTCCGGTGAAGCTTAGTATTCCAATATTCAGGTACCTAGTGACTTCCTTCAAGTGGCGTCCGAAGGGTGTGTCTTCATCCGGTTGGGCAAACTTGTACTTCATCTCCGTCATCCTAAAGAGTGGAAAAATGGAGAGGGGTCAGAAATGAGTAGAGAGGAGTGACCTATGGTTTTATCTTAGTGGTCGTGTCCTACACTCAGCGTGTGCTCTGATACCATCTTGTAGCGACCCGACCTGAGATGGTCAAGTCTACGTATACGTGTCATCCTGGATCGGTAATCTTGACACACACGATTACTCGAAGGATTTATAACAGTAGCAATCACACACTTATTACATCGAATGTCTCAAAAGAGAACTTATTACAAAAATATGGCTTAAGGCCATCTAATGCGATAACAATGGAAGACTTGGAAGATAAAGTGAGTCCATCAACTCCAACGACATAAGCTGAGCTGCACGGCAGCGACCTACAATCCTTACTCCTCGTCTAAAAAGTCTGCAACATAAAATGTTGCAACCCGAGAACGGGTCAGCACATGGAATATGCTGGCAATGTAACACATAGAGAGTAATGAAAGAATAATCTATACTACATGCACATATGGCTGGTGGAAAGCTCTATGGTTACAGCTTTTGCAAAAAGCCAATTTTTCCCTATGTCAAAGGAACAAATTTTATATTAACTATCATGGTGGTTGAAACATCATTGAGAAGGTATAACCCCAACTCAATCCCAATTAAAGTGATTAACAACCCAAAGTATTAATTTAGAGTGATGAGATACATGTGAATACTCAAGTACTAGATACTCGAATTGTCCATAACCGGGGACACGGCTAACCATGATTAGATTGTACACTCTGCAGAGGTTTGCACACTTTTCCCCACAAGACTCGATCGCCTCCGTTGGTTTCTCGCACTACATGGTGTTTGAGAAAGCGGATGACCGAGACACGCTGATCTTTCGAAACATTAACTCTCTACTCAGGATAGATCATACCAAACCTATAAAACCCACTACCTGCTGATCTACCTCTTGAAAGCTTCACGTAACTTACTCAACTATGCTAGAGCCCATAATAGCTTGTGGCTGCACACGGAAGTTTCTAGCATGAATAATCTCAGTTCCTTTGAGCACAGGTGGCGGTCCATAGGAAGATCACACGGGTACCAGGATTTCAAAAAATAAAGCAGACAACCACAGGTTCCCCGGTGCCTCAATCCACCCAGATGTGTATTTAAGTTGCCACCTTAAAGTAAACCATCAATTAATAATCTCACATCTGTCGTGAATATCTCTCAAACCCAAACCACGTCTCTGAGCATAGCATGGCAATATAAGCAACACGTAGAAGTAACTCCCAAGGGTTTGATAGCAACAAATAATAGGTTCCTACCTCATCATCTACTTCCCAACCCACAAATTAATTACATCCTAATCATGCAATGTTGGAGGGTTGAGCTAATGCATAAAAATGGGTATGAAAAGGTATGATCAAGTGTTACTTGCCTTGCTGACGATCCGTGAATCCTAGAGACTCGTAGTAACACGCTTCGCACTCCGGGAATTCTATCGCAAGCAAACAATACATACATAAGTAAAAAACAAATATGCACAAACGAAACTTCAACTGAAAGAGGTTGGTGGAGAGTTCAACTTAAGGACTCGGTTTGCAAAAAGAATCAAACCAAACGGAACAAAGAAACTCAAACGGCGAGAAAAACATGGTCCGTTTACTAATCTGAACTAGAGCCAAATTTTACGAAGATAAAAACTGGTTTAAGTTGACTATTCGGAAAGAGGGTTTCGAGATGAAACTCCAGGCGCTTGAATCGCCTGATTCCGATAAACGAAATGAAAAGTTATACTAATTTGAACATTGGTACGTAAATCGAATTGAATAACCGCGGAATAAATCCGATAAAAGAAAACGACGAACCGCTAAGCGAGCGAACGTTCGCTAGCGAAAACTAAGCAGCGAACATGTTCGTAAAAAAGAACGAACGGGTGAACGTTCTCAAAATAAATAAATCGGGAAAATAAACCGATCTAATAATAATAATAATAACGGCTAGGGTTTTCCAAAAAAAACCGAAGGGTTATTTTTTTTAAAAAAGCCGGCGACGGGGCTACCTCCGGCGATCGTCCGGCAGGGCGGGCGGCGTCAAGGGGCGGCTAGGGCGGGCGGCTCGGGCGAGGGGGGGTGGGGGCGACGGGCGCGGGAGGCGGGCGTGGCGGCGGCTCGGCCTGGCCTCCGGGTCCCAAGGTGGTGGTGGTGGTGATGGCTAAGGGAGAGGGGTATATAAGAGGGAGGGAGGTGGCTTGGAGGAGGGGCAAGGCGGGGAGGAGTCCAGCTCGGACTCGAGTCCGCTGGCGGCAGCGGGCGGCCACATGGGCGGCGGCTTGGCTTTCACTGGCGTTAGCCCGATCGGTTCCTTATTTTTTTTAAAAAACATTCCGCCGAAAATGTAAAAATCCTAGAAAAATAAAAAAAAGTAAAAAAAAAATGCCAAAACAAGTTTTCTTTGCCTAAATAAAATATTTAGAACAAGATGAACTTTTCTTGGCCCCTAAAATGCAATTTTAAATATATGCAAATTTTTCCCTAGGCAATTAAAATTCCAAATAAGTAAAATAAAATCCCAAAAATGATTTTAACATTTTTCCTCTGGTATTTCAATTATTTTTGGAGAAGTCATATTATCTCCTCTCGTTTATTTTTAAACATGAAATATTTTCCGGAGACAAAAATTATAAAATCCAAAATCCTCGTCTTTCATTATTTGATAAAATTCAAATATGAAAAATCGGAAAATCCCCAACTCTCCGAGGGTCCTTGAGTTGCTTAGGATTTCGAGGATAGCAAATGAAAATGCAATAAAATATGATATGCATGGATGACCTGTGTATAACATGCCAAATTGAAAATTTGGGATGTTACAGAGCACTTTGGCCTCTTTTTATTTATTTAAGTCTGGAGTCTCATCCCGACTTGTGGGGTAATCATAGTCTCCATCATCCTTTCGTCACATGGGACAATGCTCTCATAATGATGATCATCACACTTTTATTTACTTACAACTCAAGAATTACAACTCGATGCTAGAACAAAGATATGACTCCATATGAATGCCTCCGGAGGTGTACCGAGATGTGCAATGATCTAGCATGGCATGCATAAAAAATATGAACGGTGGCGAAGCCAAAAATATTATGCCAATTATATGATCATGCAAAGCAATATGACAATGATGGTATGTATCATAATAACGGAACAGTGGAAGTTGCATGGCAATATATCTTGGAATGGCTATGGAAATGCCAGTGGCTGTTTTGAGGAATATATAAGGTGGCTTATGTGTGAACGAGCATATATATCACGGGATTTGGATGCACCGGCGAATTTTGCACCAACTCTCAAGGTGAGAAAGGGCAATGCATGGTACCAAAGAGGCTAGCCATGGTGTAAGGGTGAGAGTGCGTATAACCTATGGACTCAACATTAGTCATAAAGAACTCACATACTTATTGCAAAAGTTTATGAGCCCTCGAAGCAAAGTACTACTATGCATGCTCCTAGGGGGATATATTGGTAGGGAAAGACCATCGCTCGTCCCCGACCACCACTCATAAGGAAGGCAATCAAAAATAAATCATGCTCCAACTTCATCGCATAC
The DNA here is from genome assembly GCA_021605145.1 of Aegilops bicornis. Taxonomy (NCBI): domain Eukaryota; kingdom Viridiplantae; phylum Streptophyta; class Magnoliopsida; order Poales; family Poaceae; genus Aegilops; species Aegilops bicornis. The sequence continues at coordinate 437,183,665 of CM038671.1, read as the reverse complement.
CAAGAGACCATACGTGCATGCTTCAGCAATCACAAACCTTAACACAAATATTCTTACTATACCACAATTACTCACTAGCATGACTCTAATATCACCATATTTATATCTCAAAACAAATGCAAGGAATCAAACTTATCTTATATTCAATGATCTTCATGAAAGTTTTTATTATATCCTCTTGAATACCTTATCATACTAGGACTAAATTCATAACCCAAGCAAATTGCATACTTATTTATAAGACTTCAAAATAATATAAGTGAAGCATGAGAGTTCATCAATTTCTTCAAAATAAAACCACCTTCGTGCTCTAAAAAGATATGAGTGAAGCACTAGAGCAACTACCTAGCTCAAAAGATATAAGTGAAGCACATAGAGTATTCTAATAAATTCACGATTAATGTGTGTCCCTCTCAAAAGGTGTATACAGCAAGGATGATTGTTACAAACTACAAAGCAAAGACTCATATAATACAAGACGCTCCAAGCAAAACTCATATCATGTGGTGAATAAAAATATAGCCTCAAGTAATTTACTGATGGATCGTAGACAAACGAGAGGATGCCATCCAGGGCATCACCAAGCTTAGATGCTTGGTTGTCCTTGAATTTTACCTTAGGGTGCCTTGGGCATCCCCAAGCTTTGTCTCTTGCCACTCCTTATTCCATAGTACATCAAAACTTCACCCAAAACTTGAAAAGTTCACAACACAAAACTCAATAGAAAACTCGTGAGATATGTTAGTGAAACAAAGCAAATAACCACTTTTAGGTACTGTTGTAAGCTCATTACAATTTTATATTTGTATTATATCTACTGTACTTTAACTTCTCCATGGCTCATACCCCCCCCCCCCAATACTACCCATGGATTAATCAAAATAAGCAAACAACACAATGAAAACAGAATCTGTCAAAAAACAGAACAGTCTGTAGTAATCTGGACTATAGCCAAACTTCTATAACTCCAAAAATTCTTAAAAATTAGGAAAACATGGACAATTTGTATATCAATAAAGTGGACAAATTCAGAATTTTACGTCGCTCTAGTGATGTTTAACAATTCTGCTACTGGACGTAAAAGTTTGTGTTTTTTCACAGAATCAAATCAACAATCTTCCAAATCATCCCAAAGGTCTTACTTGGCACAAACACTAATTAAAACACTAAAACACAATCATAACAGAAGTATAATTGCATAATCTCATAAAAACAGAAAATAAAAGTATTGGTTTTTCTCCCTACAAGCACTTTTCTTGAAGGCCTTTTAGCTGGGCATTGATAATTTTAATGATGCTCGCATGAAAGACAAGAATTGAAGCACGAAGAGAGCATCATATAGCATGTGAAAAACAAGTTTAAGTCTAACATACTCCCTATGCACAAGAATTTTATAGGGATTTTTATATCAAGACAAGCAATTTCTAGCATATGCAAATAGGAAGAAGGAAGCATTAATAAGTTCAACGCAAAGAGAGGTGATTTAGTAACATGAAAATTTCTACAACCATATTTTCCTCTCATAGTAATTACATGTAGGATCATAATCAAATTTAGCAATATAACAATCACATAAAATACTCTCTTCATGATCCACATGCATGCAAAGTTGACACTCTTCCAAATAGTGGGATTATCATCAGATAAAGTCATGACCTCTTCAAGCCCACTTTTATCAACAATTTCATAAGATTGATCAATCTCCAAAGTAGTGGGATCATTATTACATAAAGTTGACACTCTTTCAAACCCACTTACAATATTATTGAAAATATTATTATCAATATCATATTCATCATGAGGCTTAAAAAAATTTCAAGATCCTAAGAAGAATCACCCCAATCATGACCATTACAATAAGTAGTGGTCATAACAAACTTAGCATCCCCAAGCTTAGGGTTTCGCATATTATTAACACAATTGACATTAATAGAATTTATAATAACATCATTGCAATCATGCTTTTCATTCAAGGAGCTATCGTAAATCACTTCATAAATTTCTTCTTTTAGCACTTCATCACAATTTCCAGATTCACGAATTTCAAGCAAAACTTCATAAAGATAATCTAGTGTACACAACTCACTAGCAATTGGTTCATTATAATTGGATCTTTTAAAAATATTAGCAAGTGGATGAGGATCCATAAACCTTTTGCTTTAGGATTTGCAATAAACATACAATTATGCCAAGCAAACAAGCAAACAAGAAAACAACCAAACAAAGCAAGTAAGACATAAAGGCAAACGAAAAGGCAAATGGAAAAAGGCAAATAAAGAGGCAAATATTTTTGTATTTTTCTAAAAACATTTTAGAAACGTGGGAGATGAAAACGAGAGGCAAATGGAAAATATTGTAAATGCTAAATACGAGAGTTTATGATAGGTACTTGGTAGGCTTGATGTAGATCCTCCTCGGCAACTGCGCCAGAAATTCTTCCTGCTACTTCTTGAGCTTGCGTTGGTTTTCCCCTTGAAGAGGAAAGGGTGATGCAACAAAGTTGAGATAAGTATTTCCCTCAGTTAAGAACCAAGGTATCAATCCAGTAGGAGGAACACACAAGTCTCCAATGATAGCACCTACACAAACAAACAAATACTTGCACCCAACGCGATAAAGGGGTTGTCAATCCCTTCATGGTTATTTGCAAGGATGAGATCTGATAGAGATAGGTATAAAACAGAAATAAAAGTGAAAAATAAAGTTAAGGTAAATAAATTGCAGCAAGGTATTTTTGGGTTTTTGGTTTTATAGATCTGAAAATAATATGATAAGAATAGACCCAGGGGCCATAGTTTTCACTAGAGGTTTCTCTCTTGAAAGAACACATACGGTGGGTGAACAAATTACTGTTGAGCAATTGATAGAAAAGCGAATAATTCTGACGATATCTAAGGCAATGATCATGAATATAGGCATCACGTCCGTGACAAGTAGACCGACTCCTGCCTGCATCTACTAATATTACTCCACACATCGACCGCTATCCAGCATGCATCTAGTGTATTAAGTTCACAAGAACAGAGTAACGTCTTAAGCTTGATTGCATGTAGTAGAGGGATAGATCCAATCAATATGAAAAAAAAACCACATTTTTATCCTTAATGGAAACAATACAAATACATGTCATGTCCCCTTTTGTCACTGGGATTGAGCACTGCAAGATTGAACCCATTACAAAGCACCTCTCCCATTGCAAGAAAAATCAATCTAGTTGGCCAAAAACCAAATCAATAGATCAGAGAGAAATACAAAGCTATCTTAATCATGCATAAAAGAGTTCAGAGAAGACTCAAATAATATTCATAGATAATCTGATCATAAACCCACAATTCATCGGATCTCAACAAACGCACCGTAAAAGAAGATTACATTGAATAGATCTCCAAGAACATCGAGGAGAACATTGTATTGAAGATCAAAGAGAGAGAAAAAGCCATCTAGCTACCTACTATGGACCCGTAGGTCTTTGGTAAACTACTCACACATCATCGAAAGGGTAGCAAGGTTGATGTAGAGGCCCTCCGTGATCGAATTCCCCTCCGGTAGAGTATCGGAATAGGTCTCTAGATGGGATCTCACGTGGACAGAATCTGCATCGGCGAAAAAGTATTTTTGCTGTGCCCTCTGGTATACGAGGAATATTTGGGTATTTATAGGGCAAAGATTAGGGTTAGAGAGGCATTAGGGGCCCCACAAGCCTGGGGGAGCCCCCTAGGGCGCGCCTCCCGAGCTTGTCATCAACTGGTGGCCCCTATGACCCCCTCCTGAAGGTTCCTGGGTGTCTTCTGGTCCAAGAAAAGTCCTCAAAAAGTTTAGTTCCGTTTGGTATTGATTTTCTATAAATTACAAAAACAAGGAAAAAACAGCAACTGGCACTTTGCACTACGTTAATAGGTTAGTCCCAAAATGGTATAAAATAGCATACTAATGCATATAAAACATCCAAGATGGATAACATAATAGCATGGAACAATAAAAAATTATAGATACGTTGGAGACGTATCACAGCGCATGCGCTCCCAAGCAGGCAATGAAGAAGAAGCCTTCTAATAAGCCAAAGCCTTTTGTCCCAATGCCCTTAGTGGCCCAACCAGCTGCATCAAAGGCTTCAACACCAAAGATTTCCAAACCTTCAGTGCCTCCTCCTGCTTCAAGTTCATCAATGGCAGCATCTAGAGCTTCAACATCGGTCGTGCTTGCATATTGCCAGTGCACCGAGGGCTTTGCAAATTCCTCAATTGTTGCATCAAGTGCCTCAGCCAGTGGGCAACCATCTTCTTTAACACCCAGGCTGAAACAGAAAGTCACTATAGGTCGTGGAACTAGGCCAAGTCCCAAGAGCAAGGCCATAAGCCTCAGGTTGACGAACACAGGCTGGCAGATGAAGATGAACTTGCTGAGTTTCTCAGATGAAAGCAAGAGCAAGCTGCTATTGCTAAGAACTCTTCAATTCCTACGCTGATAGATCCCAAGTAGCTCCTAGACTTCATTGACATCTGGTGCACCAACCCAGAAACACCTCTTGATGATCTCAACTTGGCACTGGGCCCAAGCCATATGATTTCATCATTCATCTTAAATGAGAAGCACAAGATTGCTCAGGCAAAAATGGTGAAGAAACAGCAAACTCAGAAGCAGAAAGAACTGAGGAAGAAGATGATGTCTATATCCCCTTAGCAGCTTGTGCAATTACAATCCAAAATTCATCAGCTGACGGAAGAACATGAGAGACATGCTAATCATTTATGTGGTGTTAAAGAGAGATTCATCACTGCCTCCACCAAGGTAGTTGAAGACCACAACAAGCAAGAAGCCGCCAAGTTTGGCATGGTACCACCATCAAGTACCTCAGCTCCACTTCCAACGGCATAGACTAGTGACATTGCACTTCCATGTCCTCAAGAGACAGCCAGGGAAACTGAAGAATTTGCACTTGAAGAAAATGAAAGGGCAACTGATAATGTTGCATCTGAAGAAATACGCAGGACAACTACAAGTGTCGTGCCTGAAGAACCTGCCAGGGTGACTGTATTAGTCACGCCTGATGAAAATGCTCCAACCAGTTTCTCAGCAGCAGCACCAACAATAACTTCATCTTTGAAGCTCATTACCCTTCCCGTCATGGGTTAGTCACGGTAGATGTCCTAGTGTGAGGACTTAGTCGTGGAGCCATCGTAATGGGTTAGTTTAAAGGGGTTAAAGCGGGACAAAGGACGCAAGGAGTTTATACTGGTTCGGCCCCTTGCGGTGAAGGTAAAGTCCTAATCCAGTTGATGTGGAATTGCTAGGGTTTCGATGACCAGGGAACGAATCCGCTTGACCTAGCTCTCGAGTTGTTGTCTGTTGTCCTTGAACCGCCGCCGGGTCGTCCCTTTATATACACAGGTTGACGCCCGACGGTTTACAGAATCCCGGCCGGCTCATAAACATGTCTGGCTCGGTTTCTATCCTTTCCTATCTTACAACACAAGTTACACACCTTATGGCGGTTTATGTCTACGGGCCCTAATCCGCCTTTGGGCCCTGGGCTTTTAGATCTCTACAGTAAAGCGTCATACTCCTTGTCTTCATGGGCTTCAATATGGATAACTCATTACAGGTATAACCCGGCCCCTCCTGGGCGGTTCATACTCAGTAGTTATATCCCCAACATTAGGCCCTAGATTGATTTGAACATGTTCATGTCAATCTTCAACACTTAGGAAAATTTCTTCTTTAGCACCTTCGAGTAAACCTTGTAATCCGCCATGACATCATCTTCCAGGATTATAGTAAACCGTCATGACGTCACCTGTTCATTAAAAAACTGCATATACCTTACTTTTATTAATGAGCCTCCGAAAATCGAGGCGATAGCTCTATCACATATCCATTTTTTGTGGCTCCTCGATTCCCACGCCTATCGCTTATCCCTACGTCTTATAAATAGGGCCGAGGGTCCCTTTCCTTTTCTCTCCTTGCCTCTTCGTCTTTCTTCCACCTTGCGTCGCCTCAGTACTCGAGCGCTGCCGCCGCAGTCGACCTTTGCCTCTGCCCCAACAACGGCCGCTGCATCAACCTGATTCGACGAGATTTTCGTCTGCACACCTCCACATTCAACAGCCCTGGTGAGTCTTTCTTTGTTCTTTCCCATAGATCCCGTTTAGGGTTTCTACGAGTTCATCGAAGCTTAGTGTTGTTCTTCCCTGTTCTTCTTCGTAGCGTAAATGGCGAGTTCAGATATGACATTTTCCTGTGCAGTCGTAGTTATAGTCCCCTTTTTCATCATTAGAGCATCCTCTTCGTATAGAAAAATCTCATCTGGACCTGATGAACTGCTTAAGCACCTGTATTTTAGGTCTGAATATATTTTGATTTGCTGACACGGTGCAGATCTGAAATTATCATATCAATCTGTGAAACCTGTTTTTCCATCACTTAGTTATTTCATATCTGTACCTTCCATACCAAAGTAGGTGGTTTAACTTTTAGAAACTTATAATCTGCCAGGTACCATTAGCCCTCTGTTAAACCGCCGATTCATCATTTTTGTAACCCTGCCAATGTCAGAATCTGGTTTAATATATATATATATATGCTTCAATATCTTCTCCTTCTGACCTTGCGACGCTTTATACTTGTCAGTCATGAATCTTAAACCGGCATTGATCTTTTCCCAGCTTTTCGTTGAAATGGCCAAACAATTCTATGCTTGCAACTGGGTCCCCTCCCGGGTTACTGAAGAGCAACTAAACAGATGTGTCGCAACCGGCGCTTTAGCAAAAAAGGAAGTCATCCACTGGAGGGCCCCTGGTCCAGAAAATCCTCCTGATCCCAAGGATGGAGAATTAATCGTGTTCGTTGATCATCTGGGTCGAGGGTTTAGCCCTCCCGGATCAAAAAATTTCCGTCATGTACTTCCTAGCTTCCAACTCCATCCTCAAGATATTGGACCTAACTTTGTGCCCAATATTTGTAATTTTCAAGTACTTTGTGAGGCTTATCTGCAAGAAGAACCCATTGTTGAGCTGTTCAGAGACTTTTTCTACTTGAACCATCGTACTGAGTTTACAGATGGGCCCAATACTGAGCTTGGCGGGGTTTCAATCCAGAAGAGGAAAGATGTTAGTTTCCCTCACGCCAAGCATCATAGTCACCCCAAGGACTGTAATCAGACTTGGTTTTACTGCCGAGATACGTCTCCAACTGATGAGAATCCTCTTCCGGGTTATCGTCCTCACCGGCTTACCAACACACATCCATTTCCCCAACGACTTAGCGCCAAAGAACGAGCCAAGTATGCTCCACAGCTTTCAAAGCTTCGGGCCTTCGTTGCAAACGGTTTAACAGGCATTGATTTTGTTTGCTGTTGGATCTCTGGAGTATTCTGCCTTTAAGCCGACGCCCCGGTTTAATATGCGAGTACACAGAGGACTTAAAAGACCCTCAACGGCATATTGACATTCAACTAACAAAAGCTGAAATTACTGAGGCTGTCAAGAAAATACTGAATGAACCGGAGGCTATCTATAGCAAGACAGGGCTAAGTCCCTTCTGCGCTTCCAATAAACCGCCAGCTGTAAGAATCATATAACTTTTGTTTTAACCTGATCCTTTTAAATATTCCCTCAAAATTTTGTCAATCTTTGACAGGGTGATGATCCGTTCTGGAAGAAGAAACCACAGGATAAACCGGCAAAGATACCTCGCCCCAAGACTAAGGTTACCAAAAAACCTGCCAAGAAGAAAAGTGTTGAATCCTCTGAACCAAACATTGATGATGATCTGGATAGTCCGGAATCATAGGTAGAACTTGATTCTCTTGGTTCTTTTTTCATACACCTCATTGACAATGACTATTATCAGGATAACGCTGAAGCCAGCCAAGCTGATGATGTAGAGGTAATTATTCTTTCCTCTGGTTCAGATCCTCTGCCAACACAGAAAACCCGTCAAGCAAACCGGAAAGTAAGATTTTCTCACCCCCTAGCTCACTTGGACCCAAACTTTCTTTTCAAGAAGCAGCAACACGAAGCTCGCCGCACAACCCGGCACAACAGCCAAGTAGTTACTTCATCCGGTTTACCAAACACTCTAGTCCGGAAACGTCGATCCGAGGTCTCATATATTTCTGATACTTCTTATCCCAAGGCGGGTTATTTCCGACAACCTCTTAATCTGTCCGATTCAAATTATTAGGGGACACCTCATTCATCATCTGGCGAGTCAACGGCTACACAACTCCCTCCTCTCAAGACTGTTCCTGGGTGAGCATATGAAACTTAACCCTTTATGCCTTATACTTGTTTATTGTACTAACCTTTATATCCGTTCCTTTCAGTGCCAAGGCCAGACCCAGAAAGAAGGCCAAACTGAATAAACCAACTGATGATAACCCGGCCACTGAACCAGAGAAAACCCCAGAACCACTGGATCCAAATGCTGATGCTATCTTGGATGATCCGGTACCTGAAGTTCAGGATACTTTTGTTGAGCCAGTGGAGACAGATATGGCGAGGCAGGCTGCTGATTCGCCAAGCCCAGCAAAAACGGCTGATAAACCGCCAAGTCCAGCCAAAGCTGCTGATGACAATACAGACGATATTATGATTACCGACGTCAGCCACACCATTCCTGGCAATCATGTCGCTTTATCAAAACATAGTGCCAAGGAAGAACTTTCTGCTATGAACAAGGGCAAGTGGAAAACAGATTTATCAAGCTATGCCCACCTCAACACCCAAGACATTCATACTGGATTCTTAAACCGCATGTACACAAGCCGCGACTATGAAGCCGGTTTAGTGGGTCTGATGAAGGAGCGGTATGAGGTAAATATCACTCACTCTGTATAAGCTTTCTTTCCTTATGACCAGTTTAGACTATCAATTCCAGTAGCCCCCAAGGGCCGGTTCATAATATTAATGTGTACCAGGACTTGTAGCAGAACAATATTTACTTTTGCTTGCGTAGCCCCCAGGGACCGGTTTACACCTTTAGGATGAACCGGTACCTTCTGTCATGAAGCTTCCAAAATTCTTGATAATCTTCCTTGTAATCCGATTGAAGAGGAAAAATCCATAACCTTGACTTGAGCAAACATGCATTAGCCCCCAAGTGCCAAGTGTATAACTTGTTATGTGCTTGGGACTTAAAATAACAGGTGATAAGAAGCAATATGCATTAGCCCCCAAGTGCCAAGTGTATAACTTGTTATGTGCTTGGGACTTCAAATACGCACTACCAACTCATGAAATGTCTCTTGCAGGCTGATCTGAGCAAAAAGGAATCTCAAATCGCCGACCTTCAAGAAAATATCAAGTCCCAGCAAGCAGAAACTTCCAAGGCTAAAGAAGAGCTGACCAGCGCTTTAACAGCCATGGAACAACTAAAGGAAAACTTTAAAAGCGAACGGGCAGGATGGGATACTGAAAAAGCAACTCTGCTAAAGCGGGCGGAGGACGCTGAAGCAGGCCTTAAACTGGTAACAGAAGAACTGACTGGCTTGAAGTGCCAAATCAATGCTATGACCACTGCTCTCTTCGGTAAATATCCTCTTCATAAACTTTAAATAAACAACATCCATGAAACTAGCGGTTTACCAATATTTTGACCATTGCAGGTAGCCGCATTACTCATCTTGGCTCGGACATGCGCAAAAAAACTGAAGGCTGCTTATACACTGATAGAGCAATTATATACCGGTGCTCAACGGGTCATCTGCACAGCTTCGCATAATAAAATGCCCCCAACTTTAATCAAGGAAACATTAGAAAGGTTATCTATGATGCCTGCCTGGTTTGAGGAATTGAAGAAATCAGCTGCTAGGGCCGGTGCTCTTACTGCATTGACTCAGGCCAAGGCATGGATATCTGACCTTGATCCGGAGGATATTGGAAACGGCTATCCGAGCTAAAAAGAGGACGGGTCAGATTTTGATAATGATGACCTCAGGGCCCTAACGAGGGAAATGCGTCCAGTGGCAAGCAAATTGGTTGAAGACACTGATTTGTCATATTACCAGTCGATTTATGATGACAACAACAAACGGGTGAACGCACCAGCTTATGATGTGCAAAACCTTATCCCGCCAATCCGTAAGCATACATACGCCCCTGATGTTGAACCGTCCACCCTTATAAGTGGTGAAGCTGTCTTCCAAGCCTTAACTAGGATTGACTGGGCAACCATTGACTTCCAGCCATTGGGTGGAGAGGAGGATGAACCGGCGTAGGATGATCCACAACCTTCAAGTCAGCCTGGTGAAGAATCATGATCCGGAGTCCGGTTTAACTTCTGCACACTGCAATGCGCGTGATAAACAATTATCCTTTTGGGCATCAAAGCGCCTTGTAATAGGCTAATTTAAATACTTGGTCTGCTATGCCATCGTGCATATTCACTTTGCATGACACTGTTAATCCGCCATGATTTAAGATATGTTATGCCTGCTTATGATCCTTAGCAGCTTTATTCAACCTGTTTCTGCATACAACAAATTTAAAGTGTCCTGGCGGTTTACCGCCGGACGGGTCATAATGCCCAACATATAACCCGGTTCATAACCAAGGTTGTACTTAATAGTAATCAAATATGAAAGATATCATACCTGTGACATTGAATCACATCGTTGGTTTACCAACTTTTTGTAGTAAGGGTGATAACCCAAGTCTTGAGTACTGACAACTCCTCCCATGTTTTGCCGGTTTATAGTAAAGCCGTACTGGGTTGTAATAAACACCGGATTATCAGTATATCATACTGGCGACTTGTAGTCGAAACCAGACCGGGTCAATAAATACCGGATTATAACTGATCGTGCATTGACAACTTATAGTTGAAAGCCAAGTCGGGTCAATTGACACCGGTCATCTTGTAATTTTGTACTTGGCAACTTAAAACCCAAACCGGGTCAGTAAACACCGGATTAACATATACCTCATCAAAATAAACCGGCAAAAGAAAAATTTCAGAAGAAAACATGAAAAAAGGCGAGGCTTTTCATGGGCTGCCAGGCCACTGAGTTAAACCATTTTACAAAGCCTTTATAAGATGGACCTCACATTAACCAATCGTCATTTTAACTATGACAAGTTCAGGGTCTTTATAAGATTGACTTGTCAAACGTTCGACGGGTCTTACCAGGATTACCTAGACGGAGTGGCTTACTTAAAAAACGCAGGATAACCCGGGGTTTTAGGTGAATACACCTGGCTTCCAAGCCTGGCTTTTATAGCCTATTACAAGGTTATAGACTCTTTGTTCTTGTAGAAGCAAAGAGCCCCCGAGCAATATTTTTAGATGTGCTCAATGGGTGCCTATGTTTGAGTTGTGCTTTTGCAACACTCTCTTTGGCCCCTTTTAACTTTGGTAACAAGCCCCGAATTTTTTTGTGGCTTTATAAGCCGGATCAATGGGTAATCAGAACTCTGCTTTATAAATAGAAGCCCCCATGTAACCAAAAAACTTTTGAAGGAAGAACGGCAGAGGCCCTGCTTTAGTAGGGATGTCGGTTTATTATATTGATCATAATATATACATTGTCAAGAATATGTACATAAGAGGAGCCTATGGCTCAGGTGTAGTAGGGCCGAAGATGAGAGATATTCCACGACCAGTGGGTCTCCTCCTCTGATTTACGTGAGTCTTCTCTCGAACATCGATAAGGTAGTATGACCCGTTATGCAGATTCTTGCTAACCACAAAAGGTCCTTCCCAAGGCGGAGATAACTTGTGCATATCAGTCTGATCCTGGATGAACCGGAGCACCAGATCTCCTTCTTGAAAAGTTTTGGTTTTAACCCGGCGGCTGTGATAACGACGCAGATCTTGCTGGTAAATCACCGAACGAGCCGCTGCAATGTCACGCTCTTCATCTAACATGTCAAGTGCTTCCTGACATGCTTTCTCATTGTCAGCCTCAACATAAGCTGCCACCCGAGGCAAGTCATGATGGATGTCACTAGGGAGATGTAACACCCCAAAAATTTTATTTGGTTTTATTAATTTCCTTTTTATGGAAAGGAGGTTATTTAAATTATTAAAAAAAGCCTCTCCTTCTCAAAACCTTTATGGCAAATATTTTATGTGTTCTTCTCAACATTTATTTTGGTCTTGAGGGCTTTTCATTTAGTGTTGACTCAACACAAATATTTTCTTTTGAAAAGTTTTTGAAATTCTTTATTTTAAAAATAACCCTATGACTTATGGATTGATTCTTCCTCATTCAATTTTTTTTACCATGACCTAGGTTGAAAATTTTCTTCCAAAACCCCTCCCTCCACTTTGGGTCAAGTCAAATGTCCAATCCCAGCAAGTTCAACCCATTTTTGATTTTTATTCTATTTATTTTATCATCAAAACAATTTCTGTCATTTATTTTGAACCTTGGTGATTTACAAAGGAACCACCAGATCCCTTTTGAGTTTTGGTCCCAAACAAACTCCTCTGACTAGTCCTTAGTACCCTCAACCTAGATCCATCAAGATCCACTTGTCCATAGTTCAAAATTTTCAAATTTTGCTTGCTGCAAGTTTGAACCAGATTTTCCTTTTTTTTACGAAATTCATCATTTTTCTTCTCCAAAAATTCTGGGATAAATCAGGCAACCCCTAGATGCATTGAGAGGTCACCTCACCAAAGATCAACTCCATAAGAAATTTCCACATGCAAAAAGCATTTCATCGAACACCTGGCATGCACTGTTTCTGTCAAAATTCAGAAAAGTTCAGGTTTAGTGTTCAGTTTCAGTCGACGGTGTCGTTTTCGTCAGAACCCGTCGACAATCTCACCAGTGTGCACGTTGGCGCCTTGCTCCCTGCTCCTTCTTCTTATCCAGTGCGCCGCACGATCGTTTGGACGGGCGCAAGTGTAGGACCTTGAAGTATGTCTAGAGGGGGGGGTGATTAGATTACCTGACCAATTAAAAACTTAACCTTTTCCCAATTTTAGACTTTGGCAGATTTTAGCTATCTTTGAACAAGTCAAGCAATCTTCACACAATTCAAGCAAGCATGCAAAGAGTATATAGGCAGCAGAAATTAAAGCATGCAACTTGCAAGAATGTAAAGGGAAGGGTTTGGAGGATTCAAACGCAATTGGAGACACGGATGTTTTTGTCGTGGTTCCGATAGGAGGTGCTATCGTACATCCACGTTGATGGATACTTCAACCCATGAAGGATAACGGTTGCGTGAGTCCACGGAGGGCTCCACCCATGAAGGGTCCATGAAGAAGCAACCTTGTCTATCCCATCATGTCCGTCGCCCACGAAGGACTTGCCTCACTAGCGGTAGATCTTCACGAAGTAGGCGATCTCCTTGCCCTTACAAACTCCTTGGTTAAACTCCACAATCTTGTCGGAGGCTCCCAAGTGACACCTAGCCAATCTAGGAGACACCACTCTCCGTGAAGTAACAAATGGTGTGTTGATGATGAACTCCTTGCTCTTGTGCTTCAAATGATAGTCTCCCCAACACTCAACTCTCTCTCTCACAGTGATTTGGATTTGGTGGAAAGAAGATTTGAGTGGAAAGCAACTTGGGGAAGGCTAGAGATCAAGATTCATATGGTTGGAATGGAATATCTTGGTCTCAACACATGAGTAGGTGGTTCTCTCTCGAACCGGCAAGTTGGAAGTGTAGTTTTGTTCTGATGGCTCTCTCCACGAATGAAGAGGAGGTGGAGGGGTATATATAGCCTCCACACAAAATCTAACCGTTACACACAATTTACCAAACTAGGTGGGACCGAATCAACAAACTCTGTCAGACCGATCCAGTAAATGTAGTGACCGTTAGGGTTTTCGGTGGGACCGATATTCAACTCGGTAGGACCGATATGGTTAGGGTTAGGGCATAACGTAACCTCAGTAAGACCGATTACACCAACTCGGTGAGACCGAATTTGGTAATTAGCTAACCAGAGAGTTGGTCAGGTAAACTCGGTGGGACCGATTCGCTCTTTCGGTGGGACCGAAAAGTTACGAAAGGGAAACAAAGAGTTTACATTGCAATCTCGATGGGACCGATCGCTCACTTCGGTTAGACCAAAACGTTACGAAGGGAAACAGAGAGAGTACAATCCCATCTTGATGAGACCGAGATCCCTATCGGTGAGACCGATTTGCCTAGGGTTTGTGGCAGTGGCTATGACAATTAAACTCGGTGGAGCCGGATAGAATAATCGGTAGGCCCAAGTTTGACTTTAGGTTTAGGTCATATGTGGATGTGAGAAAGTAGTGGAGGGTTTTGGAGCATATCACTAAGCACATGAAGCAAGAGGCTCATTAAGCAACACCTCATCCCTCCTTGATAGTATTGGCTTTTCCTATAGACTCAATGTGATCTTGGATCACTAAAATGTAAAATGTAGAGTCTTGAGCTTTTGAGCTTGAGCCAATCCTTTGTCCTTGATATTTTGAGGGATCCAATTTCATCATCCATGCCATGCCATTCATTGAGCTTTCCTGAAATATTTGTCTTGGAATAGCATTAGCTCAATGAGCTATATGTTGTTATGAATTACCAAAACCACCTAGGGATAGTTGCACTTTCAATCTCCCCCTTTTTGGTAATTGATGACAACATATAGATCAAAGCTTCGACAAATGATAATAAGATTGAAAAACATCGTCGCTTTGAGAAGTATGTGATAAGAAAGAGCTCCCCCTAAATTTGTGCATGTTTTAAGATTTGCTTTGGACTGCAAATGCACAAGGAATTAGTCTCATGGGTTACTCTTCCATGTCACATACATCTTGGTGGAGCGCTCAAAATAATAAAGATTGAATACATGCACTCATCACCAAGCACAGTGAATGATCATATAAGGATAAGTAAGATAATAACATATAACAAGCATAAGTGTAGCTTATGATCAAACACATGATCATCAATGTCTCACAGGTAATAGCATAGTATCTCAAGCAATCAAAAGCAAACAAATTTCAACCAAGAAGACAAGAGAGAACAAAAGCAGCAAATCCCTCTCTCGAAGCCTATGATCTATACATTTTTCTCCCCCTTTGGCAACAAGTTACCAAAAAGTTCCTAGAAAATGCATAGGACTATATCGTCTCTCAGGCTTGGTCTTCTGGCCGGTGGCGTAGAGATGGCTCCTTGGACGAAGACTTCAGTAGATGTGGAAGGAGTCAAGGAGTTGGTGATGGAGCTGGTTATTGTTGGAGCTGTAGCTGGAGCAGATGAAGTGACTCGGTGATAATCGGCTCTGCAGCTGATCTCGAGCTCGAGGCACTCGCAAATGCATCGCTTGTTGTCCCGCCCTTCCTATCCTGCATGTCATCCTGTAGCTGCTCCACGGTGACTTAATCTCGGTTACTTTGACATCAAGATCATAGAATTTTTGTTCCATGATTCTTTCCTGTGCTCTCCTGGTTTTGAGTTAGGGTGGCCAACCCTTCTCAAACCGCAGAGTTGACGCTATCAAGTAACCAAGCTGCTCCTGCTTGTTCTTCAAAAAGTACTCAGATGCCTCTGCTAGAGTTGGCATCCTGGCAGCCTTCTCTTTCCTTGCCTTCTCCTTCTTCTCTTGAGCTTGTACTAATGATGGTTCATTTTCAGTCATGACAACTTGATTGTCCTCAAATTCAGGATAGAGAACTAAGTGTTCCTTATCCAACAGATACTTCCATGTGCCCATCTTTGAGTTAATCAACTCCGAATCATGGGGCATATCCACAGCTCCTCTTTGGTCTCTGCTTGTCCTCTTGATAGTTTCAACTATGAGGCTTATGACCTTGAATTTCTGGGGCACATCAAAAATGTGAAGCAAATTAATTGCATGCCCTCTGATCATGTTGTGGTCACCTGATTTGGGCAACAGAGTGTGCCTTAGGATCCAGTTGATCATTGGCAGCCCTGATGTAAAAAATGAACTGATCCAAACTTGAAAGACTCAAGTGCATCATCCGGGATCTCCTTGTACATCCGTGACATTGAGTTGTGATCCATCTTCTTCTTGGCATAAATGTCCAAGTCATCTTCACTTTCCTTTGGGGCATTGATCAGACTTGCCCATTCCTCTATGGTTGATTGGTATCTCGTTCCTTCTGACATCCAAACTATCCTGCCATCTGGATAGAAATGTGTTGTGAAGTAGAATTGCATAATGAGCTCATCATTCCAGTTTGTGAGCTTCTGCCCAACAAAATCTGCAACTCCACACACACTGAAGCTGTCATATACTCCAGGATAGTGTTCTGCATTCTCCTGAATGTAGGTCCAGTCGACCCACCTCATATCACAAACTATGGGCTTCTTATCCAATAAGATGGTCTCATAGAAGTCCCGCTGCTCCTTGGTGTGGAACCTGTAATCTACAGCAGTCCTTCTCCTGGTGGCATATGGATCTGACTCTCTCCATAGACTCAACCCTAAGTCTCTCCTGATCTTCATGTTCTCAGCCACAGGATGAGCATCATTGTGGTCTGGAATCTTGGGTTTGAGCTTCCTTAGGACCTTCCCTTCTCCATCTTCCTCAGCAGCAACATCAGGCATTGGGGCCTTGTTCTTTTCAGCAGCTGGTATACTCCTGGTATTCCTCTTAGGTGCACTCTTGGGCTTGGGGGTAGCTTTGGGTGCTACTTTGGGCTTTGAAGTTGCAGCCCCTGACTTGATAGCATCACCCATCAGCTTTTTTGCCTTGGGTGCTGGTTCAGCAACCTCTTCTTCTTCCTCTTCCTCCATCATGGAAGGCTTTCCTATTACTCTGGCCATGGTCTTCTTGACCCTTTCCTTCCTATTCTTTCCTTCAGCAGCAGCAGGCTCTTTGGGTTGGGATTCCAAAGAAGCTTGAGTGGAGACTCTGGCTTTGGACATTGGTTGTCTTCCTGCAGGCCTTTTGATCTTCATTCCTGGCTTAACTGCTGTTGAGCTGTACTCCTTCTTGAGCACTTTCTTCTTTGAACTTGCCTCATCCCCAACTGCCACATAATCCTCATCCTCAAACTCTGAGGTCTTCTTCTTCCTTGTCCTTGTGGCAGCCTTGGGAAAATTGCTGGGAGTGCTTTTGCTCCCCTCATCTGAGCTGCTAGAGGGACTAGTGCCCTTACTCATGTGAATCTGCTCTTCTGACTTGTTCTGGCTGTCACATTGGTCTGACATGCTGCACACATCGATCGATGACCCCGTGAATAGTTATAGATGAGGTAGAGTGGATGAGCATCACAAAATGCAGAGATTTTTGCAAAGAATGATTCAAAAACTTAGTTTTAGTTTTCCATAGAAAGCATTTCGGATCTACCGATTTACAAACTCGGTGATACCGAAGCAGTTTTGGAACCTAAACTAGTGAACTCGGTCGAGCCAAAGTCACAGTTCGGCAACGAGACTGCTAGGGTTTCACAAAGTTTTAAAATCGGTCACACCGATTAGCAATTCTCGGTCAGACCGAGAGTTACCAGTGCAATGGCGTTAGCCAAATCGGTGGGACCGAGTTTTTCAACTCGGTGGGTCCGAGATGGTTTCGGCGGAAACCTAACCCTTAATTTTCGAATCACATCTATTCTAAGGATTGTTTTGATTGGATACAGGTGTTTCAATCATGGCAAGAAGCATTATGAACACAATGTGCTGAGAATCAGACGAGGATAGCACTGTGATCGAGTTCATACCCTAGTTCGGCGGTGAACTCGCTACGGCGGCAACGGCGGAGAAGAAATCCGTTGACGGCGGCGGAGACCAGCGACAGGAGGCGGCTGGCGACGAAGTCGACGATCCGGAGACCTAGTAGGCAGAGCGAGCTATGCGCGGGCGAAGAGTTTCGGAGAAAGTTTTCCATAATTTGCCCGTGTGAATATATAGTCTGACACTGTCGGTGTGACCGAGTAGAACAACTCGGTGGCACCGAGATGCATAACTCATATCAGTTCTGACAACTCGGTGTGACCGAAAAGTTCAAATCGGTTGCACCGATATGAAAACCTAGATCGACTTAGTAATCTCGGTATGACCGAAATGGATGAATCGGTCAGACCGAAAATCACAAAGAAGTTTTGGAAGTTTTAGTCTATGACGAATCAGGGACTCCGAGTGCTCCTCACACAGAGTGGTTCGAATCTAACTTGATCAAATTTTGTGATGTAGCATGAATTGAGTTTGAGACGAGAAAAGCATAGATAGCTAGAGAAGGTTCTTAGTCATTCTTGTCCATCCACTTGGCCAAAGAAAAAGAAGCCAATCAATCAAAACAACAAGTGGATGTCCTCGAATGAGTAAAATATGCAACCAACATGCTCACACAATAAAATGACAAATGAAATATTTGACAAAGCATGCACAACCAATTCTAGCATCTATCAAACAATTGGCGATGACTAGGTCATCTATATATGAGTATATTGACTTAGGAGTCAAATGAGAACATTTGATCATAGGTCATACTCATCGCTTAAGCTCAAGTGGGGTTACCACTTTTACATAAAGCATTTATGTGTTCACATCATTAGAGTTTCTTTGACTCAACTCTTAGAGTTAAGCTCCCCCTAGATGTGAGATCCCCCCTTAGAGGGATGAACTAACCTTGGGTTTTGTCGATGATGACTTCATGTAGGTGTTGAAGATGTGGATGCTCAATGTTGATGTAGATATTTTTGGAGCAAACCTTTGGAGTGAGTTGCACTTTCAATACCTACGTGGGTTAGTACCACAAGGAACAAACAAGAATATCCATAGACATAGAGTGATGCACACACAAAATGATGTCCATGAAAACATTAGGTTACCTTGTCCCTTGCCTTACCAACATGAGGGTTTGTGACTCCTTGAACTAGTGCAAGATATGGAAGATGATTGCACTTGTCCTTGCCATAATGATATGAGTGAAGAATGTTGGCGGAGTCACCCTCAAGAACTCTCTAGTTCTTCTTCTTCGGGATCCACATCATCTTGATGGGAATCCTTGGTGTGGTAGTTGTACTTTATGAAGTAGAACTTGACGTAGTCTTGGGAAGCCACTTGACCAAGGCCTTAGGTGCTTCTTCAAATGCATCAATCTCCTCTTGAAGCTTGTCCTTGCCTTTGTTCTTGTGGTCTTGTGGTGGAAGATCATCTTGTGCTTGTGTTCCCTTGAAGGAAGTAGGATCATACTTCTCTTGTTGAGGAACAAACTTTGTCTTGGGGTATTGATCTTCTTCCCACTCTACTCCATTGGCATTGAACTTTCGCTCAGAACCAACACCTTGATTCTTCCGGTGCCTTCCTTGCTTGCGTACAATTTTCTCTAATTGCTTACTCCCGGCAAGGCTCTTGTATACACCTTTCTCTATAATTCCCTTCAATAAGCTGTTTTCTTGCTCAAGAGTAACTTGGCTAAGAGGATCATTAGTGGAATCAAGAGAACTACTAGAAGCAACAATATTGGATTTAGCATTGTTATTGTTACTACTAGAAGAAGAATCTTTCTTGTTCTTGTTACTAGACTTGACTTGAGGCATGTAAGTAGATAAGAGTAAACGCTTGGCAATGTAAGAAGAACTTTTCTTACGGAGATCATCATTGATCGCTTTTAGGAACTCATGCTCTTGCTCAAGATTGAGCTTTTCAAAGCGTAACTTCTCATGAGCCCTTAAAAGTTCTCGATGATCTTCTAAGATAGTTTCATGAGCTAACTTAAGAGTGTTTAGTTCTTTAGTTAGATGCTCAATCTTCTCCTTATCATTGTCATTCGTTTCATCTTGATTAGCATGATTAATTTACGTTTCATCATAGTATTCATCACTAGAGTTGTCAACAAGTAAATCATCATCACCTAGCAAGTCATCTTCATCACTATTAAAATCAACATACTCGGGGTGTGTTACCTTAGGACCTTTGGCCATGAAGCATCTACCAATTCCTTCATTTGGTGAATCAAATATGTCGTAGGAGTTGGTTGACACAAGTGCTAGACCGGCAACACCTTCATCTTGAGTGTATTCGAGTCGGAGTGATAGCTTCTCTCGGAGTGATTATCTGAGTCGGAGCGGATACCCATTCACCAACGTGAGCTTGATGTCTTCGTTTTGTGTAGCTCTTTGATGACTTGTCCTTACTATCCGAATCCTTGCTTCTCCGTGAGGGTCTTCGCTCATAACGATCATCTCTACTCCTTCTCTCTCTTGGTGGTGATTCTTCTCTTCTACTTCTTCTCTTGGGAGAATCTTCTCTTCTTTTGTAGGGTGCCGTACACTCATTGGAATAGTGTCCGGGTCTCCCACAATTGTAGCAATTGCGCTCTCGGCTAGAAGATATTTTGTCATTGTAGGACCTTGACTTAGAGCTTCCTTCTTTGCTTCTACTCTTGTAGAATTTGTTGAAGTTCTTCACCATTAAGCTCAATTCTTCATTGAAGGTTTGTTTCTCACTTGATGATGTGGGAGCTTCACATGAGGCTTTGTAAGCACCACTTGACTTGTTGTGAAGTTCCTCCTTATCCTTGAGTGACATCTCATGAGCAACAATTCTTCCAATGACTTCCGCTGGCTTGAGATCTTTGTAATTTGGCATCATTTGGATCAATGTGCACACGGTATCATATTTTCCATCCAATGCTCTTAGGATCTTCTTGATGATGAATCATCGGTCATCTCTTCACTTCCTAAGCTGGCAATCTCATTTGTGATAAGAGCAAGCCTAGAGTACATTTCAGCGACACCTTCACCATCCTTCATTTTGAACTTGTCAAGATGACTTTGGAGCACATCCAACTTGGATTCCTTGACAGAGTCGGTACCTTCATGCATATCAATCAAAGTATCCCAAATTTCCTCTGCATTCTCAAGACGGTTGATTTTGTTGAATTCTTCGGGGCACAAGCCATTGAAGAGGATATCACAAGCTTGAGTGTTGTATTGCAGCATCTTCAACTCATCCGCATTAGCTTCACGGTTCGGTTCTCTCCCATCAAAGAATTCACCTTGCAAACCAATACACACAATAGCCCAAACGGCGGGGTTATGTCCGAGAATATGCATTTTCACCTTATGCTTCCAACTAGCAAAATTAGTGCCATCAAAGTAAGGACCTCTACAGTGATAATTTCCCTCGCTAGACGCCATACTCTCCTAGGTTGTGAAACCAAGGCTATGACCACCAAAAGCTATGGAAATCAAAGCAAATGGAGACCAAAGCTCTGATACCACTTGTAGGACCTTGAAGTATGTCTAGGGGGGTGATTAGACTACTTGACCAATTAAAAACTTAACATTTTCCCAATTTTAGACTTTGGCAGATTTTAGCTATCTTTGAACAAGTCAAGCAATCTTCACACAATTCAAGCAAGCATGCAAAGAGTATATAGGCAGCGGAAATTAAAGCATGCAACTTGCAAGAATGTATAGGGAAGGGTTTGGAGGATTCAAACGCAATTGGAGACACGGATGTTTTTGTCGTGGTTCCGATAGGTGGTGCTATCGTACATCCACGTTGATGGAGACTTCAACCCACGAAGGGTAACAGTTGCGCGAGTCCACGAAGGGCTCCACCCACGAAGGGTCCACGAAGAAGCAACCTTGTCTATCCCACCATGGCCGTCGCCCACGAAGGACTTGCCTCACTAGCGGTAGATCTTCACTAAGTAGGCGATCTCCTTGCCCTTACAAACTCCTTGGTTAAACTCCACAATCTTGTCGGAGGATCCCAAGTGACACCTAGCCAATCTAGGAGACACCACTCTCCAAGAAGTAACAAATGGTGTGTTGATGATGAACTCCTTGCTCTTGTGCTTCAAATGATAGTCTCCCCAACACTCATCTCTCTCTCTCACAGGATTTCGATTTGGTGGAAAGAAGATTTGAGTGGAAAGCAACTTGGGGAAGGCTAGAGATCAATATTCATATGGTTGGAATGGAATATCTTGGTCTCAACACATGAGTAGGTGGTTCTCTCTAACTGCAAGTTGGAAGTGTAGGTTTGTTACGATGGCTCTCTCCACGAATGAAGAGGAGGTGGAGGGTATATATAGCCTCCACACAAAATCTAACCGTTACACACAATTTACCAAACTCGGTGGGACCGAATCAACAAACTCGGTCAGACCGATTCAGTAAATCTAGTGACCGTTAGGGTTTTCGGTGGGACCGATATGCAACTCGGTAGGACCGATATGGTTAGGGTTAGGGAATAACGTAATCTCGGTAAGACCGATTACACCAACTCGGTGAGACCGAATTTGGTAATTAGCTAACCAGAGAGTTGGTCAGGTAAACTCGGTGGGACCGATTCGCTCTTTCGGTGGGACCAAAAAGTTACGAAAGGGAAACAGAGAGTTTACATTGCAATCTCGGTGGGACCGATCGCTCACTTCGAAACAGAGAGAATACAATCCCATCTCGGTGAGACCGAGATTCCTATCGGTGAGACCGATTTTCCTAGGGTTTGTGGCAGTGGCTATGACAATTGAACTCGGTGCCGCCGAATAGAAAGAATCGGTAGGGCCGAGTTTGACTTTAGGTTTAGGTCATATGTGGATGTGAGAAATTAGTGGAGGGTTTTGGAGCATATCACTAAGCACATGAAGCAAGAGGCTCATTAAACAACACCTCATCCCTCCTTGATAGTATTGGCTTTTCCTATAGACTCAATGTGATCTTGGATCACTAAAATGTAAAATGTAGAGTCTTGAGCTTTTGAGCTTGAGCCAATCCTTTGTCCTTGATATTTTGAGGGATCCACTTTCATCATCCATGCCATGCCATTCATTGAGCTTTCTTGAAATATTTGTCTTGGAATAGCATTAGCTCAATGAGCTATATGTTGTTATGAATTACCAAAATCACCTAGGGATAGTTGCACTTTCAGCAAGTGTTGGTGGCGACATGGCACCTCATCGCCGACGTCTTCTGCGGTGGCAGAACCACCCGTGGCGGCCAGCAGGGGCCGGCCCTGCCTTTCGGCGCCGACCAGCACCGCCCAAGCCACCCGGAGCCTCCGCGTGGCCACCCCCTCCCTGCATGCTTTGCAGAAGACATCACCGAGAGGCGCAGAGCGCGCTCTCTACCGCCGCCGAGCCCCGTGAGGCCGTTCCGTCGAGAATGTGGAGTAGCGCCCAAGTTTTGCCAAGCTTAGCCCCGAGATGGAACCAGTGAACCTATCCGCAGCTGCCCCGACCCCTAAACCGCCCGTTCAACCACTGCCTCGCCGTAATCACCGCCGGAGTAATCCCGATCGCGGCAACCGCCTCGGGCCGGCTATAAAAGGGGGCCTCGAGCTTGATCTCGACCAGGCATCACCCCTCCACCTCACCAGAGCCAGGCCTAGCTACTAGGAAGACCTCGGGGAGGCCTTCTTCCCCGACTCCGGACGCCCCGATCCGCTTCGGGCTACGACAAGATGCGCTCCGTTGAGAGCAACCCCGCCTCCCATACCTTGTCAGCCACCTCCTAGGGCACCCACACTTCTAACCCAGGCTCCAATTTGAAGTTTGCAGCCCTCCTCGACGAGATCCATCACCACCCGAATCACCTTCCGCCGGAGTAAAGGCCGCCATCGACGTGGTGCTCGCCGACGACCAAGTCCACCACCCATAGGTGCGGAAGGATTCAGTTAACCCGTAGGTACCCTCCTTTCCCCCTACCTCGCCGTGGATCGCCGCCGGCGACCACCGCGGCCCTCGGGCGCCGATGCCTTTGTTTTGAAATTCAAACCTGACGGGTGGGACCCCCTCGTCAGCTTTTTCTCTTTTTTAACCATTTTCTGAAAACGCCTTCGGGCAAAATACGCTTTCTAACTGAAACGTTTTTCCGTCTTTTTATAAACTACCCCCTGGAAACTTTCTGTTTCATTACAGATGAGTCCCTGGACTAAAACCTTAATAACTTTTAAACAAAAGATGATTTTGAATTGATTATTTTTATGTCATCTTTATTTTTCTGTCTAGTGTTTTATCATATTTATTTGAAAAATATTTGGAACAAGTTTTATGCACACACGGTATTTACGTTAGTATGCAATTTCTTTATACCGTAGGTATCGGAGGAGGTGACGGAGCCGCAAACTTCACCGAGCTAGACTCCGACTACTCCGAACCAGGGAAGCATGTTTGAACCTTTGATATGATGAGTGTTTTGCATGTTTGCTTGAGTAGTTATTTCATGGCATGTTTAATCTAAGCATCAGTGAGTGTTATAGTGCATGCAAGGCAACTACAAGTGAGCTTCGAAACTTGATGTGTCATTTGATGGGAGATAACATGATCATGTGGTGACATGAAAGGTGGTAAGATGGTATTGTTGAAGCATGCCAGTCTTATGTCAAACCGTATAACAACAGTGTTAACGTGGATCATCTCACGTTACCGTCTGTCCCCTTTTTGTTCTGCCACATGTTTTCTGCTAAGAATACGGTTTAGTAAGTTGCAAACCTCTTTCCACGTACACACAAAATAGAGGGGCCGTGATGAGGGTTCCATGGCCCTGGATTAAAGCCCGTCATCCGGTCAGGGGGCATGG
This sequence comes from Aegilops bicornis, assembly GCA_021605145.1. Taxonomy (NCBI): domain Eukaryota; kingdom Viridiplantae; phylum Streptophyta; class Magnoliopsida; order Poales; family Poaceae; genus Aegilops; species Aegilops bicornis. Next base: position 437,159,238 of record CM038671.1, on the reverse strand, counting down.
GTGTTTCCGGTTGGGACCGAGAGGGGGGCACCCCTTAGAGCGCGCGATATAAATTTGGTCCCATGCTATTCGAGGTTGTGGCCTCCCCGTCTTAAAGTTTTTCTTGAACGTTGCCTAGGGTGATTCCTGGCAGCGGAATGTGGAATTGGTGTGTACTGGTTAGATGTGTTTCTTCTAAAATACCATAAACGGAACTAGTCCTTTGTGACCATCAAATCCGTTAGCTGTGGTTAAAGAGTACAAACTCTGCAGAGTCAAAACCATTCGAGTAACCGTGTCCATGGTCAAGGACTGTGACCAACATATCAATGTCAGTATCAGTGTCAGTCGCAATGTCCGTCTCAGCGTCAGTCTCAGTGTCAGTCTCAGTGAAAATCTCTGGTGAATAAATAAGGGTGGTAGACTTGGATGAATGTTATTCCCATTAATGGACTAACCAATTTATTATTATGTACTGAGTATTTCCTTGGGATGATTTAAATTCATAAGCTACTTGAATTTGAATGATGAAATATAAGCCCTTTATGTGATGTTGCTCAGACGTCCGACTGTGGCATGCTTGTTCTTTACTTTTGATATAAGCCCTTTATGTGATGTCGCTCAGACATCCGACTGTGGCATTCTTGTTATTTACTTTTGATATAAGCCCTTTATGTGATGTCGCTCAGACGTCCGACTGTGGCACTCTTGTTATTTACTTTTGATATAAGCCCTTTATGTGATGTCGCTCAGACGTCCGACTGCGGCATGCTTACTGTTTACTTTCGATATAAGCCCTTTATGTGATGTCGCTCATACGCCCGACTGTGGCATCCTAGTCATTTACTTTCATTACAAGACCTTTATGTGGTGTCGCCCCGACGACCGACTGCGGCATGTTAATTTAATTTTACCTTTCGAGGCGTCGCTTACACACGATACATCTTCGACTATTTCTTTTTTGGATTTGGAGGACTACCGCCGACTTCCTTTTTTATTTTACATATAGTGCAATTTACTATCTGAGTGCGCATTACTAACCTGCTCATGTGCATCATGTTTGCATTTGTTATATCTTATGTCCAAACTGTCTTGCGAGTACATTCAAAGTACCCACCTGGCTTGTTGATCTGGCCAGATGTTGACGAAGGCGATCTTATGGATGAAGAGTACGATAGCGAGTCGGACGCCTAGAGGAGTCCCAGTCAGTCCCGTGCGATCCTGGAATTGGTCACTTGTATCGTATACGCTTCCGCTACCCGAATAAAATCATCGAGCCTCACTCCGGCGCTCGATGAGCTGTAAGATTAGGAGTCATGTCACCCGCTTCACTATGACATATCCACCACCACTTTTATTACGAGCCAGTAGTTATGCCACCATACCCTTGTGTTATATCCGCCTTTATGTATAATATCGACGTACTTGTAATAAATTGTTGAGCAGCCTCAGCTCAACCTTGTATAATATTTAGTACTTCTGGATTTTTGTATCAAGGATTTGTCTACTGGTAAGGAAGATTTTTTCTATACTGGTCTATAAAAGGGCGGTTTCTCAATAAATGTTTTATTGGAAAAACCGGTCCTGAAAACCTTGGTACCAGAGCCAGGATGACTGTAGGAAACCACTAGGTGCGATCGCTAATCGGTTATTAGCATCTTAAGTGCTATTTTAGCATTTTGCAAAACGTAGCAATTTTCTGTTAGTCATCATAAATTTATGATCTGACTATTCGGAATTTTTGTCTACTCAGTAGATGGCTAGCGGCGATCGTGAGTCACAGGTGTTCGCCAATGTACCTGAGGGGTTTATCAAGCTTCTCGCCTCCATCGTCAAGGTCGCGATTGGGCCATCGGCTCGTCCGGAATTCACACTATACCAGCACAAGATCAGCGACAACTTGTCTATGCACTAGGCCGCGGTGCAATTCAAGGGAGGGTGTTCTGAGTCACGCCGCTTCCGATTTGTGGGAAGGGCCATGCCTACGAAGAGGCATGCCATGCAGATGGCTGCCCGTGAGGCGATAGCTCGTCTCCGGGATGTTCTTCCTTCGATGAAGACTCATCGCTACCGCTACCTCCCATGCCACGTGCCATACACTTGTCACTATGCATTCGCTTGCCCAAGGGGAGAGAGAGATGAGGCTATTGAGATGCCTGTTGACTATCTCAAAGCTCATGAGGCAGGTTTTGATAACCTCGTGGACGACCTTGTAGCTGCTCGTATGGACTTCATGCAGGGTTGTTCCGCCAACAGGAGGGAGCTCCTCCACACAGCACCACCACTGACTTACGTCTCGTCCTCAGCATCCTATACACCTGACATCTTCGCCACCGCTCACCGCCTGCCTACCACTGAGGAGTTTGACCAAGTCATTGCTCCTACCCCAGTCCATGTTGCACCACCTGCCGCGCCCGCACCAACTCCTCAACTCAGTACCTCGCGTCTAGAGCCTATTAGTGAGGAGGAGGTTGAGTCTCCAGCATCACTGGGTCTTACCCTCGGCAGGCCGAGGGAAGTCCTTACCATCTCCGACTGAGTGTGCCTAGCAGCCGTGCGATGTACCAGCTTGTATGATATGTTGATATGTATATAGGTTGTGAGAAGTAGTTTGTGTGCACATCATGTAGGAACTGGGAGAAGTGCAGTAGCCTAAATAACATGTCAGGAATGTGTACGCACATCCTGAGTGATGTATTGTATAATTACGGCTTGCGTGTAAGATATGTACTGAGCGGTCCTTCTCCATGCGCAATCAAGTATTTTCCTGAAAAATGTTGGAGTTCTTAAATTTCCGCCTTTGCAAATTTTTTTATTTTGCCACTCAGTTTTTCTCATGAGTTTTACAAAAATACCCCAGAGTGGAAAATGCCTCGTCCTTGGACTCGTTCCATGCCAAGTCCGCCAGAAGAAAATTATGGTACGTAGACAAGTAACAATTTCACACAGGGGCAGTCAAGTCAGCAAGGCAGTGAAGCAACATTTTCTCAAGTATGCCGCCTTTATGAGCAAAGCCAGCAGCAGCATCAAGAAATGATGAACCATGTTATCAATATGGGAAATCACCGTGAAACATATCAGCAGCATTCCAAGTTGTCTGAACTACAAAAGACACGTCCCCCAACATTCTCTCACACTAATAGACCGCTTGAGGCCGATGATTGGCTTCGAGACATTGAAAGGAAATTAATTATTTCACAATGTTCAGACCGTGAGATGGTACTATATCCACCTCACTACCTCACTGGAGCAGCTGCATCATGGTGGGAGAATTTCCTACACATGCACCCCGATGAAAATAACATCACCTGGGAAGAATTTAAAGAAGGTTTTCGTGGGGCGCACATTCCCAGAAGCATTATGAAGATCAAGAAAAGGGAATTTGATGACCTCAAGCAGAGAAGCATGACAGTAACTGAGTACAATAGTCAGTTTACTCAATTATCTCGTTATGCCAACGAAGAGCACATGACTGAAAATAAAAAGATGGAAAAATTTCTGGACGGTCTAGCACCAGCACTTAAGTGCCAGCTGGTCGTACACACCTTTCCGGATTTCAAAACACTTGTGGAAAAAGCCATTACATTGGAAAATGAGCGCCGCAGCTTGGAGGATTTTCGCAAGCGCAAAAGGGACCAGACTACTCATGCTCGCAACAATTGGAACAAGACTGATTTTCAGAAGAATGGAGCAAACAAATCCACAACCAATGTTCCACGCCCAAACAAAAAAATTCATGCAAGGGACAAGGATTTTACATACCGTCCAGGTGTTACTTGCTACGCTTGTGGAGAGGAAGGGCACTATGCCAAACAGTGCCCAAAGCCAAGAAACTCAGCTCCCAAACCGAACAACGGTGGAAATAATTCAACACCCAAGCGTAACAACTTCAACCCCAATAACAATCACAAGAAGGGTCACTTGAACCATGTGGCCAAGGAGGAAGCACAAAATGCCCCGGATATCGTACTCGGTACGTTCCCTGTCAACACAATACCAGCCACAGTTGTGTTTGATTCTGGAGCTTCTCACTCGTTCATTTCAAAGAAATTTGCTTTACAAAATGATTTTTCGATGCTCCCCTTGGATAAATCCATGATCATCAAGTCCCCCGGGATTAAGCAAATTACTCAGAGTTACTGCCAAGGTGTGGTTATTGAGTTTGAGGGACTAAAGTTTCATGCAAACCTCATTGTATTGGAAAATAAGGGACTGGATGTTATCCTAGGAATGGACTGGTTAACCACCAACAAGGGATTTATCGACTGCTTCAATCGGACTGTAATTCTTACCCATCATCACGGGAAGACAATAAAAATTGCAGCTCAAGAAAGACAAATGTCACGACAACCAAGGTTGAACAAGGTGGACATTTCAGAGTTAAGCAAAGTTCCAGTGGTGTGTGCGTTCCCCGACGTATTTCCCGAAGAACTACCAGGCATGCCACCAGACTGGGAAATAGAATTCATCATTGAGCTAGCACCTGGAACCACACCCATTTACAAGAAGCCCTATAGAATGGCACCCTCCGAGTTGGTAGAACTAAAGAAGCAAATAAAAGAATTACTGGACAAAAGATTTATACAAGCCAGCTCCTCACCTTGGGGTTCATCAGTATTATTTGCCAAGAAAAAGGATGGGACACTGAGATTATGTATAGACTATCGAGCACTCAACATGGTCACCATCAAAAACAAATACCCGATGCCACGGATAAACGATTTGTTTGACCAGCTCGCACAAGTCAAGGTTTTCTCAAAAATTATTTAAGGTTGGGGTATCATCAATTAAAAGTACGGACAGAAGATATCCCCAAGACAGCATTCACCTCCAGATACGGACTGTATGAATTTACAGTAATGTCGTTTGGACTGACAAACGCCCCCGCATATTTTGTCCACCTCATGAACAAAGTGTTTATGAAAGTTATGGAAAAAATTGTTGTGGTGTTCATTGATGATATTCTGGTATACTCCAAGACACCATAAGAGCATGTTGAACATCTCAGGATTGTACTGGGAGAGTTAAGGAAACATCAATTATACGCCAAGTTCAGCAAATGTGAATTTTGGTTAAGACAGGTTGGTTTTCTGGGCCATGTATTAACCCAAGAAGGTGTTGCCGTAGACCCGGAAAAGGTCAAGGCCGTACTTGGCTGGAAACCACCAGCCAGTGTAACGGATGTACAAAGTTTCTTGGGAATGGCAGGATATCACCGAAGGTTTATTGAAGGGTTCTCCACCATAGCAAAACCAATGACTCAGTTACTCAAGAAGGATAAGAAATTTGTATGGATGAAGCTTTAGAAAAGTTTCCAAGAACTCAAAAGGAAATTAACAACAACACCGGTATTGGTTGTGCGGACATACACAAAAGTTTTGAGGCGTATTGTGACGCATCCCGGAAGGGCCTCGGATGCGTATTAATGCAAGAAGGCAAAGTAGTAGCATACGCTTCCAGGCAACTACGAAAGCATGAAGAAAATTATCCTACTCATGACTTGGAGTTGGCAGCAGACATTCATGCACTCAAAGGATGGAGGCACTTTTTGCTTTGGAATCGTTGTGAAATATATACAGACCATAAAAGCCTCAAATATATTTTTCACACAACCAGAACTCAATTTACGACAACGACGCTGGTTGGAATTAGTGAAAGATTATGATGTTGGCATTCACTACCATCCAGGAAAGGCGAATGTAGTGGCAGATGCTCTTAGTCGAAACCCCAGTTCGGGCAACGACAGTCTACCAAACTTGAGACCTGAATTTCAACAGGAGTTCGCCAAACTCAACTTGGTGATGGTCACGGAGGGCAATGTGTCAAATTTGGAAATACAGCCTACCCGAATAGAACGGATTAAAGAGGCTCAACATGGACACCCCAGCATCGAAGGCATAAAAAGAAAAGTGAGTTTGGGCAAGGCCTCAGAATTCATCATAGACGATAAGGGAATATTATGGTACGGAGATAGACTTAGTGTACCAAATATAGAAGACCTCAAACAGCAAATTCTAGCCGAAGGTCACACCGCTCCATATTCAATCCATCCTGGAGGGACCAAAATGTACAAGGACATTCAGGAAAAATTTGGTGGCACGGTATGAAAAGGGATATAGCCACATTCATTGCATGTTGTGATTCATGTCGGTAGCATTAAAGCCGAGCACCAAAAACCAGCAGGACTAATACAGCCAAACAAGATACCTGAGTGTAAATGGGACGAAATTGGAATGGATTTTATTGTCGGACTACCTCGGTCACGATACGGAAATGATGCCATATGGGTCATCACAAATAGATTGACTAAGGTGGCACATTTCATCCCAGTAAAGATGACCCACACCACTCAGAAGCTTGCTAAACTTTATCTCTCCCGTATAGTTTGTCTGCATGGAATTCCAAAGACTATAATATCCGACAAAGGCACACAATTCGTCTCTAGATTTTGGGATCAATTACAACAAGCTCTGGGAACTCAACTAGCATTTAGTACAGCATACCAACCCCAGACTGATGGACCAACTGAACGTGTGAACCAAATTCTAGAGGACATGCTGAGAGCATGTGTTCTCACCTATGGAACCAGTTGGGAAGAAAGCTTGCCATATGCCGAGTTCGCATACAACAACAGTTACCAAGCCAGCCTACAAATGGCACCTTTTGAAGCCTTGTACGGGCGGAGATGTCATACTCCATTAAATTAGTCAGACACAGGAGACAGCCGTATCTTCGGCCCAGACATGCTCAAGGAAGCTGAGGAGAAAGTTAGGCTAATCAGGGACCGACTCAAGATAGCTCAAAGCCAACCAAAGAGTTATTACGATCGAAAACATCGGGGAGTCAGCTTTGAACCCGGTGAATATGTGTACCTACGAGTATCTCCGATGAGGGGCCTGCAACGGTTCAAAGTTAAAGGAAAACTAGCACCAAGATTTATCGGACCTTCCGTAGAAGTTGCGCCGAAGAGGCACAAGAGCCTACCAGCCTAGACCTCCACCAAGAGTCTTGACGTCCACGACGTGTTCCACGTCTCACAGTTGAGGAAATGTGTAAGCAACCCAGAGAAGCATGTATCTCATGAGGACATTGACGTGCAACCAGACCTCACCTACAGGGAACGTCCAATAAAAATATTGGAGGAGTCTGAAAGGAGGACCCGTCAGAAAACAATTAAATTTTTCAAAGTTCAGTGGAGCAATCACACCGAGGATGAAGCAACATGGGAAAGAGAGGATTTTCTTCGGACAGAACACCCGCACCTATTTGAGGATCGGTTGAAATCTCGGGGACGAGATTTTTCCTAAGGGGGTAGGTGTTGTAACACCCCAAAAAATTTATTTGGTTTTATTAATTTCCTTTTTATGGAAAGGAGGTTATTTTTTTTAAAAGCCTCTCCTTCTCAAAACCTTTATGGCAAATATTTTATGTGTTCTTCTCAACATTTATTTTGGTCTTGAGGGCTTTTCATTTAGTGTTGACTCAACACAAATATTTTCTTTTAAAAAGTTTTAGAAATTCTTTCTTTTAAAAATAACCCTATGACTTATGGATTGATTCTTCCTCATTCAATTTTTTTTACCATGACCTAGGTTGAAAATTTTCTTCCAAAACCCCTCCCTCCACTTTGGGTCAAGTCAAATATCCAATCCCAGCAAGTTCAACCCATTTTTGATTTTTATTCTATTTATTTTATCATCAAAACAATTTCTGTCATTTATTTTGAACCTTGGTGATTTACAAAGGAACCACCAGATCCCTTTTGAGTTTTGGTCCCAAACAAACTCCTCTGACTAGTCCTTAGTACCCTCAACCTAGATCCATCAAGATCCACTTGTCCACAGTTCAAAATTGTCAAATTTTGCTTGCTGCAAGTTTCAACCAGATTTACCATTTTTGATGAAATTCATCATTTTTCTTCTCCAGAAATTCTGGGATAAACCAGGCAACCCCTAGATGCATTGAGAGGTCACCTCACCAAAGATCAACTCCAGAAGAAATTTCCACATGCCAAAAACATTTCATCGAACACCTGGCATGCACTGTTTCTGTCAAAATTCAGAAAAGTTCAGGTTTCAGTGTTCAGTTTCAGTCGACGGTGTCGTTTTCGTCAGAACCCGTCGACAATCTCACCAGTGTGCACGTTGGCGCCTTGCTCCCTGCTCCTTCTTCTTATCCAGTGCGCCGCACGATCATTTGGATGGGCGCAAGTGTCGGTGGTGATGTGGCACCTCATCGCCGGCGTCTTCTGTGGTGGCAGAACCACCCGTGGTGGCCAGCAGGGGCCGGCCCTGCCTTTCGGCGCCAACCAGCACCGCCCAAGCCACCCGGAGCCTCCGCGTGGCCACCCCCTCCCCTGTGCATGCTGCAGCAGATCCATCATGCCGAGAGGCGCAGAGCATGCTCTCTGCCACCGCCGAGCCCCGTGAGGCCGTTCCGTCGAGACCGTGGAGTAGCGCCCAAGTTTTGCCAAGCTTAGCCCCGGGATGGAACCAGTGAACCTATCCGCAGCTGCCCCGACCCCTAAACCTCCCGTTCAACCACTGCCTCGCCGTAACCACCGCCGGAGTAATCCCGATCGCGGCAACCGCCTCGGGCCGGCTATAAAAGGGGGCCTCGAGCTTGATCTCGACTAGGCATCACCCCTCCACCTCACCAGAGCCACGCCTAGCTACTAGGAAGACCTCGGGGAGGCCTTCTTCCCCGACTCCGGCCGCCCCGATCCGCTTTCTCGGCAAGATCCACTCCGGTGAGAGCAACCCCGCCTCCCATACCTTGCCAGCCACCTCCTAGGGCACCCACACTTCTAACCCAAGCTCCAATTTGAAGTTTGCAGCCCTCCTCGACGAGATCCATCACCACCCGAACCACCGTCCGCCGGAGTAAAGGCCGCCGTCGACGTGGTGCTCGCCGACGACCAAGTCCACCACCCACACGTGCGGAAGGACTCAGTGAACCCGTAGGTACCCTCCTTCCCCCCTACCTCGCTGTGGATCGCCGCCGGCGACCACCGCGGCCCTCGGGCGCCGGTGGCTCTGTTTTGAAATTCAAACCTGGTGGGTGGAACCCCCTCGTCAGCTTTTTCTCTTTCGAACCGTTTTCTGAAAATGCCTTCGGGCAAAATACGCTTTCTAACTGAAACATTTTTCTGTCTTTTTATAAACTACCCCTAGAAACTTTCTGTTTCATTACAGATGAGTCCTTGGACTAAAACCTTAATAACTTTTAAACAAAAGATGATTTTGAATTGATTCTTTTTCTGTCATCTTTATTTTCTGTCTAGTTTTTTATCATATTTATTTTAAAAATATTTGGAACAATTTTTATGCACACACGGTATTTACGTTAGTATGCGATTTCTTTATACCGTAGATACCGGAGGAGGTGACGGAGCCGCAAACTTCACCGAGCTAGACTCCGACTACTCCGAACCAGGCAAGCATGTTTGAACCTTTGATATGATGAGTGTTTTGCATGTTTGCTTGAGTAGTTATTTCATGGCATGTTTAATATAAGCATCAGTGAGTGTTATATTGCATGCAAGGCAACTACAAGTGAGCTTCGAAACTTGATGTGTCATTTGATGGGAGATAACATGATCATGTGGTGACATGAAAGGTGGTAAGATGGTATTGTTGAAGCATGCCAGTCTTATGTCAAACCGTTTAACAACAGTGTTAACGTGGATCATGTCACGTTACCGTCCGTCCCCTTTTCGTGCTGCAACATGTTCTCTTCTAAGAATACGGTTTAGTAAGTTGCAAACCTCTTTCCACGTACACACAAAATAGAGGGACCGTGATGAGGTTTCCATGGCCCTGGATTAAAGCCCGTCATCCGGTCAGGGGGCATGGGTGTTTTCGGTTGGGACCGAGAGGGGGGCACCCCTTAGAGCACGCAATATAAATTTGATCCCATGCTATTCGAGGTTGTGGCCTCCCCGTCTTAAAGTTTTTCTTGAACATTGCCTAGGGTGATTCCTGGCAGCGGAATGTGGAATGGGTGTGTACTGGTTAGATGTGTTTCTTCTAAAATACCGTAAACGGAACTAGTCCTTTGTGACTACTGAAATCCATTAGCTGTGGTTAAAGAGTACAAACTCTGCAGAGTCAAAACCATTCGATTAACCGTGTCCATGGTCAAGGACTGTGAGCAACATATCAATGTCGATGTCGATTGTCGGGTCTCAACGTCAACGTCTGCCGTCAATCTCGATGTCGGTCTCTGTGAAAATCTCCGGTGAATAAATAAGGGTGGTAGACTTGGATGAATGTTATTCCGGTGAATGGACTAACCAATTTATTATTATGTACTGAGTATTTCCTTGGGATGATTTAAATTCATAAGCTACTTGAATTTGAATGACGAAATATAAGCCCTTTATGTGATGTCGCTCAGACGTCCGACTGTGGCATGCTTGTTCTTTACTTTTGATATAAGTCCTTTATGTGATGTCGCTCAGACGTCTGACTCTGGCATTCTTGTTATTTACTTTTGATATAAGCCCTTTATGTGATGTCACTCAGACGTCCGACTGTGGCACTCTTGTTATTTACTTTTGATATAAGCCCTTTATGTGATGTCGCTCAGACGTCCGATCATGCATGCTTATCGCTTACTTTCGATATAAGCCCTTTATTGATGTCGCCAGACGTCCGATCGTGGCATCCTTGTCATTTACTTTCATTACAAGACCTTTATGTGGTGTCGCCTGACGCCTCGATCATGCATGTTAATTTAATTTTACCTTTCGAGGCGCCGCCTGCACACCGATCGGTCTTCACTATTTCTTTTTTGGATTTTGGGAGGACTACCTTTGACTTCCTTTTTTTACATACGGTGCAATTTACTATCCGAAAGTGCATTACTAACCTGCTCATGTGCCTCATGTTTGCATTTGTTATATCTTATGTCCAAACTGTCTTGCGAGTACATTCAAAGTACTCACCGGCTTGTTGATTTGGCGGATGTTGTGAAAGGCGATTTTATGGATGAAGAGTACGATAGCGAGTCCGATGCCTAGAGGAGTCCCAGTCAGTCCCGTGCGATCCTGGAATTGGTCACTTGTATCATATACGCTTCCGCTACCCGAATAAAATCATCGAGCCTCACTCCGGCGCTCGATGAGCTGTAAGATTAGGAGTCATGTCACCCGCTTCACTGTGACATATCCACCACCACTTTTATTACGAGTCAGTAGTTATGCCACCATACCCTTGTGTCATATCCGCCTTTATGTATAATATCGGCGTACTTGTAATAAATTGTTGAGCAGCCTCAGCTCAACCTTGTATAATATTTAGTACTTCTGGATTTCTGTATCAAGGATTTGTCTACTAGTAAGGAAGATTTTTCCTATACTGGTCTATAAAAAGGGTGGTTTCTCAATAAATGCTTTATTGGAAAACCGGTCCTGACAGGAGAACCGCCTCTGCTCCATAAACCATGAAAAAAGGCGTATAACCCGTAGATCTATTGGGTGTGGTATTGATACTCCACAACACAGAAGGTAACTCCTCCACCCAACAACCCGGCGTCTGTTGTAAAGGAACCATAAGCCGGGGCTTGATGCCTCTCAGGATCTCTTGATTGACTCTCTCCGCTTGACCATTAGATTGGGAGTGAGCCACTGATGACACGTCAAGCCGGATGTGCTCACGTTGACAAAATTCTTTCATAGCACCCTTGGAAAGATTAGTGCCATTATCAGTTATGATGTTGTGTGGAAAACCAAATTGGAAAATCACCTTCTTGATGAATTGAACCGCCGTAGCTGCATCACACTTACTGACTGGCTCTGCTTCCACCCATTTAGTGAACTTATCAACCACCACCAGAAGGTGGGTCTTCTTATCCTTGGACCTCTTAAAGGGCCCAACCATATCTAGCCCCCAAGTTGCAAACGGCCAAGTGATTGGAATCATCCTCAATTCCTGAGCCGGAACATGAGCTCGACGTGAAAACTTCTGACAACCATCACACTTTTTCACCAAGTCCTCAGCTTCAGCATGAGCCGCCAGCCAATAGAAACCATGATGAAAAGCTTTAGCTACCAAGGACTTTGAACCGGCGTGGTGACCACAATCTCCTTCGTGGATCTCACGCAAAATCTCACGGCCTTCTTCAGGAGATACACAACGCTGAAATGCCCCTGTTACACTGCAATGATGAAATTCTCCATTGACAATGGTCATTGAATTGGACCGCCGCATTATCTACCTGGCCAAAGTTTCATCCTTCAGTAACTCGCCCCGGTTCATATACGCCAAATATGGGACCGTCCAATCTGGGTTAACGTGAAGAGCCGCCACCAACTGAGCCTCCGGATCAGGAACAGCCAAATCCTCCTCTGTAGGTAGCTTGACCAACGGGTTATGCAAAACATCCAGAAAAACATTGGGTGGAACCGGTTTACGTTGGGAACCCAAACGGCTTAAAGCGTCCGCCGCTTCGTTCTTTCGCCGGTCCACATGGTCAACCTGATAACCTTTGAAGTGACCAGCAACAATATCCACCTCTCGACGATATGCTGCCATGAGCGGGTCCTTGGAATCCCAAGTACCAGACACTTGTTGAGCCACCAGGTCTGAGTCACCAAAGCACTTAACCCGGCTTAAATTCATCTCCTTAGCCATTCGAAGACCATGGAGTAAAGCCTCATATTCGGTTGCATTGTTAGTGCAAGGGAACATTAAATGGAGAACATAACAAAACTTATCACCTCATGGGGAAGTTAACACGACTCCAGCCCCCGAGCCCTCCAATTGCCTGGATCCATCGAAATGAATAGTCCAATAAGTATGATCCGGCTTTTCTTCCGGCGCTTATAACTCTATCCAGTCATTGATGAAATCCACAAGCACTTGGGACTTGATTGTCGTACGAGGCACACATTTTAACCCGTGAGGTCCAAGCTCAATGGCCCACTTAGCAACCCGGCCAGTTGCTTCTCTGTTTTGGATTATATCTCCCAAAGGGGCAGAACTGACCACAGTGATGGGATGACCCTGAAAATACTGCTTAACCTTCCGGCTTGCCATGAAAACTCCATACACCAGTTTCTACCAATGTGGGTACCTCTGTTTGGACTCAATAAGCACCTCATTGATATAATAAACCGGCCGTTGAACCAGATATTCCTTCCCAGCCTCCTTGCGCTCCACCACAATGGCCACACTGACAGCCCGGGCATTAGCAGCCACGTATAACAATAGCAGCTCTTTATCGATCGGAGCAGCAAGGACAGGTGCTCAGCTAACTGTTTCTTCAAGTCCTCAAAATTGTCTGTCTTTTTCATCATCTGATATAGAGGGATAGCTTTCTCTCCCAATCAGCTGATAAACCAGCTCAGCGCTGCAATACGACCCACGGTGGGCGCCAACTGTCGTGGGTTAGTCACGGCAGATGTCCTAGTGTGAGGACTTAGTCGTGGAGCCATCACAACGGGTTAGCTTAAAGGGGTTAAAGCGGGACAAAGGATGCAATGAGTTTATACTGGTTCGGCCCCTTGCGGTGAAGGTAAAGGCCTAATCTAGTTGATGTGGAATTTCTAGGGTTTCGATAACCAGGGAGCGAATCCGCTTGACCTGGCTCTCGAGTTGTTGTATGTTGTCCTTGAACCGCCGCCGGGTCATCCCTTTATATACACAGGTTGACGCCCGACGGTTTACAGAATCCCGGCCGGCTCATAAACGTGTCTGGCTCGGTTTCTATCCTTTCCTATCTTACAACACAAGTTACACACCTTATGGCGGTTTATGTCTACGGGCCCTAATCCGCCTTTGGGCCCTGGGCTTTTAGATCTCTACAGTAAAGCGCCATACTCCTTGTCTTCATGGGCTTCAATGTGGATAACTCATTACAGGTATAACCCAGCCCCTCCTGGGCAGTTTATACTCAGTAGTTATATCCCCAACACTTCCTTCTGTATCAGAAGTGAAGAAGACCAAGGCTGCTGAGAGAGAAGTGCTACCTCTTGAGCACTGTGTTAGTTTTCCCTTGAAGAGGAAAGGGTGATGCAGCAAAGTAGCGTAAGTATTTCCCTCAGTTTTTTAGGACCAAGGTATCAATCCAAAGAGGAGGCTACGCCACAGTCCCTCGTACCTACACAAAACAAATAACTCCTCGCAACCAACGCGATAAGGGGTTGTCAATCCCTTCACGGTCACTTACGAGAGTGAGATCTGATAGATACGACAGGATAATATTTTTGGTATTTTTATGATAAGATGCAAAGTAAAATAAAAGCAAAGTAAAAAAGCAAAGGAAATAACTAAGTGTTGGAAGATTAATATGATGAAGATAGACCCGGGGGGCATAGGTTTCACTAGTGGATTCTCTCAAGAGCATAAGTATTTTACGGTGGGTGAACGAATTACTGTTGAGCAATTGACAGAATTGAGCATAGTTATGAGAATATATAGGTATGATCACGTATATAGGCATGATGTCCGAGACAAGTAGACCGACTCACCTTTGCATCTACTACTATTACTCCACTCATCGACCGCTATCCAAAGATGCATCTAGAGTATTAAGTTCATGAAAACAGAGTAATGCCTTAAGCAAGATGACATGATGTAGAGGGATAAATTCATGCAATATGATAAAAACCCATCTTGTTATCCTCGATGGCAACAATACAACACGTGCCTCGCTGCCCCTCATCCTTTGGGAAAGGACACAGCAAGATTGAACCCAAAGCTAAGCACTTCTCCCATTGCAAGAAAGATCAATCTAGTAGGCCAAACCAAACTGATAATTCAAAGAGACTTGCAAAAATAACCAATCATACATAAAAGAATTCAGAGAAGATTCAAATATTGTTCATAGATAATCTTGATCATAAACCCACAATTCATCGGTCTCAACAAACACAACGCAAAAGAAGATTACATCGAATAGATCTCCATGAGAGAGGGGGAGAACATTGTATTGAGATCCAAAAAGAGAGAAGAAGCCATCTAGCTACTAACTATGGACTCGAAGGTCTGAAGTAAACTGCTCACACTTCATCGGAGAGGCTATGGTGTTGATGTAGAAGCCCTCCGTGATGGATGCCCTCTCCGGCGGAGCTCCAAAACAGGCCCCAAGATGGGATCTCGTGGGTACAGAAAGTTGCGGCGGTGGAATTAGGTTTTTGGCTCCGTATCTGATCGTTTGGGGGTACGTAGGTATATATAGGAGGAAGGAGTACGTGGGTGGAGCAACAGGGGGCCACGAGGGTGGAGGGCGTGCCCTGGGGGGTAGGCGCGCCCCCTACCTCGTGGCCTCCTCCTTTGTTTCTTGACGTAGGGTCCAAGTCTCCTGGATCATAATCTTCCTAAAAATCACGTTCCCGAAGGTTTCATTCCATTTGGACTCCGTTTGATATTCCTTTTCTACGAAACTCTGAAATAGGCAAAAAAAACAGGAATTCTGGGCTGGGCCTCCGGTTAATAGGTTAGTCCCAAAAATAATATAAAAGTGAATAATAAAGCCCAATAATGTCCAAAATAGTAGATAATATAGCATGGAGCAATCAAGAATTATAGATACGTTCGAGACGTATCAGGCATCCCCAAGCTTAATTCACCTTTCGTCTCGAGTAGGTAAATGATAAAAACAGAATTTTTGTTGTGGAGTGCTACTTGGCATAATTTCAATGTAATTCTTTTTAATTGTGGTATGAATATTCAGATCCGAAAGATTCAAGACAAAAGCTTAATATTGACATAAAAATAATAATACTTCAAGCATACTAACAAAGCAATCATGTCTTCTCAAAATAACATGGCCAAAGAAAGTTATCCATACAAAATCATATAGTCTGGCTATGGTCTATCTTAACCACACAAAGTATTTAAATCATGCACAGCCCCGATGACAAGCCAAGCAATTGTTTCATACTTTTGACATTTTCAAACTTTTTCAATCTTCACGCAATACATGAGCGTGAGCCATGGACATAGCACTATATGTGGAATAGAATGGTGGTTGTGGAGAAGACAAAAAGGGAGAAGATAGTATCACATCAACTAGGCATATCAACGGGCTATGGAGATGCCCATCAATAGATATCAATGTGAGTGAGTAGGGATTACCATGCAACGGATGCACTAGAGCTATAAGTATATGAAAGCTCAACAAAGGAAACTAAGTGGGTGTGCATCCAACTCGCTTGCTCACGAAGACCTAGGGCAGTTTGAGGAAGCCCATCATTGGAATATGCAAGCCAAGTTCTATAATGAAAAATTCCCACTAGTATATGAAAGGACAAAATGAGAGACTCTCTATCATGAAGATCATGGTGCTACTTTGAAGCACAAGTGTGGTAAAAGGATAGTAACATTGTCCCTTCTCTCTTTTTCTCTCATTTTTTATTTGGGCCTTTTCTCTTTTTTATGGCCTTTTTTCGTCCGGAGTCTCATCCCGACTTGTGGGGGAATCATAGTCTCCATCATCCTTTTCCTCACTTGGGACAATGCTCTAAAAATGATGATCATCACACTTTTATGTTCTTACAACTCAACAATTACAACTCGATACTTAGAACCAAATATGACTCTATATGAATGCCTCCGTGATGTACGGGATATGCAATGAATCAAGAGTGACATGTATGAAAGAATTATGAACGGTGGCTTTGCCACAAATACGATGTCAACTACATGATCATGCAAAGCAATATGACAAAGATGGAGCGTGTCATAATAAACGGAACAGTGGAAGTTGCATGGCAATATATCTCGGAATGGCTGGAAATGCCATGATAGGTAGGTATGGTGGCTGTTTTGAGGAAGGTTTATGGTGGGTGTAAGATACCGGCGAAAAGCGCGCGGTATTAGAGAGGCTAGCAATGGTGGAAGGAAGAAGATTGCGTATACCCCATGGACTCAACATTAGTCATAAAGAACTCATATACTTATTGCAAAAATCTACAAGTTATCAAAGCAAAGTATTACGTGCATGCTCCTAGGGGGATAGATTGGTAGGAAAAGACCATCGCTCGTCCCCGACCGCCACTCATAAGGAGAACAATCAATAAATAAATCATGCTCCGACTTCATCACATAACGGTTCACCATACGTGCATGCTACGGGAATCACAAACTTTAACACAAGTGTTTCTCAAATTCACAACTGCTCAACTAGAATGACTCTAATATCACCATCTTCATATCTCAAAACAATTATCAAGCATCAAACTTTTCTTAGTATTCAACACACTCATAAGAATTTTTACAAATCTTGTATGCTTAGCATATTAGGATTATTTAAGCAAAATACCATGCTATTTAAGACTCTCAAAATAATCTAAGTGAAGCATGAGAGATCAATAGTTTCTATAAAACAAATCCACCACCATGCTCTAAAAGATATAAGTGAAGTACTAGAGCAAAACTATATAACTCAAAAGATATAAGTGAAGCAGATAGAGTATTCTAACAATTTCCAAATCATGTATGGCTCTCTCAAAAGGTGTGTACAACAAGGATGATTGTGGTAAACTAAAAAGCAAAGACTCAAATCATACAAGACGCTCCAAGCAAAACACATATCATGTGGTGAATAAAAATATAGCTCCAAGTAAAGTTACCGATGGAAGTAGACGAAAGAGGGGATGCCTTCCGAGGCATCCCCAAGCTTTGGCTTTTTGGTGTCCTTAGATTATCTTGGGGGTGACATGGGCATCCCCAAGCTTAGGCTCTTGCCACTTCTTGTTCCATAATCCATCAAAATCTTTCACCCAAAACTTGAAAACTTCACAACACAAAACTTAACAGAAAATCTCGTGAGCTCCGTTAGCGAAAGAAAACAAAAGACCACTTCAAGGTACTGTAATGACCTCATTCTTTATTTATATTGGGGTTAAACCTACTGTATTCCAACTTCTCTATGGTTTATAAACTCTTTTACTAGCCATAGATTCATCAAAATAAGCAAACAACACACGAAAAACAGAATCTGTCAAAAACAGAACAGTCTGTAGTAATCTGTAACTAACGCAAACTTCTGGAACTCCAAAAAATCAGCCAAAATAGGACGACCGAGGCAATTTGTTTATTGATCAGCAGCAGTTGGAATCAGTCTGTAGTAATCTGTAACTAACGCAAACTTCTGGAACTCCAAAAAATCAGCCAAAATAGGACGACCTAGGCAATTTGTTTATTGATCAGCAGCAATTGGAATTAGTATTTTATCACGTTCTGGTGATTTTTAACAATTATTTTCGTGAACAGAAAGTTTCTGGAAATTTCTGCAAGATCAAATAACTATCATCCAAGAAGATCTTATAGGTTTAACTTGGCACAAACACTAATTAAAACACAAAAACACATCTAACCAGAGGCTAGATCAAATATTTATTCCTAAATAGAAGTAAAAAGCAAAAAACTAAAAATAAAATTGGGTTGCCTCCCGAAAAAAGCGCTATAGTTTAACGCCCCTAGCTAGGCATAAAAGCAAGGATAGATCTAGGTATTGTCATCTTTGGTAGGCAATCCATAAGTGGCTCTCATGATAGATTCATATGGTAATTTTATTTTATTCCTAGGTAAGTGTTCCATGCCTTTATTTAACGAAAATTGGAATCTAATATTCCCTTCCTTCATATCAATAATTGCACCAATCGTTCTAAGGAAAGGTCTACCAAGAATAATAGGACATGAAGGATTGCAATCTATATCAAGAAGATAAAATCTACGGGCACATAGTTCCTATTTGCAACAACAAGAACATCATTAATTCTTCCCATAGGTTTCTTAATAGTGGAATCCGCAAGGTGCAAGTTTAGAGAGCAATCATCAAAATCACCGAAATCTAGCAAATCGCACAAAGTTTTGGGAATAGTGGAAACACTAGCACCCAAATCACACAAAGCATAGAACTCATGATCCTTAATCTTAATTTTAATAGTAGGTTCCCACTCATCATAAAGTTTTCTAGGAATAGAAACTTCCAACTCAAGTTTTTCTTCATAAGATTGCATCAAGGCATCAACGATATGTTTGGTAAAAGCTTTATTTTGACTATAAGCATGAGGAGAATTTAGCACGGATTGCAACAAGGAAATACAATCTATCAAAGAGCAATTTTCATAATTAAATTCCTTGAAATCCAAAATAGTGGGTTTATTAACATCTAATGTTTTGATTTCTTCAATCCCACTTTATGAATTTTAGCATCAAGATCTAAAAACTCTGAATTTTGGGAACGCCTTCTAGGTAGAGATGGATCATATTCAGTCTCATTATTATCAAGATTCATATTGCAAAACAAAGATTTAATAGGAGACACATCAATAACTTTTAGATCTTCATCTTTATTTTCATAGAAATTTGAAGAACACGCTTTTATAAAGCAATCTTTCTTAGCATGCATCCTAGCGGTTCTTTCTTTGCACTCATCAATGGAAATTCTCATGGCTTTGAGAGACTCATTGATATCATGCTTGGGAGGAATAGATCTAAGTTTTAAAGAATCGATATCAAGAGAAATTATATCAACGTTCCTAGCCAATTCATCAACTTTAAGCAATTTCTCTTCAAGCAAAGCATTGAAATTCTTTTGTGAATTCATAAATTATTTAACACTAGTCTCAAATTCAGAGGGCATCTTATTAAAATTTCCATAAGAATTGTTGTAGGAATTACCATAATTATTAGAGGAATTGCTAGGATAAGGCCTAGGATTAAAGTTTCCTCTATACGCGTTGTTACCAAAATTATTCCTACCAACAAAATTCACATCCATAGATTCATTATTATTCTCAATCAAAGTAGAAAAAGGCATATCATTAGGATCAGAATAAATACTCTTACTAGCAAATAATTTCATAAGTTCATCCATCTTTCCACTCAAAACATTAATTTCTTCTATCGCATGCACTTTTTATTAGTAGATCTTTCAGTGTGCCATTGGGAATAATTAACCATAATATTATCTAGGATTTTAGTAGCTTCTCCTAAAGTGATTTCCATAAAAGTGCCTCCCGCGGCTGAATCTAAAAGATTTCTAAAAAGCAAAATTCAATCCGGCATAATTTTTTTGTATAATCATCCACAAATTCAAACCATGAGTAGGGCAATTACGTATCATTAACTTCATTCTCTCCCAAGCTTGTGCAACATGTTCATGATCAAGTTGCTTAAAATTCATAATATCGTTTCTAAGAGGGATGATCTTAGCGGGAGGAAAATACTTAGAGATAAAAGCATCTTTGCACTTATTCCATGAATCAATACTATTTTTAGGCAAAGATGAAAACCAAGATTTAGCACGATCTCTAAGCGAAAAAGGAAATAGCTTCAATTTAACGATATCATTGTCCACATCTTTCTTCTTTTGCATATCACACAAATCAACGAAGCTATTTAGATGAGTAGCGACATCTTCACTAGGAATGCCGGTGAATTGGTCTTTCATGACAAGATTCAACAAAGCAGCATTGATTTCACAAGATTCAGTATTGGTAAGAGGAGCAATCGGAGTGCTAAGGAAATCATTATTGTTGGTATTGGTAAAGTCACATAATTTGGTATTATCTTGAGCCATCATGACAAACAAGCAATCCAACACGAGCAAACAAAAAGCAAGCGAAAAGAGGCGAACGAAAAAGAGAGGGCGAATAAAACGGCAAGGGTGAAGTGGGGGAGAGGAAAACGAGAGGCAAATGGCAAATAATGTAATGCGGGAGATAAAGGTTTGTGATGGGTACTTGGTATGTTGACTTTTGCGTAGACCTCCCCGGCAACGGCGCCAGAAATTGTTCTTGCTACCTCTTGAGCACTGCGTTGGTTTTCCCTTGAAGAGGAAAGGGTGATGTAGCAAAGTAGCGTAAGTATTTCTGTCAGTTTTTGAGAAACCAAGGTATTAATCCAGTAGGAGGCTACGCGCGAGTCCCTCGTACCTACACAAAACAAATAACTCCTCGCAACCAATGCGATAAGGGGTTGTCAATCCCTTCACGGTCACTTACGAGAGTGAGATCTGATAGATACGATGATATAATATTTTTGGTATTTTTATGATAAGATGCAAAGTAAAATAAAAGCAAAGTAAAAAAGCAAAGGAAATAACTAAGTGTTGGAAGATTAATATGATGAAGAAAGACCTGGGGGCCATAGGTTTCACTAGTGGCTTCTCTCAAGAGCATAAGTATTTTACGGTGGGTGAGCAATTCTTTGTTGAGCAATTGATGTAATTGAGCATAGTTATGAGAATATCTAGGTATGATCATGTATATAGGCATGATGTCCGAGACAAGTAGACCGACTCGCCTTTGCATCTACTACTATTACTCCACTCATCGACCGCTATCCAGCATGCATCTAGAGTATTAAGTTCATGAAAACAGAGTAATGCCTTAAGCAAGATGACATCTTTGTAGAGGATAAATTCATGCAATATGATAAAAAACCCATCTTGTTATCCTCGATGGCAACAATACAATACGTGCCTTGCTGCCCCTCATCAATGGGAAAGCGACACCGCAAGATTGAACCCAAAGCTAAGCACTTCTCCCATTGCAAGAAAGATCAATCTAGTAGGCCAAACCAAACTGATAATTGAAGAGACTTGCAAAGATAACCAATCATACATAAAAGAATTCAGAGAAGATTCAAATATTGTTCATAGATAATCTTGATCATAAACCCACAATTCATCGGTCTCAACAAACACACCGCAAAAAAAGAAGATTACATCGAATAGATCTCCACGAGAGAGGGGAGAACATTGTATTGAGATCCAAAAGAGAGAAGAAGCCATCTAGCTACTAACTATGGACCCGAAGGTCTCAAGTAAACTGCTCACACTTCATCGGAGAGGCTATGGTGTTGATGTAGAAGCCCTCCGTGATGGATGCCCTCTCGGTAGAGCTCAAACGGGCCCAAGATGGGATCTCATGGAGTACAGAAGGTTGCGGCGGTGGAATTAGGTTTTTGGCTACGATTCGATCGTTTGGGGTAATGAGGTATATATAGGAGGAAGGAGTACGTGGGTGGAGCAACAGGTGGCCCACGAGGGTGGAGGGTGCGCCCTGGGGGGTAGGCGCGCCCCCCTACCTCGTGGCCTCCTCCTTTGTTTCTTGACGTAGGGTCCAAGTCTCCTGGATCATAATCTTCCTAAAAATCACGTTCCCGAAGGTTTCATTCTGTTTGGACTCCGTTTGATATTCCTTTTCTATGAAACTCTGAAATAGGCAAAAAACAGCAATTCTAGGATGGGCCTCCGGTTAGTAGGTTAGTCTCAAAAATAATATAAAAGTGAATAATAAAGCCCAATAATGTCCAAAACAGTAGATAATATAGCATGGAGCAATCAAAAATTATAGATACGTTGGAGACGTATCAAGAAGCAAAGATGAGAAAGGCGTCAGCTCCTCCTGTGTCTGAATCTGTGAAGAAATTGAAGATGGCAACATTGTCTTCAATTGTCATTCCAATTGATGTTATACCAAATTCATCAGCACCCCCTACTCGTAATCTTGAGAACCTTCAAATGGTTCCTTATTGGGTGGATTATCAAATCCCTCAGGCTGATGAAGATGATGAAGATACCCATTCTACTTCTACCACAGAGCAGATGGATGAAGATATTGAGGTTGATGCTGGTGTATCGATGCCTCAAGAAACTGTACATACTCCTCTGCAAGAACCATTGAGTGAAGAACATGAAGAGGAAGTGGATATTGATGGCGAGACAACTCCTCCAATCCATGACGAATATTGGGAAGCAGCTCACCCAAATTTGCCCCTCACCACTCCCCTCGCATAAGAGCCTCATGAAAGACATGCTGGCTCTAATGAAAGACAACCATCATTCCAGAATATTTCTGAAGAAATTCAACCTGTAGCAGCTGATGAAACTGCTCAAGATGACCCAATTGTTGATGTCATCAATGCAACACCTCCGTGCGCAGATTCCATCCCCTCACCAGACACTGATACGTCTTCGTCGTATCTATAATTTTTTATTGTTCCATGTCAATATTCTACAACTTTTACATACTTTTGGCAACTTTTTATACTATTATTGGGACTAACATATTGATCCAGTGCCCAGTGGCAGTTCCTGTTTGTTGCATGTTTTTTGTTTCACAGAAAATCCATATCAAACGGCGTCCACACGGGATAAAAACTGACGGAGATTTTTTTGGAATATATGTGAATTTTGGGAAGTGGAATTAACGCGAGACGATGCCCGAGGAGGCCACGAGGCAGGGGGCGCCCCTGACCCTCGTGGACACCCGTAAGGCGGTCGGTTCCCTTCTTTCGCCGCAAGAAAGCTAATATCCGGATAAAAATCATGTTCAAATTTCAATCCAATCGGAGTTACGGATCTCCGGGAATATAAGAAACGGTGAAAGGCCAGAATCAGGGAGCGCAGAAAGAGAGAGAGACAGAGAGACAGATCCAATCTCGGAGGGGCTCTCGCCCCTCCCATGCCATGGAGACCAAGGACCAGAGGGGAAACCCTTCTCCCATCTAGGGAGAAGGTCAAGGAAGAAGAAGAAGGGGGGCCCTCTCCCCCTCTCTTCCGGTGGCGCCGGAACACCGCCGGGGCCATCATCATCAC
This sequence comes from Aegilops bicornis, assembly GCA_021605145.1. Classification (NCBI taxonomy): domain Eukaryota; kingdom Viridiplantae; phylum Streptophyta; class Magnoliopsida; order Poales; family Poaceae; genus Aegilops; species Aegilops bicornis. The sequence goes on along the minus strand of CM038671.1, from coordinate 437,135,700 downwards.
CGCAATCTACACCAACAACTTCACCACCCTCATCACCAACTCTTCCCCCCTCTATGCAGCGGTGTAACCCCTATTTTACCCATTGTAATCTCTACTTAAACATGGTGCTCAATGCTATATATTATTTCCCAATGATGTATGGCTATCCTATGATGTTTGAGTAGATCCGTTTTATCCTACGGGTTAATTGATGTAGCGACCCGACCCGAATGGGTCAAGTCTCTGTGCTTAAGTGTCATCCCTGGATCGGTATGCTGACACACACAATACTCGAGGATTTATAACAAAGGTAAATCACATGTATAAAGTAACGTAAATACTATTACCTCAATCCATATAGCGGAAGCAACAAGGTTGTGGATTCCCATCAACACCAACGGCAAAGTTGAGTGTAGAAATCGTAACACTAACGTATCACTTACTCGTCGTCTGAAAAGTCTGCAACATGAAACGTTGTAGCCCAAAAACGGGTCAGCACATGGAATATGCTGGCAATGTAACACATAGAGAGTAATGAAAGAATAAGCTATACTACATGCATATATGGCTGGTGGAAAGCTCTATGGTTACAGTTTTGCGAAAAGCCAATTTTTCCCTACTGCAAAGGAATAAATTATTTAACTATCATGGTGGTTGTTGAACATTGAGAATGGTTGACAGCATCCTCAATCCCCATTAAAAGTACTCATTAAACCCAAACAAATTATATTAAGTAACGTGATGAGATCAACAGGATAATCCAAGAACTAGATACTCAAGATGTCCATAACTGGGGACACGGATAACCATGATTAGTTTATACACTCTGCAGAGGTTTGTGCACTTTTCCCCACAAGACTCGATCTCCTCCGCTTGATTTCTCGCACTACAGGATGTTTGAGAAACGGATGACCGAGACATAGTCTTTTAGAAGTGCTAGCACCTTACATGTGGGTAGACCGTACCAACCTACAACCCCTACATCTGCTAGTCTACCCGTAAGAGTTCGCACAACTTAGTCAACTATGCTAGAGCCCATAGTAGCATGTGGTTGCACACGGAAGTTTCTAGCATGAATAATCTTATGACCCCTTTGAGCCTGGGTGGCGGACCGTAGGATGATCACACGATATATCCCCGGGATCTCCTAGGACAACACTGGTATATCCCCAGGTGTCCGGGCAAGTCCACTGGTATATCCCCAGGGTGCCCCTAGCAATCCACCCAGATGTGTATTTAAGTTGCCGCCTTAAGTTGAGCCATTAAATAACAATCTCACATCTGTCATGGATTTCACTCATACCCAAACCACGTCTACGAGCATAGCATACCAATATAAGCAACGCGTAGAAGTAACTCCCAAGGGTTTGATAATAACAGGGCAATAGGTTCCTACCTCAGCAACTACTTCCCAATACCCACATGTTATCAATCCTACTCATGCAATGTTTGAGGGTTGAAACTAATGCATAAAAACTGGGTAGTAGAAAAGGTATGATCAAAGTGTTACTTATGCGCAATGTTGATGAAGGTGATTCAAGACTCAAAATCTTGATAGCTCTACTCGTCACACTCCGGTCAATCTATCGTAAGCAATCAATAGTAACCACACATAAGCAATCACTCAAAAGATTAGAAAGAACGAAAAAGACGATTCGAAAAACATCAAAGCCAAGAAAATAACTCTTGCAACATAAAACAATTTCTAACAGTACCAAAATGTAGTCCTTGAACTTATCATCGGGCTTCTGATCATTATTCCAACTTCCAACTTCCTAGTATTCTTAAATCCATCCAATTGTACTGTCTTCCTTCCTTCTATTGGCACCAAACTAGGACATGATTACTCAGACTCATCATGGAATTTCCATTGATCCATATTTCCAACATCATACCTCCTTTATATCCAACAGTAATTCATCTCTTCATCCTCGTGGGATATCCCACATACCGAGATAAAAACTTATACTTATGAAGTCCATACTCCACTTCATGGAACATCATTATCCTTTCCAGGGTCAAGCGTCCTTACAGGGGAATATTGGCCATCTCTGCATGGCACTTATTCAACTGGGAAACGGGAAACACATCATGAACTCCTGACAATCCATCGGGTAATTCCAACTTGTAGGCCACTACTCCCATACGCTCCAAAACTTGGTATGGTCCTACAAATCTCGGGGCTAACTTTCCCTTAACTCCAAATCATTTAACTCCTCGCAGAGGGGACACACGAAGACATGCTCTGTCTCAAATTTCATAGACTACCTCCTTGCGTTTTTGAGTCTGCATAACTCTTACACTGCTCGACCGAGCTACCTTCAGTCTATCTTGAATCAACTTAACATTCTCTTCTGACTCTTTGATCACATTTGGTCCAAACAACTGACGGTCTCCAACTTCATCCCACATCAACGGTGTCTGGCTCCTTCTCCCATACAAAGCTTAAAAAGGGGCCATCTCCAAACTAGCTGGGTAACTGTTGTATGAGAACTCCGCGTAAGGTAGATTATCATCACTACTAGATCCATAATCTTGCGCACAAGCAATCAACATGTCCTCCAGAATCTGATTGACTCTCTCGATTTATCCATCTGTCTGCGGATGAAAGGTCAGATCTTGAACTCTAGCCTAGTACCCAAAGTGCAGTGCACTGATTCCAAAACTTTGAGGTAAACCGTGTTCCTCACGATGGTCCTCGGAACTCCATGCGCATATACGATCCTTGTCAAATATATCTTGGCCAACTTCGCACTTGTATAGGTGGTTTTCACTGGGATAAAGTGAGCCACTTTGGTCAAGCGAATCAACTACTACCCAGATAGAATCATATCCCGACCAGGTTCTGGGAAATCCAGTAATGAAATCCATGCCAAGCTTATCCCTCTTCCATTCGGGTATCGGCGTAGGCTGTAGTAATCCTGCTGGCTTCTGATGCTCTGCTCTTACTCTCTCCGGCATACATCACATACGACTACATACTCGACAATATCCTTCTTCATACCAGTCCACCAGAAACACTCCTTCAAATCCAAATACATCTTGGTGTTTCCAGTGCGAATCGAGTATGGTGAGTCATGAGCCTCCTGAAGTATTAACTTCCTGATCTTGCATTATTGGGTATATGTACCCTGTCCTCAACCATAAGGTGTCGTGCTCATCCTTACGAAAACCTTTGGACTTTCCTTTGCTCATCCTCTCTTTTAACTCAGCAATCTCTTTGTCATCCTTTTGAGCTTCACGGATCTTTCTCAACAATGTAGACTGAACTTCCATTGCTGCAACAAAACCTTTGGGAACAATCTCCAATCGAAGTTCCCTGAGATCCTCGGCTAACTCCTTTGGTAATCCCCACTTATGAGGGTATTCATCCTGGAGTTCTTTAGGGTTGTGTCCTATTTCTCCACAAAGCTTGCATGCACTTTCTCCATATCATTTCCATAAGGCTTCATTCTCTGGGACACAAACCGAGACTTTGGCAAGGTCAACTTAAATTCCTTCCAAGTGGTTACTCCTTGCCATCCATTGATGGTTTGGTACAACCTCCACCAAGTAGCAGCACCTCTTTCAAAGCATTGAAGGGCGTGCTGGGTCATATCATTTCCGGCTATAGGGTTATTTTCCATGCGATCCTCCATGTTCTGAATCCATCGGTTGTCTCCAATTGACTCATCGGTCCAGAGAGTACAAGCTCATCTCCATTCATCCTCTATGGGGTCCATGGGTTTTGGGGTGGGATAAGAGAGATAGAGAGGGATGCACACAATACAAACAAAAAAAAATTAAAAAGGCAGATTTTATTGTGGCTGCCGGAAAAACATCAAACAAATGACAACTCACAATCGTCGCATCTAACGCAGGTATATAATAGGGGTTTGGGCTTCTAATGGTCGATAAATCTTCAAAGTCATCAAACTCTTCAAGTCTTGTTCATGTCTCCGATGGCTTCTTCCGATCATGCTTGTTCTTCTAAAATTCTTTTGCTAGATCATCTCTGTTGACGCAGAGTCTCTCGTGACGTCCTTTAATATTCTGGAGTTGCATTCCAAACTTCTGGATTTCATCAACCTCGACATGAATGATGATCCTACTGTCCTTCAATTCCTGACGAATCTCTGGTACCTCCGGGTTTTGCTTCTCCAGCTTGGCTACTTCAGCTTCCGGTTCCTGAGTTCTTCACCAATTGCCTTCTTGTCAAAATATTGCTTCTTGTAGGTCCATCTTAACTTCCTGATGTAACACTCCAGATCCTGGTGATACACCAGCCATGTTAAAACTGCATCCTTCGCTGACAGATGCTCCTTCAGCCTTCTACCATCCAATCCTTCCATGCATATGCATGCTTAACTCAGCACGATGATAATAGCATATATGGACGATAACATCATGGATAGCGTGCTTCTGCTCTTGTTACTGACATGAGCTGTAGTTCCATAATTGATCTCTCATGTCTTGGGTTTTCCTTGACAAAACTTTGAGTTTCTAACTCTCCATGTTCCGGTCTTTCTCCAATACACCTTAATCTCGGGTATTGACAGCTTCCACAGTCTGACAAGTTCCATAAGTATAGCCTTCCTTGGTCATACCAAAACTGGAAATTCTTCATATTCTCCTAGTCTTCGAAGTCTTTATCCGTCGTACTTTCCATTTACACGGTAAAATCCTCTTCATTCCAAATGGTCTTAGTTGTCTGATATCTTGTCTCCTTGGAGTGGTCTCATCAGCTGAATCTTCATGGTCAAAAGGGAAAGGGGTATGGTCTCACTAAAAGAGATTATTTGAATAAGCTCAGAAGAGAAGAGAGGTAAGAGATCTTTTTGAAAATGAAGTTGTAGAGAAAAATCTTTCCTATGGGCTTGTCAGTTTCTAGGGTCACGTCCTACAGTCAACATGTGCTCGATACCATCTTGTAGCGACCAGACCGAATGGGTCAAGTCTTCGTGCTTAAGTGTCATCCTGGATCGGTATGCTGACACACACAGTACTCGAGGATTTATAACAGAGGTAAATCACATGTATAAAGTAACGTAAATACTATTACCTCAATCCATATAGAAGCAACAAGGTTGTGGATTCCCATCAACACCAACGGCAAAGTTGAGTGTAGAAATCATAACCCTAACGTATCACTTACTGTAAATGCGAAAAGTACGCAACATGAAACGTTGCAGCCCGAAAACGGTCAACACATGGAATATCTTTGGCAATGTAACACATAGAGAGTAATGAAAGAATAAGCTATACTACATGCATATATGGCTGGTGGAAAGCTCTATGGTTACTGATTTTAAAAGCCAATTTTTCCCTACTGCAAAGGAATAAATTATTTAACTATCATGGTGGTTGTTGAACATTGAGAATGGTTGACAGCATCCTCAATCCCCATTAAAAGTACTCATTAAACCCAAACAAATTATATTAAGTAACGTGATGAGATCAACAGGATAATCCAAGAACTAGATACTCAAGATGTCCATAACCGGGGACACGGCTAACCATGATTAGTTTATACACTCTGCAGAGGTTTGTGCACTTTTCCCCACAAGACTCGATCTCCTCCGCTTGATTTCTCGTTTTCTGAGGATGTTTGAGAAACGGATGACCGAGACATAGTCTTTTAGAAGTGCTAGCACCTTACATGTGGGTAGACCGTACCAACCTACAACCCCTACATCTGCTAGTCTACCCGTAAGAGTTCGCACAACTTAGTCAACTATGCTAGAGCCCATAGTAGCATGTGGCTGCACACGGAAGTTTCTAGCATGAATAATCTTATGACCCCTTTGAGCCTGGGTGGCGGACCGTAGGATGATCACACGGTATATCCCCGGGATCTCCTAGGACAACACTGGTATATCCCTGGGTGTCCGGGCAAGTCCACTGGTATATCCTCAGGTGCCCCTAGCAATCCACCCGGATGTGTATTTAAGTTGCCGCCTTAAGTTGAGCCATTAAATAACAATCTCACATCATCATGGATTTCACTCATACCCAAACCACGCCTCTGAGCATAGCATACCAATATAAGCAACGCCAGAGAAGTAACTCCCAAGGGTTTGATAATAACAGGGCAATAGGTTCCTACCTCAGCAACTACTTCCCAATACCCACATGTTATCAATCCTACTCATGCAATGTTTGAGGGTTGAAACTAATGCATAAAAACTGGGTAGTAGAAAAGGTATGATCAAAGTGTTACTTGCCTGCAATGTTGATGAAGGTGATTCGCACTCAAAATCTTGATAGCTCTACTCGTCACACTCCGGTCAATCTATCGTAAGCAATCAATAGTAAGCACACATAAGCAATCACTCAAAAGATCAGAAAGAACGAAAAAGACGATTCGAAAAACATCAAAGCCAAGCAAATAACTCTTGCAACATAAAACAATTTCTAACAGTACCAAAATTATGTGAATTTGGCCTTATCAGAAAGTTTAGGTCAAGAGCTTCGATTTGCAAAAAGAATCAACTAAATCGGAGTTACGAAACTCAAGTTATGATCAAACGAAGTTTGAATTCAAATCTGATCTAATTCAAATTTTAAATCTTTCAAAAACATGTTTGAGTTGGATTACTGGATAGAGGGGATCATAACGAAGAAGTGGGCGTTGGTTTCATTGAATTTGGACTTACGAGTGAAAAGTTATGAGGGTTTGAAGATTAGGGACTAATCTGTGAAGAAACTAATTACATACGGGTCCCTGGCAGAAAACTAAAATAACACGAAAAGGCTATTTAGCGAACGTTCGCTAAATAACGGAAAAACCATTCGGTGCAAACCCTAACTAACGAACGTTCACCGAATAAGAAAAAAACGTTTAGAGAAAAAACAAAAGGATCTGGATCCTTAGATCCAGATCGGACGGACGGGGCGGGGCGGCGGTTGCACAAGGGCGGCGGGCGAACTCGGCGACGCGGGAGAGCGGCGGCGGCTCGGCTCCGGTCGGGGCGGTGGCTCCGGGCGTCGGGGAAGGCGGCGAGGAGCACGGGAGGAGGCGCGCGTGAGCAAAGTGCAGTGGCGGCGACAATGGTGGTCGGCGACGACGGGCGGCGGATCTCGCTTGAGTTCCCGAACTCCCATGAAAAGGAAAGGCAGCGATGCTAACGAGGGAAGAGAGGCGGGCCGGGCCTCGGTTTTTATGGAGGAGGCGGCGAGGTGGCGTGCGGGAGGGGTAGAGGAGGCCGAGTGGCACGGCTGCCGAGGTCGGGCGGGCGCGTGGGCGGCGTGACTTTAGCGGAGTCCCGCTCGGGGACGGGGGAGGCGAGCGGTGCGGCTGGGCTGGGCCTTGGCCTGGCCCGATTGGAGCTGGGCCGGCCCAGTCGGCGGAAGAGAGAGAGAGAGAGAGAAAGAGAGAGAGAGAGAGAGAGAGAGAGAGAGAGAGAGAGAGAGAGAGAGCAGTGCTGGGCTTCGGTCTGGCACTGTTCGAAGAGTTTTTTTTTAAACAAAATTTTCAGAGAACTAAAATAATAAAAACAAAATAACTAAAACTTTTATATAGGCATATAATATACCAAAATTTGCAGAAAAAGATTTTCTACAACCTGGACATTTTTATAATGCCAAATAAAATCCACACAAATTCAGATAATTCAAAGAGTGCTACTGGTCTAATAAAATCCAATAAAAATCATTTTAAAAATACCAAAATTAATTCAAATTTATTTCTCACAATTTTTGTGATGTAGGGAATCATGTTACCCTATTTTCCATATATTTTATTTTTGGAGAAAAATAATTTGAATAAAACTCAAATAACTCCAAATTGAAAATAAATTCAAAAGAGCTTTGAATGTAATTCTTTTAAACTCCCAACTCATATTTCATATGTTTTGGAGAAGTCATTTTATCTTCTCTCATGAAAATCATTGAGTTGCTTGAAGTTTATGAATTGGAAATAATTTCAAATGAAATTCAAATATTTTCAACACCCCTTGTCATTTAAATAAATGGAAGAAGTCATGTCATCTTCTCTCCAGAGTTTTGTGATGAAAAGAATTTGAATTCCCGAAGAGCATAAAAGCAAAATGAAAGTTTGGGAAAGTCCTTTTATTCCCTCTCATTCAACTTTCAGAAAGTTTCAAATTCACTCACTTTCAGTCAATCAATCAAACAATCAATCAAAACTATCTATTTATTATAACATTCCAAATTTTAGAATTTTGGGATGTTACAATTGATGATCGTGATTGGTTTGAGTTGCATGTTTTATTACTGGTGTTGTCCTATGGTGATCTCCGTGTCACGCAAGCGTGAGGGATTCCCGCTGTAGGGTGTTGCAATACGTTCATGGTTCGCTTATAGTGGGTTGCTTGAGTGACAGAAGCATAAACCCAAGTAAGGGGGTTGTTGCATATGGGATAAAGAGGATTTGATGCTTTAATGCTATGGTTGGGTTTTACCTTAATGATCTTTAGTAGTTGCGGATGCTTGCTAGAGTTCCAATCATAAGTGCATATGATCCAAGAAGAGAAAGTATGTTAGCTTATGCCTCTCCCTCAAATAAAATTGCAATAATGATTACCGGTCTAGTTATTGATTGCCTGGGGACAAATAACTTTCTTGTGTGACAACAAGCTCTCTACTAAAACTAAATTAGTTGTGTCTTTATCTAAACAGCCCCTAAATTTTATTTACGCACTCTTTATTATCTTGAAAACTTATCCAACAACTCCTACAAAGTACTTCTAGTTTCATACTTGTTCGAGGTAAAGCGAACGTTAAGCGTGCGTAGAGTTGTATCGGTGGTCGATAGAACTTGAGGGAATATTTGTTCTACCTTTAGCTCCTCATTGGGTTCGACACTCTTACTTATCGAAATAGGTTACAATTGATCCCATATACTTGTGGGTTATCAGACACCGATACAGCCACAACAGCCAGTGCTGAGGAAGTTGCGAAATCTCTTGGAATTACAGATCCAAATGATTCAAACGGCTCTCCAAGGCCTATCTTTGATGTGATATCAAAAAGGCAAAATCTTCAACCCATCCCCGTAACGCCCAAGGTTGGCAAAGGCCTCAGATGACCAGCATTTGATAGTGCCAAATTCTTCAAAGAGAAGAATTTCTTCATTGGCGAGTCACCCTATGACTCTGCCAAATTCCAGTGTCTGAGGTTTTGGACAAGAACGCAGATGAATTACTATGCTTCACTCCTATTCGACAAGAACAAAGTTTTCCCGCATCACCATATTCCTCATGTGGATATGGAATCAATTCCCTGTTTCCGGCCAGTCTTGGTCGTTCTTCATGATGCCAGACTACTCAACTTCTGCACTAACGTCTGCGACTGGAATGAAGAACTCATTCTTCAATTCTATGCAACTGCACATTTCTCTGGCAATGCTGACGACACTGCAACTTTGGCTTTGGATTGGATGAGTGAAGACACTCACTACAAAGCACCAATTAACGAATTACTTCGTGCTCTTCCAGTTGATCCACCCCTAGAAGAAGCAAAGGAAATATATGAAGAACCTAAGCTGCCCAACCATCGGATGCAAGTACTGATGAAGCCAATGGCTGAACGAAATGATGCCCGGACAACCTTCCTAGTGAAGGATTTGCTTTATGTGCCGAAGACTGTCTATTGCATTTTGGCAAAGACCCTCAGCCCGATCAAAGGTCACAATTCTAACACTGAAGAAGTTGTGGGAGTTATGAAGAATTTGTTGTTCCACATCAGTCATGGAACTCCCATCAACATTCATGATTTCTTCGTGAGAACTTTGGTCACTATGGCTCAGTCAACTTATGAATTTAAGCCGTACGCACCATGGATTATGAGATTCATTAGATCCCAGTCTTCAATCCACTACAAGGCTGATGGTCAAAATCACTTGAGCTATTTGCCTGAAGTTGACATTCTTCAAAGCACTCTGTCCACGGTACCAGGCAAAGGCAAGACCGTCATTGATGAAGGAATTAGTCCCCTTGATGGACAATTCCATCAGCCTATATCCAGCTCCAATGTTGATGAATCTGCTAGCCAGGATAGTGCAGCAAAAGCTTCAAGGCCATTCACTTCAGCTGAAGCACCACGTGTCATGACTGACCATGAGCTGCTTATTATTCTTCATCAGAAAGTTGACAAGCATCATCACCGGGTTAAGCATCAGTTTGCTGTTGTACAAGCCAACATGACTGTGACGCATAACGCAGTGCGCAGAAAACCGCTACAATCTTCATGACATATTTGACAGATCATGGGCCATTCTCTCACATTTCAAATCCGATGACAAACTTGCTACTATGGAATTTCAAATGAACTTTGACTGGGCTGAACCGCCAAGGAGGAAGTTCAAGAAAACTTAAGCTCATCCCTTGATGTCGAGTTCAGAATCTTCATCATGCTCCACTGATGAAAACAAAGTTGTTGAAGACACTGCTGTTGTTCCTTCTGCATCGCTCGACCCCAACAATGCTGGCGCTCCCATGACCTCTCCATGATGTTTTTCTTCATGGGCACTAGTCCTCAGATTCCTCTCCTTTTGGGCATTTTATGACAAAGGGGGAGAAGTCTGTGTTAGTCTTCAAGCAGGTCGTTATTTGGGTTGTTTTTTCTTAAGTCGCAACTCTTGAACTTTTTTGGATGTGCTCTTTGATGAGTTGTAACTTAATAATTGTTTGTTGTCTGACTCTTTTGCTACATTTGACGTACATGCTCTGATCTTAAATATATCTGCTCATGCATGCACATTTCTTCACACACCAATCTTAATCATGCATTCATACTCTTTAAATATCTTATGATCATGCATGATTGGATTCCAAGATATAAGGGATATATCCACAATTTCAACCTGCCATGTGCCTTTGCAATCCAAAGCAAATTCCTCATATGCACATCTTCAGGGGGGGTCCCCAATATCTTGTAACCAATTTCCTCAAACTCTGTACTTACACCTTAATTATTTTTACTCCCGTTGAAAACCTAGCCAATTTGTCATCAATCGCCAAAAAGGGGGGGATTGTAAGTGCATCCCTTAGTGATTTTGGAGTATTGAAGACAAATAGGTTGAGGAACTAATGTGTTTGTGAGATTACACAGGAGAAAGAATCCATGAAGATTTGGTTTAACACATGGAAGACGACCCCTAAAAATGGATTTCTTCAAGTGAAGAATTTGCTGATGAAATTGGTACGACCTTTGAAGGAATTGATGTGAAGACTTTGAAGCTTGAAGACTTTGTTTTCATAGTTTCTTTTCTTATTATTTGAGTCATAGGAAAAATTGTACTATTAAAGGGGGTCTAGGTGAAACATATTTCATTTTTCCAAAGTGATGCTCAAACTTACTCAAACCCATACACAAAAGTCGCTTCGAGTGAAGCCTTTGGAAATCTCCAGTATAGCTGACACATTTGCTAGAAACAGTGACGAAGTTCATCTGGTCACTAAAGAATTTGGTCACGCTGAGGAGTTAGGAGTACGCTGATACGTCTCCAACGTATCTATAATTTTTGATTGCTCCATGCTATATTATCTTCTGTTTTGGACATTATTGGGCTTTATTATTCACTTTTATATTATTTTTGGGACTAACCTATTAACCGGAGGCCCACCCCAGAATTGTTGTTTTTTGCCTATTTCAGAGTTTCGCAGAAAAAGAATATCAAATGGAGTCCAAACGGAATGAAACCTTTGGGAACGTGATTTTCGGAACGAACATGATCTAGGAGACTTGGACCCTACGTCAAGGAAGCTTCCAGGAAGCCACGAGGTAGGGGGCACGCCTACCCCCCTGGGCGCGCCCTCCACCCGCCTGGGCCCCAAGTTGCTCCACCGACGTACTCCTTCCTCCTATATATACCTACGTACCCCCCAAACGATCAGATACGGAGCCAAAAACCTAATTCTACCGCCGCAACCTTCAGTACGCACGAGATTCCATCTTGGGGCCTGTTCCGGAGCTCCGCCGGAGGGGGTACCCATCACGGAGGGCTTCTACATCAACACCATAGCCTCTTCGATGAAGTGTGAGTAGTTTACCTCAGACCTTCGGGTCCATAGTTATTATCTAGATGGCTTCCTCTCTCTTTTTGGATCTCAATACAATGTTCTCCCCCTCTCTCGTGGAGATCTATTCAATGTAATCTTCTTTTGCGTTGTGTTTGTTGAGACCGATGAATTGTGGGTTTATGATCAAGTTTATCTATGAACAATATTTGAATCTTCTAAATTCTTTTATGTATGATTGGTTATCTTTGCAAGTCTCTTGAATTATCGCTTTGGTTTGGCCTACTAGATTGATCTTTCTTGCAATGGGAGAAGTGCTTAGCTTTGGGTTCAACCTTGCGGTGTCCTTTCCCAGTGACAGTAGGGGCAGCAAGGCACGTATTGTATTATTGCCATCGAGGATAACAAGATGGGGTTTTTATCATATTGCATGAATTTATCCCTCTACATCATGTCATCTTGCTTAAGGCGTTACTCTGTTCTTATGAACTTAATACTCTAGATGCATCTTTGGATAGCGGTCGATGTGTGGAGTAATAGTAGTAGATGCGGTGAGTCGGTCTACTTGTCTTGCACGTGATGCCTATATACATGATCATACCTAGATATTCTCATAACTTTGCTCAATTACATCAATTGCTCAACAATGAATTTGTTCACCCACCGTAAAAATACTTATGCTCTTGAGAGAAGCCACTAGTGAAACCTATGTCCCCCGGGTCTATCTTCATCATATTAATCTTCCAACACTTAGTTATTTCCGTTGCTTTTTACTTTTCTTTTATTTTACTTATCTTTATCATAAAAATACCAAAAATATTATCCTATCATATCTATCAGATCTCACTCTCGTAAGTGACCGTGTAGGGATTGACAACCCCTTATCGCGTTGGTTGTGAGGATTTATTTTTTTGTGTAGGTGCGAGGAACTCGCCCGTAGCCTCCTACTGGATTGATACCTTGGTTCTCAAAAACTGAGGGAAATACTTACGCTACTTTGCTGCATCACCCTTTCCTCTTCAAGGGAAAACCAACGCAGTGCTCAAGAGGTAGCAAGAAGGATTTCTGGCGTCATTGCCGAGGAGGTCTATGCAAAAGTCAACATACCAAGTACCCATCACAAACCCTTATCTCTTGTATTACGTTATTTGTCATTTGCCTCTCGTTTTCCTCTCCCCCACTTCACCCTTGCCGTTTTATTCGCCTCTTCTTTTGTTTTCCTTCTTCCCGTATGTATCTTTGTTTGTGTTTCCATGTGCCTTCTATTTGCTTGCTAAAAATCTATTGATATGGATCCACTTAAAGTGTTCTACTTGGATCATTTTCGATCCTTATGCGCTCGTGCTGAAACCCCAACTAGCCTAGTTGATGGGAAATCTTTAGATGAGCATGCTCATTTTGTGCGTCACCGTTTGTCTGAAAAAGGGAGACTCTTATGGAATCAAATAAACAGATTGTTGTGTTATGCTTGGAATCTTTGTGAAATTTGTGATTTTACTTGTTGCTCTAAGAACCCTAAAAAACACCTTCCCTACCTTTGTGAGTTTAATGAAAATGAAATCTTATCTTCTTAAGCAAAGGGTGTTTATAGTCACTATGATATCGAACGAATTGAAGAATTTGTTGCTTTTAAGGGTGCTTATGAAGTTGCTTCTTTGATTGAAAAGTATGATATTACTCTCTACGAATCTGAAAATTTTGACATACTTAAATATTGCTATGAAAATTATGCTCATAATGCCTATGTCAAAGAATTTATTGAGAGAATGACCGTTGCTTTGGAAGAGAATAATGATATGCATGAATCTATAGATAATGATGATTCCGATGATTTGATTGAAATATCCCTTGATGAACATGATGCTTGCTATTCTTGTGGCCATGATGCCAATATTTATGAAGATGAATTTGCTATAGTTTCGTATGTTAAACATCAGATCATTGCTATTGCACCCATATTTGATAGTTCCTTCGATAAAAAGCATGATTGCAATGATTTTACTATAAATTCTATTGATGTCAATTGTGCTAATAATATGCAAAACCCTAAGCTTGGGGATGCTAGTTTTGCTATGTCTACTACTTGTTGCAATGATCATGATTGGGGTGATTCTTCTTATGATCTTAAAAATTTATTTAAGCCCCATGATGAATATGAGATTGATAATAGTGTTTGCAATAATATTAGAAGTGGGTTTGGAAGAGTGTCAACTTTATTTCCCACATATTTGGAGGATTTTCAATCTTGTGATTTTTTTGATAAAAGTGGGTTTGGAGAGGTCATGACTTTAGTTAATGATAATCCCACTATTTTGGAAGAGTGTCAACTTCGCATGCATGTGGATCGTGTTGAGAATATGTTATGTGATAGCTATTTTGTTGAATTTTCTTATGATCCCACATGTAATTATTATGAGAGAGGAAAATATAGTTGTAGAAATTTTCATGTTACAAAATTACCCCTCGTTATGTTGAGATTGCTATTGTTTCTTTCCGCTTCTTTGCCTATGCTAGCTTTTGTTTGCCTTGATAATTTGTTTGCTTATAATATGCCTAGGCGTAGGAAGTATGTTAGACTTATATGTGTTTGTCACGTGTTTTATGATGCTCTCTTTGCGCTCCAATTCTTGTCTTTCATGCGAGCATAATTAAAATTATCTATGCCTAGCTAGGGGCGTTAAACAATAGCGCTTATTGGGAGGCAACCCAATTTTATTTTTAGTTTTTTTTTTTGCTTTTTGCTTATGTTTAGGAATAAATATTTGTTCTAGCCTCTGGTTATATGTGTTTTTATGTTTTAGTTAGTGGTTGTGCCAAGTTAAACCTATAGGATCTTCTTGGATGATAGTTATTTGATCTTGCAGAAAATTCCAGAAACTTTCTGTTCACGAAAACAATTGTTAAAAATCACCAGAACGTGATAAAATATTGATTCCAATTGTTGCTGATCAATAAACAAATTCTAGGTCGTCATATTTTGGCTGATGTTTTGGACTTCCATAAGTTTCGTTGAATTCTGATTACTACTGCATTGTTACATTTTTGATGATTCTATTTTTCGTGTGTTGTTTGCTTATTTTGATGAATCTATGGATAGTAAAAGAGTTTATAAACCATAGAGAAGTTGTAATACAGTAGGTTTAACACCAATATAAATAAATAATGAGTTCATTACAATACCTTGAAGTGGTCTTTTGTTTTATTTCACTAACGGAGCTCACGAGATTTTCTGTTAAGTTTTGTGTTGTGAAGTTTTCAAGTTTTGGGTGAAAAGATTTGATGGATTATGGAACAAGGAGTGGCAAGAGCCTAAGATTGGGGATGCCCATGGCACCCCCAAGATAATCTAAGGATACCAAAAAGCCAAAGCTTGGGGATGCCCCGGAAGGCATCCCCTCTTTCATCTACTTCCATCGGTAACTTTACTTGGAGCTATATTTTTATTCACCATATGATATGTGTTTTGCTTGGAGCGTCTTGTATGATTTGAGTCTTTGCTTTTTAGTTTACCACAATCATCCTTTCTGTACACACCTTTTGAGAGAGACACAGATGATTCAGAAATTATTAGAATACTCTATGTGCTTCACTTATATCTTTTGAGTTATATAGTTTTTTCTCTAGTACTTCACTTAGATCTTTTAGAGAACGGTGGTGGATTTGTTTTATAGAAACTATTGATATCTCATGCTTCACTTAGATTATTTTGAGAGTCTTAAATAGCATGGTAACTTGCTTAAAAAATCCTAATATGCTAGGTATTCAAGATTAGTAAAAACTTTCTTATGAGTGTTTTGAATACTAAGAGAAGTTTGATGCTTGATGATTGTTTTGAGATATGGAGGTAGTGATATTAAAGTTGTGCTAGTTGAGTAGTTGTGAATTTGAGAAATACTTGTGTTGAAGTTTGCAAGTCCCGTAGCATGCACGTATGGTAAACTTTATGTAACAAATTTGAAACATGAGGTGTTCTTTGATTGTCCTCCTTATGAGTGGCGGTCGGGGACGAGCGATGGTCTTTTCCTACCAATCTATCCCCTAGGAGCATGCGCGTAGTGCTTGGTTTTTGATGACTTGTAGATTTTTGCAATAAGTATGTGAGTTCTTTATGACTAATGTTGAGTCCATGGATTATACGCACTCTCACCTTTCCACCATTGCTAGCCTCTTCGGTACCATGCATTACCCTTTCTCACATTGAGAGTTGGTGCAAACTTCGCCGGTGCATCTAAACCCCGTGATATGATACGCTCTTTCACACATAAACCTCCTTATATCTTCCTCAAAACAAACACCATACCTACCTATTATGGCATTTCCATAGCCATTCCGAGATATATTGCCATGCAACTTTCCACCATTCCGTTTATCATGACACGTTCATCATTGTCATATTGCTTTGCATGATCATGTAGTTGACATAGTATTTGTGGCAAAGCCACCGTTCATAATTCTTTCATACATGTCACTCTTAGTTCATTGCATATCCTGGTACACTGCCGGAGGCATTCATATAGAGTCATACTTTGTTATAGTATCGAGTTGTAATCATTGAGTTGTAAATAAATAGAAGTGTGATGATCATCATTTTCTAGAGCATTGCCCCAAGTGAGGAATAAAAAAAAGGCCATAAAAAAGAGAAGGCCCAAAAAATGAGAGAAAAGAGAGAACGGACAATGTTACTATCCTTTTACCACACTTGTGCTTCAAAGTAGCACCATAATCTTCATGATAGAGAGTCTCTTGTTTTGTCACTTTCATATACTAGTGGGAATTTTTCATTATAGAACTTGGCTTGTATATTCCAACAATGGGCCTCCTCAAGTGCCCTAGGTCTTCGTGAGCAAGCAAGTTGGATGCACATCCACTTAGTTTCTTTTGTTGAGCTTTCATATATTTATAGCTCTAGTGCATTTGTTGCATGGCAATCCCTGCCCTTGCATTAACATCAATCGATGGGCATCTCCATAGCTCATTGATTAGCCTCGTTGATGTGAGTCTTTCTCCTTTTTTGTCTTCTCCACATAACCCCCATCATCATATTCTATTCCACCCATAGTGCTATATCCATGGCTCACGCTCATGTATTGCGTGAAGGTTGAAAAGTTTGAGATTACTAAAGTATGAAACAATTGCTTGGCTTGTCATCCGGGTTGTGCATGATGAGAGAATTCTTGTGTGACGAAAATGGAGCATGACTAAACTATATGATTTTGTAGGGATGAACTTTCTTTGGCCATGTTATTTTGAGAGGACATAATTGCTTAGTTAGTATGCTTGAAGTATTATTATTTTTATGTCAATATGAACTTTTATCTTAAATCTTTCAGATCTGAATATTCATACCACAATTAAGAAGAATTACATTGAAATTATGCCAAGTAGCATTCCGCAGCAAAAATTCTGTTTTTATCATTTACCTACTCGAGGACGAGCAGGAATTAAGCTTGGGGATGCTTGATACGTCTCCAACGTATCTATAATTTTTTATTGCTCCATGCTATATTATCTTCTGTTTTGGACATTATTGGGCTTTATTATTCACTTTTATATTATTTTTGGGACTAACCTATTAACCGAAGGCCCAGCCCAGAATTGCTGTTTTTTTCCTATTTCAGAGTTTCGCAGAAAAACAATATCAAACGGAGTCCAAACGGAATGAAACCTTCGGGAACGTGATTTTCGGAACGAACATGATCCGGGAGAATTGGACCCTACGTCAAGGAAGCTTCCAGGAAACCATGAGGTAGGGGGGCGCGCCTACCCCCCTGGGCGCGCCCTCCACCCTCGTGGGCCCCATGTTGCTCCACCGACGTACTCCTTCCTCCTATATATACCTCACGCACTTCAAAGCGATCGACACGGAGCCAAAAACCTAATTCCACCGCCGCAACCTTCTGTACCCACGAGATTCCATCTTGGGGCATGTTCCGGAGCTCCGTCGGAGAGGGTACCCATCACGGAGGGCTTCTACATCAACACCATAGCCTCTCCGATGAAGTGTGAGTAGTTTACCTCAGACCTTCGGGTCCATAGTTATTAGCTAGATGGCTTCCTCTCTCTTTTTGGATCTCAATACAATGTTCTCCCTCTCTCGTGGAGATATATTCGATGTAATCTTCTTTTTGCGGTGTGTTTGTTGAGACTGATGAATTGTGGGTTTATGATCAAGTTTATCTATGAACAATATTTGAATCTTCTGAATTCTTTTATGTATGATTGGTTATCTTTGCAAGTCTCTTTGAATTATCAGTTTGGTTTGGCCTACTAGATTGATCTTTCTTGCAATGGGAGAAGTGCTTAGCTTTGGGTTCAATCTTGCGGTGTCGTTTCCCATTGACAGTAGGGGCAGCAAGGCACGTATTGTATTTTTGCCATCGAGGATAACAAGATGGGTTTTTTATCATATTGCATGAATTTATCCCTCTACAGCATGTCATCTTGCTTAAGGCGTTACTCTGTTCTTATGAACTTAATACTCTAGATGCATGCTGGATAGCGGTCGATGTGTGGAGTAATAGTAGTAGATGCGGGCAGGAGTCGATCTACTTGTCTCGAACGTGATGCCTATATACATTATCATACCTAGACATTCTCATAACTATTCTCAATTCTATCAATTGCTCAACAGTAATTTGTTCACCCACCGTAAAAATACTTATGCTCTTGAGAGAAGCCACTAGTGAAACCTATGGCCCCCGGGTCTATCTACATCATATTAATCTTCCAACACTTAGTTATTTCCGTTGCATTTTACTTTGTTTTTATTTTACTTTGTATCTTTATCATAAAAATACCAAAAATATTATCCTATCATATCTATCAGATCTCACTCTCGTAAGTGACCGTGTAGGGATTGACAACCCCTTATCGCATTGGTTGTGAGGATTTATTTGTTTGTGTAGGTGCGAGGGACTCGCGCGTAGCCTCCTACTGGATTGAGACCTTGGTTCTCAAAAACTGAGGAAAATGCTTACGCTACTTTGCTGCATCACCCTTTCCTCTTCAAGGGAAAACCAACGCAGTGCTCAAGAGGTAGCATACGCCAGTGCAATCTGCCCAAAAAGTGAGGAAATTGAGTGCCCCGGGGAATTTGAGAGTTCAAATTATGACCGTTGCTGCGTCGGGTGCCCGTTGTCGAGTGGGTCCTTATCCTGACAATGGTCAAATCAGAGAAGGGCATTTATGACAATTCATGTCGGGTTGCCCTTGGCTATAAATAGCCCCCCGTCCCCACAACCACTTGTTGGTTGGCTGCTCTGAGAGAACTTTGTTGGAAATATGCCCTAGAGGCAATAATAAAAAGGTTATTATTATATTTCCTTGTTCATGATAATTGTCATTTGTTCATGCTGTAATTGTGTTATCCAGAAATCGTAATACATGTGTGAATACATAGACCACAACATGTCCCTAGTGAGACTCTAGTTGACTAGCTCGTTGATCAATAGATGGTTACGGTTTCCTAACCATGGACATAGGATGTCATTGATAACGGGATCACATCATTAGGATAATGATGTGATGGACAAGACCCAATCCTAAGCATAGCACAAGATCATGTAGTTAAATGCGCTAAAGCTTTTCTAATGTCAAGTATCCTTTCCTTAGACCATGAGATTGTGCAACTCCCAGATACCGTAAGGGTACTTTGGGTGTTCCAAACGTCACAACATAACTGGGTGGCTATAAAGTACACTACGGGTATCCCTGAAAGTATCTATTGGGTTGGCATGAATTGAGACTGGGATTTGTCACTCCGTATGACGGAGAGGTATCTCTGGGCCCACTCGGTAGGACAACATCATAATGAGCTCAATGTGATCAAGGAGTTGTTCACGGGATGATGTGTTACGGGAACGAGTAAAGAGACTTGGCAAGAACGAGATTGAACAAGGTATCGGTATACCGACGAACGAATCTCGGGCAAGTATCGTACCGATAGACAAAGGGAATTGTATACAGGATTGATTGAATCCTCGACATCATGGTTCATCCGATGAGATTATCGTGGAGCATGTGGGAGCCAACATGGGTATCCAGATCCCGCTGTTGGTTATTGACGGAGAGTTGTCTCGGTCATGTCTACGTGTCTCCGAACCCGTAGGGTCTACACACTTAAGGTTCGGTGACGCTAGAGTTGTAGAGATATTAGTATGCGGTTAACGAAAGTTGTTCGAGTCCGGATGAGATCCGGATGAGATCCGGATGTCACGAGGAGTTCGGAATGGTCCGAGGTAAAGATTTATATATAGGAAGTCGATTTTGCCACCGGAGAGTTTCGGGGTCACCGGTATTATCTTGGGACCACGGAAGGGTCGAGGGTCCACCGGTGGGGTCACCTATCCCGGAGGGGCCCATGGGCTGAAGTGGCGTGGGAACCAGCCTGGTGGGCTGGTGCGCCCACCAAGGGCCCAAGGCGCCTAGGGTTGAAACCCTAGGGGTCGTTGCCTCCCGAGGCCGCCCCCTAGATGGGATCTCCAAGGGGCATCGCCCCCTAGCCCCTATATATAGTGGAGGGGAGGGAGGGCAGCCGCACCCTAAGCCCTGGCGCCTCCCTCTCCCTCCCGTGACACCTCTTCCTCCTCCAGTAGCGCTTGGCGAAGCCCTGCTGGAATCTCGCTGCTTCCACCACCACGCCGTCCTGCTGCTGGATCTCCATCAACTTCTCATCCCCCCTTGCTGGATCAAGAAGGAGGAGACGTCTCCGCTCCGTACGTGTGTTGAACGCGGAGGTGCCGTCCGTTCGGCGCTAGGATCATCGGTGATTTGGATCACGACGAGTACGATTCCATCAACCCCGTTCTCTTGAACGCTCCCGCTCGTGATCTACAAGGGTATGTAGATGCACTCCTCTCTCTCTCTCGTTGCTAGATGACTCCATAGATTGATCTTGGTGATGCGTAGAAAATTTTAAATTTTTGCTACGATCCCCAACAGTGGTATCAGAGCTAGGTCTATGCGTAGTTTCTATGCACTAATAGAACACAAGTTGTTGTGGGCATCGATTTTGTCAATTTACTTGTCGTTACTAGTCTTATCTTGATCCGGCGGCATCGTGGGATGAAGCGGCCCAGACCGACCTTACACGTACACTTACGTGAGACTGGTTCCACCGACTGACATGCACTAGTTGCATAAGGTGGCTAGCGGGTGTCTGTCTCTCCTACTTTAGTCGGATCGGATTCGATGAAAAGGGTCCTTATGAAGGGTAAATAGAAATTGGCATATCACGTTGTGGTTTTGGCATAGGTAAGAAACGTTCTTGCTAAGAAACCTATAGCAGCCACGTAAAATTTGCAACAACAATTAGAGGACGTCTAACTTGTTTTTGCAGCATATGCCGTGTGATGTGATATGGCCAAAAGGATGTGATGAATGATATATGTGATGTATGAGATTGATCATGTTCTTGTAATAGGAATCACGACTTGCATGTCGATGAGTATGACAACCGTCAGGAGCCATAGGAGTTGTCTTAATTTATTTATGACCTGCGTGTCAACATAAACGTCATGTAATTACTTTACTTCATTGCTAAACCGTTAGCCATAGTAGTAGAAGTAATAGTTGACGAGACAACTTCATGAAGACACAATGACAAGGATCATGATGATGGAGATCATGGTGTCAAGCCGGTGACGATGATGATCATGGCGCCCCGAAGATGAAGATCAAAAGGAGCAAAATGATATTGGCCATATCATGTCACTATTTGATTGCATGTGATGTTTATCATGTTTTTACATCTTATTTGCTTAGAACGACGGTAGCATAAATAAGATGATCCCTCATTAAAATATCAAGAATTGTGTTCCCCCTAACTGTGCACCATTGCTAAGGTCCGTTGTTCTGAAGCACCACGTGATGATCGGGTGTGATAGGTTCTAACGTTCGCATACAATGGGTGTAAGCCAGATTTACACACGCAATACACTTAGGTTGACTTGACGAGCCTAGCATGTACAGACATGGCCTCGGAACACGGAAGACCGAAAGGTCGAACATGAGTCGTATAGAAGATACGATCAACATGAAGATGTTCACCGATGATGACTAGTCCGTCTCACGTGATGATCGGACACGGCCTAGTTGACTCGGATCATGTATCACTTAGATGACTAGAGGGATGTCTATCTGAGTGGAAGTTCATTAAACAATTTGATTAGATGAACTTAATTATCATGAACATAGTCTAAAACTTTGCAATATGTCTTGTAGATCAAATGGCCCACGCTAATGTTGCCCTCAACTTCAATGCGTTCCTAGAGAAAACCAAACTGAAAGACGATGGGAGCAACTACACGGACTGGGTCCGAAACCTGAGGATTATCCGCATAGCTGCCAAGAAAGCATATGTCCTTGATGCACCACTAGGTGAAGCACCTGTTTTCCCAGCAACTCAAGACGTTATGAACGCCTTTGGCGACAGCGTAGTGATGATTACTCCCTGGTTCAGTGCGGCATGCTTTACAACTTAGAACCGGGGCTCCAAAAGCGTTTTGAGCAGCACAGAGCATATGAGATGTTCCAAGAGCTGAAAATGGTTTTCCAAGCTCATGCCCGGGTCGAGAGATATGAAGTCTCTGACAAGTTCTACAGTTGTAAGATGGAGGAGAATAGTTCTGTCAGCGAGCACATACTCAAAATGTCTGGGTTGCACAACCGCTTATCTCAGCTGGGAGTTAATCTCCCGGATGATGCTGATGGATGTGAGAATCCTTCAGCTCCCACCTAGCTACAAGAGCTTTGTGATGAACTTCAATATGCAGGGGATGGAAAAGACCATTCCTAATGTATATTCAATGCTGAAATCAGCGGAGGTGGAGATCAAAAAGGAACATCAAGTGTTGATGGTGAATAAAACCACTATGTTCAAGAAAGGCAAGGGTAAGAAGAACTTCAAGAAGGACGGCAAGGGAGTTGCCGCCCGATAAGCCGATTCTTGGAAGAAGCCAAAGCATGGACCCAAGCCTGAGTGCTTTTATTGCAAGGGAAACGGTCACTGGAAGCGGAACTGCCCCAAGTACTTAGCGGATAAGAAGGCCGGCAATACCAAAGGTATATGTGATATACATGTTATTGATGTGTACCTAACAAGCACTCGTAGTAGCTCCTGGGTATTTGATACCGGTGCGGTTGCTCATATTTGTAACTCAAAACAGGAGCTACGGAATAAGCGGAGACTGGCGAAGGACGAGGTGACGATGCGCGTCGGGAATGGTTCCAAGGTCGATGTGATCGCCGTCGGCACGCTACCTCTACATTTACCTACGGGATTAGTTTTAAACCTCAATAATTGTTATTTAGTACCAGCTTTGAGCATGAACATTGTATCTGGATCTTTTTTAATGTGAGATGGCTACTCATTTAAATCTGAGAATAATGGTTGTTCTATTTATATGAGAGACATGTTTTATGGTCATGCCCCGCTGGTCAATAGTTTATTCTTATTGAATCTCGAACGTGATGTTACACATATTCATAGTGTGAATGCCAAAAGATGTAAGGTTGATAATGATAGTCCCACATACTTGTGGCACTGCCGCCTTGGTCACATTGGTGTCAAACGCATGAAGAAACCCCATGCAGATGGACTTTTGGAGTCTCTTGATTATGAATCATTTGACACGTGTGAACCATGCCTCATGGGCAAAATGACCAAGACTCCGTTCTCCGGAACAATGGAGCGAGCAACCAACTTATTGGAAATCATACATACTGATGTGTGCGGTCCAATGAGCGTTCAGGCTCGCGGTGGTTATCGTTATGTTCTCACCCTCACTGATGACTTAAGTAGATATGGGTATGTGTACTTAATGAAACACAAGTCTGAGACCTTTAAAAAGTTCAAGGAATTTCAGAGTGAGGTTGAGAATCAACGTGACAGGAAAATCAAGTTCTTATGATCAGATCGTGGGGGAGAATATTTGAGTCACGAATTTAGCACGCACTTAAGGAAATGTGGAATTGTTTCACAACTCACGCCGCCTGGAACACCTCAGCGGAATGGTGTGTCCGAACATCGTAATCGCACTCTATTGGATATGGTGCGATCTATGATGTCTCTTACCGATCTACCGCTATCATTTTGGGGTTATGCTATAGAGGCGCCGCATTCACTTTAAATAGGGCTCCGTCGAAATCCGTTGAGACGACACCGTATGAATTGTGGTTTGGGAAGAAACCTAAGTTGTCGTTTACGAAAGTTTGGGGATGCGATGCTTATGTCAAGAAACTTCAACCTGAAAAGCTCGAACCCAAATCGAAAAATGCGTCTTCATAGGATACCCTAAGGAAACTATTGGGTATACCTTCTAACTCAGATCCGAAGGCAAGATCTTTGTTGCCAAGAATGGATCCTTTCTAGAGAAAGAGTTTCTCTCGAAAGAAGTAAGTGGGAGGAAAGTAGAACTTGATGAAGTATTGCCTCTTGAACCGGAGAGTAGCGCAGCTCAAGGAAATGTTTCTGTGGTGCCTGCACCGACTAGAGAGGAAGTTAATGATGATGATCAAGGAACTTCGGATCAAGTTACTCTTGAACCATTAGGTCCACAAGGACACGTTACGCACCAGTGGTACGGTAACCCTGTCCTGGAAATCATGTTGTTAGACAATGGTGAACCTTCGAACTATGAAGAGGCGATGGCGGGCCCGGATTCTGACAAATGGCTTGAAGCCATGAAATCCGAGATAGGATCCATGTATGAAAACGAAGTGTGGACTTTGACTGACTTGCCCGATGATCGACGAGCCATAGAAAATAAATGGATCTTTAAGAAGAAGACAGACGCGGATGGTAATGTGACCATCTATAAGGCTCGGCTTGTCGCTAAGGGTTATCGACAAGTTCAAGGGGTTGACTACGATGAGACTTTCTCACCCGTAACGAAGCTGAAGTCCGTCCGAATCATGTTAGCAATTGCCGCATTCTATGATTATGATATATGGCAAATGGACGTCAAAACGGCATTCCTTAATGGTTTCCTTAAGGAAGAATTGTATATGATGCAGCCGGAAGGTTTTGTCGATCCTAAGAATGCTGACAAGGTATGCAAGCTCCAACGCTCAATCTATGGGCTGGTGCAAGCATCTCGGAGTTGGAACATTCGCTTTGATGAGATGATCAAAGCATTTGGGTTTGCGCAGACTTATGGAGAAGCTTGTGTTTACAAGAAAGTGAGTGGGAGCTTTCTAGCATTTCTCATATTATATGTGGATGACATACTATTGATGGGAAATGATATAGAATTCTTGGAAAGCATAAAGGCCTACTTGAATAAGTGTTTTTCAATGAAGGACCTTGGAGAAGCTGCTTACATATTAGGCATCAAGATCTATAGAGATAGATCGAGACGCCTCATTGGTCTTTCACAGAGCACATACCTTGACAAGATATTGAAGAAGTTCAATATGGATCAGTCCAAGAAGGAGCTCTTGCCTGTATTACAAGGTGCGAGATTGAGCACGGCTCAATGCCCGACCACGGTAGAAGATAGAGAAAAGATGAGTGCCATCCCCTATGCCTCAGCCATAGGGTCTATTATGTATGCCATGTTGTGTACCAGACCTGATGTAAACCTTGCCGTAAGTTTGGTGGGAAGGTACCAAAGTAATCCCGGCACGGAACACTAGACAGCGGTCAAGAATATCCGGAAGTACCTGAAAAGGACTAAGGATATTTTTCTCGTTTATGGAGGTGATGAAGAGCTCGTCGTAAAGGGTTACGTTGATGCTAGCTTCAACACGGATCTGGATGACTCCAAGTCACAAACCGGATATGTGTATATTTTGAATGGTGGGGCAGTCAGCTGGTGCAGTTGCAAGAAAAGCGTCGTGGCGGGATCTACATGTGAAGCGGAGTACATGGCAGCCTCGGAGGCAGCACATGAAGCAATCTGGATGAAGGAGTTCATTACCGACCTAGGAGTTATTCCCAATGCGTCGGGCCCGATGACTCTCTTCTGTGACAACACTGGAGCTATTGCCCTTGCCAAGGAGCCAGGTTTCACAAGAAGATCAGGCATATCAAGCGCCGCTTCAACTCCATTCGTGAAAATGTTCAAGATGGAGACATAGAGATTTAGAAGTGCATACGGACCTGAATGTCGCAGATCCGTTGACTAAACCTCTTCCACGTGCAAAGCATGATCAACACCAGAACTATGGGTGTTCGATTCATCACAATGTAACTAGCTTATTGACTCTAGTGCAAGTGGGAGACTGTTGGAAATATGCCCTAGAGGCAATAATAAAAAGGTTATTGTTATATTTCCTTGTTCATGATAATTGTCTATTGTTCATGTTGTAATTGTGTTATCTAGAAATCATAATACATGTGTGAATACATAGACCACAACATGTCCCTAGTGAGCCTCTAGTTGACTAGCTCGTTGATCAATAGATGGTTACGGTTTCCTAACCATGTACATAGGATGTCATTGACAACGGGATCACATCATTAGGATAATGATGTGATGGACAAGACCCAATCCTAAGCATAGCACAAGATCGTAGTAGTTAAATGCGCTAAAGCTTTTCTAATGTCAAGTATCCTTTCCTTAGACCATGAGATTGTGCAACTCCCGGATACCGTAAAGGGTACTTTGGTGTGCCAAACGTCACAACGTAATCGGGTGGCTATAAAGGTACACTACGGGTATCCCGAAAGTATCATTGGGTTGGCACGAATCGAGATCGGATTTGTCACTCCATATGACGGAGAGGTATCTCTGGGCCCACTCGGTAGGACATCATCATAATGAGCTCAATGTGATCAAGGAGTTGTTCACGGGATGATGTGTTACGGAACGAGTAAAGAGACTTGCCGTAACGAGATTGAACAAGGTATCGGTATACCGACGATCGAATCTCGGGCAAGTATCGCATCGATGACAAAGGGAATTGTATACGGGATTGATTGAATCCTCGACATCGTGGTTCATCCGATGAGATTATCATGGAGCATGTGGGAGCCAACATGGGTATCCAGATCCCGCTATTGGTTATTTACCGGAGAGTTGTCTCGGTCATGTCTACGTTTCTCCCGAACCCGTAGGGTCTACACACTTAAGGTTCGGTGACGCTAGAGTTGTAGAGATATTAGTATGCGGTTAACCGAAAGTTGTTCGGAGTCCCGGATGAGATCCCGGACGTCACGAGGAGTTCCGGAATGGTCTGGAGGTAAAGATTTATATATAGGAAGTCCAGTTTCGGCCACCGGGAGAGTTTCGGGGGTCACCGGTATTGTACCGGGACCACCGGAAGGGTCCCGGGGGTCCACCGGGTGGGGCCACCTATCCCGGAGGGCCCCATGGGCTGAAGTGGCGTGGGAACCAGCCTCTGGTGGGCTGGTGCACCCCACCCAAGGACCCAAGGCGCCTAGGTTTGGAAACCCTTGGGGGGCGTTGCCCCCCGTGGGGCCGCCCCCCCCCCCCCCCTAGATGGGATCTCCAAGGGGGCATGCTCCCCCCTAGCCCCTATATATAGTGGAGGGGAGGGAGGGCAGCCGCACCCTAAGCCCTGGCGCCTCCCTCTCCCTCCCGTGACACCTCTACCTCCTCCAGTGGCGCTTGGCGAAGCCTGGTGGAATCACGCTTCCACCACCACGCCGTCGTGCTACTGGATCTCCATCAACTTCTCCTCCCCCCTTGCTGGATCAAGAAGGAGGAGACGTCTCCGCTCCGTATGTGTGTTGAACGCGGAGGTGCCGTCCGTTCGGCGCTAGGATCATCGGTGATTTGGATCACGACGAGTACGACTCCATCAACCCCGTTCTCTTGAACGCTTCCGCTCGCGATCTACAAGGGTATGTAGATGCACTCCTCTCTCTCATTGCTAGATGACTCCATAGATTGATCTTGGTGATGCGTAGAAAATTTTAAATTTCTGCTACGATCCCCAACAAACTTGACACTTGTCATTTGAGAGCAACCCATCCTCTGACGACTTTGAGAGAATTCTAAGTGAGGAAAAAAATCAGAGCCAAAGTAATTGAGCATCACTGAAGAAATTGATATGTGTGATCCGACGCCTGTTATTTGAAGACTTCCATTCTTCCAGACGGTTAGCTGTCAAGTTCTGAGTACACCAACAATCATTGTGGTGTGCCGGTGAACAAGTCTGTGAAAGTTTTGGAAGTCTACCTTGAAGACTTCCACGAGTGATTGTGCGAGATCTGCGGGCCTTAGCTCAAGAGGAATACGGTGAGGACTGTGTGTCCTCGGAGTTGCGACTCGGCCGCCTCAAACCAGATGTAAAGTTGATGCAGCAACTGGAACTGGTCTACCAAATTGCATTGTCTTAACCGCGTCAACCTGGTTTCAAATTCCTCACCCTCCCTTACATTATTTCGTTGCTGATGAATTTGTGATCTATGTTGTGACGAATTTGAACTGAACATTTTCATCACACTATCTTTCATTTCCTCTGTTCATATTCTTCATGCTTGTATGACTGTTTGATTGCATGTTCTTCATTCTTATGTATCCTGATTGCATGTACTTCGATTCTGTGATGACCTAGTTTCCCTTGTGTTTCTATTTCTTCACTTTGATCTTCGTCAAATTCTTCAGAGTTTGATGAATTTACAAAAATCTCACATTCACCCCTCCCCCCCTCCCCCCTGGGAGATAACCTACGCTTTCATGCACACTATGCAAATCAAAATTCAATGATACCCCTTCTCATGGACCATGACGGAAACTTGAACTAAACATGCAAATCAAGGTGAAAACTGGAAGGTAAACCTTGGATTTCGTTCCAATGAACCACTACGCTGATATATTTTTTTCAAAACGGATACAAAAGATTTACCTAATACATTAGTTAAGTAAAAAAGAATTATCCTGTTAATTAAGAAAAAACCTGGATGAAAACTGTTACAAACTTGACCACATGCAAACTACTCCTGAATCAGAAATCCACATGACCGCAAAGGTGGACCCGCAATTCCTCTCGACATGTTGCTTCCGCAAACCCCCAATAAATGGAATACAACGTCAAAAAGGTACCATGGAAAACACATTGGCAAAGTTAGTAATCACGCCAACCCAAGAAGATAAGAACCATTTGTCAAGCAGCCGCATACGCTTCCCTATGCTGAGAATCAATCAAAAACACATTGGCAAAGACAACACGACAACCAGAAAAGATGAGAACCATTCATCAAGCAGTTGCAGACGTTTTCCCTATCCTGATAAACAGATCCATATTCTGCAGATTGCCAGATCCATGTTTACAGCTTTGAATTAGTTTCTCTTCTCCCCTATTCAGGACATGTCTCGAGTTTTGCTAC
Organism: Aegilops bicornis; assembly: GCA_021605145.1. Classification (NCBI taxonomy): domain Eukaryota; kingdom Viridiplantae; phylum Streptophyta; class Magnoliopsida; order Poales; family Poaceae; genus Aegilops; species Aegilops bicornis. Next base: position 437,106,465 of record CM038671.1, on the reverse strand, counting down.
ATCTACAGGACAATTCAGGGGGGGATGGGGGAGGAGAGGGATTTGGAGGTTGGGGGATGGACACGCCCCTCCGTAGAATCAATTTGTAGCCTTTTTCTGGTTTTGGCTACAGTCTGACCTCTCTAAAAACTTGCCACTTGTGTTATGAGTTGAACCAACAACCGTGGAATCAAATCTCTAATGATCGGGAAAAAACCCCGTTTAATACGTTGTTGGTCAGTTTTTTCTTTCAAAATAGGTATACATGCAACTAATTTGCTCTTTTACTAAGCAAAAACAACAGGGACCATATCTACACATTTCATTTCTTAAGTCCGTCCTTCTTTATTCTTTTCCCAATAGTGTTGCCTACCGGATCCGAATCCTCCATCGCAGCCACCATGCGAGGGCCGTTCGAGCTATGCTCGGACCCACTCTTCAGCGCCATTAGTCTCTCCTTCTTTAGCACAATCACGCCCACCTCTGCATGCATACACATGGCAGAAGCAAGAAAATAAGAGATGGCTTAAAAAAAGGTATGGGCATGAAACGGAACAGGGGCCAGGGCATGAGACAAAGATTATATGGGTCGCGCTAACTGCCACACGTGTGGCAGGAAGGGAGTCGCACCACACGTCTCTAATGTAAACAAATTGCCACGTCATCGCATGCATGCATGCAGGAATCTTTTTGGATTTTCAGTTTTTAAAATGTTTTATCTCTTAAACGAAAATTCCGATTGAAAATTCGTTTTCACCATTAAATCCCTCGCGATGAGATCTTCGAAACTAGATCACATGTTGATATGTTTTGATGAAAAAAAAATTGGATTAAAAGTTGTCATGTCTATTGCATATGAATTGCCATGATGTTTACACTGAAGTTGCCATGATATGTTTCAGCTATTTTCTTCTACATTTAAAAGTAAATTTTGACATTTATAAAACGGGGAATTAAGAAACTAGACTTGCCATGAACCATAAACTAAAATTGCCATGATACATGCACGTAAAATTGCCATGGTTCATACAAAAAATAATTTTCATGGTCAAAGTACTGGAGTTGCCATCATCAAAATACTAAAATTGTCATGATCTACAAACTAAAATTGCCACATGGCAACTTTAGTTTAAGCCCTATGGCAACTACAAGTAAACATCGTGGCAACTTACGGCAAAAAAATTAAATGAAACATATCAACATGGGGTCTAGTTTTGAAGATCTCGTCGAGACGGATTTAATGGTGAAACGGATTTTTAGTTTGCTTTTTTATTTAGGAGATACAACATTTTTAAGCCAAAAACCAAAAAAAATTCTGCTTATGTCATTTATTCATACGTGGCTAAATGAATGATGATGAAGGCGTGTGGATGATGTGCAAACGCCCACACGTGTGGGCGTTAACATTTTCGAAGATTAAATACGTCATCGATCGGCAGCACACGTTTATGTTTATCTGGGTATCCAAGAAGTAATTGATCTCGGCGTTAAACCAACAGGGCAGAGTAGGGATGTGTGCATGGCTGCATGCGCGCGTGCACGTACCGGCCGGGGGGACGGGGGTGGTGGAGAGCGACCAGAGGAGGAGCCCGCAGAGGAGGACGACGACGGGGACGAGGTGGACGAGGGCGTGGGCGAGGTTGGCGCGGGAGGCGTCGAGGGCCTCTTTCTTAGCCGTGTCCGAGTGCGGGTCGTACATCGGCAGCTGGTCCACGTCCATCCCCGCATTCCCGTTCGGCCCACCAGGCACCAACGCCGCCACCGCCGAAGACGACGACGACGACGAAGAGAATGACAGGTAGTAGCTCGACGACCGATGCATCTCGGTCGATCTCCGGCCGGTCGGCCTCTTCTCCTCGTGCCTGGCTTGGCTGCCGAGGGAGATTGGGACATGCACCGTTAGTAATTGGCTTACGTGGTGGCACTAGCTTTGCGCTTTGTGCATGCAGCCCGAAGTTTCTTGATGGGCTGCGCACGGTTGTAGCCGCTACGGCTGCGATATACCTACAGCTTATTCTTCCCTTCTTTTCCTCATAAAGAAATGTTAGAAAAGAAACACATTTCTAAATCAGACACTCGTAGATGCTCATATGCACTCACGTCTATAAATGTATGCATGCACACATTATCCCTATGCACATCTTTGAGATATTGTGATTCACAACATCTTGAGATTTGACGAGGTCACCATAGTCGTAATCAACGGAAATGTCTCCTTCCACTAAAAGAACATCGTCGGAAAGAATGAAATAAATTCAGAAAAATGCAACCACCTGTGTCAAGTCTAAAACATAAACTCTGTTGGGTTAATTCTACCACAAAGAAACTAAACCTTACCATCTAAGCTACATTCAGTTCGTAGAAGAAACACATTTTTAGGGTACATATCTGATAGAAGTATTAAATAATATTAAATTTAGACAATAAAGAACACATAACAAACAATCAACATCCTAGCTGCCTCGGTGTTTGTCTGCCACAAACACATGGTCATACAACCTTCATTCATGTTTATCATGCCCTTTTCAAATACTCTATCCGGTCGGGCTAATAGGATCAACGGTATTCTTTTTCTCAATTTGATTAATGAAATATGCATTGTATATGATAAAAATATGTCACTGGATTCATGTTCGAACAAAGTTTGTAAATATAACATTTTGGTGGCACATAACACATATATTGTCAAGTCAAATCGAGAACCTAAGAGCAAACACACACCCTACCGACTGGAGAGAGTAAAATTTGAGATTACAACCCCTCCCCCCCTGTTTAACCATGTCAATTGTTTGCTCTATTTCTCTCATTTTATATCAAGGTGACAATATTTACTTAACATTTGTGAGCCGTACCAACATTTTAATCACAAGGTGTACGTGCCTATGTCATCGTCGTATCAATAGAACCACGAATCCTAACAAAGAACGATAGATGTTGTCTGATGTGACCGACGGACAACTCAGGTGGCTCGCCAACCGCAACCTCTTTCCGACACATCGGGAGGTCGGCTCGCTAGCATCAGCCGAAGAGGCCACCCCGATCCCAAACACATCCCCGACCCCGTGGGACACCAAAGAGTGCTTCTATATATTACCGTTTGTGTTGCGGGGAATGTCGTTGCCACTACACGACTTTTTTCCGTGGCCTACTCTTCTATTATCACATTCCACTCCACCGCCCTACACCAAAAGAGTGCTCCACATTTCTTGTTTTTATAGCAATGTGCGAAAGCTTCCTAGAAACCAATCCCTACTTCGGGTTGTGGAAGAAATACTTTCAGGTGAGGTCCCTGGAAAATGAGGCAAGCTAGTGCGGCGAGCCAACATTCAATTGAAGCCACACACCAAATACTTTAGCCTAGGATTACCCGATTTAGTCAAGAAATGGCAAATAGATCTGATTCTACTACCCGGATGTCCCAATACACAGCATGGCCAAGGGACTTCCGTCGTACTCGTCTGCCCAACCTCAACACCTATGTTCATGGGGCATGAAACCATCCATTACAGAGATGCAGGACGTTGAGCGCCTCCACTAGAAAGTTCAACGCCTCATCAACACCGCCTCACAGGGGTGGAGATTTTGGTTACTTGGCTAGATAGGAGGACACAAACCCTTAGGTTAGGCCCAACCCAATGTATGAGTACGTCGGACCCTTGGAAGACACTGAGTAGTTTTTCATCAGCTACGATGCAAAGCCGCTTCAGACAACCACGACCATGATAGTAAAAGCAAGGGCAGACGACATACCAACCAAGTCCACCATCTGACCGTATTCCCTTCAACCTCCGCCCATGAATGTATGTATCTCTCACCTAGCTTCTCACCTGTCATTTCTTATTTGTCTCCTTCAACCGCTTACATGTGAGAATCACACTACTTTAGCACATTTTTCGCAACCCCTTGATCCAGCCTGTAGATTTTGATCCCTTGGTCCCATATATTCAAGGAGGCTCTTGGTCCATTTCATACTATAGGAAGGGCTACAAGCATCTTATCTCCATGAATCTGTTCCCCAGGAACACGGCCTCAATAGACATACACGTGTTGTATGAGCGTATCACCAACGCATGCGACGACGACAATGAGGATGCCCTGCCTAGTTCCGGCGACATCTTTGATGGAAAGTTGGGGCGACAGACCACGAAGAAGAGCATGATGGCAATGACAATCACCTTAATGAGAAGGGAAAATTTTGTTTTTGCCAATTTTTCTTATGCCACTCTAGATTCTGACATTTCACTTTTGCCACTCTTAGCTTTTAACAATTATCACAATTGCCATTCTGTGGCAAAAGCAAAATAATTTTATTTCATTTTTGCCACTCTTAGCTTTTGACAATTATCACCATTGCCACTCTGAAATCGTTGCTCTCGCCATGGGAATGGCAATTGTGATAATTGTCAAAAACTAATAGTGGCAAAAGTAAAATGTGAAAATCTAGAGTGGCATAAGGAAAATTGGCAAAATCTAGAATGGCAAAAATAAAATTTTCCCTAATGGATACGCAGCCGCGCACTCCGCCAGCAACAAGAAACGTAACCGCTGAGAGCAGACATTAGAAAATATGCATGCTGACATTTGCACTTCCTCGTGTGCACACCGAAGAGAGCAGATAGGAAGGCCAACTCTGGGTAGGAATCACATGGACATGAACCCATGGCTGGCTCGGCCGCGGGTAGGAGCATGGAATCTTGTGCCGACAATGGGACCACACTGTAAAGCCCCATATGCGGCATTATTTTAAATACAAACATTTCGACCCATTTCTAGAACAGAAGCACATATAATATTGTCGAAACATATGACTTCATATCATACACGCATTGTCATATGTAGTAGACATGTGCCAACAATGGGACCGCACTGTAAAGCCCCATATGCGGCATTATTCTAAATACAGACATTCAATCCATTTCTAGAATAGAAGCACATATAGTATCGCTGAAACATACGACTTCATATCATACACGCATTGTCATATGTCGCGGACTTCACAAGTTGAATATCTCAACATTTTCACTACCAAAGAGCCAACATAGATATATATATGAATACGGCATACAAGTGCCAAGATGCAAATTTATTCCACTCAGAGGCCACTTGGTCCAACATTACATCGGAAGTCTCAAATAGTCTTAGTATAGACAAAATCCAATGATGCCTAAGAGGCGGAAACAGAAAGCAACGGTCCCATGTCATCGGATCCAGGCTGCCGTACGGGACCTCTAATCTAATCTACTCGTTGTCGCCGGAGAACTCCACGTAGAAACGTCTTGTCTCAGCATCCCAGATATAGTTGTGATCAGCACCTGTTGTTCTCTTATTTCAAAATATTAGGATTCTACCAAGTCTCGTCTGGTTTGCCTAACATACAAATATTACTACGAAACACAGAGCTCTATGAGAAGAACCCAAAGTCAAAAAAACTGACATTCACCTCATCTCATAAGTACTGTAGATGTAACCTGTCAGATCAGAAGAGATGAGGAACATCTCAAGCATATATAAATTGAAACATCCAGTTCATCGATAACAAACCAGGTATTATTTGACAGAAAATGTATTGACCATCAAAGACAGAGGCAAAGCCTCAAGGTTTTGCTATATTCGTCAGAAAAGCTTAAAGTAGAATAATCACAAAGCATCAGGAACAATGCAGATATCAAATTTAAGCTACACAATATAGTCGGTGGTGATAGTGGTTTTGATTCAGTTAGATGTTCCGCCCTCCTACATGCTAGTAGATTCTTCCTGTATCAAGCTCTTATAATTTAATGAAAAGCAGGGTTTCGTCTATAAAAAAACAGATAACACAACAAATACATCTCATACTCAAATCCCAATGCTTACGTTTGCTTCCATCTGGCATGTTAAGGTTTTACTCATTTAACAGTTTCCCAATGTTGTCATGCACTGGAAGCTTCAATCTGCATAAGCCAAGATTCTCTTAACTGGCAGAAATTTTAAATAGGACTCTCTGCATCAACACAACTGTCACCTTCCGGAGATTTCTGGCCAGCCAATATGTCAGATGTTGTATCATCAGGAACAATTCCCCTGTTGAGCATTTCATCATGCAACTGGAATGCTTCTTGCAGCTTACCATCACGGAGGCTTCCATTTATCAGCATGTTATAAATAAGAGCATTAGGGCATACATCCAATCTCCTCATGTCGTCCAATAACTTCTTAGCACCATCAATGTCTCCAATGCGGCAAAGGCCATGCGTTAACGCTGTGAAAGTGATATCATCGGGAATGTTACCCTTGGCCATCATCTCTGAGTACAATTCCAATGCAAAGGCTACATTGCCATCTTTTGAGAAACCGTCGATTAAGGTAGTGTATGTTACTGTATCAGCGGCAATTCCTTCTTTAATCATGCTCTCATAGAATTTGGAAGCTTCTTTCATCATTTTCAAATCCTTGTACCCGGTAATAAAATTAGTGTAGACGGCAGATGTGGGTGTTAAACCATCTTTCAGCAGAATAACAAGAAATTGCAGTGCATGAGACATATTCCCTTCATGGCAAAACCCACTTATTAAAGCATTGTACGCAGCAATGTCAGGTTGAAGGCCTTTGCGCCTCACATTATTTAGCATTTTAAGTGCCAGATCACAACAACTGGTCCTGCAGTAACCATCAATGAAACTGGTATATGTTACTATGTTGGCGGGTATACCTTTCTCACGCATCTGCTGATACATAGCAAATGCTGAGCCCATCATACCAGCTTTCACAAATCCATTGATGATACTGTTGTATGTCATTGTGGTCGGGACAAAACCTTCACCTATGAAGTTCTTCAACATTTCATCAACTTCATAAATCCGGTCACTCATGCAAATGCCATTTATGAGAACATTATGTGTATACTCATTGCAAGAAACTCCATTTTGTTTCATTTCATCAAGGAGGGCATATGCCTTGTCAAAAGCCTTCTTCTTGATATACCCTTTCATCAAAAATGTGTACGTGAAAACATTAGGTACAAATCCTTCCACAGGCATCTCTGAGTACAGTTTGACTGCTTCATCCATGCACCCCTTCTCACAGTAACCCATTAACAAGCTGTTGTATGTCACAACAGATGGTTTCACTCCAGTTTCCTTCATCTTACCAAACAAGTTAAGTGCTTCGCGGAGTTTGTGTTGCTGGCAGAGCCAACGAATTAGACCATTGTACGTGAAGACATCCGGTAGCCTAGAATCAGCCATCTCCACGCACAAGCTTACAGCATCTTCCCACTGTTTATCGCTTTAACAGGCCCTTGATAACCAAACCGAACTCGTGTGAACTTGGCAACAGCCCCTGCCCTCTCATCTGGCGATATAGCACATACACCTTCTGTATCATCCCGGCTTGATCACAGCCTCTTATAAGCGTCCCATACGTCACATTAGTTGGCAATATACCATTCGCCAGGGTCTCGTCGAAAAGATCCAGAGCTTTCTCGACCTCGCCTCGCAAGCAATACCCATGCATCAAAATCGTCGCGAGAACGACATCCATTTTCTTACCGGCAGACAGCATCTCGTCCTTGACCCGCAGAGCCTCCTCCATCCTCCCCACCTTGACAAGCACATCCACCACAGACCTGTAGGTGAAGTCCCACGTCTCGAAGCCAGCCTCCTTCATCTCCCCAAGGAGGTGGAGCCCGCGGTCAGCATCACGCAGTTTGCACAGTGCCGCGATCACGAGAGCGTAGACGCGCTGGTCGGGCTCGATCTCAGCGCCGGGCATTTCATCAAACAGCCTGACAGCATCCTCGAGCATCCCTTCCTTGACGCAGGCCCGCATGAGCGCATCGAACATCCATGCGTCCACGCGGTCGCCCCTCCCCCGCATCTCCGCGAAGAGCGCAAGCGCGTCCCGGGCCGACGAGCAGCGCGCGGTGGTGACGAGCAGGTCGGTGCGGGACTTGACATCCGGGACAACGCCGCGGGCGACCATGTGGGCGTAGGCGTCGGCGGCCGCGCTGGCGCGGCCGGCGCGGGAGAGGGAGGTGAGGAGGCGGCTGAGGAGGGACACGTGAACGGCTGCGACGGGGGAGCCGGAGTGAGGGCCGGCCGCGGCTGAGAGGACGGCGTCGACGAGGGCGCCGGGGGCGAGGCCCGCGTCGAAGGCGGCCGACTTGAGGAGGGTGAAGGCACGCGGGTGGGACGGGGATGAGGCGAAGAGCGCGCGGAGGGTGGAGGTGAGGTCCTCCACGACGGCGGGGTCGCGCGCGGCCGGGCGGTTGGAGAAGTGGGCAGACAGGGGATCGGTTTGGTGGGGCGGCGCGGCGGGAATGGGGATGGCGGAGGCGGTGGCGCAAAGGGAACGCCATGCGAGCCAGGGCGAGGAGGCTCCTCGGAGCCGTGGTGGGCGGCGCATGGTGGCGGGGAGGAGGGGTTTAGCTAGGGATTGAGCGGAACTGCGCAAGTATGCGATGTTGACCCCCAAGAACTGCCGCTCTCTGCGAACTAAACTGTTGTGGTATTCTCGGCCCATCAGTTCTTAAATTTGATATTGGTTCTCGTATTTCTCTATATTTATTTCAGTTTTTCTGATGATGTTCGTTCAATTGAAGAAGATGTTCTCATCGACTATGAAACGCCTGTGCTGATTTGATCAATCTTAAAATACTATGCCGGCTCAACCACTCGAATGTGCTCATAGGTGTAGGAGCTGACTTTGATTGTACCGTGTTCAAGAAAAAACTGCCGCTCTGCGCTCCTCCTCCTCGGTCACGGTGTAGTTCTTTTTTTCTTTTAACACACTACAATCAAAGACACTCACATCAATAAACGCATGCATGCACACCATATCCCTATGAGCACCTTAGAGCTTGAGCCGGCATAATATTTTGAGATTGTCAAGAGATTAAGCCGGCACAATTTTTTAAGATTAACAAAGTGATCGTAGACAGCTTGTAATGGACGTAACGTCTCCAACCACTAAAATCCTGAAAATAAATTCAAAAAAGGTGAAGCCAATGTCAAGTCTGTACTTGAATCCTTGTGAGCTGGTTTTACTACAGGAAATCTAATCATCCGACTTAGACTCAATAAGAAATCTAATCATCCGGGCTAGACTCGGTAAGAAATCTAAACCATCCGAGCTAGGCTCAGTTTGCAGGTCACGATGCATGTCTGAATTGTATAGAATGTCTTTTTCTTTTTTTCGAGTTGAACTCTATAGAATGTTAGAATGTTTGGGGGAGCGAGATCATGGGTGGAAATGAAGTGAAGGCGATGTGTTTCTCGAAAATGATGAGTAAATTGATGGACACGGCTGGCTATGAGGGTGTTTGGATCTTTCTCTGGTCATGTATTAGTAGTAGTCGGTAGAAGTTTTTAGTCGGTACTGTTTGAAAGGTGACTACTAGTCAAGATTAAATGTCTCGATATTAAATGTCCCTTGTGCAACACCAATTAGAGGAGAGAGAGGGGACTTTAGTCGGTAAAAGTCGGGGTGTTTGAAGGTTTCTTGACTAAAGGTGACTACTACTAGTCTCTAGTCAGTAAAAAGTTGGGGGTGGGGTGACTAGGGACTAAACTAGTTTTAGTCACCCACTAGTCAGGGGTGTTTGGAGGTTTACTGACTAAAGGTGACTACTACTAGTCTCTAGTCTCTAGTCTCTAGCGATCCAAACACCCTCTATATTGTTCACAGGGGTTGAACAGAAACTTTTAAAATTGAAAGCTGAGGCTCGTGCATTGTCCAGGTACATAGTGGGATTTGATTTCCATCCATTTATTGCACGCAATACGATAAGTCATCACATAGTATCACATTACACTTGCCCAAAACAAAATTATCACATTACTAACTGGACCTCAAAACATGCAATGTTGCAACATAAATATGGCTGTGGAGTGGAAGGCACAAAGCAGAGGTCGACCGCTAGTACTCCCTCCATCCCAAAATAAGTGACTCAACTTTGTACTAGTTTTACAAATAAGTGACTCAACTTTGTACTAGTTTTATTTTGGGACGGAGGGAGTACTTGGGACTGGTATTGGTATATGCTACAGTAGATCCAAAGGTTGAGCTTCGGCCGTACATGCCGCCTTATTTTGGACGCACCCACCTCTTCACTGTAATACTACCTGCTAGGCCGTCAGCGAATTGACCGCAAGTCCTCAAGCTCGGTGAAACTGCACCGTGGCGTGAAGGATGAGCATGATCACAACTCACAACAATGCACAGATCGGAGACACACAAAAACTGATGGATAAAATATCATACTTGCAACTCAAGTGTGGCAAGATTTTGACAAATATCAGATGGCGGGCCAAGGTGAATATCACCTGCCAAATGATTGAGAACTTGTCTATGTCTCGGCAAACAGATAGCACAGCAAAGGAGCCACAACCGCTATGCTCAGACTATTACCCAGCATGGCATACCTACAAAATGAGCAAAGCGTCATTCAACTAGTGGATAATGATTTCTAGTAGAACAAATGACTGACTCTTTCACATTTTACTGGATGAATCACGATCAAAACGTAGCTTCCTGAATTCACATCACAGAGGGAAAGGTGGGACTAAAAACACTTACTGTTGTCTGAGGCTTATCTGATCCGGAAAACGGAAACTCGGGGGAAATGAATGCAAATTAGCGACCTGAAAAATAAATGAATACCACATGCTATGAATCATAAGAGAACAGAAGTATGTAAATATATGTGAAATTATGAGAAGGTATTCACCTCTCGAGGGGTGAAAAACCGTAGACCCAACTCACTCAGTGAAGACATTTCAAGGTTCTCTTTTGGAACTGGTTTGAGGCTCTACAATTTGAAGAACATTATCACAAAATAAGGAATCGTGAAAATAATGAGGTGACACCAGAGGGTGAGTGGTGCAAAAAAACTGAAGACTGGAACTGAAGACAGGAAAGAGAAGAGCCTTACTTTAGATGTAACCAGTACAGAGCCTGTGCCCTTCACATAGCGATAATAACTTTTAGTAAAACAGCAGCACCGTTTTGATTCAGGGTATACAATATCTTACAAACAGTCAAGGATTCACCAACTCACCACAGTCAAGCATTGGTTAACAAAAGGTAGCAAAACATGTATGCCGAAGTACATTCCTACTCATTACGAGGACAAGTGTCAAGAAGGAACTAAGGATACCCATAGCATTTCCCCACCGTTCAATCAAGCTTAGTGGAACTGTGTAGTCATGTGAAGCAGTTTCAATCGGAGTGCATCCATCAGCCTCCTTAACTACATAATAGAGAGTGGCGCTGAAATTACATTGGTGGACCTGCTGCTTCAAACATCCTGACAATTAAAATACAAACTGCAGACCTGTACTTACAGTCAGAGATGATGGCTGAACATTCCTTATCTCCAATACTCTGTGCTTCAAGGAAGTTTCTTATTGGATTACATACTACTTCCAGATCATCTTCATTCTGTTCATAGCTATTCTGAGTTCTCGTAGTGTTCAATGTTAGGCATGTAGGTGTCCTAAGCAGCTTGTCATTGACTGATGGATTTGGAAAACACATAGATTCCTGTTTTGCCTGTAGATAAAGTATGGTTAAATAGTTATGGAATTCCTCAGGAACTGTCTCCTGAAGTTTCCCGCTTCTGAAGAAACTGGAAACCCAGAATAGTTTCTTATGGTTAGCTATGATCTCTTCTAGGTGCTTGGCAAACTCATATTTTGACCACTTATAAGCAACATACTCCTTTAATCTACTCACGCTCATTTTGCACATTTTGGGGCTTCCAGAGTGATGAAGAATTGAGATGATAACGTAAATAAGGTCCATGACATGTTCTTGCTAAGATATGCCGACTGATTGCAATGGAACAGCAGGTGGATGCACAAGTTCTTACCAAACAGAAGTAGCGCGGTCTAGAATATGGGACACCAAACTGCAAGGGGCTTAGGATGAATTCTTGTGTGTTGAAATTGAGAGTTGAAAGGACCGCTAGCAACTGGTCATGTGTATCAGATACCTGTCACAAGCAATTGATACTGATAGAGGTCCAATACTACAGTCAACTGTGATTCAAATAATTTTAAGCTTAAAAAAACCTCGAATCCGACAACATTTTCCACAAATAACATTTGTGGAGGAAAGCTCATGTTTTGCATAAGGTTTAAAATCTTTATAAATGAAAATGCCCGAGCATCAGCTGAATGTTTCTGAAGTCCTGCATGGCAATCCACCCATTAGTGAAATTTGAAACTGAAGCAGGTAATGTCAAAAGGAAGCTACTCCATAAGCAAACCTTGCCGTGTATATGGTTGACATGGAGGAGAAAGGAGCCATGCATGTGCCTTGTACTTGTCTAGATCACCAGCAGTGAGTGTTTGAATGTTTCCCTGCAGTGACATAACAATACATGTAGATGTAGTGCGGTCAAAATTAACATGTTCCTCCGCTGCAATATAGATCGTGTATGCCTTAATTTATGTATCTAACGATGACATGATGAATCATCAGTAAAAATCCAACCAGCCTATAGTCAACTTCTTTCTAACAATGTAGTCAGTTCAAATAAATTCTCCAAGTATTCCTTCCAATTTAGTAATCAAATGTATGAGAAAATTCTGCATAGAGCACAATGCATACATGCTAAGAAGGGTACTTGCGGTGTAAAAATAAACTGATGGGCGCAGTTAATCCTCACTGCTAGTCGAGATACTACCGGTATCAGGATAATACATATCCCAGTTTCGTCGCCTAAAATTTTCACCACCACGAATCAGTAGTGCTTAACAGTTAGCACAGCAAGAAACTTCCGGTTTTCGCCTAGATCCAAGTTTGCCAGGGCTTATAAATTTCTGGGGGAACGGGACGCACCTGGCAGGGGCGGTGGCCGAAGTTGTGCTCGTAGACGTCGTTGGCGACGTCGTTGATGTCAAAGGCCTCCACCACCTCCGCTCGAACGCCCGACGACGCAAGGGAGTACCGCTGGGAACAAAGGAGGCGGCAAAACAGAACCCTAGTCGCCGTTAGATGTGCCGCAGGATTCAGGTGCAGTACGGAAGTAGAAGGAGGATATGAGTACCATGCCGCCGATACCGCTGTAGAACTCGAGGACCCTCCATGGGGGCGGCGTCTCCATTAACTCCGGTTATCGCGCGGCGGCGGCTGGTCGGCTGGACTGTGGTTCTCGTAGGCTTCTGCTTTTCTTTTTTTTTTAGGGCTTCGTAGGCTTCTGCTTTCTTTTTCTTTTTTTTGAGGGCTTCGTAGGCTTCTGCTGTTTTGCAGTGCACAGCTAGAGCATCTTGAGCCGCGCCAACAGACCCCAGTCGATTTTTCAGCGCCGGCACTTAAAAATCGGTCCAGTCGCGTTTTCAGAAGGCCGTTTTTCACTAATTTGAGTCGAAACTGGTGCCGGCGGACCCAGGCCGAACTCAGCGTTAGGCGCCCGGGCGTCGAGCGGCGATTTTAGCGCGAAAGATTGCGGGCCCGCCGGTCGTGACACTTGCCTCGTCGTCCTCCGAACGCCTCGGTTTCCGGCGGGAATCAATGGCAAAATTGCCGCTGTCGACCTTCCATTGATTCCTCACGCAGCGGCCACGCCCCCTCGTCACGCGTATTACCTGGCGCCGGCTATAAAAGCAACACCTCACTCCTCGCCTCGCCACGCCCACGGCCGTTGCCGAAGCGCCTCTCTCCCGTGTGCGGCCCGCCAATGTTCCTACCCTCTCTCCCCAAGCCCATCTGTGACGATGGCCGAGCGGTTCCCCGGCGATGGGGCGGCGGCCAACGGCTTCGGTCGCCGCTCGCTGCACGAGTGGGAGGCGTACCTGTTCCTTGAGGCGAACATCCCGGCGCCATCGGACATGCGCGTCGGGCCGACGGGGTAGAGGCTCAGCGCCGGTGGCATCCCGATTCCCCCGGTGCCCGACGTCGACGTGCGCCCGACCTCTCGCCGAGGTCGACGGCGTCGGCCGACGGAGGAGCGCGCCCTCGCGATCGCCGCCGACAACCACGAGTCGTGGCGGCGTACTTTCCGGCGCCGGTAAGCGCGGCTAACATCCACCAACGGCGGGGTGGTGAAGCGTCGAAACGGGCGCCGCCTATGGTGGGGCGCCCCCGGCCGCACGCTCCACGAGGTTCTCCAGTACCTCGAGGGCGGCAACGACCCGCCGCTGGCATACCCTGCCGCGGCCGCCGCCCCGGTCCCCCGCCGGAGCGCCGGGCAATGGATGCCTAGGAGGTTCGACTCCTCCGTGTCTTCCTCCTCCCACTCCTCCTCCCGCTCCTCCTACCACTCCTCCGGCTCGCCGGCGGTGTTCAGCGTCAAGGTCGAGCCCACAGCGGAGACGCTGCTCGGCCGGCGCACACGCAGCGCCAGCATCGTCATCAACGAGGGCGGCAGGCGCGCCTCCTCCTCGGCTCCTCCCCGCTACGTCAAAGCGAAGACGGAGCCGGGGCTCGCCGCCGTGAAGACGGAGCCAGGGCTCGCCGTCGTGAAGACGGAGCCAGGGCTCGTCGGCAATGTCAAGGAGGAGCTCGACGACGCGGCGGCCTTGAAGTGGCGCAGACGGAGCTGGAGCGCTAGTGTCGCGCCTATGCAGTTTGCCGCTCGGCACCATGATCACGACGTGGGAGGTGTCATCGTCCTCGACGACAGCGACGATGACGCGCCGCCGCTGCCGGTCCGCCAGGGCAACGCCGGGCGGGGGTCCAGCAGGGGCGGCCGCGTCAAGGAGGAGAAGGCCGACGAGGACGACGGCGAGGATGGCGGCGACGTCAGCGACTTCGCCGCGCTCAGCGCGTTCTTCGACCCGTAGTTCTAGTTGCGGTCGTTTTTTTAACTTTGTTATGTAATGTCATGTTCGCCGAATATTTGTCCAGTTTGCCAAACTTTAGTCGAATTCCTTTTTTTAAACCGCCTGGGCGACCACAGGGCCGGGCGATCGGGAACCAAAGCCCCACGCCGAAGTTTTAGCGCTGGCTCGCCTCAGAGGCGATTTTATGCATACAGGGGCCAACGGCTGGAGATGCTCTTACACAACAAGCCGGGTGCTCGAGTTCGAGCCATCGCTTGTTCAGCCCAAGTGGCCCGGCCGTTTCAGTTGTCTGTCCAAAATTTCAGCAGATACCTCTATTTTTTTGGAAGCTATAACGATAAAACTAGGTTTCAACAATCACTGGATTTGAGTGGTCACATGGACATGGTCAAGTCAGTATCCTTTTCAGCTCTTTTGATGGACAAAGGCTTGAGGAGTTCAGACCGTCAAGAGGTATTCAACAGGGAGATCCCATCTCCCTCTTATCTCTTTTTGTTGGCAGCGGAGGGCCTTTCTGGCCTATTAAAATCTAACTAGTCATTGCATCTAAGTGGGATTAAGGTGGCTTCTTCGGCTCTGCCGATGAATCGTCTCTTGTTTGCCAATGACAGCCTATTGTTCTTCAAGGCGAGTGTGGAGAGGGCAATTGAGTTGTCAAACCTATTGGATACTTATTATCGGGCTTCAGGTCAACGGGTTAACAGAGATAAGTCATCAATCTTTTTCAGCAAAGGTTGCCCTGTTGCAGTTCTGGAAGAGATAAAGTTATCATTACAGTTTATTAATGAATATTTCAATGAGTATTTGAGCTTACCCTCTGATGTCGGTCAATTAAAAAATGGCACATTTAAATTCCGCAAGGACAGAATTTGGTCTAAGATCAAAGGATGCCTTGAGAAAATTTGGTCAACTGGAGGGGAGGAAGTTCTCATCAAGCCAGTCACACAAGCAATCTCAGTGCATTCCATGGCGTGTTTCAGACTTCCTAGAGGGTTAATACCCTCATTAGGGGCTTTTGGTGGGGCAACAAAGAAGGAAAGAGAAAACCTCATTGGGTATCACAGAAGATAATGACCTCTCCCAAGTTCATGGGAGGACTAGAATTTCACGACCTGAAACTTTTTATCTTGGCACTGTTGGCGAAACAATCATGGAGGCTACTGTAGGATCCCACATCACTTAGTGCTCTCGTATTAAAGGCGGTGTACTTCGCTGCCACATCAATTTGGAGGCTGAACTTGGCTCCAATCTTTCGTAGATTTGGAGAGCGATTTTGGACGGTAGGGAGGTTTTGAAGTCGGGCCTAATCTGCGAAATTGTGAATGGACGTTCTACCAAAATTTGGGACTATAACTGGATCCCGAAAGAACCCCTATTGAGGCCGCTACTACCTCTGCTTTCGCAACCCCCATCAATAGTTCATGAATTGTTAAACCACACGGGTGCTACTTGAAATTCGGCTCTATTTCGGCAAGTGTTTTTCCTATGGACGCGGATGACATACTGAGCATACCCCTTTGCGTGGGAGGAGTTCCTGATTTTTGGTATTGGCATTTTGAACAGAAAGGCAACTTCACAGAGATCGGCCTATCGTATGCTCGTCGACATGAAGATCAAGAGGGAAAATTTGCTCGACGGGATACTGGGCTCATCCGACAATCAGCAAGTATGCAAGGCCTGGTCGAAGTTGTGGAAGTTCTCGGTTCCTTCTAAACTGAAAATCTTTGTTTGGCGTTTGGCGCAACAATTCATACCTACACCCGGCTTCTTACACCACCGGCATATGGCCACGTCCAACAACTAGGGATTATGCGGGTGCCCGGACTCTTGGAGGCACTCCCTCCTGGACTGCACATCATCGAGGTGTATGTGTGCGTTGAGTTATGAGGGGATCACAAAATGCATGGCAACATGCAAGGAACCAAATGCAAAGAACTAACTTTTTGTAATGAGCAATTTACTATCACATGTGGATTCCACAAAGCTTATAGTTACCCTTTGGGCAATTTGGTCGGCAAGGAGGAAAGCTATCCACGAGGGTATTTTCCAGAGCCCAGTTTCCATCCATCACTTTGCACATCCTATCTAGATGAGCTTAATGCATTACATATACCGGCCTAGTCACCACAGGGCAGCATGTGATAATGTCACATCCCAAACTTCCTTAAATTTAGGATGTGAACTTAGAAGCATGTGCATCAATGTTTTCCTTGCATATTTAGGTTTTGAAACAAACACGACCAATTCTTCACCCTAAATCATTTTAGAGTTTATTAAATGGCCATGAATGTTCCACCGAAATAAGTTTTTCAAAAATCTTCATAAGGGCAGGAAAGAAATTTCCTATGATCAATATTTGCCCAATTTTGTTGAGTGAACCAGGACTTGAAAATAGTTAAGTTGGAAAATTTAAACAACAAGTAAGATCATGGATAAAAAATAAAAATAGAAAATAAAAAGGAAAATTCTTTGCAAAGGGGCCCATTACTATTTGACAGAAATAGTTTGTCAAAATTCACAAAGAAAATGTTCATGTAATCAGAAATATTCCAAAATGAATTTGGAGAAAGTTTGCTATTGGTGGAAAAATCAAATTCAAATTCAAATTAAATTCACAAATGACACAGGAGTAAAGAAAAAAGAGAGAAAGTTGAGCCAGCCAGTCAGGCCATTAAGGCCCAGCTAGCCAATTGAGCCCGCGATGCGCCGCGCCACACCCTCTATCTTTCTCCTCTCTCTCTCTCTCTCATTGACAGGCAGGACCCACCCACCAGGATCACCCCCAACATCGCGCAACCGCCGCCCGACGCACGCGCCCATGACCCGAGCACGCCCGCACTCATGATCTCCAAGCGCGCCCCAACCACCATGTCCTATAAATACCCCTAGACCCCTCCGTCGAAATTCCCAACCTATTTCGCTCGAGTGTCGTTGGGATTCTCGCAACACCACTACACTCTCCGGCTCGGCCGAGAGATCCCTAGCCAAATTCCGGCAAGCCCCGGCCACCCCACGACCACCCAACCACACCACGACGACCGCCGCTGCACGGCGAACCCCCTGGACATCATCTGCATGCCAGGGCCCCCTGCAACTCCGACTTCGTCTGAGTCCGAAGCTCAACATCGTTGTCGTCGTGTCTCCGGTGAGCTCCGTGAGCCTTTTGGCCACGCACCTTGTCATATCGTATTTTGTGCTCGCACTCATCTTCTTGACCATTTGATTCGCTCCATTTCGCCCAGAAATGTGCACGCCATGGACACCCGAAGATTTTTTTCGCCTCGCACAACTCCAGCAGCCCTTAACCGTCGCTTCCGTCCACCCCTGCGTCAACCAAGGCCACCAGGAGCACCACCGCTGTCGTCTGCATCTCGTCGGCCACCTCACCATCGCTAGGGAGCACCGGAGCGTCAATTTTGACCATGTCCAAGTCGCGCCCAAGTTTTCCGGTGAAGTTCCCATGCTCTAACCGCTGCGGTGAGCTTCGATCCGTCTCCAGCCGTCCGATCTTAATCCGACGCATAGAAATCGACCACTTAAACAAATCATTACGTGTAGTTGTCGTCCGGTAGATCTAGATTTAACGAATGCATTTTGATTTTATTCTAAAACGGTATAAGCGAATTAGAGAGCACCACGTGGACAACCTTATCCAAAATGATCTCGATTAATTAAAAAATGGTAGTTTTACTGAAAGGTCCCTCCAACTTTAAAACATCACAACTAATTAGCCAGACATCCAATTTGGGCAATTCTTTTTGCAGACTGAACCTAGGGAACGAACCTTCTGTAAAAAAATGAAAAGGTAAATTTGAGTAATTCAAATTTTAATTTTGAGCAGAATGCTTTAAAACATAAAATGGGCATAACTTTAAAACGCAAAACCAAAGTTAATAATTCTTTTTGCAAATTTAACCTAGTGAATCGTATTTTAACTTAGTTCACCGTTTGATGTTTTTTATTATTATAAAAAAAATCCGACCAGAACATTAACAAGACTAGTTTCATATATTCCTGGATTTAAAAATTGTTTAAAATATGGTAAAATAATCCAATTCGTTAGTTGGAATTATCAACTTGTTTTGAAACTTAATTTAGCACCTAGTAAAATAATTGGTATAATTTGTATGATCACTTTGAAACATAGTTTAGAACTAATAAAACCTAGTTTTATATAATGTTGAAACCCTAGTTATTAAATAAAAGAAAATTGTAAGAAAGTGTAAGAACTAAGTTGAACTTAGTGAACTGGACCATGATGACATTATGGGATTAAATTTCAAACTTCAAATTTAAAACTTAGTTCAAGTTAATTTAAATAGGTAAACCACTTTTCAAAATTCAAATCAAATCTTGTTAAACCTAATTGGGCTGATGAATTATTTAAGTTTTCTTAAATAGTTTAAACTTGACTCAATGAAATTGGATCTATTTTGACAATTAAAACCAAGTTAAATTGACTTAAGTTGAATCAAAATAAAAGGAACTTGAGTTAATTCAAACCAAACTGAAACTCAAACTTGGATGATCACTTGAATGAAACCAAACTCAAACCCTACTAATACCTTGTGATGAGTGATTGCTTCTTATTGCATTCATGATGTTGGGAAACATAGTAGAGAACAAAAAAATGACCTACGATCGAACCAAGAACACTATGAAGATGCATAAGAGGTTTAGATCAGATCGTTACCAACTTTGAGTTGCAGTGGAAGAAGAGTTGGTGTAGATCGTTCTTGAAGTCCCTCAAACCAAAGACCGAAAGCACGACATCTCTACAATTTGCAAGTGTACAAGCTTCAAGATCTGGCAGCGCTTCGCCGTTTAGAGCTAATCGTCGCCGAGAGAGAAGAGAACTACACACGCTTCTCTATTATGAGGATTAGAGAGATCTGATGGGGAACATTTCATGGAAAACAAAAAAAATCCAATGAAACACCCAAGATCTATTCTATGGAGATGCCAGCAACCAGAGGGGAGTGTCTACATACCCTTGTAGAATGAAAGCGTTAACGATCTAAAGATCGTGGTAGGCGTAGTCCTATCCGCTCCGAGCACCAAACGAATGGCACCTTCGAGATGTGCAAACGTACGGCTTGATGACGTCTCCACCTTCTTGATCTAGCAAGGAGGAGTGGAGAGGTAGATGGGATGTAGGCCATCACGACAGTATGGTGGTAGTGGTGGCAGTGAAACTGCGGCAGGGCTTTGATACGTCTCCAACGTATCTATAATTTTGTATTTTCTACGCTATTATAGTATCAATCTTGGATGTTTTATATGCAATTATATATCATTTTTGGGACTAACCTATTAACCTAGTGCCAAGTGCCAGTTGTAGTTTTTTGCCTATTTTTGGTTTCCAGGAAATCGGTACCAAACAAAGTCTAAACGCTACGAAACTTCTTGACGGTTTTTTGGACAAGAGAGACCCTAGAAGCTTCAGGAGGAGACCAGAAGGAAAACGAGGAGATGACAAGGCAACAAGCACACCTGATGCCTTGTGGGCCCCTCGTGCCTCTGTCTGACCTAATTCCACCTCTATAAATTCTCCAAAATCAGGAAACCAGCGCAGAGCCACCCAAAATACTTTTTTCGCCGCCGCAAGTTTTTGTTATTTCACGATTCCATCTGGAGGCCTTTTCCGACACTCTGCCGGAGGGGGAATCGGTCACGGAGGGCTTCTACATTAACCTTGCTACTGCCTTCTGATAATGTGCGAGTAGATTACCACAGACCTACGAGTCTATAACTAGTAGCTAGATGGCTTATTCTCTCTCTTTGATCTTCAATACAATGTTCTCCTCGACGTTCTTGGAGATCTATTCGATGTGATCTTCCTTTGTAGTGTGTTTTTTGTGATCCGATGAATTGTGGGTTTATTAACAGATTATTCATGAATGTTAGTCTTCTCTGAATTCTTTATGCATGAATATTATAGCTTTGTATTTCTCTCGGATCTATCTGTTTAGTTTGGCCAACTAGATCGACTTATCTTGCAATGGGAGAGGTGATTTGTAATGGGTTCACTATTGCGGTGCTCTATATCCCAGTGACAGTAGGGGACAAGACACATATTTGTATTGTTGCCATTAAGGGGAAAACGGTGAGGTTTATTTATATTGATTGGATTTACTTTGTCTACATCATGTCATCTTGCTTAAGGCATTACTTTGGTTTTTATGAACTTAATACTCTAGATGCATGCTGGATAGCGGTCGATGGGTGGAGTAATAGTAGTAGATGCAGGCAGGAGTCGGTCTACTTGTCTCAGACGTGATGCCTGTATACATGATCATTGCCTTGAATATCGTCATAACTATGTGCTTTTCAATTAATTGCCCAACAGTAATTTGTTTACCCACCGTATGCTTTTTGTTCGAGAGAGAAGCCTCTAGTGAAAACTATGGCCCCCGGGTCTACTTCTATCATATATAAAATCCAAGAATACCTTGCTGCAATTTATTTACCGTTATTTGATTTTGTGTTTTATTTTATCTATCTATCACTACGAGATTTGATCATTGCAAATAACTGCCGAGGGGATTGACAACTGCTACCTCTTGAGCTTGCATTGGTTTTTCCCTTGAAGAGGAAAGGATGATGCAGCAAAGTTGAGTAAGTATTTCCCTCAGTTTTGAGAACCAAGGTATCAATCCAGTAGGAGACAACGCGCAAGCCACCGAATACATGCACAAACAAACACAAACCTTGCACCCAACGCGATAAAGGGGTTGTCAATCCCTTCATGATTATTTGCAATGTGAGATCTGATAGAGATGGATAAACGATAAAGTAATGTTTTTGGTATTTTTGGTTTATGGAACCGAAAGTAAAAGATTGCAAAGAAAGTAAATAGGAAACTAGAATTGTAGATCAGAAACTTATATGATGGAAAATAGACCCGGGGGCCATAGGTTTCACTAGAGGCTTCTCTCAAGATAGAAATTATTACGGTGGGTGAACAAATTACTGTCGAGCAATTGATAGAAAAGCACAAAGTTATGACGATATCTAAGGCAATGATCATGAACATAGGCATCACGTCCGTGTCAAGTAGACCGAAACGATTCTGCATCTACTACTATTACTCCACACGACCGCTATCCAGCATGCATCTAGAGTATTAAGTTCATAACAACAAGGTAATGCCTTAAGCAAGATGACATGATGTAGAGGAATTAACTCAAGCAATATGATGAAAACCCCATCTTTTTCTCCTCGATGGCAAAAATACAATACGTGTCAGCACCTGGGGGGTGCCCCGAGGGGGGCACAACCCACCAGGGCGCGCCTGGGGGCCCAGGCGCGCCCAGGTGGGTTGTGCCCACCTTGGTGGCCTCCCGCACCCCCTCTTTACCCTATAATTTCCCAAAAATTCCAGAAACCCTCAAGGTTAACCTAGATCAGAAGTTCTGCCGCCGCAGGCCTCTGTAGCCACCGAACACCAATCTAGACCCCGTTCCGGCACCCTGCGGGGGGGGGGGGTCATCTTCGGTGGCCATCTTCATCATCCCGACGGCCACCACGATGAAGAGGGAGTAGTCCACCCTCGGCGCTGAGAGTTTGTACCAGTAGCTATGTGTTTAATCTCTCTCTCTCTCTCTCTCTCTCGTGTTCTTGAGATGTCACGATCTTGATGTATCACGGGCTATGTTAATATAGTCGGATCATATGGTGTTTCCCCCTCTCTATCTTGTTGTGATGAATTGAGTTTTTCCCTTTGAGATTTCGTTGTTATCGGATTGAATACTTTTATGGGTCTGAGAACAATTGATATATGTCTTGCAATTGAATACTCATGGTGAGAATGGGTATCGTATTTATTCACTTCATATATGTTTTGGCACTCAACTCGCGGATTCCTGAGGTGACATTGGGGTAATCTATGCATAGGGGTTGATGCACGTTCTTGTCTTTGTTTCTCCGGTAGAAATCTTGGGGCACTCTTGAAGTTCTTTGTGTTGGATTGAGTATTATGAATATGAATTTGCTTTGGTGTTATTTTAGTACGAACTCTAGGATAGATCGAACGGAAAGAATAGCTTTGTGTTATTTTAGTACGGACTCTTGAATAGATCGAACGGAAAGAATAGCTTTGAGGTGGTTTCGTACCCTACAAACAATTTATTCTTATGTTCTCCGCTAGATAGGAACTTTGGAGTGATTCTTCATCGCACTTTGAGGGATTGTTATATGATCCAATTACATTAGCATTGTTGAGAGATTGCACTAGAGAAAGTACGGACCCTAGGCCTCATTTTCAAGCATTGCAATACCATTTTTGTGCCCATTTACTATTTGATACCTTGATGTTTTTACTTATTCAGATTATAAAAATATATTTATACCATCCATATTACATTTTTATCACCATCTCTTCGCCGAACTAGTGCACCTATATATTTTGCCATTGTATTGTGTAACATCCCAAAATTCTAAATTTTGGAATGTTATATTAAATAAATAATTCTGATTGTTTGTTTGATTGTTGAGTGATTGCTTGTGTGAAATTGAGTGAAATTTGAATCTTTCTGAAAGTTGAGTGAGAGGGAATGAAATGACTTTCCCAAACTTTCACCTTGCAATTATGATCTCCATGAATTCAAATTTATTTCATCACAAAACCCTAGAGTGAAGATGATATGACTTCTTCCATATGAATAAATGAAAAAGGTTTTGAAAAGATTTGAATTCCATTTAAGAATAATTCAAATTCAGAAACTTTATGCAACTCAATGATTTTCATGAGAGAAGATAAAATGACTTCTTCAATTATATGAAATATGAGTTGGAAGTTAAAAACAATCAAATTGAAAGTCATTTGAAAGTATTTTGAAACTCCCTTTCAAATTTGGAATAATTTGGATTTTATTCAAATTATTTTTCTCCTAAAAATAAATAAATGGAAATATGGGTAAAATGATTCCCTTCAATAGAAAATTAGGAGAAAATAAATTTGAAATCATTTTGGTATTTTAAAAATGATTTTGTTGGGTTTTAATGCAACAGTATCACTACTTGCTTTATTAGAATTTTTGTATATTTTATTTGCCTCTGAAAATATGTTCACGTTGTAGGATTTATTTTTCTGATAATTTTGATATATATATGTCCTATATAAATATATATATATATATATATATATTAAATATATATCCCCTCTCCCTAATTCAAAAAAAAGAAAAAGAAAACCCCAGTAAGCCGAACCAACCCGGCCAGCCTTGAGGCACCCACAGGCCCGGCCAATACCGAGCCCACGCCTGAGCCAGCCCGGAACGCCAGCGTCGGCCACCCGATCCCCTCTCTCCTCAGCTGCCGCTGACCGCCAGCCCCACCGCCCGATCACCCACCCGCGCCCTTCTTCCTCCTCCCGCAAGCCACACACAGGATCACCGCCGCCGGAATCCCGGGGATCTCGGGATCGCCTCCCCCGAGTCGCCCCCTCCGCCAAGTCCCGCCCCCGATATAAACCCCGTCTCCTCGACCCTTTCCCCTTTTCCCCTACTTGAGACCCACCGTTTCCTCCTCGATTTCTACTTGGAGTCAAAAGGCAACCGCCGCCACCATTGATGCCCTAGAGCCCACTCCCGACCCCCCCTCGCCGCCCCGAGACCACCTCCGGACTCCCCTCGCTCGACCACACCTCCCCGTGCCCTCACCCACCCCCAAAACCCACCGGAGCGCCGCCACCGTCGACGCCCGAACGCCACCGCCGCCTCGACCTCGCCGCCGTCCGTCTCCATCCACCGCGGGCGCCACCTCGACCACCATTTGGACTCGCCGTCGAACGCCCGCGTCGCCGTGCCCTCTGGAGCCAGCTGACGATCGGGCGCCGCCCGCCGGACGTCCGAGCCGCTCGCCATCGACCTTCCCCACGGTGAGCTCTCTCTCCCTCCTCGTCCGTTCGATCTAGATTATACGGATGCGTGATTAGATTAGATCGAATAGTTAGGTTTTTATTAGATCGGTTTAGTTCCGGTTTTATACGGTTAAGTCCGGTTTAGTTCGAACCAGTTCCTCGGTTTTATTTTTATTACACGTGCATGCACGGTTTTGTTAAGTAACGCCCGAGCATTAGTTAGTTCCGATCGCTCACCGGTTTAGCCCAGTAGCAGTAGGCCACGTAGCACCTGCCCGTTTATTTTTTTTCTTTTTTTCTTCTTTTCCGTTTCTGTTTTAAAATCAGAATAGTTATGATTTTATATTGCTTATAACTTTTAGGTTTTTAATCCAAATTGAGTGATTCTTTTTGCATTGTGTCACAAATTTGCTTAAGTTTCTGTTTGTGTACTTAGGTTTCAAATTTGAATAGTTTAGATTTGAATTTGATGAAATTTGTTCAAATCACTAATTTGGTCATATTTTGAGTTTTACAAAGTATTTTTGATTGATTCTTTTTGCTACGGTTTTGTTATGGTTTTGTCTATCCAGTAGCATATAGTTATTTATTTTTAATTTATTTTTAAATTAGGTTTTTAGCAAAACAATACTGTTTTAGTTATAGTTTTGTTTTAGTCCTTTCTTTATTGTTTTTATTAGTTTTAAATTATTTATTTTTGTCACTTTTGACAAATTTAGTTTTGTTTCTGTTAGTAAACCAAAGAAAATTTTGTTTTTATTTTAAAAATTTATTTTATTTAGTTTTGTATGAAAACTTGTTTAAGTCATAGTTAGTGTTTCATAAAAGCTTTTTATTTGTTTCATTTTGCTATTAAAAGTTTATGAAAAAAATACTTTCTATTAAAATTAGTTGTTTTATATTTTTTTTATGATTATTTATTATATTGGTATTTTCTTTTTTGTTAAATTTTACTTAGGACAAAGCTATTTTTGTGTTATGTCTTAGAGTTTTCTTTAATAGTTTTGTTGTGTAGTTTTCCTTTGTTTTTATTTAGTGTCCCTTGATTTGCATTTCTATTTGTTGGTTTTATTATGAGTGTTAGAATTGTTTGCTAGGATGTTTGCTTATGTGAATGCTATGTTTGACTATATAGATTTTCAACGGAGTGACGAATAGTTCTACCAAGTCATTATTCGAGAGTGTTGCTATCTTCATCAACTTACCAGGCAAGTTCACTTTGACCATGCTTTCATACCTATGTTTTATTTGCATTTAGTGGCATCTTTGCAACAACCCTCCAGTAGTGATATTGAATTCTTGTAGTTGAGTAGTATGCATGAGGTAGGAACCCATCACCTGTTACCAAGCCGGGGCGTCATTTATTTTTATGCTACGCTATAGTAGACGGGGTTGGTATGAGTGCTCGAGTGGTGTGAAGAAGGAGGACTCTACGTCAATGGCGACAACTCCACGATGGCATCTGCAAGGACTGCATCTTCAAGGCCTCAAGACTTCAAGACTCGAGACAAGAATTCAATACACACTCTTGGGTGAAGGATGGTTGACGGGCACCTGGAGAAACCCGGTGGTTGGCGGGATGCATGGAGAAGCGCCATGACATCTTGCGTAAAGCTTCACCCAGACTCAAAGAGACGGAAGAATACTTCATGCCGGAAGCTTACGTGCAACCGCAAGTCACTATGGGCTCTGTCTTGGTTGACCTTAGTTGTGGCTCTGGCTGGGGCGGTGCTAGCAGATGTAGAACTACGGTAGGATTGGATGAGCACCGACAAAGGTGGTGGAGGAACTCTTGAGGAAGACCATGTTTGATCGTCTTGTTCTCAAACACCACGAAGTGCGAGAACGTAAAGAGGGATCGAATCTTGCGAGTAAAGTGTACAAACCTCTGCAGAGGGTTTAAACCTAATCGATTAGCCGTGTCCCCGATTCACGGACAATTTGAGCATCTGGACTTGGATCTATCTCGGAACTCTCAACACCGGACTGATAACTTAATTGTGGGCAACTTATGATGAATTTGGGCTATGAGACATCGGTTGGCGGAACCATGTCATGATAGAAAACTCCATAGTACAGACTTCATTTATTCCTTTGATGTAGGAAAAATAAATCAGCTTTTACGCATAAACAAAACTTCGCATACGTGAGCCACAAAGCCATATTGCATATAGTATAGTTTTATCATCTGTTTTCTCATGTTGTGATCTTGCGGTACATTCAATGTCTTGACCTACACGGCTGCAGCGTATCATGTTGCGGATATTTTTTCCTCGACGAGTAAGAGTTATGATACAGGGTTACGGTCTACACTCAACTTTGCCGATGGTGTTGATGGGACTCCATACCCGACTATTTGTTTCATTGTGACTTATGAGGTATATATCAGTTTTACGTTAATTATACATGTGATTGCACTTTGATATATACATTGATGTACTGTGTGTGCCAGCATACTGATCCAGGGATGGCACAACAACACAGAGGCTTGACCGTCTGAGGTCGGGTCGCTACATATTGGGTGTGTTGGGGACACAAGAGATTTCTTGTATTTGGTTGCAGGGTCGTTTGAGAGAGACCATCTTCATCCTACACCTCTCACGGATTGATAAACCTTAGGTCATCCACTTGAGGGAAAATTGCTACTGTCCTACAAAATTCTGCGCTTGGAGGCCCAACACGTGTCTACAAGAATAAAGTTGCATAATAGACATCAAGCTCTTTTCTGGCGCCGTTGCCAGGGAGGTCAGTGCATGAAGGTATATCTTTAGATCTTGCAATTGAATCTTTTAGTTTCTTGTTTTATCAGTAGTTTGGTTTATAAAAGAAAAATACATAAAAATGGAATTGAGGTTGCATCATATTATTGATCATCTTTATAATATTTTTCTTGAAAATGATGGATCGGAAAATTGTGCTTAGTTGTTAGAAGAAGAAGTCAATAAAATGTTTGGCACAAAATATTTGAATGATGAGCATGATTGCAATGTTGTTAGTATGAATTCTTTGAATATCCATGATGCTAATGATATGCAAAGCCATAAGCTTGGGGATGCTATATTTGATGAATATGATATTTGTATTCCCCCAAGTTTTGGTGAGAAATTTATTATGATGATTGCATGCCTCCTATTTATGATGATTATATTGATGAAAGTGGATTTGGAGAGGTCGTGACTTTATTTAATGATGAATCCACTATTTTGGAGGAGGTTGCAATTGTTTTTGGTAACAAAGTTGCTACCTATGATGATTATGGTGATGACATTTATGCTATAAAGAACAATGATAACCATGAAGCTTGTCATCATGATTTTAATTTTCAATCACATGATAGTTATTTTGTTGAGTTTGCTCCCGGTACTATTGATGAGAATAAATTTGCTTATGTGGAGAGTAACAAAATTTCTATGCTTATGCATCATGAAAGGAGTGCTTTACGTGGTAGTTATATTGTTGAATTCATTCATGATGCCACTGAAAATTATAATGAGGGAGGAACGTATGCTTTTAGGAATTGCAATAATATCAAGTTTCCTCTCTTTACGTTGAAAGTTTTAAAGTTGTGCTTATTTTGCTTTCCTATGCTAGTTGATTCTTGCTCCCGTAAATTATTTTCTCACAAAATACCTATGCATAGGAAGTGGGTTAGACTTAAATGTGCTAGTCATATGCTTCATGATGCTCTCTTTGTGTATCAATTCTTATCTTTTATGTGAGCATCATTGAAATCATCATGCCTAGCTAAAAGGCATTAAAGAAAAGCGCTTGTTGGGAGACAACCCAACACTTTTACCTATTGTTTTTGTGTGTTCACATGATTAGGCTACTGTACTAATCATGTTTTATTGCTTTTGTTTCAATAAACTGCCAAGTAAGACCTTTGGGATGGCTTACGGTGATAGTTGATTTGATCTTGCTGAAAAACAGAAACTTTTGCGCTCAGGAAAACAATTCTCATTTTTAACAGAAGCGTGATAAAATGTTGATTCTTTTTGCAGAAGATTAATAGACAAATTACCCAGGATTTCCTATTTTTCAGAATTTTTAGAGTAGCAGAAGTATGGTTGGAGTATAGATTACTACAGATTGTTCTGTTTTTGACAGATTCTGTTTTCAATGCATAGTTTGCTTGTTTCCTAGTTTCTATGGCTTATATTGCTCAATATAAATTGTGGAAATGATATGCTACAGTAGGCATTGTGTGGAAACCATTATGAATCTTGTCTTTGACAATACCAAAAGTGAAATGGTTTGCTCTTTATCATACTAACCTATCTCACAAAGTTCCGTTAAGTTTTGTGTGATTGAAATTTTCAAGTTTTGGGTGAGATGTCAATATGGAGAGAATAAGGAGTGACAAGACCCTAAGATTGGGGATGCGCAAGGCACCCCAAGGTAATATTCAAGAAATATTGAAGCAACTAAGCTTGGGAATGCCCTGGAAGGCATCTCCTCTTTCGTTTCCAACATCATCGATAACCTCACTTGGAGCTATGTTTTCGTTCGTCACATGATATGTGTGTTGCTTGGGGTGTCAATTTATTTTGTTAGGATTTGCTTGCTATTATTTAAAATAATGTTTTGCATCTTTTATTTCAATAAAAGTGGCAACGATAGCCTTTGCCATGCTTATCTTGCAAGTATATGAGTTGCTATTTCAAAACAGAAAGTTATCGATGTTGCAAAAATTCCCTAGAAAAGTCAGAATGTGATAAATTGTTGAATTTTTTTGTAAAATAAGATCTGATAAATTTTCTATAGTGTGGTAAAATTTCATAACTTTTGGAGTTTAAGAAGTATTGATACTCTTGCATTCTTTACAGACTGTACTGTTTTGGCAGATTGATGTTATGTTTGCGTATGTTTGCTTGTTTAATGATCCTATTTGAGGATAGGAGTATTTAATATGCAGAGGCATTTTAGTATGCAATGTTGAATAATAATTTTAGTGATTCACATTGGTTTATACTAACTTATCTCATGAGTTCTTGTTGAGTTTTGTGTGGATGAAGCTTTTGAGATTTAGGAAAACCGTGATATGAGAAGAATTAAGGAGACACAAAAGCTCAAGCTTGGGGACGCCCAAGGCATCCCAAGATAATATTTCAAGAAGTCTCAAGCATCTAAGCTTGGGGATGCCCCGGTAGGCATCCCACCTTTCTTCATCAACAATTGTCGGTTATTATCGGTTGAGCCTAAGTTTTTGCTTCTTCACATGATGCGTGCTAATCTTGGAATGTCATTTTATTTTGTTTTTGCTTGTTGTTTTAATAAAATGCTTAGATCTGAAGGTTTTCAAATAAAATAGAGTCCTCAAATAATTGCCGGGGAGGCTAGGTAAGCGGCACTCACGTCCCGTCAACGAAGCTCTTTTCTGTGGAATTGCTCTAGTGCTTCACGTATATCTTTTTGAGCATGGTGTGCTTTAGTATTTTTGAAGAAATTCTCTCTTTCTTCACTTAAATTAATTTGAGAGAAAAAAAATATTATGCTCATGATCTTCACTTATATTTGTTTGAGCTTATCAAAAGCAACACATCAAAATTAGTCCCAAAGTGATAGATATCCACGAAGGATATAATAAAAACTTTCATGAAGATCATTGGACAAAATAAACTTGATTCCTTGTAATAGTTTTGAGATATGATGTGTTGGGTAACGTAGTAATTTCAAAAAAATTCCTACGCACACGCAAGATCATGGTGATGCATAGCAACGAGAGGGGAGAGTGTTGTCTACGTACCCTCGTGAACCCGAAGCGGAAGCGATCTGGCGTAGAGGAAGTAGTCGTCGTTCTCCTCGCGATCCAACCGATCGGCGCCGTTACTCCGGCGCCTCAGGAGTTCTTGGCACACGCGTTCAGCTCGGTGGCGCTCCTCAGCTCCGATCCGCAAAGCTCCGGGGAGAGAGTTCCGTCGACCTGACGGCATGGTGGCGATCTTGATGTTCTACCGGCGAGGGCTTCGCCTAAGCACCGCTTCTGATATGACCGAGGTGGAATATGGTGGAGGGGGCACCACACGGCTAAGAGCGATCTCAAGGATCAACTTGTGTGTTCTAGGGTGCCCCTGCCCCGTATATAAAGGAGCAAGGGGGAGGGCGGCCGGCCCCTAGGAGGCGCGCCAAGGAGGGGGGAGTCCTCCTCCTAGTGGGAGTAGGACTCCCTTTCCTAGTCCAACTAGGAAGGAGGAAGGGGAAGGAAGAGAGGGAGAGGGAGAGGAAAGGGGCGCGCCCCCCTCCTTGTCCAGTCGGACTCCCCATGGGGCGCCACCTCTGGTGCGGCCCTCTCTCTCCCCTTTGGCCCAATAAGGCCCATTACTTCCCCGGGGGGTTCCGGTAACCCCTCCGGTACTCCGGTTTTCTCTGGAAACTTCCGGAACCTTTCCGGTGTCCGAATATAGCCGTCCAATATATCAATCTTTATGTCTCGATCATTTCGAGACTCCTCGTCATGTCCGTGATCGCATCCGGGACTCCGAACTCCTTCGGTACATCAAAATACACAAACTCATAATATAACCGTCCTTGAAACCTTAGCGTGCGGACCCTACGGTTCGAGAATAATGTAGACATGACCGAGACACGTCTCCGGTCAATAACCAATAAGCGGGACCTGGATGCCCATATTGGCTCCTACATATTCTCGAAGATCTTTATCGGTCGGACCGCATAACAACATCGTTGTTCCCTTTGTCATCGGTATGTTACTTGCGAGATTCGATCGTCGGTATCCAATACCTAGTTCAATCTCGTTCTTGGCAAGTCTCTTTACTCGTTCCGTAATACATCATCTCACAGCTAACTCATTAGTTGTAATGCTTGCAAGGCTTAGTGATGTGCATTACCGAGAGGGCCCAGAGATACCTCTCCAGACAATCGGAGTGACAAATCCTAATCTCGAAATCGCCAACCCAACATACGCCTTTGGAGACACTGTAGTACTCCTTTATAATCACCCGATTACGTTGTGACGTTTGGTAGTACCCAAAGTGTTCCTCCGGTAAATGGGAGTTGCATAATCTCATAGTTATAGGAACATGTATAAGTCATGGATAAAAGCAATAGCAACATACTAAGCGATCGGGTGCTAAGCTAATGGAATGGGTCATGTCAATCGGATCATTCAACCAATGATGTGACCTTGTTAATCAAATGACAACTCCTTTGTCTATGGTTAGGAAACTTAACCATCTTTGATTAACAAGCTAGTCTAGTAGAGGCATACTAGTGACACTCTGTTTGTCTATGTATTCACACATGTATTATGTTTCCGGTTAATACAATTCTAGCATGAACAATAAACATTTATCATGAAATAAGGAAATAAATAATAACTTTATTATTGCCTCTAGGGCATATTTCCTTGATCTCCCACTTGCACTAGAGTCAATAATCTAGATTACATAGTAATGATTCTAACACCCATGGAGTCTTGGTGCTGATCATGTTTTGCTCGTGGAAGAGGCTTAGTCAGCAGATGCGCTACATTCAGATCCGTATGTATCTTGCAAATCTCTATGTCTCCCACGGACTAAGTCCGGATGGAATTGAAGCGTCTCTTGATGTGTTTGGTTCTCTTGTGAAATCTGGATTCCTTTGCTAAAGCAATTGCTCGATATTGTCACAAAAGATTTTCATTGGACCCGATGCACTAGGTATGACACCTAGATCGGATATGAACTCCTTCATCCAGACTCCTTCATTAGCTGCTTCCAAGCTGCTATGTATTCCGCTTCACATGTAGATCCCGCTTCTGACGCTTTGTTTAGAACTGCACCAACCGACAGCTCCTCCGTTTAGTGTAAATACATATCCGGTTTGCGATTTAGAATCGTCCGGATCGGTGTCAAAGCTTGCATCAACGTAACCGTTTACGATGAGCTCTTTGTCACCTCCATATCTGAGAAACATATCCTTAGTCCTTTTCGGTATTTCAGGATGTTCTTGACCGCTGTCCGATGATCCACTCTGGATTACTTTGGTACCTCCCTGCTAAGCTTATAGCAAGGCACACATCAGTGCAGTACATGACATTGCATACATGATAGAGCCTATGGGTGAGGCATAGGGAACATCTTTCATTTTCTCTCTATCTTCTGCGGTGGTCGGGCATTGAGTCTTACTCAACTTCACACCTTGTAACACAGGCAAGAACCCTTTCTTTGCTTGATCCATTTTGAACTTCTTCAAAATTTTGTCAAGGTATGTGCTTTGTGAAAGTCCAATTAAGCGTCTTGATCTATCTCTATAGATTTTGATGCCCAATATGTAAGCAGCTTCACCGAGGTCCTTCATCGAAAAACTCTTATTCAAGTATCCCTTTATGCTATCCAGAAATGCTATATCATTTCCGATTAGTAATATGTCATCTACATATAATATCGGAAATGCTCTGAGCTCCCACTCACTTTCTTGTAAATACAGGCTTCTCCAAAAGTGCATATAAACCCAAATGCTTTGATCACATTATCAAAGCGTTTATTCCAACTCGAGATGCTTGCACGGTCCATAAATGGATCATTGGAGCTTGCACACTTTGTTAGCTCCCTTTGGATCGATAAAACCTTACGGTTGCATCATATACAACTCTTCTTCCAAATCCATTCAGGAATGCGGTCTTTACATCCATTTGCCAAATTTCATAATCATAAAATGCGGCAATTGCTAACATGATTCGGACAGACTTAAGCATCGCTACGGGTGAGAAGGTCTCATCGTAGTCAATCCCTTGAACTTGTCGAAAACCCTTTGCGACAAGTCGAGCTTTAATGAACGATAATATTACCGTCGGCGTCGGTCTTCTTCTTGAAGATCCACTTGTTTTCTATTGCTTGCCGACCCTCGGGCAAGTCAACCAAAGTCCACACTTTGTTTTCATACATGGATCCCATCTCAGATTTCATGGCCTCAAGCCATTTTGCGGAATCTGGGCTCACCATCGCTTCTTCATAGTTCGTAGGTTCATCATGATCTAGTAGCATGACTTCGAGAACAGGATTACCGTACCACTCAGTGCGGATCTTACTCTGGTTGATCTACGAGGTTACGTAGTAACTTGATCTGAAGTTTCATGATCAACATCATCAACTTCCTCACTATTTGGTGTAGATGTCGCGAAACCGGTTTACGTGATAAACTACTTTCAAATAAGGGAGAAGGTACGATTACCTCATCAAGTTCCACTTTCCTCCCACTCACTTCTTTCGAGAAACTCCTTCTCTAGAATGGATCCATTCTTAGCAACAAATGTCTTGCCTTCGGATCTGTGATAGAAGGTGTACCCAACTGTCTCCTTTGGGTATCCTATGAAGACACATTTCTCCGATTTAGGTTCGAGCTTATCAGGTTGAAGCTTTTTCACATAAGCATCGCATCCCCAAACTTTAAGAATCGACAACTTTGGTTTCTTGCTAAACCATAGTTCATAAGGTGACGTCTTAACGGATTTAATGATTGTTACATTTCAGCGTGAATGCGGCCGTCTCAAGAGCATAACCCCAAAGCGATAGCGGTAAATCATAAGAGACATCATAGATCGCACCATATCTAGCAAAGTGCGATTCTGACGTTCGGACACACCATTGCTTATTTGTGGTGTTAGGGTGGTGTGAGTTCTTGAAACTATTCCGCATTGTTTCAAATGTAGACCAAACTTCGTAACTCAAATATTCGCCTCCATGATCGGATCGTAGAAACTTTATTTTCTTATTACGATGATTTTCAACTTCACTCTGAAATTCTTTGAACTTTTCAAATGTTTGGACTTATGTTTCATTAAGTAGATATACCCATATCTGCTTAAATCATCTGTGAAGGTGAGAAAATAACGATATCATACGAGCCTCAACATTCATTGGACCACATACATACGTATGTATGATTTCCAACAAATCATTGCTCTCTCCATAGTAGGGAGAAGCGGGGTTTTAGTCATCTTGCCCATGAGGCACGGTTACTTAAGTGCCAAGTGATTCATAATCAAGTGACTCCAAAAGTCCATCGGTATGGAGTTTCTTCATGCGCTTTATACCGATATGACCTAAGCGGCGATTACCACAAATAAGTCGCACTATCATTATCAACTCTGCATCTTTTGGTTTCAACATTATGAATATGTGTATCACTACTATCGAGATTCATTAAAATAGACCACTCTTCAAGGGTGCATGACCATAAAAGATATTATTCATATAAATAGAACAACCATTATTCTACGATTTAAATGAATAACCGTCTAGCATCAAACAAGATCCAGATATAATGTTCATGCTCAACGGCGGCACCAAATAACAATTATTTAGGTCTAAAACTAATCCCGAAGGTAGATGTAGAGGTAGCGTGCCGACCGCGATCACATCGACTTTGGAACCATTTCCCACGCGCATCGTCACCTCGTCCTTTGCTAGTGTTAAGCAATCCGTAGTCACATTTGAGTTGCAAATATTAGCAATGTAACCGATTATCAAATACCAGTGCTACTGCGAGCTCTAGTAAGGTACACATCAATAACATGTATATCACATATACCTTTGTTCACCTTGCCATCCTTCTTATCCGCCAAATACTTGGGGCAGTTCCGCTTCCGGTGACGATGCGCTTGCGGTAGAAGCACTCGATTTCAGGTTTAGGTCTAGACTTGGGTTTCTTCTCTGAGCGGCAACTTGTTTCTTGTTCTTCTTGAAGTTCCTTCTTCTTCCCTTTGCCTTTCTTCTTGAAACTAGTGATCTTATTGACCATCAACACTTGATGCTCCTTCTTGATTTCTACCTCCATGACCTTTAGCATTGCGAAGCGCTCGGGCATAGTCTTTACTAACCCTTGCATATTATAGTTCATCACGAAGCCTTTGTAGCTTGGTGGCGGTGATTGAAGAATTACATCAATGACACAATCATCCGGAAGATCAACTCCCGGTTGAGTCAAGTGATTGTAATACCCGGACATTACGAGTATGTGCTCAGCAGCAGACCCATTCTCTTCCATCTTGCGGCTATAGAACTTATTGGAGACTTCATATCTCTCAATCCGGGCATTACATTTGAAATATCAACTTCAACTCCTGGAACATCTCATATGCTCCATGACGTTCAAAAGCGTCGTTGAAGACCAGTTCTAAGCCGTAAAGCATGGCACACTGAACTATAGAGTAGTCATCGACTTTGCTCTGCGGACGTTCTTAACGTCGTCGGTTACATCAGCGGCGGGCACTGGCACCTAGCGGTGCATCCGGGGCGTAACTCTTACGTGCAGCAATGAGGATAATCCTCGATTACGGACCCGATCCGTGTAATTGCTACCATCATCTTTCAACTTTGCTTTCTCAAGGAACGCATTAAAATTCAACGGAACAACGGACGAGCCATCTATCTATAAACAAACATAGACAAGCAAGATACTATCGGTACTAAGTTCATGATAAATTTAAGTTCAATTAATCATATTACTTAAGAACTCCCACTTAGGCAGACATCTCTCTAGTCATCTAAGTGATCACGTGATCCAAATCAACTAAACCATAACCGATCATCACGTGAGATGGAGTAGTTTTCAATGGTGAACATCTTATGTTGATCATATCTACTATATGATTCACGCTCGACCTTTCGGTCTCCGTGTTCCGAGGCCATATGCATATGCTAGGCTCGTCAAGTATAACCCGAGTATACGCAAGTGCAAAACTGGCTTGCACCCGTTGTAGATGGACGTAGAGCTTATCACACCCGATCATCACGTGGTGTCTCGGCACGATTTAACTTTGGCAACGGTGCATACTCGGGGAGAACACTACTTGATAATTTTAGTGAGAGATCATCTTAAAATGCTACCGTCAATCAAAGCAAAATAAGATGCATAAAGGATAAACATCACATGCAATCAATATAAGTGATATGATATGGCCATCATCATCTTGTCCTTATGATCTCCATCTCCGAAGCACCGTCGTGATCACCATCGTCACCGGCGCGACACCTTGATCTCCATCGTAGCATCGTTGTCGTTTACGCCATCTATTGCTTCTACGACTATCGCTACCGCTTAGTGATAAAGTAAAACACTTACAGGCGTTTGCATTTCATACAATAAGCGACAACCATATGGCTCCGACCGATTGCCGATAACCCGGTTCTGAACATGATCATCTCATACAATAAAATATAGTATCACGTCTTGACCATATCACATCACAACATGCCTGCAAAAACAAGTTAGTCTTCCTCTTCTTTTTTGTTGCAAATTTTACGTGGCTGCTTTGGGCTTAAGTAAGAACCAATCTCACCTACGCATCAAGTCCACAACGATACTTCGTCAATTAGACTCCGTTTTAACCTTCTCAAGGACCGGGCGTAGCCACTTTTCAGTTCAACTAAAGTGAGAGAGACAGACACCCGCTTGACCACCTTTAAGCACGAGTGCTCGTAGCAGTGAAACCGGTCTCGCGTAAGCGTCTGGCGTAATGTCGGTCCGGCCGCTTCATCTCACAATACCGCTGAACCAAAGTATGACATCTTTGGTAGGCGGTATGACTTATATCGCCCACAACTCACTTGTGTTCTACTCGTGCAAAACATCAAACCATAAAAACCTAGGCTCGGATGCCACTGTTGGGTAACATAGTAATTTCAAAAATTTTCCTACGCACACGCAAGATCATGGTGATGCATAGCAACGAGAGGGTAGAGTGTTGTCTACGTACCCTCGTAGACCAAAGCGGAAGCGATCACAATGTAGAGGAAGTAGTCGTACGTTCTCCTCGCGATCCAACCGATCCCAGTAGCGTTACTCGGCGCCTCGAGTTCTTGGCACACGCGTTCAGCTCGGTGGCGCTCCTCGAGCTTCGATCCAGCAAAGCTCCGGGAGAGAGAGTTCCATCGGCCTGACGGCGTGGTGGCGATCTTGATGTTCTACCGACGCAGGCTTCGCCTAAGCACCGCTTCTGATATGACCGAGGTGGAATATGGTGGAGGGGGGCACCGACACGGCTAAGGAACGATCTCAAGGATCAACTTGTGTGTTCTAGGGTGCCCCCGCCCCGTATATAAAGGAGCAAGGGGAGGGCCGGCCCGGCCCTAGGAGGCGCGCCAAGGGAGGGAGTCCTCCTCCTAGTGGGAGTAGGACTCCCTTTCCTAGTCCAACTAGGAAGGAGGAAGGGGAAAGGAAAGAGAGGAGAGGGAGAGAAAGGGGCGCGCCCCCTCCTTGTCCAATTCGGACTCCCCATGGGGGGGGGGGCGCGCGCCACCTCCTGGTGCGGCCCTCTCTCTCTCCCCCTTGGCCCAATAAGGCCCATTACTTCCCCCGGGGGTTCCGGTAACCCCTCCGGCACTCCGGTTTTCTCCGGAAACTTCCGGAACCTTTCCGGTGTCCGAATATAGCCGTCCAATATATCAATCTTTATGTCTCGATCATTTCGAGACTCCTCGTCATGTCCGTGATCACATCCGGGACTCGAACTCCTTCGGTACATCAAAATACACAAACTCATAATATAACCGTCCTTGAAACCTTAAGCGTGCGGACCCTACGGTTCGAGAATAATGTAGACATGACCGAGACACGTCTCCGGTCAATAACCAATAGCGGGACACGGATGCCCATATTGGCTCCTACATATTCTACGAAGATCTTTATCGGTCGGAACCGCATAACAACATACGTTGTTCCCTTTGTCATCGATATGTTACTTGCGAGATTCGATCGTCGGTATCCAATACCTAGTTCAATCTCGTTCTTGGCAAGTCTCTTTACTCGTTCCGTAATACATCATCTCACAGCTAACTCATTAGTTGTAATGCTTGCAAGGCTTAGTGATGTGCATTACCGAGAGGGCCAGAGATACCTCTCCGACAATCGGAGTGACAAATCCTAATCTCGAAATCGCCAACCCAACATACGCCTTTGGAGACACCTGTAGTACTCCTTTATAATCACCCGATTACGTTGTGACGTTTGGTAGTACCAAAGTGTTCCTCTGGTAAATGGGAGTTGCATAATCTCATAGTTATAGGAACATGTATAAGTCATGGATAAAAGCAATGGCAACATACTAAGCGATCGGGTGCTAAGCTAATGGAATGGGTCATGTCAATCAGATCATTCAACCAATGATGTGACCTTGTTAATCAAATGACAACTCCTTTGTCTATGGTTAGGAAACTTAACCATCTTTGATTAACAAGCTAGTCTAGTAGAGGCATACTAGTGACACTCTGTTTGTCTATGTATTCACACATGTATTATGTTTCTGGTTAATACAATTCTAGCATGAACAATAAACATTTATCATGAAATAAGGAAATAAATAATAACTTTATTATTGCCTCTAGGGCATATTTCCTTCATGATGATGTGATATGTGAGTCATGTTGATGAGTAATTGTGCTTTAGTAAGAATATTGGTGTTAAGGATTGTGATTCCCTATGCAAGCACGAAAGTCAATAATTATGCAATGAAATTACATCCTACTTGTGGTGCATTATTTGGTGTTAATTATGCTCAATGCTCGCTTATGAGATTATTCATTTCTTAGTTGGTCGCTTCTCAATCTTTTGCTAGCCTTCATTTTGCACTAAGTATGATCACTACTTGTGCAACCAAAATCCTTTAAACCAGTTTTGCCACATGAGTCCACTAGACCTACCTATATGCGGTATTCTTTTGTCGTTCTAAGCAAATTTGTATGTGCCATCTCTAATTTTCAAAATAAAATTATCTTTTGTGTGCGTACCGCTCGCAAGGCGGTGAGAGGTGGCCAATATTTTCCATGCTAGATGTGTTATTCTCACGATGAGTGTTTATTCACTTGTCATTGCACGAGAGTAAGGCAAAGGTATTAGGGATGCCCAGTCCCGAAATGAAAAATGAATTTACTTTATGTTGTCAAATAATAAATTCATTGGAAAGTGTTGGTATGGAGGGCACTCGTGGATACGGTCAGCCATGGAAAGTGAAAGTATGGTGGAAAAAGGAGTAGACTTTATTTTATATTTGGGAACCGCCTATGATATATCTAGCATGGAAAGTATTGGGAGCTCTAAGTCGTTTTTGTTAGTGGGAAAATTATGCCTCTTAAAATGTTTTCTATCTCTCAATTTTCGCTTTGAGCTCTGGCACCTCTACAAATCCCTACTCCCCTCCGCGAAGGGCCTTTCTTTTACTTTATGCAATTTGTATTTTTAATTTGAGTCTCCATCTTCTCTTATAAAGCACCAACTAGGGGGCACTTTGATCTTACTTGAGCATTGGGTGTAGCTAATATGCGAGTGTGTTTCTTGAATGGATCAACGATTGAGCATGATGGGCTAGGGATAACTTATTTTAGCGTTGATATTTTGAAAGACATGGTTGCTTGTTGGTATGCTTGAGTATTTAAGTCCTCATGTCAAGACTAGACTATTGCACTGAACCATATAAAAGTCCCAGTGTCCATGCTATAAAGAAAAGAATATGAGATGACATGTTAGGCAGCATTCCACATCAAAAATTCTATTTTTATCATTTACCTACTCGAGGACGAGCAGGAATTAAGCTCGGGGATCTTGATCGTCTCCATCGTATCTATAATTTTTATTGTTCCATGCTGTTATATTATCATTCTTGGATGTTTTATAATCATTTTATAGTTATTTTATATCATTTTTGGTACTAACCTATTGACATAGTGCCAAGTGTCGATTCTTTGTTTTTGCATGTTTTTTACATCGCAGGAAATCAATATCAAACGGAGTCCAAACACCGCGAAACTTTTTGTGGATTTTTATGGACCAGAAGACCACCAATGGGCCAGAGCAGCACCTGGGGGTGCCCCCAGGTGGGTTGTGACCACCTCGGAGGCCTCCCGCACGCCCTCTTTACCCTATAAATTCCCAAAAATTCCAGAAACCCTCGGGGTTAACCTAGATTAGAAGTTTCGCCACCGCAGGCCTGTGTAGCCTCCGAAAACCAATCTAGACCCTGTTCCGGCACCCTGCCTGAGGAGGGAATCATCTTT
The DNA here is from genome assembly GCA_021605145.1 of Aegilops bicornis. Lineage (NCBI taxonomy): Eukaryota > Viridiplantae > Streptophyta > Magnoliopsida > Poales > Poaceae > Aegilops > Aegilops bicornis. Next base: position 437,065,870 of record CM038671.1, on the reverse strand, counting down.
GGTGGCCATCTTCATCATCCCGGCGGCCACCACGATGAGGAGGGAGTAGTCCACCCTCGGGGCTGAGGGTTTGTACTAGTAGCTATGTGTTTAATATCTCTCTCTCGTGTTCTTGAGATGTCACGATCTTGATGTATCGCGGGCTTTGTTAATATAGTCAGAACATATGGTGTTTTCCCCTCTCTATCTTGTTGTGATGAATTGAGTTTTTCCCTTTGAGATTTCGTTGTTATCAGATTGAATACTTTTATGGATTTGAGAGCACTTGATATATGTCTTGCAATTTGATACTCGTGGTGACAATGGGGTATTGTATTGATTCACTTGATATATGTTTTGGCACTCAACTCGCGGATTCCCGAGGTTCTTGTATTTGTTTCTCCGGTAGAAATCTTGGGGCACTCTTTGAACTTATTTGTGTTGGATTGAGTATTATGAATATTGAAAGGATCGAGAAGAGGTGTTTAGAGGGGGGTGATTAGACCCTCAACAAAGAAAAGTAGCAATTTTTAATTTCTTCAAGTTAAGGTGGAGTTTTAGCACAAGTTTAAACATTCACAATAAATTTCAAGCAAGCATGGCAAGAGTATATGAGCAGCGGAAAGTAAAGCATGCAAGTTGCAAGAAAGTAAAGGGGTGGGATTGGAGTGGGCAAACGCAATTGAGGACACGGAGATTTTTGGTGTGGTTCTGATAGGTGGTACTATCGTACATCCACGTTGGTGGAGACTTCAACCCACGAAGGGTAACGGTTGCGCGAGTCCATGGAGGGCTCCACCCACGAAGGGTCCACAAAGAAGCAACCTTGTCTATCCCACCATGGCCATCGCCCACGAAGGACTTGCCTCACTTGGGTAGATCTTCACGAAGTAGGCAATCTCCTTGCCCTTACAAACTCCTTGGTTTAACTCCACAATCTTGACGGAGGCTCCCAAGTGACACCTAACCAATCTAGGAGACACCACTCTCCAAAAGGTAATAGATGGTGTGTTGATGATGAAATCCTTGCTCTTGTGCTTCAAATGATAGTCTCCCCAACACTCAACTCTCTCTCACGGATTTGGAATTGGTGGAAAGATGATTTGAGTGGAAAGCAATTTGGGGAAGGCTAGATATCAAGATTCTTGTGGTTGGATTGGAATATCTTGGTCTCAACACATGAGTAGGTGGTTCTCTCTCAGAAAATGGATGCGGAAGTGTAGGCACGTTCTGATGACTCTCTCCAAGAATGGAGGACGGGTGGAGGGGTATTATAGCCTCCACACAAAATCTTGCCGTTACACACAATTTACCAAACTCGGTGAGACCAAATCGTGAAACTCGGTCAGACCGATTCAGTTCAAAATGTGAATGTTAGAGTTTTTGGTGGGACCGACATGATCAACTCGGTGAGACCGATGTGCTAGGGTTGGGGTAAAACCTCAAATCGGTTTGACCGATTACACAAACTCAATGAGACCAATTTTGGTAATAAGCAAACAGAGAGTTGGTCAAGCAAACTCGATGGGACCGACTGCATTTCTCGGTAAGACCGAAATGATTGCAACACGCAACAGAGAGTTTGCAAGCCCATCTCGGTGAGACCGAGATCCCATCGGTGAGACTGAACTGATTAGGGTTTCTGGCTATGGCTATGTCAAATGAACTCGGTGGCGCTGGATAGATCAAATCGGTGGGGCCGAGTTTGACTTTAGGTTTAGGACATATGTGGAAATGAGAAAGTGGTTGAGGGCTTTGGAGCATATCACTAAGCACTTTGAGCAAGCAAGCCATTAAGCAACACCTCATCCCCTTTTAATAGTATTGGCTTTTCCAATGGACTCAATGTGATCTTGGATCACTAAAATGAAAATGTAGAGTCTTGAGCTGTTGCCAATGTTTGTCCTTAGCATCTTGAAGGGGTTCCACATCCTCTTGTGCATGCCACGCCTTTGTTGAACTTTCTGAAATATACTAGATGAAAAAGTTAGTCCAACAAGAGATATGTTGATGTTAATTACCAAAATCACTCGGGGAGCACTTGTGCTTTCAACCTCCCCCTTTTTGGTAATTGATGACAACATACATCAAAGCTTTAGATAAAGATATGAAGAGTAGCAAGTAAAGCTTTGGAAAGACATGTAACATGCATAAGCTCCCCCTACATGGATGCAACCATGTGAATATGGAATATAAGAGCATGTGAATGCATAAACATGACAGAGCAAGCAATGAGTTACATGTATCTTGGCTACATGCATTAGAGCAAATGATGTGAATATAGGAAATGTACCTCCATGTTCATGATTCCTTCTTGCAAACAATATGTGCAGTAGCAAGAAATCATCATGCACATGAGTGTGATGCATATACTTACCTTGTGGTCTTGAGCTGTCTTTGGAGGAGGTGAACATGAGAAAACAGGGTTAGATAACACAAGAACACCTACTAAGCAAAGCAAATTAATAAACCACAAGAGTACCAAGATTGGGATGACATGTAGAGAGTGAGTACTAGGTACTCTACTGGATATAGACATGTCCCCAAACAGTAAAGATATGCAATGAGTTCGAAGATTTCCTTCCTTTAGATGTCTTTCTCCCCCTGAATCTTATATTGGATAATGGGAGAAGATAGGAAAAGGAAAATCAGAGCAAAAACAATCATAATCAAACATAGCACATACTAACATGTCTTTCCCCTCATGAAGACATGTGACTTCTCTCCTTATGGATAACAAGCATCTAGAGAAGCTAAAGGAGTGCATTATCTTATGTGATAAGATTTGATGTGCTCTCTCTCCCCCTTTGACATCAATTTCCAAGAAGGGACCTTTTGGAGAGTCAAGTAGGTTTGGTCCTTGAGTCACATTACAAACTGATACGTCTCCAACGTATCTATAATTTTTTATTGTTCCATGTTGTTATATTATCAATCTTGGATATTTTATAATTATTTTATAGTCATTTTACATCATTTTTGGTACTAACCTATTGACATAGTGCCAAGTGCCGATTCTGTTTTTTACGCATGTTTTTACATCGCAAGAAATCAATATCAAACGGAGTCCAAACGCAACGAAACTTTACGGAGATTTTTTTGGACCAGAAGGAACATAATAGGCCCTGGCTGCACCTGGGGGGTGCTTCGAGGAGAGCACAACCCACCAGGGCACGCCAGGAGGCCCAGGCGCGCCCTAGTGGGTTGTGCCCACCTCGGGTGCCCCCCGGACCGCCTCTTTGCTCTATAAATACCCCAGTATTCCAGAAACCATAAAGGCATCGACGAAATATTCATCCAGCCATCGTAGAGTCCTGAACCACCAGATCCAATCTAGACACCATCTCAGATGGGGTTCACCACCTCCATTGGTGCCTCTCCGATGATGCATGAGTAGTTCTTTGTAGACCTTCGGGTCCGTAGTTAGTAGCTAGATGGATTTCTCTCCCTCGCTAAATTATTAATACAATGGTCTCTTGGAGATCCATATGATGTAACTCTTTTGCGGTGTGTTAGTTGGGATCGATGAACTTTGAGTTTATGATCAGATCTATCTTTTTATATCCATGAAAGTTATTTGAGTTTCTTTGATCTCTTATATGCACGATTGCTTATAGCCTCATATTTCTTCTCCGATATTTGGGTTTTGTTTGGCCAACTTGATCTATTTATCTTGCAATGGGAGGAGGTGCTTTGTAGTGGGTTCGATCTTATGGTGCTTGATCCCAGTGACAGAAAGGGAACCGACACGTATGTATCGTTGCTACTAAGGATAAAACGATGGGGTCTATCTCTCCATAGATAGATCTTGTCTACATCATGTCATAATTCTTATTGCATTACTCCATTTTTCCATGAACTTAATACACTAGATGCATGATGAATATCGCTCGATGTGTGGAGTAATAGTAGTAGATGTAGGCAGGAGTCGGTCTACTAATCTTGGACGTGATGCCTATATAATGATCATTGCCTGGATATCATCATGATTATTTGAAGTTCTATCAATTGCCCAACAGTAATTTGTTCACCCACTGTTTTCTATTTTTCTCGAGAGAAGCCACTAGTGAAACCTACGGCCCCCGGGTCTCTTTCTCATATTATTTGCCTTTGCGATCTACTTTTCTTTTGCATTTATTTTTAGATCTATTAAACCAAAAATACAAAAATACCTTGCTTCACTTTTATTTATTTGCGATCTATTTATTCAATCTATTACAAGTTTCTCCCGTCCACGCACAATTTCTGGCGCCGTTACCCGAAAGGGATTGACAACCCCTTTAACACGTCGGGTTACGAGTGGTTGTTGTTTTTGTGCAGGGGCTGTTTATGTTGTGTTGCTTGGTTCTCCTACTGGTACGATAACCTTGGTTTCATATCTGAGGGAAATACCTACCGCCGCTGTGCTGCATCATCCCTTCCTCTTTGGGGAAATATCGACGTAGCTTCAAGCGACATCAAAAGGAATTTATGGCGCCGTTGCCGGGGAGGATCTTCAACATATACCAGGTTCCTAATCACAAATCTCATCTCCTCGCAATTACATTATTTGCCATTTGCCTCTCGTTTTCCTCTCCCCCACTTCACAAAAATTTACCGTTTTATTCGCCTCTCTTTTTCGTTCGCCTTTTTCTCGTCAGATCTATTCTTTACTTGCAATCATGAGTGATTTCGGTATGGCACCAACAGATGACAACCTAACTCCTAAGATTGGACGTACGGGCAATCTGGATGCTAAAACTTTTATCTTGGGGCAAGAGAACGTATGGGAAAAGAACGTATCCAAGAATTTTTCAATTGTGTGGGAAATTTGAGTCTTGATGATGCTCCTATACTTAAAACTACTAGATCTTATGCAGATGCTATTTCAGCACTAGTTCTGAAACTTGAAAGTAGATTTATTCGTACCCATCCTACTTTGCAAAGATTGTTTTTTGAGCTTCCCGTTATAAAGAATCCTAGGGCTAAAAACTTGGCAACTCTCATTCTTATGAATGAGTTTGACTACATAATACGGGAAGCTAGGGAAATCTTAGATTTTTATGGTATGAATCATGAAAAACCTGTGATAGATGAAATTCTTTACAATAGTGACTATGCTTTAAGACATTTGCTTGGGGATAATAAAATATTCGATGAGAATCTTAAAAAGGAAGTCCTCGTTTTGGATATAATCCAACATGTTTTCAATAATGTCAATCAACATTACTCTTGGATTGTTGCGGGGAATCAAAAAGGTTATGATGAACACCAACTTAGGAACGCTATGGTTTCTATGGATAATATGTTTTATGTTGTGTTTACAAAACCCCATGATGAAAATACCTCTAAAAAATCAAGAAGAAGGATGAAAAAACTTAGATCCTTGCTTTATGCCTAGCTAAGGGCGTAAAACTATAGCGCTTGTTGGAAGGCAAACCAATGAATAAAATTTATTTTTGCTTTTTGCTTTCTGTTATTGTGTGTTTGAACAATTATGCTACTGTTATTATTGTGTTTTTTGTGTTTTAATTAGTGTTTGTGCCAAGTAAAGCATTTAGGATCTTCTTGGGTGATAGTTGTTTGATCTTGCTGAAAAAACATAAACTTTTGCGCTCACGAAATCAATTCGCATCTTTTACCAGAGCGTGATAAAATACCAATTATTTTTGCAGAAGATTAATATACAAATTGCTCAGGACGTCCTACTTTTTCAGATTTTTTGGGGTTCCAGAAGTTTTCAAAATAGTCAGATTGCTACAGACTGTTCTGTTTTGATAGATTCTGTTTTCTTTGCGTTGTGTGCTTATTTTGATCGTGCTATGGTTTTCTTTGATGAGTTTTTGCCATAGAAAAGTTGTAATACAGTAGATATAATGCAAAAATAAAATATGAATTGGTTTTCTACAATACTTATAGTAGTGATTTGCTTTCTTTTACTAACGGATCTCACGAAGGTTATGTTGAGTTTTGTGTAATTGAAGTTTTCAAGTTTTGGGTTATCTTACGATGGATGAAGGAATAAGGAGTAGAAGATCCTAGGCTTGGGGATGCCCCAGCATCCCAAGCTATTATCCAAAAATGAGCAACCAACTAAGCTTGGGGATTCCCCCGAGTGGCATCTCCTCTTTCTTCTAACGACCATCGGTATTTTACTCGAAGCTATATTTTTATTCGTCACATACTTTGTGTTTTGCTTGGAACGTCTTGCATGATATGAGATTTTTCTTGTTTTATTTTGTGTTTTAAGTCTTGATCCCTTGCTGGACACACCTATTTGAGAGAGCCAAAATTATGTCATGACTTGTTAGAATTGCTCTCTATGCTTCACTTAATTTTTTATGAGCTATGGACTTGCTCTAGTGCTTCACTTATATATTTCTGAGAACGGTGTGCTTTAGTATTTTTGAAGAAATGCTCTCTTGCTTCACTTAGATATTTTTGAGAGTTAGTAAAATTTTCAAGAAATTATCTCTTGCTTCACTTAAATTAATTTGAGAGAAAGAAATGTTATGCTCATGATCTTCACTTATATTTGTTTGAGCTTGTCATAAGCAACACATGAAAATTAGTCCCAAAGTGATAGATATCCAAGAAGTATATAATAAAAACTTTCATGAAGATCATTAGACAAAATAAAATTGATTCTTAGTAATAGTTTTGAGATATGATGATGTGATATGTGAGTTATGTTGATGAGTGATGCGTCTCCAACGTATCTATAATTTTTGATTGTTCCATGCTATTATATTATCTGTTTTGGATGTTTAATGGGCTTTAATATGCTCTTTTATATTATTTTTGGGACTAACCTATTAACCGGAGGCCCAGTGCTAGTTTCTATTTTTTTGCCTATTTCAGTGTTTCGTAGAAAAGGAATACCAAACGGAATGACACCTTCGCGGTGATCTTTCTTGGAACAAACGCAATCCAGAAGACTTGGAGTTGAAGTATGAAACTCCGCGAGGCGGCCACGAGGCAGGAGGACGCGCCCAGGGGGGTAGGCGCGCCCCCACCCTCGTGGGCCCGACGAAGCTCCACCGACGTACTTCTTTCACCTATATATACTCTTATACCCTCAAAACATCCAGGAGAGGCACGAAACCACTTTTCCACCGCCGCAACCTTCTGTACCCATGAGATCCCATCTTGGGGCCTTTTCTGGCGATCTGTCGGAGGGGGAATCAATCACGGAGGGCTTCTACATCAACACAATAGCCTCTCCGATGAAGCGTGATTAGTTTACCACAGACCTTCGGGTCCATAGTTATTAGCTAGATGACTTCTTCTCTCTCTTTGATCTCAATACAAAGTTCTCCTCAATGTTCTTGGAGATCTATTCGATGTAATACTTTCTGCGGTGTGTTTGCCGAGATCCGATGAATTGTGGATTTATGATCAAGATTATCTATGAATATTATTTGGTTCTTCTCTGAATTCTTATATGCATGATTTGATATCTTTGCAAGTCTCTTCGAATTATCAGTTTAGTTTGGCCTACTAGATTGATCTTTCTCGCAATGGAAGAAGTGCTTAGCTTTGGGTTCAATCTTGCGGTGTCCTTTCCCAGTGATAGTAGGGGCAACAAGGCACATATTGTATTGTTTCCATCGAGGATAAAAATATGGGGTTTATATCATATTGCTTGAGTTTATCCCTCTACATCATGTCATCTTGCTTAATGCGTTACCCTGTTCTTATGAACTTAATACTCTAGATGCATGCTGGATAGCGGTCGATGTGTGGATTAATAGTAGTAGATGCATAATCGTTTCGGTCTACTTGACACGGACATGATTCCTATGTTCATGATCATGCCTACATATTCTCATAACTATGCGCTTTCTATCAATTGCTCGGCAGTAATTTGTTCACCCACCGTAATTCATGCTATCTTGAGAGAAGCCAATAGTGAAATCCATGGCCCCGGGTCTCTTTATTATTATATTGCATCTCTTTTATTTACATCGCATCTCGTTTTACTATTTTGCAATCTTTACTTTCCAATCTATACAACATAAATACAAAAAATATTTATCTTATTATCTTTATTAGATCTCACTTTTGCGAGTGACCGTGAAGGGATTGACAACCCCTTTATCGCGTTGGTTGCAAGGTTCTTGATTGTTTGTGCAGGTACTAGGTGAATTGCGTGTAATCTCCTACTGGATTGATACCTTGGTTCTCAAAAACTAAGGGAAATACTTACGCTACTTTGCGGCATCACCCTTTCCTCTTCAAGGGAAAACCAACGCATGCTCAAGAGGTAGCAAGAAGGATTTCTGGCGTCGTTGTCGGGGAGATCTATGCCAAGTCAAGACATACCAAGTACCCATCATAAACTCTTCTCCCCCCACATTACATTATTTGCCATTCACCTCTCGTTTTCCTCTCCCCCACTTCACAAAATTTGCCATTTTATTCGCCCTTCTTCTGTTCTATCTTGTGTTACCATGTGCCTTCTTTTTGCTTGCATCTTCGCTTGCTAAAAGTTTATGGATCCTCATCCACTTGCCAATCTTTTTAAGAGATCCAATTATGATAAACCAATTGCTAGTGAGTTTTGTGCACTAGATTATGTTTATGAAGTTTTGCTTGAAATTCGTGAATCTGAAAATTGTGATGAAATACTTTATGAAGTGATTCATGATAGATCTTTGAATAAAAAGCACGATCGCAATGATGTTATTATAAATTCTATGAATTTCAGTTGTGCTAATAATATGCAAAACCCTAAGCTTGGGGATGCTGGTTTTGCTATGTCCACTACTTGTTGCAATGATCCTGATTGGGGTAATTCTTCTTATGATCTTGAAAATTTATTTAAGCCCCATGATGAATATGAGATTGATAATAATGTTTGCAATAATATTGAAAGTGGGTTTGGAAGAGTGTCAACTTTAGATCTCACATATTTGGAGAATGTTCAATCTTATGAAGTTTTTGATAAAAGTGGGTTTGGAGAGGTCATGATTTTAGTTAATGTTAATCCCACTATTTTGGAAGAGTGTCAACTTTGCATGCATGTGGATCATGTTGGGAATATTTTATATGATAGCTATATTGTTGAATTTGATTATGATCCCACTTGTAATTATTATGAGAGAGGGAAATATGGTTGTAGAGGTTTTCATGTTGCTAAATTACCTCTCGTTATGTTGAGATTGCTATTGTTTCTTTCCTCTTCCTTGCATATGGTAGTTTTTGCTTGCTATGATAATTTGTTTGCCTATAAGATGCCTATGCATAGGAAGTATGTTAGACTTAGATGTGTTTTGCACATGCTATATGATGCTCTCTTTGTGCTTCAATTCTTGTCTTTCATGTGAGCATCATCAAAATTGTCAATGCCTAGCTAAGGGCGTTAAACGATAGCGCTTGTTGGGAGGCAACATTTCATTTTTGTTCTTTGATTTTTGTTACTGTTTAGTACTCCCTCCGTTCCAAAATAGATGACTCAACTTTGTACTAACTAGTACAAAGTTGGGTCATCTATTTTGGAACGGAGGGAGTAATAATTAATTCATCTAGCTTCTGTTTAGATGTGGTTTTATGTTTTAATTAGTGTTTGTGCCAAGTAGAACCTTTGGGAAGACTTGGGTGAAGTCTTTGCGATCTTGCTTTAAAAATCAGAAACTTTTGCGCTCACGAGAATAGCTGCCATTTTTTACTGGAGAGTGCTTTTAGGTTGATTCTTTTGTAGATGATTAATAGAAAAATTCCTCACGTCCAACAATTTATTTCAGAACTTTTGGAGTTCCATAAGTATTCGAACAAGTCAGATTACTACAGACTGTTTTGTTTTTGACAGATTCTGTTTTTCGTGTGTTGTTTGCTTATTTTGATGAATCTATGAGTAGTATCGGTGGTACGAACCATAGATAAGTTGGAATACAGTATGTTTAACACCAATATAAATAAATAATGAGTTCATTACAGTACCTTAAAGTGGTGGTTTATTATCTTATACTAACGGAGCTCATGAGATTTTCTGTTGAAGTTTTGTGTTGTGAAGTTTTCAAATTTTTGGGTAAAGATTTGATGGATTTTGGAATAAGGAGTGGCAAGAGCCTAAGCTTGAGGATGCCCAAGGCACCCCAAGGTAGAATTCAAGGACAACCAAAAGCCTAAGCTTGGGGATGCCCCGGAAGGCATCCGCTCTCTTTAAATCTTCGTCTATCGGTAACTTTACTTGAGGCTATATTTTTATTCACCACATGATATGTGTTTTGCTTGGAGCGTCCTGTATGATTTGAGTCTTTGCTTTTTAGTTTACCACAATCATCCTTGTTGTACACACCTTTTGGAGACACACGCATGAATCGGAATTTATTAGAATACTCTATGTGCTTCACTTATATCTTTTGAGCTAGATAATTTTGCTCTAGTGCTTCACTTATATCTTTTTTAGAAACACGGTGGTGGTTTTATTTTATAGAAATTATTGATCTCTCATGATTCACTTATATTATTTTGAGAGTCTTTTATAACAGCATGGTAATTTGCTTTGGTTATAAAATTAGTCCTAATATGATGGGCATTCAAGATGGGTATAAAAAAACTTCCATATAGAGTGCATTGAATACTATGAGAAGTTTGATACTTGATGATTGTTTTGAGATATGAAGATGGTGATATTAGAGTCGTGCTAGTTGAGTAATTGTGAATTTGAGAAATACTTTTGTTGAGGTTTGCAAGTCCCATAGCATGCACGTATGGTAACTGTTGTGTAACAAATTTGAATCATGAGGTGTTTCTTTGATTGTCCTCCTTATGAGTGGCGGTCGGGGACGAGCGATGGTCTTTTACTACCAATCTATCCCCCTAGGAGCATGTGCGTAGTGCTTGGTTTTGATGACTTGTAGATTTTTGCAATAAGTATGTGAGTTCTTTATGACTAATGTTGAGTCCATGGATTATACACACTCTCATCCTTCCACCATTGCTAGCTTCTCTAGTACCGCGCAACTTTCATCGGTACCAGAAACCCACCATATACCTTCCTCAAAACAGCCACCATACCTACCTATTATGGCATTTCCATAGCCATTCCGAGATATATTTCCATGCAACTTTCCGTCGTTTCGTTTATTATGACACGCTTCATCATTGTCATATTGCCTTGCATGATCATGTAGTTGACATCGTATTTGTGGCAAGGCCACCATTCATAATTTTTCATACATGTCACTCTTGATTCATTGCCCATCCCGGTACACCGCCTGAGGCACTCATATAGAGTCATATTTTGTTCTAGTATCGAGTTGTAATCCTTGAGTTGTAAATAAATAGAAGTGTGATGATCATCATTATTAGAGCATTGTCCCATGTGAGGAATAAAAAAAAGAGAAAGGCCAAATAAAAAAGGCCCAAAAAAAGAGAAAGAAAGGCCAAATAAAAAAAAGAAGGCCCAAAAAAATGAGAGAAAAAGAGAGAAGGGGCAATGTTACTATCCTTTTTTTTCACACTTGTGCTTCAAAGTAGCACCATGATCTTCATGATAGAGAGTCTCTTATTTTGTCACTTTCATATACCAGTGGGAATTTTCGTTATAGAACTTGGCTTGTATATTCCAACAATGGGCTTCCTCAAATGAGCTAGGTCTTCGTGAGCAAGCAAGTTGGCTGCACACCCACTTCGTTTCTTTTGTTGAGCTTTCATACATTTATAGCTCTAGTGCATCCATTGCATGGCAATCCCTACTCACTCACATTGATATCTATTGATGGGCATCTCCATGGCCCATTAATACGCCTAGTTGATGTGAGACCATCTTCCTCTTTTTTGTCTTCTCCACAACCACCATTCTATTCCACCTATAGTGCTATGCCATGGCTCTCGCTCATGTATTGCGTGAAAGTTGAAAAAGTTTGAGAATACTAAAGTATGAAACAATCGCTTGGCTTGTCATCGGGGTTGTGTATGATTTGAGCATTTTGTGTGACGAAGATGGAGCATGGCCAAACTATATGATTTTTAGGGATGAGCTTTCTTTGGCTATGTTATTTTGAGAAGACATAATTGCTTGGTTAGTATGCTTGAAGTATTATTATTTTTATGTCAATATTAAACTTTTGTATTGAATCTTTCGGATCTGAACATTCATGCCACAATAAAGAAAATTACATTGAAAAATATGTTAGGTAACATTCCACATCAAAAATTCTGTTTTTATCATTTACCTACTCGAGGACGAGCAGGAATTAAGCTTGGGGATGCTTGATACGTCTCCAACATATCTATAATTTTTGATTGTTCCATGCTATTATATTATCTGTTTTGGATGTTTAATGGGCTTTAATATGATCTTTTATATTATTTTTGGGACTAACCTATTAACCGGAGGCCCAGTGCCAATTTCTGTTTTTTTGCCTATTTCAGTGTTTTGCAGAAAAGGAATACCAAACGGAATCTAAACAGAATGAAACCTTCGCGATGATCTTTCTTGGAACAAACGCAATCCAGAAGACTTGGAGTTGAAGTCTGGAACTCCGTGAGGCGGTCACGAGGCAGGAGGGCGCTCCCAGGGGGTAGGCGCGCCCAAAGGGGGTAGGTGCGCCCCCACCCTCGTGGGCCCCATGAAGCTCCACCGACGTACTTCTTTCGCCTATATATACTCTTATACCCTAAAAACATCCAGGAGAGCCACGAAACCACTTTTCCACCGTTGCAACCTTCTGTACCTGTAAGATCCCATCTTGGGGCCTTTTCCGATGATCTGCCGGAGGGGGAATCGATCATGGAGGGCTTCTACATCAACACCATAGCCTCTCCGATGAAGCGTGAGTAGTTTACCACAGACCTTCGGGTCCATAGTTATTAGCTAGATGGCTTCTTCTCTCTCTTTGATTCTCAATACAAAGTTCTCCTCGATGTTCTTGGAGGTCTATTCGATGTAATACTTTTTGCAGTGTGTTTGCCGAGATTCGATGAATTGTGGATTTATGATCAAGGTTATCTATGAATATTATTTGGTTCTTCTCTGAATTCTTATATGCATGATTTGATATCTTTGCAAGTCTCTTCAAATTATCCGTTTAGTTTGGCCTACTAGATTGATCTTTCTCGCAATGGGAGAAGTGCTTAGCTTTGGGTTCAATCTTGCAGTGTCCTTTCCCAGTGACAGTAGGGACAGCAAGGCAAGTATTGTATTGTTGCCGTCGTGGATAAAAATATGGGGTTTATATCATATTGCTTGAGTTTATCCCTCTACATCATGTCATCTTGCTTAATGCGTTACCCTGTTCTTATGAACTTAATACTCTAGATGCATGCTGGATAGCGGTTGATGTGTGGAGTAATAGTAGTAGATGCAGAATCATTTCGGTCTACTTGACACGGACGTGATGCCTATGTTCATGATCATGCCTACATATTCTCATAACTATGCACTTTTCTATCAATTGCTCGACAGTAATTTGTTCACCCACCGTAATTCATGCTATCTTGAGAGAAGCCACTAGTGAAACCTATGGATCCCGGGTCTCTTTCTTATTATATTGCTTCTCTTTTATTTACATCGCATCTTGTTTTACTATTTTGCAATCTTTACTTCCCAATCTATACAACAAAAATACCAAAAATATTTATCTTATTATCTTTATTAGATCTCACTTTTGCGAGTGGCCGTGAAGGGATTGACAACCCCTTTATTGTGTTGGTTGCAAGGTTCTTGATTGTTTGTGCAGGTACTAGGTGACTTGCGTGTAATCTCCTACTGGATTGATACCTTGGTTCTAAAAAACTGAGGGAAATACTTACGCTACTTTGCTGCATCACCCTTTCCTCTTCAAGGGAAAACCAATGCATGCTCAAGAGGTAGCAATGAGTAATTGTGCTTTAGTAATAATATTGGTGTTAAGGTTTGTGATTCCCTATGTAAGCATGAAAGTCAATAGTCATGCAATGAAATTATACCGTACTTGTGGTACATTATTCGGTGTTAATTATGCTTAATGCTCGCTTATGAGATTATTCGTTTCTTGGTTGGTCTCTTCTCAGTCTTTTGCTAGCCTTCATTTTGCACTAAGTATGATCACCACTTGTGCATCCAAAATCCTTTAAACTAGTTTTGCCACATGAGTCCACTATATCTACCTATATGCGGTATTCTTTTTGTCGTTCTAAGCAAATTTGTATGTGCCGTCTCTAATTTTCAAAATAAACTTCTCTTTTGTGTGTTCGTTTAGCTCATGAGTGGTGAGGGGTGGCTAATATTTTCCATGCTAGATGTGTTATTCTCAAGATGAGTGTTTATTCACTTGTCATTGCACGAGAGTAAGGAAAAGATATTAGGGATGCCTAGTCATGAAATGAAAAATAAATTACTTTATGTTGTCAAATAATAAATTCCTTGGAAAGTGTTGGTATGGAGGGCAACCGTGGATACGGCTAGCCATGGAAAGTGAAAGTATGGTTGAAAAAGGAATAAACTTTATTTTCTGTTTGGGAACCGCCTATGATATATCTAGCATGGAAAGTGTTGGGAACTCTAAGTCGTTTTTGTTGGTGGGATGGATACACCTCCCAAAATGTTTTTATCTCTAAGTTTTTTGCTTTGAGCTCTGGCACCTCTACAAATCCCTACTTCCCTCTGTGAAGGGCCTTTCTTTTACTTTATGCAATTTTTATTTTTGAATTTGGGCCTCCATCTTCTCTTATAAAATCACTAACTAGGCGGCAATATGATCATATTTGAGTATTGGGTGTAGCTAATATGCGAGTGTTTTCATGAATGGATCAATGGTTGAGCATGATGGGCTAGGGATAACTTATTTTAGCGTTGATATTTTGAAAGACATGGTTGCTTGTTAATATGCTTGAGTATTTGAATTATCATGTCAAAACTAGACTATTGCTTAGGACAATATAAAAATACAAATGTCCATGCTATAAAGAAAGAAATATGATATGACATGTTAGGTAGCATTCCACATCAAAAATTCTGTTTTTATCACTTACCTACTCGAGGACGAGTAGGAGTTAAGCTTGGGGGTGCTGATACATCTCCAATGTATCTATAATTTTTTATTCTTCCATGATGTTATATTATCAATCTTGGATGTTTTATAATCATTTTATAGTCATTTTATATCATTTGCTGATACTAACCTATTGACTTAGTGCCAAGTGCCAATTGCTGTTTTCTGCATGTTTTTTACATCGCAGGAAATCAATATCAAACGGAGTCCAAACGCAACGAAAGTTTATGAAGATTTTTCTGGACCAGAAGGAACATAATGGGCCCTGGCTGCGCCTGGGGGGTGCTCCAAGGAGAGCACAACCCACCAGGGCGCGCCCTGGTGGGTTGTGCCCACCTTGGGTGCCCCCCGGACCGCCTCTTTGCTCTATAAATACCGCAGTATTCCAGAAACCCTAAAGGCATTGATGAAATATTCATCCGGCCGTCGCAGAGTCCAAAACCACCAGATCCAATCTAGACACCATCTCGGATGGGATTCACCACCTCCATTGGTGCCTCTCCATTGATGCGTGAGTAGTTCTTTGTAGACCTTCGGGTCTGTAGTTAGTAGCTACATGGCTTTCTCTCTCTCGCTAAATTCTCAATACAATGGTCTCTTGGAGATCCATATGATGTAACTCTTTTGCGGTGTGTTTGTTGGGATCGATGAACTTTGAGTTTATGATCAGACCTATCTTTTTATATCCATGGAAGTTATTTTAGTTTCTTTGATCTCTTATATGCATGATTGCTTATAGCCGCGTATTTCTTCTCCGATATTTGTTTTTTTGGCCAACTTGATCTATTTATCTTGTAATTGGAAGAGATGCTTTGTAATGGGTTCAATCTTACGGTGCTTGATCCCAGTGACAGAAAGGGAACCGATACGTATGTATCTTTGCTACTATTGTCTACATCATGTCATCATTCTTATTGCATTACTCCATTTTTCCTTGAACTTAATACACTAGATGCATGCTGGATAGCGGTCGATGTATGGAGTAATAGTATTAGATGCAGGCAGGAGTCGGTCTACTAATCTTGGACGTGATGCCTATATAATGATCATTGCATGGATATCGTCATGAGTATTTGAAGTTCTATCAATTGCCCAACAGTAATTTGTTCACTCACTGTCGTGGAATTGTCACGGCAGATGTCCTAGCGGAAGGACTTAGTTGTGGAGCCATCGCAGCTAGGTTAGCTTAAAGGGGTTAAACGGGACAAAGGACACAGAGAGTTTATACTGGTTTGGCCCCTTGCGGTGAAGGTAAAGGCCTACTCCAGTTTGGGATTGTATTGCTAGGGTTTCGATTACCAGGGAGCGAATACGCTTGACCTAGTTCTCGATTTCTTGTTTCTTGCCCTAAACCACCGTCGGGTCGTCCCTTTATATACACAGGTTGACGCCCGACGACTTACGGAGTCCCGGCCGGCTCATACACAACGTGTCCGGCTCGGTGACTAACTCCACATGCCTTACAATACAAGTCATACAGATATGGCGGTTTACACCTGCGGGCCTCAAGCCGCCTCGTGGGTTGCCGGGCCTTTAGTAAGCCTGCTTCGTGGACCACCATCTTCAACATCTTCATGGGCCTTGTCATTATGAACCGCCAGTGGTATGACCCGGCCCCTCATGACCGGGTCATACCCAATAGTTATATCCCCAACATTAGGCCCCAGGTTGATGTGAATTTGTTCACATCAATCTTCAATACTTGACTTGTCACAATTTTGCACTACTTATCTGATAACCTTTGTTGTAACCCGCCATGACGCCAGTTCACAGAAATTTCTTAAACCACCAGACATCACTTTGCATTAACTTCGCACGTGGCCCAGAACATCTCAACAGATCTTTATCTTTAATGGACCTTCCGAAATTCGAGGCGCCCGTGCAGCTTCATAATCATTTTTGACCTCCTCGATTCCCGTGCATGTCTGTTATCCTTCTCCTTATAAATAGAGGCAGGGGGTCTTTATCATTTTTTTCCTCGCCTCCTTCATCTTCTTCCTCCTGGCAACGTGCTTGCTAAAGAGCTCCTTGATCGTCGACTCCGTCAACTGCCTCAACTCCGGCTGCTGCATCAACCTGATCGCATCAAAGCCCCGCGGCGTATCTCCGCTGCTTGACAGCCCCAACAGGTGCTCCTCCTTTCTCGTAACAGATCTCCATTAGGGTTTGCTCCAGTTCGTCGGAGTTCATCTCCACTCCTCTTTGTTCTTCTCTAGATTGCCTGGTTGAATCCGAAGATGTTACTGAAACATGTGGTAGCAATGTAGCACCCCTTTTATCAACTGCAGTCGGCGCTTTCCCTGTATATAATCCATCTGAGTACATGTGTTCTTCTACTGCCTTCGGTTTAGGTCTAAAATTTATTTTATTTTCCAAACCACGGTAGATCCAAAATTGTAGCATCAATTCATGGAATCTGTTTGTCCACCACTTAGCAATTCCTCACTTATAGATATGGATCATAACTACTTGGGCGGCTTAACAGATAAATAACCCGCCGGACACCAAGTCATAAGACACCAAATCTTGTTTAAACTGCCATCATATACCTTACAACTTGCCTGACCCAGCAATATACCTCCGGCATAACCATACTTGCTCATAATTTTAATCCCGCAACATATATCTTGACTGTTAGACTCTGTCTGGCTTAACCGAAAAAATCCTTAACTCGGTAGGTACCATTAGTCCCCTTTTAAGCCGCCAATACTTCAATGTTCATCCCCGGCTTAGTCTTTCCACTGTTCATAGCATTTTATCCTTGAATCAATGATCCAATTTAATAGCATGACTTTAAGCCGGTAATATTTCCTTCATTTAGGACCTTGTTCTTCAAGATGGTCAAAACTATCACTGCTTGCAACTCGGTTGTTTCCCTGTTATGGAGGAAGACTTGAACACATATGTTCACACTGGCATTTTAGCCAAGAAGGAGACCATCCGCTGGAGGGTTCCGGGTGATGAAACTCGCCCTGAGCCCAAAGATGGTGAAGTGGTAGTTTTTATGGATCATATGGTCCGGAGCTTCAGTCCTCCCGACTCAAGATTCTTTCGAGATGTGCTACACTTCTTTAAGCTTCACCCACAAGATATCGGACCAAACTCTGTCTCAAACATCTGCAATTTCCAAGTATTCTGTGAGGTTTACCTTCAACAGGAGCCTACCGTAGAACTGTTCAGAGAGTTCTACTATTTGAATTGGCAGAATGAATTCACTGATGGACCTAGCCTTGAACTAGGCAACATATCCATACAATGCCGAAAAGAGGCCATCTTCCCAGCCGCTAATCCGCCCAGTCACCCCAAAGACTGGAACCAGACTTGGTTTTATTGCCAAGACACCTCACTAGAAGGACAAAAAACCCTGCCGGGTTACCGCGCTAGCCGGCTCATTAGCAGACATCATCTTCCAGATCGTATCAGCACAGTAGAGCAGAAGAAATATGTTCCAACTTTCACAAAGATTCGGGCTCTGATGTCCAACGGCTTGACTGGAATCGATCTAGTTCGCTGTTGGGTCACCTGGAGAGTCTTGCCTCTAAGCATCCGACCCGGCTTAATGTGTGAATATATTGACAAACTGACAGATCCTCAACATCATTGTCAGATCGAGATAATTGAGGAGGACATCAATAACATGACCAAGACTCTGTTGAATGAGAGCTTGGAAGATTGCAGTCAATTCGGACTGAATCCTTTCTGTACTTTGAATAACCTGCCAGCTGTAAGTTTCACTTTAGCTCATATTCGACTCATATCTCCATTTATGCTTCGCTCATACTTATTCAATGTTTACAGGCCAGCACACCCTTCTGGGACAAAAAAATTTCCCGAGAAGCCAAAGAAGACCCGGACAAAGAGCAAGGCTACAAAAAAGACTGCTAAGAAGAAGTCCGATACTGCCGAACTGTTCAATTTGGATGACAAAGATGATGATGATGAGTCGGAGGTAGAACTTGAGTCCCTTGGATCGCTTTTTGTACATCTTATTTACAATGACTATTATCAGGAGGAAGCGGACGCCAGCCATGCCGATGACATAGAGGTAATTATTCTTTCCTCCGGCTCAGAACCTCTGCCAATGTAGAAAACCCGACAAGAAAGCCGGAAAGAATCTTTTCTCACCCTTTAGCTTACTTGGATCCCAACTTTCTTTTGAAGAAGAAGAAACATGAAGCCGGTCGTACAACCCGAAACAGTGGCGGTGGAATCTTATCCTCCGGCTTACCGAATACTCTAGTACCTCGCAAACATCGTCAGGAGGTCTCAATAATTTTTGACTTAGATTATCCCAAGGCGGGTCTGTTTCGTCAACCTCTTAATCCGTCTGATTTGAATTATCAGGGAACATCTCATTCTTCTTCTGGCGACTCGACGAGAACTCACATCCCAACTTTCAAGACTGTGCCTGGGTAAGGTTATATTCAATCGTTAAAACCTCATGCCTGACCAATATGTTGATATCTTTGCGTTTTTTATCTTTAGTGCCACGGCCAAGCCTAGCAAGAAGGCAAAATGGAACAAGCCGGCTGAAGAATCCAACCCTCCTGAGCCGGAAACACAACTACCATAAGCCTCTCATCCAATCGCTGAAACTATTGTTGATGACCCACCGCCAGAAGAACATGACGTTTTCCTAGATCATATGGATGTTGAACCGCCCCTCTCTAAGCCGGCAAGCCCAATCAAGCCCGTCGAAGAGAAGATTGATGACGTTGTTGTCACTGGGTTTGGCTATACAGCACCGGGTAACCCTACTTTCTTATCCAAGCACAGTGCCAAAGAGGAAATTTCTGCTGATGATAAAGGCAAGTGGAAGGTAGACTTGGAGAGCTACGCCCAGTTCAGTGCACAAGACATCCATTCTGGTTACCTGAACCGTCTATACACCAGCCGTGACTTTGAAGCCGACTTAATCAATTTGATGAAGGAACGTTATGAGGTAATCTAATCACTATTCTCTTCGTAATTATATGTCTATCAGCCGCCAAGTCTATAGGATATGATGAGACTGAATATGATGTAGACTTTCCAATTGCCATAAAGAGGTGAACATCATCACCAGTAGCCCCCAAGGGCCGGTTTAAATCATGAAGTTAAGCCGGGACTTTTAAATAGCAAGAATAAACTTTGCCTTCGTAGCTCCCAAGGGCCGGTTTAACTAGCATAGTTAAATCGGGGCTTACCAACATAGATAAATCAACATTTTCAACATATAACCTTGGTAAACCAGATCATGTGATTATACCTCAAATCATCATTTGACTGTTTTTTAAAAGATCAATAGGCATTAGCCCCCAAGTGCCAAGGATAATACTTGTATTGTGCTTGGGACTTCAAAAGTTCGCAAAAGCAATAGACATTAGCCCCCAAGTGCCAAGGAAAATACTTGTATTGTGCTTGGGACTTAAAAAATAACCATGCTCATAATAAGTTCCATGTTTGTCTATATCACAGGCTGAACTGAATGAGAAGGATTCGTAGCTCCATGATCTGAAGGCAAATATAAAAACTCAGCAATGTGAAACAGCTAAGGCCAAATCAGAATTGAAGACTGCTTTGGAGAACATTGAACAGCTGAAGCAAAATTTCAACACTGACAGAAGCGGCTGGGAGACAGAAAAAGCGGCTCTATTGAAGAGAGCAGAAGATGCTGAAATTGCACTTAAGCCGGTGACTGACGAGTTGTCTGGCTTAAAGCAACAGATCAATAACATGTCGTCAGCCATCTTTGGTAAGCAGGAAACATGGCCCCTTTACCTTTCAATCAATATATTATACCTCATCCGCCGGCTTATCAATAAATTTACTGCTACAGGTTCTTGGAGAACCAAGTTGGGCTCAGATATGCGCATCCGACTTAAAGCTGTCTATACTCTTGTAGAACAATTGTATACTGGTGCTCAAAGGTCCATTGCCGTTGTTATGCATAAGAAACGGCCTCCCACCCTCATCACGGAAACCTTGGAAAGCTTGTGAGTGTTTCCCCAAAGGATTGGAGATTTGTAGCTAGCCTCTGCCAGAGCCGGTGCTTTGACTGCTATAAGCAGGGCGAAGGCATGGCAAGCTGATCTTGACCCGGAAGACTTAGCCAATGGTTGTCCACTTGGCCAATGGTTGTCCAAGTGTGAAATAAGATGGGTCCCCCTTTAGCGCTGATGACTTTGCAGACATAGCAAGAGCCATGCGTCCATTAGTGACCCGGCTGGCCGAAGAAACCAACCTTTCACAATACCAGGCGGCTTATGACACTGATAACAAGAAAATTAATGCACTGGTTCATCAGGAGACGGATCTCATCCCGCCGATTTGTAAGCACACCTTCGCTCCTGACATTGATCCATCAAACCATATTGATGATGAAGCTGTGTTTAAAGCGTTGACCGGTATAAACTGGGCTACGCCTGACTTCCAGCTGACGGATAACCAAGGAGCTGAAGACGAAGAAGAGGCGCAGGATGATCCGGAGGCTTAAACCCGCCAACAGTCATGGGCCGGTTTAGTAAACATAATATTTTGTTGTGTTGACGTCTCCAAAACACTTATCCTCGTTGGGCCATCAGATGCCTTGTAATAGGCTAGCTAAATTCTTGATCTGCCGTGCCATTGTGCATGTTTTGTTGGCATACCACTGCTGATCCGGCAATTGAAGATCTGCCACTTATGCTTATGGTAGCATCAATTTATGCAGATTAAACTTATTATTTTTCCTGCAAACAAAATAGATCACGAGTGCCCTGGTGGTTTACCCCAGGGCGGGTCACAATACCCCATATAAAAACCTTTGGGGACAAATGGTCCATAACCAGGGCCGGTTTATTGAAAACCTCATATAATTATAACACGATAAATGTCATACCTGTGATATTTGTGCGCTTTGCCGGTTTATCATATATCTGGCGTTTCAAACCGAGCAGGAGTTATCAAAGCTATGTTCTCTGAATCAAGGAGCCCCCAAGGGATATATTTTGAACCGGCAAGGCCGGGTACCTGTGTTTGAGCTGTGCTTTATCATAGACTCTCTTTGGTCCCTGTAACCCGGGCATTAAATCTCCAAGTAGGCCAGAGCTATGCTCATAGGAAGTTAGAATTTTGGCTTGATAGCCAGATTACTAAAGTAATCAGAGCTATGCTTGAAACACCCCCAGTGTCATGCTACAGTAATCCCCTGTTAATGGTGCCATGTCATCATGTTACTGTTGTTGGAGAACGTAGTAATTTCAAAATTTTCCTACGCACACACAGGATTATGGTGATGCATAGCAACAAGAGGGGAGAGTGTTGTCCACGTACCCTCGTAGACCAAAAGCGGAAGCGTTAGCATAACGTGGTTGATGTAGTCGTATGTCTTCACAATCCGACCGATCAAGTACCGAACGCACGGCACCTCCGAGTTCAGCACACGTTCAGCTCGATGACGTCCCTCGAACTCAGATCTAGCCGAGCTTTGAGGGAGAGTTCCGTCAGCACGACGATGTGGTGACGATGATGATGTTCTACCGACGCAGGGCTTCGCCTAAGCACCACTACGATATTATCGAGGTGGATTGTGGTGGAGGGGGGCACCGCACACGGCTAAGAGATCAATAGATCAATTGTTGTCTCCAAGGGGTGCCCCCCTCCCCGTACATAAAGGAGTGGAGGAGGGGGAGGGCCGGCCCTCTCTATGGCGCGCCCTAGGAGGAGTCCTACTCCCACCGGGAGTAGGATTCCTCCCCTTCCAAGTAGTAGGAGTAGGAGTCAAGGAAAGGGGAGAGAGAAGAGAAGGAAGGAGGGGGCATATCCCCTCCCCCTAGTCCAATTCGGACTAGGCCTTGGGGGGGGGGGGCGCAGCCTCTCCTCTCTCTTTCCCCTAAAGCCCAATAAGGCCCATATACTCCCCGGCGAATTCCCGTAACTCTTCGGTACTCCGAAAAATACCCGAATCACTCGGAACCTTTCCGATGTCCGAATATAGTCGTCCAATATGTCGATCTTTACGTCTCGACCATTTCGAGACTCCTTGTCATGTCCTCGATCTCATATGGGACTCCGAACTACCTTCGGTACATCAAAACACATAAACTCATAATATAACCGTCATTGAACTTTAAGCGTGTGTACCCTATGGGTTCGAGAACAATGTAGACATGACCGAGACACGTCTCCGGTCAATAACCAATAGCGGAACCTGGATGCTCATATTGGCTCCCACATATTCTACGAAGATCTTTATCGGTCAAACCGCATAACAACATATGTTGTTCCCTTTGTCATCGGTATGTTACTTGCCCGAGATTCGATCGTCGGTATCTCAATACCTAGTTCAATCTCGTTATCGACAAGTCTCTTTACTCGTTCCGTAATACATCATCCCGCAACTAACTCATTAGTTACAATGCTTGCAAGGCTTATAGTGATGTGCATTACTGAGTGGGCCCTAGAGATACCTCTCCGACAATAGGAGTGACAAATCCTAATCTCGAACTACGCCAACCCAACAAGTACCTTCGGAGACACCTGTAGAGCACCTTTATAATCACCCAGTTACGTTGTGACGTTTGGTAGCACATAAAGTCTTCCTCCGATAAACGGGAGTTGCATAATCTCATAGTTATAGGAACATGTATAAGTCATGAAGAAAGCAGTAGCAACATACTAAACGATCGAGTGCTAAGCTAACGGAATGGGTCAAGTCAATCACATCATTCTCCTAATGATGTGATCCTGCTAATCAAATAACAACTCTTTGTCCATGGTTAGGAAACATAACCATCTTTGATTAACAAGCTAGTCAAGTAGAGGCATACTAGTGACACTGCTTTGTCTATGTCTTCACACATGTATTATTTTCCGGTTAATACAATTCTAGCATGAATAATAAACATTTATCATGATATAAGGAAATAAATAATAACTTTATTATTGCCTCTAGGGCATATTTCCTTCAGTCTCCCACTTGCCTGATACGTCTCCAACGTATCTATAATTTTTGATTGCTCCATGCTACTTTATTTACTGTTTTGCACTATATTGGGCTTTATTTTCCACTTTTATATTACTTTTGGGACTAACCTATTAACCGGAGGCCCAACCTGTAATTGCTGTTTTTGCCTATTTCAGTGTTCCGAAGAAACGGAATATCAAACGGAGTCCAAACAGAATGAAACCTTCGGGAACGTGATCTTCTCACCGAACGTGATCCAGGAGACTTGGACCCTACTCCAAGAAGTGCCAGAGGCGGTCACGAGGGTGGAGGGCGCCCCCTGGGTGCGCCCCCTACCTCGTGGGCCCCCTGACGCTCCACCGACGTACTCCTTCCTCCTATATATACCTACGTATCCCCAAATGATCAGAAGAGGAGCCAAAAACCTAATTCCACCGTCGTACCTTCCTGTATCCACGAGATCCCATCTTGGGGCCTGTTAGGAGCTCACGAGGGGGCATCCACCACGGAGGGCTTCTACATCAACACCATAGCCCCACCGATGAAGTGTGAGTAGTTTACTTCAGACCTTGGGTCCATAGCTAGTAGCTAGATGGCTTCTTCTCTCTTTTGGATATCAATACAATGTTCTCCCCTCTCGTGGAGATCTATTCGATGTAATCTTGTTTTTGCGGTGTGTTTGTTGAGACCGATGAATTGTGGGTTTATGATCCAGCTTATCTATGGATGATATTTGAATCTTCTCTGAATTCTTTTATGTATGATTGAGTTATCTTTGCAAGTCTCTTCGAATTATCCGTTTGGTTTGGCCAACTAGATTGGTAGTTCTTGCAATGGGAGAAGTGCTTAGCTTTGGGTTCAATCTTGTGGTGTCCTTACCTAGTGACAAAAAGGGTTGCAAGGCACGTATTGTATTGTTGCCATCGAGGATAACAAGATGGGGTATTTATCATATTGCATGAATTTATTCCTCTACATCATGTCATCTTGCTTAAGGCGTTACTATGTTTTTAACTTAATACTCTAGATGCATGCTGGGTAGCGGTCGATGAGTGGAGTAATAGTAGTAGATGCAGAATCATTTTGATCTACTTGTCACGGACGTGATGCCTATATACATGATCATACCTAGATAACCTCATAACTATGCTCAATTGGCCAATTGCTCAACAGTAATTTGTTCACCCACCTTAGAATATCTATGCTCTTGAGAGAAGCCACTAGTGAAACCTATGGCCCCCGGGTCTATTCTCATCATATCAATCTCCATCACTTTATTTACTTGCTTTGATTTTACTTTTTACTTTGCATCTTTATACCAAAAATACCAAAAATATTATCTCTATCAGATCTCACTCTCGTAAGTGACCGTGAAGGGATTGACAACCCCTAATCGCGTTGGTTGCGAGTAGCTATCTTTTTGTGCAGGTACGAGGGACTTGCGCGTGGCCTCCTACTGGATTGATACCTTGGTTCTCAAAAACTGAGGGAACTACTTACGCTACTGTGCTACATCATCCTCTCCTCTTCAGGGAAAACCAACGCAAGCTCAAGACGTAGCAAGAAGGATTTCTGGCGCCGTTGCCGGGGAGGTCTACACAAAAGTCAACATACCAAGTACCCATTACAATCCCTATCTCTCGCATTACATTATTTGCCATTTGCCTCTCGTTTTCCTCTCCCCCACTTCACCCTTGCCGTTTTACTTGCCCTCTCTTTCCCAATCTCCTCCTCCTTTTTCCCTTGCCTTTTTTCTCGTCCGTTTGTTTGCTCGTGTGTTAGTTTGCTTACTTGTCATCATGACTAGTCCCTTATCTACTCCTATGTCTCCCGAGTTTGAAGTTCTTCACTTCAAGCAAAGGCAAGGAGAAAACTTAAAAGATGCTTGGTATAGGATGATGGAATCTTATCGTAAATGCACCCTAGAGGTGAATTATAGAATCCTTTTTCGGAATTTTTATGTTGGGTTAAATATAACATATAGACAACTCCTGGATTGCATGGCTGTCGGTGTCAAAACCGGCGGATCTCGGGTAGGGGGTCCCGAACTGTGCGTCTAGGCGGATGGTAACAGGAGACAAGGGACACGATGTTTTTACCTGTGTTCGCCCTCTCGATGGAGGTAAAACCCAACTCCCGCTTGATTAATATTGATGATATGGGTAGTACAAGAGTAGATCTACCACGAGATCGTAGAGGCTAAACCCTAGAAGCTAGCCTATGGTATGATTGTTGTTCGCCCCACGGACTAAAACCCTCCGGTTTATATAGGCACCGAATAGGGTTAGGGTTACACAGAGTCGGGCCATAATGGTAGGAGATCTACATATCCAGATCGCCAAGCTTGCCTTCCACGCCAAGGAAAGTCCCATCCGGACACGGACGAAGTCTTCAATCTTGTATCTTCATAGTCCAGTGTCCGCCGAAGGTTATAGTCCGCTATCCGACACCCCTAATCCAGGACTCCCTCAGTAGCCCCTGAACCAGGCTTCAATGACGACGAGTCCGGCGCGCATATTGTCTTCGGCATTGCAAGGCGGGTTCCTCCTCCGAATACTTCATAGAAGATTTTGAACACAAGGATAGTGTCTGGCTCTGCAAAACAAGTTCCACATACCTCCGTAGAGAGAATAATATTTACACAAGTTCAATCTGCTGACGTATTCCGTGGTGTGACATCACACCATGGCCAAGCCTTTATTCGAATTGTTTTCACTGTCCCACCTTAGCACGTTTAGCGAGGCGGTTTCCTTGGCACGTCTTGTCAAAGCAGAGATCGTGTCCCCTTATTCCGGGATTCTCATCAATACGGGTGTGGGTAACCCAATCGTGCCCGTTGGCACGCCTCCTCTATCGAAGGCGAGTCCCGAACGGTCACGGGGAGGGCTCGGTATTCAACCTCTTTATAAAGAGACCAAGGCCCCGCTCCTTTTCTCAATCTCCATCAAATCCGCCTCGCTTCGAAGTTCCAACACCCAAAGCTCCAGATTCAGCGCCGGACCTTTGATGATGTCCGCCCGACATCCAAGGCCGGTGGATGCCTTCCTCCGTCACGGAAGAAGACGTCCTAAAGCTAAGAGATGCCAGGTATCTAATCGGCTAAATCTCGCATAGGCTGCCTGCTCAAGGGCAGGTTATTCCCACTCCCAAGCCCGGTGAAAGCGTGGTGTTCGCGTCTCACTTCCTTCGGGGACTAAGTTTCCCGATGGACCCCTTCGTGAGGGGGCTCATATTTTATTACGGGCTGGAATTTCACGACTTGGATCCGGAGTCCATCCTCCACATCTCATCATTCATCGTCGTGTGCGAAGCCTTCCTCCGCACTACCCCTCACTTCGTATTATGGCTCAAGACCTTCAAGGTGGAGCCGAATATGATCAAGGGGCAACAGGCAAAGTGCGGAGGGGCTGTTATAAGCAAGAATGCTGACGCTCCATGGCCCGAGGGCTCTTTTCGAGAGGAGCTTAGCCTATGGCAACAAGAGTGGTTTTATATCATAGCTCCCAAGGGCACCAAATGGGTGGCGCCACCTGCCTTTCACTCGGGTCCTCCACCGCGGCTGGCATCATGGGTCAATAAAGGGCTTGACCGGGGGCCGTCCAAAGACGTGCCCCTGTTGCAGGGCCGTATTCAAGACCTCCTGGAGAGAGAGATCAATCTGGTGGTAGTAGCGCAGGTCATGCTGATTCATCGCATCCTGCCCTGCAAACGTCGCCCCCTCCGCCTGTGGGAGTTCAATCCGGAGGGACCACGAGCTCTTCAACATTTTGTGGGCGCAACGCCCGTGGAGATGTACAAATTGTTCTTCGGATCACAAGCAATATGTCCGGACTTGACCGAGGACGCAGGTCTGAGCTGCAATCGCCCGGATGCTCAAGTAAGTAGTCCCGTATCTGGACACACTATCCATATATTTATCATAAACTTGCCCTTAAAAGAGTTGTCCCTTACACAGGAGTGGATAGCAAAGGCAAAACTGATCAGGTGTTCGGCCCCCCTCCCTGAGACCACGCCGGATCCCGTGTTAACCAAGATGCTGGAGGCTGTGCCTTTAGAAGAAGGCGAAGGGGGGAACAAGGAAACTACTGCCTCCACGAAGGAGGTTATCAAGGAAGGAGGGATCGATAATCCCTCCATCCAGGGGAGAAGAGGACCGCCTCTGGAGACCCGGAGACCAAGGCCTCAAAGCGTGGGAAGAAATCTTCGCCAGAGGGTCCTGCGCCGGAAGATGCCCCGGCCGCATTGTTTCCCCAAGGAGATCATCCTCCAAATGAGCCGTAAGTAGAGAGGGGAGTTTATAAAATAAAAGACATCCCTGTTTTATTTCGAAGATGACCGAATTTTACCTTGTAGTTCAGATCTCAGCCCTTCTCAAAGGCCTTTCGTCTTGGGGATCTTCGTCCGGAGATGATGGAGAGCGGAACGCCTCCCCGCTGCATCGCTTAGCAAGGCGGACGATCCCGAGGTGTCGTCGCGGAGGGTTTCCCCGAATCCGGCAGGGGTGGAGTGTGGTCATAGGGCCCCTCGGAGCCCTCCGTGTCCGGCCTTCGAAAAAGGCCATCGGACGAGTCCGGCACCTCCTGGTGCACGGTCGGAGGAGTTGAAGGATCTGCTCGGGCGAGTGTCTATCTCAGAAGATCACCGTGCATTGATGGGTACGGTGATTGAAAAGATTTCGTCCGCGGAAAGCGGGTTGTACGAGGTCGCCAGGAGTTTACTGACGGGTTTTGAGGTACGTGCAATGATGTAACTTTTGATGGTTCCGCATATATAAGATGCGTCCCGTGTAGATAGTAGCCCCTGAGACTCGGTGCTTTGACAAAAATGACAGTGTGCCGAGGATCATAATCCCAGATATAATATGTCGCCCTTCCTATGTAGGTGGCAGGGCGCCCAAAGGGTGGCCGGATCGATGAATTTGCCGAACTCAAGCGGCAACTTGACGTGGCGGATGCCGACATCGCGCTTGTCAACAAGCGGCTGGACGAGTCACAAGGTATGAAATTTCTCCGCGGACACCTAGTAAGGGAGCTTGATGCCCGTGCCTTACAACATGTATGCTTGATGCAGATGGTGCCGCTGCCATGGAGAATCTTCGGGCGGAGCTTGCCCGAGCCAAGGAGCAGGCCAGGAGAAGTGATGCGGCTGCCTTGAAGGCGGCCGAAGAGCTAAAAGCCGAACAGGCTGCTCACTGCCGAAGCATGAAGGAAATGGCCGAGATGGCCGTGAAATTGAAGAATGCTACCGACCGCTGCGAGCTTCTTGAAAAAGAAGGTCGAGCGGAGCGAGAGGACCTGAAGAAGGCCGCCACCGAGGCCAAGGATGCTCGCTCTGCGATGAGAGCTATTAAGGAAGAGCTACGTCAGGCCGGTGATATCACGGCTGGAAAGCCCTTTCTGCTGCGTAGGAAGTTCACGGATCCTAAATATGCTCAGTTGGACCAGCTGTGGAGTAGTGCGGATGCTTATCTGGACTTGGCGGCGAAAAGTGCCATGGATGCGGCCGAACACTTCGGAGATCAAAAGGATCACGAGATGGAAGAGCTGTTTTGGTCGCAGTTCCGTAGTCCAGAGCGTCCGCTTCCATTAACCGATCGTTTGGCCGAATGGGCGGAGCTGAACAGGTTGCCCGGACTTGCCATGAAGAATGTCGTGACTTATTTGTGGCCGGAAAGGCCCGAGCCGAAGAGTTATTTTGGCTTGGTGCAGCAGTTCCTTGGTGCGGTGCCGCATATCAAAGCAATGAAGCGGTCAGCATGCATAGAGGGTGCGCGGATGGCTCTTGCCCGTGTCAAGACATACTGGGCGGAGATGAAGGCCACCGATGTTGCATCCCAAGATTCGGACATGTTTAGTAATTGCCGAGCACTATTTTCCGGAAGTTCTTCAGTATGCGCTGCTTAATAGAGACGCAAAGGTTTCAAGGATATTATGTTCGAATAACATGTATTATTGTGAAACAATGTTCGATGGAGTATAAAAGCTTTTTTATACTTGTGCTTTCAAGAATTAAAAATACCTCTGCGGCGGCCGTTAATGTATATGTGTATATAACCCGAAAGATGGCAGTCTTTGGCTTTAGCCCCACGCATATAATGCGGGGTGTTTGCGTAAAACGATTTTCACACTTGATCCAACGTGTTGGTCCTACAAAGGAGGTGATAGCGCAACAAACTAGGCAACCAGACTATAATGCTTTATCACTTTCACTTAGCCATAGGAGTTCGACAGTGGGGCTACTATATAGCCCCTAGGGGCACCGAGCTCACCCGAATTCGGGGCGCTCATGTGCCTGGCCGGGAAGCGGCCCTTCGTCAATGCGGAGGAATTCTAAAGATTCCAGCGGGTCATCGAGTGGTTGACCAGTCTCATGCTATATGATGAGAGTCAGTTTTCAACTTTCTCTACTGAGGTGCTCCCCTGGCCGAACCGGGGCACAATCGCAGTAGTTCTCCTGGTGCCGCATTAGCCGATAGAGCGGAACGTAAGGCAGCAAAACACAGGAGCCGGGCAAACCCAACATTTGACCAAAGACATGATTTGGAGCTGATGCATATAAGGCCTAACTCGAGACGCCGAACACTCCCTAAGGTATTCGGTCTTTATGAAAAACGGGTCGAACAATCGCCCTTTGGTAAAAAGCCTCGTGTCCAGTATCGCGAAATTCTGACGTGGCCTATGCCAAAACGCCAGCCTCCTCCTTGGTTGTAGCAAGAAACCGGGGGATGTGTATCAACAAGAGACAATAAAAAAGGTTTACGCAGGGTCTTAATCTAAAAAGAATCCTTGCAACAGGTCCCTACTGCACGTCTGCGCCTGTGTCTCCGTTGTGCCGTATCCTGGACGGGTGTATCACGGTGTTCATCTGTAAAAGAAAGGAACTTAGTTGAAAAAGATCGTGCGAAAATGTACATTATATTATATAAACAAAGTACAATTCAAAGAATGAAGCTTTATTGTCTCTTGTTGTGGAAGCGCGGAGCCCCTTGTATGTTTACGCTGGACTTGTCCAGCCGTGTCCAGGGTCTGGACGACCTGTCTAAGAGCTTGTATTGGTGAGGTTGTTTTATTGTGGGGCTGTCAAGGCATCCGCACAATTTTCCGGACTCGAGGAACCCTCGGTGTTTCCCTTTAATGAGATGATGCCACGTGGACCGGGCATTTTAAGTGTAAGGGATGCATAATGCGGTATTGCGTTAAATCTGGCGAAAGCTTCGCGTCCCAATAGTGCTTGATAGCTACTTGTAAATGGGGCGAGGTGGAAGGTTAACTTTTTGCAGCGGAAGCTGTAGGGTGAGCCGAACACAACTTCTAGCAGTAGAGAGCCTGTACAATGGGCATATGGGCCTGACATTACCCCTTGAAAGGAGGTGTTGCTATGGCGAAATTTTGTTGGGTCTATCCCCATTATGCGGATTGTGTCCTGATATAGCAGGTTTAGATCACTGTCGCCGTCCATTAAGACTTGTGAAAATTGGAGTCCGCCAATTATCGGATCTAATATCAAGGCAGTCCAACCTGCATTCGTATACTTCTAGAGTAATCCCGATGGTCAAATGTGATTGGTCTGAACAACCAGTGTCCGGACTCCTCTGGGATAGGCCGTATGGCGCGTACCTCTATGGGTGCCGCTCTGTTTTTCCCTTTTGTCACGTGAATTGAGTTCACTGTTTTGATTTCTTATCGGAAATTCTTTTGTTTTCCGGTGCTCTGCTTTTGGGGTTCGTCATCGTCCTCGCTTGGTGTGTCGAGCCCCTTGTGTTCGGCGTTGAGTTTGCCGGACTGCTTGAAGACCCAACAATCTCTATGGGTGTGGTTTGCAGGCTTCCCGGGAGTACTGTGGATTTGGCATATCTTGTCCAAGATTTTGTTTAAGTTAGATAGCTCGTCCCTGTTATCCTTGAGGGGCAGTTTTTTATGGTTCTACCGAGAGCTTTTGAATCCGGCGTTGACTGCCGTGCTCTTCGGGCTGTTTCCCTTGGTCCGACGCTGGTCCTTGCTGCATCGTGGTTTCCTGTTTCCATCCCTGACTTCGGATGTACTTGGGTCGCTGGTACTGCATCTTGCTAGCCAGTTGTCCTCTCCCGCGCAAAAGCGGGTCATGAGGCTTGTTAATGCGGCCATTGTTCTTGGCTTTTCTTGGCCGAGGTGTCTGGCGAGCCATTCGTCTCGGACGTTGTGCTTAAAAGCTGCTAAGGCTTCGGCGTCCGGACAGTCGACTATTTGATTCTTTTTAGTAAGGAATCTGTTCCAAAATTTCCGGGCTGACTCTCCGGGTTGTTGAGCTATGTGACTTAAATCGTCGGCATCCGGAGGTCGGACATAGGTCCCTTGAAAATTTGCCCTAAAAGCATCCTTGAGCTCCTCCCAACTTCCAATGGTGTTTTCGGAAGGCTTTTAAGCCAATCCCGGCTGGCCCTTTGAGCTTGAGGGGTAAGTATTTTATGGCGTGGAGATCATATCCTCTAGCCATGTGTATATGGAGGATGTAATCCTCAATCCGCACTGTGGTCCGTTGTTCCGTCAGATGCCTCTATGTTTACGGGCTTGAATCCTGGAAATTCATGATCCAAAGACCTCATCGATGAAACATAGGGGTTGTGCGGCACCCCTGTATTTAGGTGTACCATGATGTTCAGATACTTGATGTGTTGCCTTGCTTACTAGAGCTTGCTTTCTTGGCCCGTAGATAGATCTAACCGGGCCATCTATTTGATGTGAATCTCAGCGGATCGCGTCGGCTTGTGTGTGGCGCCGTCACGCTCTCTGTTTGCCATGGGGTCGCCCATCCGACCAGGTGGCCTTCTTGTTTTTTGATTGTGGGGTTTCACGGCCTCCTCATCAAATTCGGGCGATAGTTTTCGCTTTGGGTAGTTTCTTGTTCGCGATCGCCGTATTTGTCTGCGGTGTTGAGTACTTTGCTCCATCTGTTTCTGAGTGCATCTTCCGCTGTTTTGAGCTTCCGCTTCTGTTTCTTTAGGCTGCGTGCTATGGCGACGAGCCTTTTGTGGAGGTTCTTCTGCTCTAGCAACTTGTCCGGCGTGAGATCGTCCGGACTGTTATCTTCGCCGGGGACGAGTTGTTTATCCAGAATGTCCTATTCGGACGGTTGCTCGATAGCATGTTCGTCGTCCACCGGTTCACCCTGCTCTATAGCTGGGTCTGTATGCCTGTTGCCTTTATCGAGGTGGGACTTTGAGCGGCGCTTACATCGCCGTTTTGACTGCTTTTCGAGGGAGCGATCCTTCGTAGCGTCCCGTTGTTCCTCGTCGTCGCTTCCTTTAGGTGTGTCCACCATGTATACATCGTGAGATGAGGTGGTTCTCCAAAGGCCCTATAGGCGCTTGTTCATGCTTCATTCTCTACATCGCCGTCCATACCGCCGATGTCTTCGGAGTCGAAGTCGAGCATGTCTGTTAAATCATCGACAGTGGCTACGAAGTGGGTGGTGGGTGGGCTTTGATTTTCTTCGTCGTCCGCATCCCAACCTTCCTGACCATAATTCGGCCAGGGCTCTCATGATAAAGAGAGAGACTTTAGTGAATTCAGAAAGTCGCCAAAGGGCGAAAATGAAAGACGTCGGGCGGCGATGAATTCCATGATCGGCGCCCAATCGGATTCGACAAGGGGCGCTGGAAGGCTCGAGTCCGGAAGGAGTCCGGCGCCTTGGAGTCACGAAGCCGCAAAGGGCGTGGTAGGTGTACGGCTCAATCGCCAGAGAGATCGCAGGCCCCGAGGCGGTGTCTAGCCACCCGCCCTCGATCGGCGGTCGGCTCCGAGCTAAAGGTCGGAGCGGACTTCGTGCGGCCTCCGTGACACCGCTCGCCAGTAGAGCTAGATCATGCTTCTCTTGACAAAGGCGCGCGGCTTGGCTGTGGCTCGAACCGTCAAGATCAAGTCTCGGCGGATGTCAGCCGTGTAGTTCAAACTTCCAAATCTGACCTGATGGCTAGGGCGTAGCTTTATCCGCTCCAGGATGGCTGTTTAATTGGCCCGCAGCAGCAAAGCCGCCGGATACGAAGATCTGTCCGGGAGAAAAGTCTCACCCTGGAGCGCATCGTTGTTGATGATCGGAGGAGCCATCGGGCCTAAAGATGACGCATACGCAGGAACTCTCAATGAAAGCACCAATGTCGGTGTCAAACCGGCGGATCTCGGTAGGGGGTCCTGAACTGTGCGTCTAGGCGGATGGTAACAGGAGACAAGGGACACGATGTTTTTACCTATGTTCGGGCCCTCTCGATGGAGGTAAAACCCTACTCCTGCTTGATTAATATTGATGATATGGGTAGTAAAAGAGTAGATCTACCACGAGATCAGAGAGGCTAAACCCTAGAATCTAGACTATAGTATGATTGTTGTTCGTCCCCACGGACTAAAACCCTCCGGTTTATATAGGCACCGAATAGGGTTAGGGTTACACAGAGTCGGTTACAATGGTAGGAGATCTACATATCCGTATTGCCAAGCTTGCCTTCCACACCAAGGAAAGTCCCATCCGGACACAGGACGAAGTCTTCAATCTTGTATCTTCATAGTCCAGATGTCCGGCCGAACGTTATAGTCCGGCTATCCGGACACCCCCTAATCCAGGACTCCCTCAATGGCCAAGGGAAATTTCATTGAAATTGATCCTAGTATTGCGCACGAAATTATAGAGGGAATAGTGGGAACACCACCCCAAAAAGGAGGATCTCATCCTAACCAGGAAGAAACCCAAATGTTTGAAAAGATTTGTGAAGCAACAAAGATTTTACAAAAGTCTCTTGATCCTCTTAAAAATATTAGCGGAAATCTTAACCGTATGAATATGTTGATTACTCTTTGTAATAAACGGTTGGATTCTTTAGATCTAAAAATTTCCGAGTATGATGGGAAGAGGGAAGAACCCCGGATTGAACATGACTCCGCTAAAAAACTGAAAATTAAAGATGGCAATACCTAGATCTGTCCTTGCTTTTATGCCTAGCTAGGGGCGTTAAACGATAGCGCTTGTTGGGAGGCAACCCAATTTTATTTTTAGTTTTTGTTTTTTGCTTCTGTTTAGGAATAAATAATCCATCTAGCCTTTGTTTAGATGTGTTTTTATCTTTTAATTAGTGTTTGTCCCAAGTTAAACCTATTAGATCTTCTTGGGAGATAGTCATTTGATCTTGCTGTAATTTCCAGAATCTTTGCGCTCAGTGCCCGAATTGTTAAAAATCACCAGAACGTGATAAAATAGTGATTCCAATTGCTTCTGATCAATAACAAATTTTCCAGGTCGTCTAATTTTGGTAGAAGTTTTTGGGTTCCAGAAGTTTGCGTTAGTTATAGATTACTACAGACTGTTCTGTTTTTGACAGATTCTGTTTTGCGTGTGTTGTTTGCTTATTTTGATGAATCTATGGTTAGTAAAATAGTTTATATTCCATAGAGAAGTTGGAATACAATAGGTTTAACACCAATATAAATAAAGAATGAGTTCATTACAGTACCTTAAAGTAGTCTTTTGTTCTCTTTCTCTAACGGAGCTCACAAGATTTCTATTGAGTTTTGTGTTGTGAAGTTTTCAAGTTTTGGATGAATTCTTTTGATGGATTATGGAACAAGGAGTGGCAAGAGCCTAAGCTTGGGGATGCCCATGGCACCCCCAAGATAATCCAAGGACACCAAAAGTCAAAGCTTGGGGATGCCGGAAGGCATCCCTCTTCGCCTACTTCCATCGGTAATTTACTTGGAGCTATATTTTTATTCACCAACATGATATGTGTTTTGCTTGGAGCGTCTTGTATTATTTGAGTCTTTGCTTGTTAGTTTACCACAATCATCCTTGCTGTACACACCTTTTGTGAGAGCCATACATGATTTGGAATTTGTTAGAATACTTTATGTGCTTCACTTATATCTTTTGAGCTTGATAGTTTTGCTCGTAGTGCTTCACTTATATTTTTTGAGCTTGATAGTTTTGCTCTAGTACTTCACTTAGATCTTTTAGAGCATGGTGGTGGATTTGTTTTAAATAAACTTGATCTCTCATGCTTCACTTAGATCATTTTGAGAGTCGTTAATAGCATGGTAATTTGCTTAATGTCAATATACTTGGTGTTCGAGATATGTGAAACTTTCTTTTGAGTGAATTGAATACTAAGATAAATTTAATGCTTAATAATTATTTTGAGATATGGAGGTAATAATATCAAAGTCGTGCTAGTTGATAATTGTGAATTTGAGAAATACTTGTGTTGAAGTTTGCAAGTACCGTAGCATGCACGTATGGGTAAAGTTGTGTAACAAATTTGAAACATGAAGTGTACCGCTTGTGCATCCTTATGAGTGGCGGTCGGGGACGAGCGATGGTCTTTTCCTACCAATCTATCCCCCTAGGAGCATTGTGCGTAGTACTTGATTTTTGATGGCTTCTAAATTTTCGCAATAAGTATATGAGTTCTTTTGACTAATGTTGAGCCCATGGATTATACGCACTTTTATCTTTCCACACTTGCTAGCCTCTTCGGTACCGTGCATTGCCCTTTCTCACCTTGAGAGTTGGTGCAAACTTCACGGTGCATCCAAACCCCATGATATGATACGCTCTTTCACACATAAACCTCCTTATATCTTCCTCAAAACAGCCACCATACCTACCTATCATGGCATTTCCATAGCCATTCCGAGATATATTGCCATGCAACTTCCATCATCATTATTATGACATACATTACTTTTGTCATATTGCCATTGCATGATCATGTAGTCGACATCGTATTTGTGGCAAAGCCACCATGCATTATTTTCTATAAATGTCACTCTTGATTCATTGCACCATCCCGATACATCACGGAGGCATTCATATAGAGTCATATTTTGTTCTAAGTTTCGAGTTGTAATTGTTGAGTTGTAATAGAAATAAAAGTGTGATGATCATCATTATTAGAGCATTGTCCCAAGTGAGGAAAGGATGATGGAGACTACGATTCCCCCATAAGTCGGGATGAGACTCCGGACGAAAAAAAAGAGGCCATAAAAAAAGAGAGAGAAAAGGCCCAAATAAAAAAATTATAATAATAATAAAAAAATGAGAGAAAAAGAGAAAAGGGACAATGCCACTATCCTTTTACCACACTTGTGCTTCAAAGTAGCACCTTGTTCTTCATGTAGTGAGTCTCATATATTGTGCTTCAAAGTAGCACCTTGTTCTTCATGTAGTGAGTCTCATATACTGTGCTTCAAAGTAGCACTAAGATCTTCATAATAGAGAGTCTCTCATTTTGTCACTTTCATATACTAGTGGGAATTTTCATTATAGAACTTGGCTTGTATATTCCAACGATGGGCTTCCTCAAAGTGCCCTAGGTCTTCGTGAGCAAGCAAGTTGGATGCACACCCACTTAGTTTCTTTTGTAGAGCTTTCATATACTTATAGCTTTAGTGCATCCGTTGCATGGCAATCCCTACTCCTCATGTTGACATCAATTGATGGGCATCTCCATAGCCCGTTGATTATCCTCGTCGACATGAGACTTTTTTTTGTCTTCTCCACACAATCCCATCATCATATTTCTATTCCACCCATAGTGCTATACCCATGGCTCGCGCTCATGTATTGCGTAAAGGTTGAAAGAGTTTGAGATTATTTGAGTATGAAACAATTGCTTGGCTTGTCATCGGGGGAATAGAAGTTGGGAACATCTTTTTGTGACGAAAATGAAGCATAGCCTAACCATATGATTTTGTAGGGATGAACTTTCTTTGGCCATGTTATTTTGAGATGACATAATTGCTTAGTTAGTATGCTTGAAGTATTATTATTTTTATGTCAATATGAACTTTTGTCTTAAATCTTTCGGATCTGAATATTCATATCACAAGTAAGAAGATTTATATTGAAATTATGCCAAAGTATCACTCCGCATCAAAAATTCTCTTATTATCATTTACCTCCTCGAGGAGAGCAGGAATTAAGCTTGGGGATGCCTGATACGTCTCCAACGTATCTATAATTTTTGATTGCTCCATGCTACTTTATCTACTGTTTTGGACTATATTGGGCTTTATTTTCCACTTTTATATTACTTTTGGGACTAACCTATTAACCGGAGGCCCAGCCTGTAATTGTTGTTTTTTGCCTATTTCAGTGTTTCGAAGAAACGGAATATCAAACAGAGTCCAAACGGAATGAAACCTTCGGGAACATGATCTTCTCACCGAACGTGATCCAGAAGACTTGGACCCTACTCCAAGAAGTGCTGAGGCGGTCACGAGGTGGAGGCGCGCTACTGGCGCGCCCCCTACCTCGTGGCCCCCCTGACGCTCCACCGACGTACTCCTTCCTCCTATATATACCTACATATCCCCAAACGATCAGAAGAGGAGCCAAAAGCATAATTCCACTGCCGTACCTTCCTGTATCCACGAGATCCCATCTTGGGGCCTGTTCCGAGCTCACGAGGGGGCATCCACCACGGAGGGCTTCTACATCAACACCATAGCCCCTCCGATGAAGTGTGAGTAGTTTACTTCAGACCTTCGGGTCCATAGCTAGTAGCTAGATGGCTTCTTCTCTCTTTTGGATCTCAATACAATGTTCTCCCCTCTCTCGTGGAGATCTATTCGCTTGTTGAGACCGATGAATTGTGGGTTTATGATCCAGCTTATCTATGGATAATATTTGAATCTTCTACGAATTATTTTATGTATGATTGAGTTATCTTTGCAAGTCTCTTCGAATTATCCGTTTGGTTTGGCCAACTAGATTGGTAGTTCTTGCAATGGGAGAAGTGCTTAGCTTTGGGTTCAATCTTGCGGTATCCTTACCTAGTGAAGAAAGGGTTGCAAGGCACGTATTGTATTGTTGCCATCGAGGATAATAAGATGGGGTATTTATCATATTGCATGAAT
The DNA here is from genome assembly GCA_021605145.1 of Aegilops bicornis. Lineage (NCBI taxonomy): Eukaryota > Viridiplantae > Streptophyta > Magnoliopsida > Poales > Poaceae > Aegilops > Aegilops bicornis. The sequence continues at coordinate 437,027,126 of CM038671.1, read as the reverse complement.
TTATTCCTCTACATCATGTCACCTTGCTTAAGGCGTTACTCTGTTTTTAACTTAATACTCTAGATGCATGCTGGATATCGGTCGATGAGTGGAGTAATAGTAGTAGAAGCAGAATCGTTTTGATCTACTTGTCACGGACGTGATGCCTATATACATGATCATACCTAGATAACCTCATAACTATGCTCAATTCTGTCAATTGCTCAACAATAATTTGTTCACCCACCGTAGAATATCTATGCTCTTGAGAGAAGCCACTAGTGAAACCTATGGCCCCGGTCTATTCTCATCATATCAATCTCCATCACTTTATTTACTTGCTTTGCTTTTTACTTTTTACTTTGCATCTTTATACCAAAAATACCAAAAATATTATCTCTATCAGATCTCACTCGTAAGTGACCGTGAAGGAATTGACAACCCCTAATCGCGTTGGTTGCAGTAGCTATCGCTTTTGTGCAGTGCACGAGGGACTTATGCGTGGCCTCCTCTTGGATTGATACCTTGGTTCTCAAAAACTGAGGGAAATACTTACGCTACTGTGCTGCATCATCCTCTCCTCTTCGGGGAAAACCAACGCAAGCTCAAGACGTAGCATTGCACTAGAGTCAATAATCTAGTTCACATCACCATGTGATTTAATACCAATAGTTCACATCACCATGTGATTAACACCCATAGTTCACATCGTCATGTGACAAACACCCAAAGGGTTTACTAGAGTCTATAATCTAGTTCACATCGCTATGTGATTAACACCCAAAGAGTACTAAGGTGTGATCATGTTTTGCTTGTGAGAGAAGTTTAGTCAACGGGTCTGCCACATTCAGATTCGTATGTATTTTGCAAATTTCTATGTCAACAATGCTCTGCACGGAGCTACTCTAGCTAATTGCTCTCACTTTCAATTTGTATCCAGATTGAGACTTAGAGTCATCTGGATCAGTGTCAAAATTTGCATCGACGTAACTCTTTATGAAGAACCTTTTGTCACCTCCATAATCGAGAAACATATCCTTATTCCACTAAGGATATTTTGACCGCTGTCCAGTGATCTACTCCTAGATCACTATTGTATTCCTAGCCAAACACAGTGTAGGGTATACAATAGATCTGGTACACAGCATGGCATACTTTATAGAACCTATGGCTGAGGCATAGGGAATGACTTTCATTCTCTTTCTATCTTCTGCCGTGGTCGGGCTTTGAGTCTTACTCAATTTCACACCTTGCAACACAGTGCAAGAACTCTTTCTTTGACTGTTCCATTTTGAACTACTTCAAAATCTTGTCAAGGTATGTACTCATTGAAAAAAACTTATCAAGCGTCTTGATCTATCTCTATAGATCTTGATGCTCAATATGTAAGCAACTTCACCGAGGTCTTTCTTTGAAAAACTTCTTTCAAACACTCCTTTATGCTTTGTAGAATAATTCTACATTATTTCCGATCAAGAATATGTCATTCACATATACTCATCAGAAATGCTGTAGTGCTCCCGTTCACTTTCTTGTAAATACAGGATTCACCGCAAGTCTGTATAAAACTATATCCTTTGATCAACTTATCAAAGTGTATATTCCAACTCCGAGATGCTTGCACCAGTCCATAGATGGATCGCTGGAGCTTGCATATTTTGTTAGCACCTTTAGGATTGACAAAACCTTCTGGTTGCATCATATCTAATTCTTCTTTAATAAATCCATTAAGGAATGAAGTTTTGTTTATCCATTTGCCAGATTTCATAAAATGCGGCAATTGCTAACATGATTCGGACAGACTTAAGCATAGATACGAGTGAGAAACTCTCATCGTAGTCAACACCTTGAACTTGTCGCAAACCTTTCGCAACAAGTTGAGCTTTGTAGATAATGCTTGATACCATCGTGGCCCGTCTTCCTCTTGAAGATCCATTTATTCTTAATGGCTTGCCGATCATCGGGCAAGTCCACCAAAGTCCACACTTTGTTCTCATACATGGATCCTATCTCAGATTTCATGGCCTCAAGCCATTTATCGGAAACTGGGCTCATCATCGCTTCCTCATAGTTCGTAGGTTCGTCATGGTCAAGTAACATGACCTCCGAACAGGATTACTGCACCACTCACAGTGCGGACCTCACTCTGGTTTACCTACGAGGTTCAGTAGTAACTTGATCTGAAGTTACATGATCATCATCATTAGCTTCCTCACTAATTTGTGTAGCAGTCACAGGAACAGATTTCTGTGATGAACTACTTTCCAATAAGGGAGCAGGTACAGTTACCTCATCAAGTTCTACTTTCCTCCCACTCACTTCTTTCGAGAGAAACTCCTTCTCTAGAAATGATCCATTCTCAGCAACGAATATCTTGCCTTTGGATCTGTGATAGAAGGTGTACCCAACATTTTCTTTTGGGTATCCTATGAAGACGCACTTCTTCGATTTGGGTTTGAGCTTATCAGGTTGAAACTTTTTCACATAAGTATTGCAACCTCAAACTTTAAGAAACTACAGCTTAGGTTTCTTGCCAAACCGTAGTGTAGGATCTTGAGAAGAGGTGTCTAGAGGGGGGGGGGGGGTGATTAGACACTAAGTACCAAAGTTGCAGCTTTTAACCTTATTAAAGGTTAAGTGGAGTTTAGGCACAAGTGTAACTTTTCAATACATAACAAGCAAGCATGCAAAGAGTATATGAGCAATGGAAAGTAAAGCATGCAACTTGCAAGAAAGTAAAGGGAAGGGTTTGGAGGATTCAAACGCAATTGGAGACATGGATGTTTTTGTCGTGGTTCCGATAGGTGGTGCTATCGTACATCCACGTTGATGGAGACTTCAACCCACGAAGGGTAATGGTTGCGCGAGTCCACGGAGGGCTCCACCCACGAAGGGTCCACGAAGAAGCAACCTTGTCTATCCCACCATGGTCGTCTCCCACGAAAGACTTGCCTCACTAGCGGTAGATCTTCACGAAGTAGGCGATCTCCTTGCCCTTACAAACTCCTTGGTTCAACTCCACAATCTTGTCGGAGGCTGCCAAGTGACACCTAGCCAATCTAGGAGACACCACTCTCCAAGAAGTAACAAATGGTGCGTTGATGATGAACTCCTTGCTCTTGTGCTTCAAATGATAGTCTCCCCAACATACACTCTCTCTCATAGGATTTGGATCTGGTGGAAAGAGGGTTTGAGTGGAAAGCAACTTGGGGAAGGCTAGAGATCAAGATTCATATGGTAGGAATGGAATATCTTGGCCTCAACACATGAGTAGGTAGTTCTCTCTCAGAAATGGTAAGTTGGAAGTGTAGGTTCAGTCTGATGGCTCTCTCTACGAATGAAGAGGAGGTGGAGGGGTATATATAGCCTCCACACAAAATCTAACCATTACACACAATTTGCCAAACTCGGTGGCACCGAATTGATAAACTCGGTCGGACCGATTCAGCAAATCTAGTGATCATAGGATTTTCGGTGGGACCGAAATGCAACTCGGTAGAGGACCGATATGGTTAGGGTTAGGGCATAACGTAATCTCGGTGAGACCGATTACACAAACTCGGCGAGACCGATTTTGGTAATTAGCTAACCAGAGAGTTGGTCAGGCAAACTCGGTTGGACCGATTACTCAAACTCGGTGGGACCGATTTTGATAATGAGTCAACCAGAAAGTTTGCATTGTAATCTCGGTAGTACCGATTGCTCAAACTCGGTGAGATCGATTTTGATAATGGACATACACAGAGAGATTACAATCCCATCTCAGTGAGACCGAGATCCCTATCGGTGAGACCGATATGCCTAGGGTTTGTGGCAGTGGCTAAGACATCCAAACTTCGGTGGTATTTGGATAGGAAGAATCGGTGGGGCGAGTTTGACTTTTAGGTTTTAGGACATACGTGTGGAAGTGGGAAAGTAGTTGAGGGTATTTGGAGCATATCACTAAGCACTTGAAGCAAGAGGCTCATTAAGCAACACCTCATCCCTCCTTGATAGTATTGGCTTTTCCTATAGACTCAATGTGATCTTGGATCACTAAAATGTAAAATGAAGAGTCTTGAGCTTGAAGCTTGAGCCAATCCTTTGTCTTTAGCATCTTGAAGGAGTTCCCACATCCTTTAGTCCATGCCACTCCATTGTTGAACTTATCTGAAACATACTAGATAAAAGTGTTAGTCCAACAAGAGATATGTTGACATTAATTACCAAAACCACCTAGGAAACACTTGTGCTTTCACATAGTTCATACGGTGTCGTCTCAACGGATTTAGATGGTGCCCTATTTAACGTGAATGCAGCTGTCTCTAATGCATAACCCCAAAACGATAGTGGTAGATCGGTAAGAGACATCATAGATTGCACCATATCTAATAAATTACGATTATGACGTTCGGACACACCATTATACTGTGGTGTTCTAGGTGGCGTGAGTAGTGAAACTATTTCACATTGTTTTAACTGAAGGCCAAACTTGTAACTCAAATATTTTACCTCTGCGATCATATTGTAGAATTTTTATTTTCTTGTTACGATGATTCTCCATTTCACTCTGAAATTCTTTGAACTTTTCAAGTGTTTCAGACTTGTGTTTCATCAAGTAGATATACCCATATCTGCTCAAATCATCTGTGAAGGTCAGAAAATAACGATACTTGCCGTGAGCCTTAACACTCATCGGACCGCATACATTAGTATGTATTATTTCCAATAAGTCAGTTGCTCGCTCCATTGTTCCGGAGAACGGAGTCTTAGTCATCTTGCCCATGAGGCATGGTTCGCAAGCATCAAGTGATTCATAATCAAGTGATTCCAAAATTCCATCAGTATGGAGTTTCTTCATGCGTTTTACACCAATATGACCTAAACGGCAGTGCCACAAATAAGTTGCACTATCATTATTAACTTTGCGTCTTTTTGGCATCAATATTATGAATATGTGTATCACTACAATCAAGATCCAACAAACCATTTTCGTTGGTGTGTATGACCATAGAAGGTTCTATTCATGTAAACAGAACAACAATTGTTCTCTAACTTAAATGAATAACCATATTGCAACAAACATGATCAAATCATATTTATGCTCAATGCAAACACCAAATAACATTTATTTAGGTTCAACACTAATCCCCAAAGTATAGGGAGTGTGCGATGATGATCATATCAATCTTGGAACCACTTCCAACACACATCGTCACTTCACCCTTAACTAGTCTCTGTTCATTCTGTAACTCCTGTTTCGAGTTACTAATTTTTAGCAACCGAACAAGTATCAAATACCCAGGGGCTACGATAAACACTAGTAAGGTACACATCAATAACATGTATATCAAATATAGCTTGTTCACTTTGCCATCCTTCTTATCCACCAAATACTTGGGGTGTGTTCCGCTTCTAGTGACCAGTCCCTTTGAAGTAGAAGCACTTAGTCTCAGGCTTAGGTCCAGACTTGGGCTTCTTCACTCGAGCAGCAACTTGCTTGCTGTTCTTCTTGAAGTTCCCCTTCTTCCCATTGCCCTTTTTTTGAAACTAGTGGTCTTGTTAATCATCAACACTTGATGCTCTTTCTTGATTTCTACCTTCATCGATTTCATCATCATGAAAAGCTCGGGAATCGTTTTCGTCATCCCTTGCATACTATAGTTCATCATGAAGTTCTACTAACTTGGTGATGGTGACTAGAGAATTCTCAATCACTATTTTATCTGGAAGATTTACTCCCACTTGATTCAAGCGATTGTAGTACCCAGACAATCTGAGCACATGCTCACTGCTTGAGCTATTCTCCTCCATCTTTCAGCTATAGAACTTGTTGGAGACTTCATATCTCTCAACTCGGGTATTTGCTTGAAATATTAACTTCAACTCTGGAACATCTCATATGGTCCATGACGCTCAAAACGTCTTTGAAGTACCGAATCTAAGCCGTTAAGCATCGCGCACTGAACTATCAAGTAGTCAATATATTGAGCTAGCCAAACGATCATAACGACTGCATCTGCTCCTGCAATAGGTCTGTCACCTAGCGGTGCATCAAGGACATAATTCTTCTGTGCAGCAATGAGGATAATCCTCAGATCACGGATCCAATCCGCATCATTGCTACTAACATTTTTCAACTTAGTTTTCTCTAGGAACATATGAAAAATAAAACAGGGAGCTAAACGCGAGCTATTGATCTACAACATAGATATGCTAATACTACGGGACTAAGTTCATGATAAATTTAAGTTCAATTAATCATATTACTTAAGAACTTCCACTTAGATAAACATCCCTCTAATCATCTAAGTGATCACGTGATCCAAATCAACTAAACCATAACTGATCATCACGTGAAATGGAGTAGTTTTCAATGGTGAACATCACTATGTTGATCATATGTACTATATGATTCACACTCGACCTTTAGGTCTCAGTGTTTCGAGGCCATATCTGCATATGCCAGGTTCGTCAAGTTTAACCTGAGTATTCTGCGTGTGCAAAACTGGCTTGCACCCGTTGTAGATGGACGTAGAGCTTATCACACCCGATCATCAAGTGGTGTCTGGGCACGAATTTAACTTTGGCAACGGTGCATACTCAGGGAGAACACTTTTATCTTGAAATTTAGTGAGAGATCATCTTATAATGCTACCGTCAATCAAAGAAAAATAAGATGCATAAAAGATAAACATCACATGCAATCAAAATATGTGACATGATATGGCCATCATCATCTTGTGCCTTTGATCTCCATCTCCAAAGCATCTTCATGATTTCCATCGTCATCAGCATGACACCATGATCTCCATCATCTTGATCTATATCAATGTGTCGTCACATGGTCGTCTCGCCAACTATTGCTCTTGCAACTATTGCTATCGCATAGCGATAAAGTAAAGCAATTATTTGGCGCTTGCATCTTATGCAATAAAGAGACAACCATAAGGCTTCTGCCAGTTACCGATAACTTCAACAAAACATGATCATCTTATACAATAACTTATATCTCATCACATCTTGACCATATCACATCATAACATGCCCTGCAAAAACAAGTTAGACGTCCTCTACTTTGTTGTTGCAAGTTTTACGTGGCTGCTACGGGCTGAGCAAGAACTGTTCTTACCTACGCATCAAAACCACAACGATAGTTTGTCAAGTTAGTGTTGTTTTAACCTTCTCAAGGACCGGGCGTAGCCACACTCGATTCAACTAAAGTTGGAGAAACTGACACCCGCTAGTCACCTGTGTGCATAGCACGGCGGTAAAACCAGTCTCGCGTAAGTGTACGCGTAATGTCGGTCCGGACCGCTTCATCCAACAATACCGCCGAACCAAAGTATGACATGCTGGTAAGCAGTATGACTTGTATCGCCCACAACTCACTTGTGTTCTACTCGTGCATATAACATCTACGCATAAAATCAGGCTCTGATACCACTGTTGGGGAACGTAGTAATTTTAAAAATTTCCTACGCACACACAGGATTCTGGTGATGCATAGCAACGAGAGGGGAGAGTGTTGTCCACGTACCCTCGTAGACCGAAAGCGGAAGCATTAGCACAACCGTTTGATGTAGTCGTACGTCTTCACGATCCGACCGATCAAGTACCGAACGCACGACATCTTCGAGTTCAGCACACGTTCAGCTCGATGACGTCCCTCGAACTCCGATCCAGCCGAGCTTTGAGGGAGAGTTCCGTCAGCACGACGGCATGGTGACGATGATGATGTTCTACCGACGCAGGGCTTCGCCTAAGCACCGCTACGATATTATCGAGGTGGATTATGGTGGAGGGGGGCACCGCACACGGCTAAGAGATCAATAGATCAATTGTTGTCTCCAAGGGGTGCCCCCCTCCCCATATATAAAGGAGTGGAGGAGGGGAGGGCCGGCCCTCTCTATGACGCGCCCTAGGAGGAGTCCTACTCCCACCGGGAGTAGGATTCCCCCCTTCCAAGTAGTAGGAGTAGGAGTCAAGGAAAGGGGAGAGAGAAGAGAAGGAAGGAGGGGGCACAACCCCTCCCCCTAGTCCAATTCGGACTAGGCCTTGGGGGGTGCGCAGCCTCTCCTCTCTCTTTCCCCTAAAGCACAATAAGGCCCATATACTCCCCGGCGAATTCTCGTAACTCTCCAGTACTCCAAAAAATACCCGAATCACTCGGAACCTTTCCGATGTCCGAATATAGTCGTCCAATATATCGATCCTTACCTGTCGACCATTTCGAGACTCCTCGTCATGTCCCCGATCTCATCCGGGACTCCGAACTACCTTCGGTACATCAAAACACATAAACTCATTATATAACCGTCATCGAACTTTAAGCGTGTGGACCCTACGGGTTCGAGAACAATGTAGACATGACCGAGACACGTCTCGGTCAATAACCAATAGCGGAACACGGATGCTCATATTGGCTCCCTACATATTCTACGAAGATCTTTATCGGTCAAACCGCATAATAACATACGTTGTTCCCTTTGTCATCGATATGTTACTTGCCCGAGATTCGATCGTCGGTATCTCAATACCTAGTTCAATCTCGTTACCGGCAAGTCTCTTTACTCGTTTCGTAATACATCATCCCGCAACTAACTCATTAGTTACAATGCTTGCAAGGCTTATACTGATGTGCATTACTGAGTGGGCCCTAGAGATACCTCTCCGACAATCGGAGGTGACAAATCCTAATCTCGAAATACGCCAACCCAACAAGTACCTTCGGAGACACTTGTAGAGCACCTTTATAATCACCCAGTTACGTTGTGACATTTGGTAGCACACAAAGTGTTCCTCCGGTAAACGGGACTTGCATAATCTCATAGTCATAGGAACATGTATAAGTCATGAAGAAAGCAGTAGCAACATACTAAACGATCGAGTGCTAAGCTAACGGAATGGGTCAAGTCAATCACATCATTCTCCTAATGATGTGATCCCGTTAATCAAATAACAACTCTTTGTCCATGGTTAGGAAACATAACCATCTTTGATTAACTAGCTAGTCAAGTAGAGGCATACTAGTGACACTCTGTTTGTCTACGTATTCACACATGTATTATGTTTCCGGTTAATACAATTCTAGCATGAATAATAAACATTTATCATGATATAAGGAAATAAATAATAACTTTATTATTGCCCTTAGGGCATATTTTCTTCAACTGTTGCTAATCTTCACTTGATCCAAATCACAATTCAAATTCAAATCCAATCTAAAGTCAAAATTTCATATTTGTCAGACATGTAATCTAAAATGTTCATTTTGTGGCAAATAATCCATAACAAATTATGGTGGTGACATTTTTGTAAAATGTTTAGTGCCCTAAGCTAATTAAATAAGTGGTTAAAGCAAATATTTCAATGCCTTTTTAATTTATAAAAATGCTAAACTAAATCTTTTAATTGCTAAACTAGTTGTGGTAGTAGCGTAAATTATAATAATAATTTAGGTTCAAGTTTTGTTTGTTATAAAGCTATTTTTTAAGAGAATTAGAAAAAGGAAAGTTTTCAAAAGAAAAACAAAAGCTAAAATTACAAGAACGAGAAAAGGCCCCTTGCCCCTGGGCTACCTGGCTCAAAGGGCCGAGGTAGTCGAACTGGACCGACCGACCCCAATCCCTCCACGGGTCGTCTCCCTCCTTCCCTATTCGTCAGACCGGGGGATGGGGCTCCAGCTCGTCGCCGCCTGACCGCCTCGTCACCCCCCGCCGGAGGGGATAAGACCACGCCCCACCGCGTGACGCCTCGGGCTCCCCCTCGCTTCCCTCCACTTCCCCACTCGCCCTCTCGGCCTCCCTTCCTCCTCGAGATCCGCCTCCCCGAGTGCGGGCGCCGCGCACCACCGCGGCCACCGACCGTCCCGTGCTCTGTCGTCGTGTCTAGGAGCTGCTCCGAGCTCCGCTACATCATCTTGGAGGAGCTGTTCGAGCTGGAGATCCCCGCGGTGCCCGATCCATCCTCTTCTTCCCCGACACCGACCGCATCCATCGCCCCACAGCTCCGGCGCCTCCCGGACACCTCCCCGAGCTCGCCTTTGCACAACTACAGGGCCCGGTGAGGCCGCCTCGTCCGATTCCCTGCGACCCCCTTTGAATCTTCCTCTGATTTAGGTCGTATTTCACCGCTAGACGCCGCACCCCCACTCGCTGCTACCTTCTGCTGTTGTCGCGGCAGCCGTCGCCGCTCGCCGTGTTGGCCCCCTACTCGCCCGGCGCGCCGCTTCGCCGGCCTCGCCCGCCTACCAGACGGAGCCGTCCCCATCCGCGCGTGCGCCCTGCTGCGCCTAACACCGTCCATGCCCGCTGCTGACTGGCGCGGCTCTCCTCGAGCTCGGCCATGTTGGCACCTCACGGCGCGTGCGCTTGCTCGGCTGATGCTTTGCCGCTGCTGATGCTTTGCTGCTACTACGTCCTCGCTGCTCGCCTCGCCGCTTTTTTTTTTTCATCGCGCCGCTTGCTTGCTCGCCGCTTTGTCGATGCCCCGCTGCCGTTGCCGCTTAGCGGCTGCTTGCTTCTGCTGCTCGCTAGGTACTGCTCGTTCTTAGCTACTAGTGCTTAGATACTACTATTGCCCCTTCAAGCGTTGTTGGTGCAGCTTCTACTCCGCCTGCTGTTGCTGGCCACGGCCATGTCCATGGCTGTGTGCTTTGTGAGCGAGTTTGTGCACAACCAATGCACGTATGTGTCTCTGGCACATAGGGCCAATCCAATTAATTAGTGCTAATACAATTTAGCTTAGGTTAGATTATTGTTTAGCTAGCTTGATGTGTCTATGACACTGACCCCCCATTGCTAAATCAATAGATAAATTAATCTGTTAAAATTATTAGTCCATGACATGCGGGCCTGTTTTGACCTGTTGACCGGTCAACGCTGACTGAGTCAACTGCTGACTGGACTAGTTGACTGGGCTCCTGGACCCCACTGTCTTACACTTAGGCTAGTTCACTTGTGTGTATAAAAAGTAGTCTGCCATATTTTTAATATTCGATTTAACTAGATAAAAAATACAAAAAATGCAATAAACTTTGATAAATCATTTAAAATAAACTGTAGCTCGGATAAAAAAACTTTATACATGAAAGTTGCTCAGAAAATCGATACGAATCCGAATACACGCTCCGTTCATCTGTCACATGCTCCTAGCATGCTGAACATGGAACCGTCCCCTCCTTTCATCTGTTCGGAAAACCCCTCCGGATGTTTTCCCTCTCCGTCTGCAACGTCTAGCACTGCGTTAGTTCATCTCTAACACCGCCTATTACCATGTTATGCTTTATGATGCTTTGTTTGCTCTGTATTTATTGTTTCTTTCCCCTCTTCTCTTCGTTAGACCCCGAGATCGATGCTGCCCCTGTGATCGACTACGTCTGGGACGACCCTTCTTTCTTTACAGCTGAGCTTCCAGGCAAGCCCTTCCTTTGATCATCCCAATATCGTCCATTCCATTCTCTCATGCTTGCATTAGATTTTGCTACTGTTATTGTTTGCTCCTATTCTGATGCATAGCCTGCTTTTGTAACTTGCTCATTGTACCTTACCTGCTTATCCTAAACTGCTTAGTATAGGTTGGTTAGTGATCCATCAGTGACCCCCACCTTGTCCCAGTTGCCCCGCTTTATGTTCGATGACTTGATCAACATGATCGACATCCAGGCCCCGACACCGCACATCACCCCCTAGTTGTACGACTCTGCAGAGTTACTATCGAGTGCCGAGGGTGACAACTCATTAGCACTTCTGATGTTAATCCTGTAGTGTAGCTATTTGGTCGTGGTCATCGAGGGTGATTCCTCCTTAACCACTTCCGATACGGCTCTGTCGTGCAACCCCTCAAGTGTGAACCTCGAGGGTGGTTCCTCCTACGTTCACCTTGATGATTACGTCGAGTGGAATCCACCGAGGGTGGTTCCTCGGGGTTTCCCCCTGGTGTTTGGACACACATATACTTGGACTTTACAACTGTTACTTGGAAAGGCGGGTTGACCCTGAGGGTTATCCGTGAGTGATGTGGAGACGGGTTGACCTGGAGGGTACCCGTGAGTTGAATACGAGGCGTGGCCGGGCATTCTTAGCTCTTGCAGCAAGTCCTTGAGACGGGGCGACGGGGTCACATCTTTCGTGAGTCTTTGCTCGTGACCGCACTACCAACACACTAACGGTTTGGATATTTGATCCGAGGGGCCTCCGGCCTAATAGCAGTAACCATCACGTGGGCATAGTATGGGCGTTCTGCGTCGTATGCATCAGATGTAGCTTAATAGACGTCATGCAACTGAGCGGCGCGCACCGGGTTGGACTGGAACACCTCGCCTTGTATAAGGGGGCTAGGTCTGCTCACCGGCCGCGTACGCAACGTGTAGGAGTTCCCGGGGCGATGACCCAAGACCCTTGGGGGCATAGGTTTAGTCCAGCGTGTTGGCCTCTCTATCAAGCCTAGGCCGGGTTGCGGCGTATCGTTTGGCCGAGGCCGGGCTTGACCCAGTAAAGTGTGTCCGGCCAGAGTTAAGCGAGCGTGGTGGGTAAGTTGATGTACCCCTGCAGGGAAGAAAACATCTATCGATAGCCTATCCTATGGTAAAGGACACTCGAAGTTGTATCCCGATCGATACAACTAGAACTTGATGCTGAGGCATGTAATGGAAATGATGGCTCCGGGATTGTTTTCTCGCAGGGAGTCGAGGAAGTGCTCTCTGGGCGTTGTTACAACATACTTACTAATATTATAATATGCCACTCTTATCTCTTCTAATGCTACAAGATGCTTGGAGTGGCTTGAAGATGCTAGTCTTCGATAGGCTAGGCTTTCCCTTTTCTTCTGGCATTATGCAGTTCAGTCCACAGATACTACCCATTTCATTGACACCGATGCATATGTAGTGTAGATCCTTGCTTGCGAGTACTTTGGATGAGTACTCACAGTTGCTTTGCTAACCCTTTCCCCCCTTCTTTCTTCTTTCTGGTTGTTGCAACCAGATGGTGGAGTCCAGGAGCCAGATGCCACCACTGACGATTACTACTACACCGAGGGTGCCTACTACTACGTGGAGGCCACTGACGACCAGGAGTAGTTAGGAGGCTCCCAGGCAGGAGGCATTGCCTTTTCGATCGATGTTGCTTTTGTGCTAGCCTTCTTAAGGCAAACTTGTTTAACTCATGTCTGTACTCAGATAATGTTGCTTCCGCTGACTCTTGTGTATTCGAGCTTATGTATTCGAGCCCTCGAGGCCCCATGCTTGTAATATAAAGCTTGTATTATTTCTGTTGGTGTTCTGGGAACGGGGGTCCCCAGACTTGCCTGCCTGCGGCCCACGGCGTGGCTCCTCCAGCGGCCTCGCACGACCCATCTTCACCAGCAAACACTCAAGACCCTCGCGAGGGGCCAAGCCTTGCGAGGCGGATGACACAAGACCTCCTCAGCGGCGGCCTCACTAGGCTGGCTCGCGAGGAGCGGAGAGATCAAGGCGAGGGGCACCTCGTGAGGTTCCCGTGACGTGAGCCATGACGATCAAGGCCAGGCTGGCGCCAGCGGGAGCAGAGTACTGGTTTCCTCTTTGGTGCTAAAGGAGTAGGCACAAGCGAAGAGTCCCGAGGCATCAGGCAAAGTTTTTCATATCGGTGCAACGTGACCAAGACCAGCAGGACGGCAGGACAAAGGTCATCGCGGAGCCCACGATGGCGTCACCACCAGAGCCTTTAGCAGGCGAAGACCACCTTTTGTCAGGATAGCTTGTACTAGCTGTCCCCCTTCAAATTGGCCATTGTGGGATCCCTTCCCGCCTGACATTTGGGGAGAGGACCCAGGCCTCTATAAATGGGACTAGCCACCACCTTAGCAAGGGGATGGGTCATTCAGATCATCCTCAACCACACAAGCTCACCGAGCTCAAGAACACCTCCCGTCAGGAGGCTGTTCTTCCCTTGTACTTGTTCATCCTCAGCCTATAAGGCAATCCACCACACCACACTGCAGTAGGGTATTACACCACATCGGTGGCCCGAACCAGTATAAACTCTTGTGTCCCTTGTTCTTCGAGTTTGACGGCCGAGCTTTGAGATCGTGGTGAGTGAGTGAGCTAGGGGAAGGGAGAGATCTTCGTGCGCACCCCAGAGTTCGAACCTTAAGGGTTTTGCCGGAACCCGCAATCCGACATTTGGCGCGCCAGGTAGGGGTGCACCGAAGCCTCTCCTCCATCAGCTGACCTGCCAACATTCTGCGGTGCCGATGTCCCGCGACCCGAGGGCTAGCGCCGACCACTGGGCAGCTTGGCCAGTCCGGGCGGCACCGTCCGCCCAAGAAGACCTCGACTCCGTGCTCCAAGCGGCCCGCGCGCAGCCGAACGCCACGGGGCGTGGGAGGCGCGGTCCAACGCCTTCCACCCTTACCCCATGGCACGCACGAGCCACCGCAAGGGCCTGGAGCTACGCTGCGGCGACGGCGCTGCACACTCAACGGGAGCAAGCAAACATGAGAGCCGCACTCATAGTGGCATGGGAGCTGCTGCGGTGCCGACTAGCAGAGAGCGGCCGCGATGCATTGCTGGAGCGCGTCGCTGAGCTGGTGGATGCCGCGACCAAGGGTACCACCTTTCTGCTCCCTACCTACGCCTCAAGTTGTGTCCAGATCGCACGGTGGGTCTCGCTGCGCCCGCATGCTCCCATGCGCACCAAGAGGCTTCATCGGCAACGACGCGGCCAGTGGAGCCGTGCACCCAGCCGCGCCTGTGCCTCCCACAGCGGGTGCAGTCATGAACGTTGCCCCCTACGACCCCAGCAGGGTGCCGCCCTGCCATCCCCGGGGCGGCGCGTTAGGCCCGGTGGCGTGGAGCGTGGGGCGTTTCGGCGGGAGTTCCAGGACGGCGGCTCCGGAGGCTTATGTGCCCCGCATGATGGACCGGGAGTACACGCCGGAGGATGACCCCGGCTCGTTCCTCGAGCCGGGTTGGGAAGAGGAGACGCTGGAAGTTGAGGCCTTCCAGGAGCCACCCAGAAGCCTCGCCGACCCCGCCGGCGACAACAGCTGCAGGGTACCACTAATCTCTCAGGAGCAGGCTTACGCTAATCATGGGTCGCATGTGGATCGGGTCACAAGGTGGACGACGGCCCCAGCGCGGCAGCCTCACTCCCGCTAGGGGAAGCACACTGGGGCCTGCGTGGGAGCGGCCTGGAGCAAGGCCCCTCTCCGCATCGCATGGAGCAAGGCGTCGCCCGGAGGTAGGTCCTCTATCGGGGAGGCACTGGCGAGCCTTCCCCTCGGCAGAGGGCCCGTGGTCGCCGAGGGCGCCGCTAGCATCCCCTTTGCCCCTTGGCATCGTCCTGGTTTCCGGACGCCCCAACGGTGGTTGAGGGTGGCGCAAGGCGGGGCCCTCGTCTAGCGATATGAAGCAAGGCTCATGCCTATGAAGGTCTCCGCTCGTGACACTCTCACATAATAATGAGTGGGGCTGTACACGCCCCGGAGTCTCCGGAGTGCCGCCCTCGGGCCTCGGGGCTCCCGTCCACATCCTAGTGGAAGCACCATGCTCCGCGCTGGCCGTCGACACTGTCCCCCAATGACTATGCTCACACCCAGTGAAAGCACTTAGCTCCACGCTGGTGGGAAGACAAGGAGACTAGCTAGGTGCCAGACGTGGCCATTTGCTTTCGACCTCTTTTCTGTAGCTCAAATTTGCAGCCTTTGATTTTGAATTTGAAGTCGTATTTTCATTGGAAATTGTGGGGGGCATCCTTTCTCGTTCGTGCTGATTTCGTGAGTTTCTGGATTCATGCCTTGTTTTGAGATTTGCGTTTGCTACCTCCCCCCTTTCGAGCACCTCGCGAGCGGGGGCTGGCCGTGGCATGCACGCATTATGCACGCACCCCGCCATGACTGGCGCTCGCTTCTCGCGAGGCCCTCTCTGGCAGACTAGCAGACCCCTCAGGAGACCAAAACCTCGCGAGCCCGCAAAGGACTCCCCTCGGAGGAAATGCACATCCACAACTGCCAAATCAGTTTGAAGCCCGACTGGACTTAGGTAAGTTATGACAGCAAGCCCGCAAGGGGCTCGCAAGCTCACAAAAGCGTGTTTTAAGCCTAGCCCGAGAAGTAAAATGGTAGTCCGTTTACATGAGGGGCTCCCCCTCCCCAAAATGCTCTTACATCGTGAGGGCCATGCCCAAGCTTTTGCATGCAGGTTCAAAATAAAGGAGCGCAGGCTCAGTCGGACATGTCGCTCGCCGCGTCTTTTGAATCGCTCCCGGACATGCTGCTGGCGCTGTCGCTGGTGGTGTCTTCACCGTTGTCAACCACGCCACCCTCATCCGCCACGACCACCACCGCGTCATCATCAGAAGAAATGGCTCTAACTAGAGCATCCACATTGTCCTCCACCCAGCACGCTAGGTTGTCCTGGATGACCTCGGGCATCGGGGCAATGGCGGCGTCAAAGTTAAAGTCGGGATTGATGTTCAGGAGATGGCTGAAGACGCGGGAGAATGCGCGCCCGAGGAGGCCTTGGATCTTTTCATCCACAAGCTCGCGAGCCCTCTTAGCCCGGTTCTCGAGGCGCATCACGGCGTCGATGAAGAAGCGAAGATGGCTGGCGTAATCCTCGGCGTGGCGGTGAGGGGCGTGTTCATCGCAGATGGTGCCTAGCGCCTGATTGGCCCTCAAACTGAGGTCCCGAAGCATGGGAACATGCTCGCGCAGTAGCGTCTGCCGGCAGAGTACTGCTTCTTTGCTCTGTTGCATGAAGGACTCGACGCTGGTAACCCGCTGCTGAAGAGGGAGCAGCTCAGCACGGGCGGAGGCTAGCTCGGCTTGCATGGGGATCAAGGCGGCTGCCGCGGCCTTCTCGCGCTGCTCCGCCTGTGCCAACCCTGACCTGAGGGCGGCAGTCCTGCCCTCAGCTTCAGCCTCCACGAGCTTCAGCTTCAGATTGTACCTGTTGCCAAGATCAGCACGAGCCTCAGCCACTCTGCGCTCAACTTCCTCCTGGGTCCTGGCCTCGCGCGCGCTGGCAGCATCTTCCGCTTCGACGACCTGACGCTCCCTCGTCTCCAACCGCTCAAGCTCGAGGCTGCGCTCCGTAGCCTCCAACATCAGCGCTTCCTCGCGCCTCAAGATCTCCCCCTCATCAGATGGCGCCCTCTTCATCGACGCCAAGGCAGCCTGCGCGCCTCCACTTGCTGCTCCAGGGAGGCATTCAGGGCCAGGAGCTCCTGCCTGTGCTTCTTGGCGACCTCGCGGCGGTGGTCAGCCTCCCTAGCCTCCTCCAAGGCCCGGGCACTGGCCTTGCTCGAGGTTGCGAGGGATGCCCCGGCCTTCGCGTTGGCGTGGTCGCACTAGAGGCGCTCGAGGTTGATGGCTACCTTCAGTTGATGCCATTCGTCCACCAGTCGGAGACCCTCAGCTTCAAGGTGGGCGTCTACGTCCGCGAGTTCTTCCCCAAGCCAGCTCAGCGCACCCATCGCCTCCTGGAAGAGCTCGTGGCGGATAGCACACCGCTTGCGCGCGAGCTCGAACGCATGACCAGGCCCGTCCCTCGTGCCGAAAGTCGTTGAAGAGGTCCGAGGGGGCTCGCTTCCTCCCAGCAAGGGGCTGGGGGCTGGTGCCTTTCCAGACACCCTTCAGGCCCTGTCAAGAGCCCCGAGAGGGGGGGGGGTGGGCGCGGCGCAACACCTGAAGGAGAGGCCAGGGCTGAGGCCACCCAGCCGCGGTTGACAACCAAAGGAGGAGCCCTTGGCATGCCTGCCGCGCCCCAAGCAAGGCCATGAAGGAGAAATGGCAAGAACGTGGGCTCGAGGCACCAGGCTGGCGCGCTTGCCTCTCCGGCCGACCTCGCGCCATGCGCGGCGTGCTGGCTTGAGGCGCTCAAGGCCAGCAGGGGACTTGAGGCATGAGGAGGTTGCTTCTCGCGAGATTTCGCCACCTTAGCAGAAGGGACCCTGAGGAGCCACAGTCAGGAGGGGAAGCAACACTCGAGAAACTACAAAGATAAGGTATTCACTCGTCTATGGTGATGTATTTTCCTCTGTTTCAATGGCCGGAAGGCATCACCGCTGCAACTTGGAGACCCCTTCCTCTTCCGGAGCGCATCGAAGTTCAGTCGAAGCCGGCCGAAGCCCAGGGTGCGGTCACCAGCTCCGGGCGCAGCTGGGGTAGCTCCTGAGGAGGTGACCTCAGGGGTGCCACACTGCATGGAGACCTTGGTCTCCGCCTCGCGGCGACCCGCCGGGGCCTCGGGGGCTGTGGCCTCAAGAGTATCGGGCTACGACGCCCCTCCGGCTGCTTCCTCAGGACGACTCTCCAGGGAGCCGTGGGTCGGCCCTCCGGCAGCCCCGAGCGGCGCCGATCCCTTAGCAGCCGCGTCGCTGGCGGCCGATGGTGGTCGCCCCCTGCGCCCACTTCCAGGGAGGTCGCCGCGCCGATGGCGGGCAAGGGAGCCACGGAGACCTGGTTCTCGCGAGGCCCTTCAAGACCGGCCGGGCGTAGTCCCCATTCATCGAAAGGGGGCATCTGCCTCACGAAATCCACCTTGTTTGAGCAACAGTACAAGAGGCAACCCTCCTCCGGCATGTTGGCTGGCGACCGGTCACCCGTCAGGATCTCGAGCACAGTTTGTTGCACCTCAAGAGGAAGCCCGGATTCGTGAGGCCTCATGCGGTCCTTGCTGCCGGACAAGGTCCACATTGGTCGAGAATGGGGCTGGAGTGGGGCAACACGACACCGGATGAACTCCTTCACCACCATGGGCGCAGTCATGCCATGATCCTTCAACCTCTTCAACCGGAGCCAGACATAGGCAAGACGCGGGTCAGCGAGCCTCTCGTGGCCCTAGCCAGAGCTGGGAACGGCGGGTGCCGATGGGAGCGAGAGCAGAGGGCTGAGCACGCCGACATCCACGAATACCCACCGCTGCTGGAACCCGCTCGCAGACGGCGGGAGCTCGAAGTCAATCACCGAGCCGGCCGTCGCAGCCACGGCCTGGAAGCTAAGGCATCTCGAGGACTGCCGAGGGTCGGTCAACTGCAGCGAGAAGAAATGGTGAAGTAGGGCCACGGAAGGAGCAATACCTACCATGGCCTCGCAGACGAAGACAAAGACGGCAAGGAGGATGATGGATTGGGGATCTACGTGCAGCATATGGATCTGGTAATGAGAAAGCACGACATTGAAGAAGGTGGAGAAAGGGGGAATCAGGCCGGCCCATAGGGCGTCAAGGAGAATGGGGACCTCAGTGACTGTCCTGCCAATAGAGGCGTGGGATGCGGGCCAGGCCACCGTCTTCCCCCATTCGTTGAAGTCGGCGGCGAGCGCTGGGCAGACCTTGTCCATGGCTTCCTAGTTGAGCACCACCGACCGCTCGACAGCTGGCTCGAAGGCCGGGGGTGGTTCGGTTGAGGACCGGGCTTCTTCTTCCCCTTCTTCGTTCGGTCTGGCGCCATGGCGACGGAGAGGAAAGAGCTCAGGTCAGATTGGAAGAAGAGGCTATTGTTTCAAGGAGGCGGAAGAGTTGGGGGAGCGCATCGCTAGCCGTGGCCGCCTAGCCAGGCAGATATTAAGGCTACGTGGGGAAGTGGGGGCGCCCACGTCCCGTCAGTCGCCACGCGTCAATCAAGGCCGCAGGTAGTTGGGGCCCGCGGCGCTCCGCAATTGCCCCTTGGCTTCACCTCGAAGCCAAGTCCGAGCGTGCGTTTTGGGCCCGGGCTCTTGCCGGTGATGCAGGAACGGGGTCCCAGGACTTGCACTGCTCATGACCACAGGCGTGGCTCCTCCAGCGTCCTAGTATGCCCCATCTTCACCAGCAAACACTCAAGACCCTCGCGGGGGGCCAAGCCTCGCGAGGCGGACGAGACAAGACCTCCTCGGGGGCGGCCTCACTAGGCTGGCTCGCGAGGGGCGGAGAGATCAAGGCGAGGGGCACCTCGTGAGGTTCCCGTGACGTGAGCCATGACGACCAAGGCCAGGCGGGCGCCAGCGGGCACAGAGTACTGGTTTCCTCTTTGGTGCTAAAAGAGCAGGCACATGCGAAGAGTCCCGAGGCATCAGGCAAAGGTTTCCATATCGGTGCAACGAGACCAAGACCAGCAGGACGACAGGACGAAGGTCATCGCGGAGCCCACGACAGCATCACCACCAGAGCCTTTAGCAGGCGAAGACCACCTTTTGTCAGGATAGCTTGTACTAGCTGTCCCCCTTAAATTGGCCGTTGTGGGACCCTTCCCGCCTTACATTTGGGGAGAGGACCCGGGCCTCTATAAATAGGACTAGCCACCACCTTAGCAAGGGGACGGATCATTCAGATCATCCTCAACCACACAAGCTCACCGAGCTCAAGAACACCTCCCCTAAGGAGGCTGTTCTTCCCTTGTACTTGTTCATCCTCAGCATATAAGGCAATCCACCACACCACACTGGAGTAGGGTATTACACCACATCGGTGGCCTTAACCAGTATAAACTCTTGTGTCCCTTGTTCTTCGAGTTCGAGTTCGACGGCCGAGCTTTGAGATCATGGTGAGCGAGTGAGCTAGGGGGAGGGAGAGATCTTCGTGCACACCCCAGAGTTCGAACCTTAAGGGTTTTGCCGGAAGCCGCAATCCGACAATTTCAATTTGTGTCTAGAGTTGTGTTGTGATATCTTCCCGTGAGTCCTTGATCTTGATCGTACATTTGCGTGTATTATTAGTGTACGATCGACTCGAGGGCATCACAATGCTTATATAATATTGGCTTGGTAGCCGGATTATCAAAGTAATCAAAGTTGTGCTCATATGAAGCTATAATATTGGCTTGATTGCAAGATTACCGAGGTAATCAGAGCTATGCTCTTATAATATGGGCTTGATAGCGGGAATACCGAGGTAATCAGAGTTGTGCTCTTATAATATGGGCTTGATAGCCGGATTACCGAGGTAATTAGAGCTGTGCTCTTATAATATGGGCTTGATAGCCGGATTACCGAGGTAATCAGAGCTGTGCTCTTATAATATGGGCTTGATAGCCGGATTACGGTGGTAATCCGAGCTGTGCTCTTATAATATGGGCTTGATAGCCGGATTACCGAGGTAACCGGAGCTGTGCTCTTATAATATGGGCTTGATAGTCGGATTACCGAGGTAACCAGAGCTGTGCTCTTATAATATGGGCTTGATAGCCGGATTACCGAGGTAACTAGAGCTGTGCTCTTAAGAAGTTATATAAAAGACTCATGGTCTTAGAAAGGAAACGACAGAGGCCCTGAATTATCAGGGATGCCGGCTTTATTATATTCATCATAATATATACATTGTCAAAATATGTACATCACAAGAGCCGTTGGCTCAGGTGTAGTAAGGCCGAAGATGAGAAATATTCCATGGCCGGTGGGTCTCCTCCTATGACGTGCGTGAGGCCTTGTGGCCTCGAACATCAATAAGATAGTAAGACCCGTTGTTCAGATTTTTGCTGACCACGAAGGGCCCTTCCCAAGGTGGGGATAGCTTGTGCATATCAGTTTGATCCTGGATAAGCTGGAGCACCAGATCGCCTTCTTGAAAGGTCCTGGTTTTAACCCGGCGGCTATGATAACGGCGTAGATCTTGCTGTAAATTGCCGAACGAGCCACCGCTCGATCACGCTCCTCATCCAATAGGTCAAGCGCATCGTGACGTGCTTTTTCATTGTCAGCTTCAACATAAGCCGCCACACGGGGCGAATCGTGACGGATGTCACTAGGGAGAACTGCCTCTGCTCCGTAAACCATGAAGAAAGGCGTGTAACCCGTCGATCTGTTGGGGGTAGTATTAATACTCCATAACACTGAGGGTAACTCTTCCACCCAACAGCCCGGCGTCCTCTGCAAAGGGACCATAAGCCGGGGCGTGATGCCTCTCAAAATTTCTTGATTGGCTCTCTCAGCTTGACCATTGGAACGGGGGTGAGCCACTGATGATACATCAAGTCGAATATGCTCTCGTTGACAAAACTCTTTCATAGAACCCTTTGATGAATTGAACTGCCGTTGCCGCATCACACTTACTAACCGGCTTTGCTTCAACCCACTTTGTAAATTTGTCAACCGCCACCAAAAAGTGGGTCTTTTTATCCTTGGACCTTTTGAAAGGTCCAACCATATCAAGCCCCCAGACCGCAAAAGGCCAAGCAATTGGACTCATCCTCAATTCTTGAGCCAGCACATGAGCTCGTCGTGAGAATTTTTGACAACCATCACATTTACTGACCAAATCCTCTGCGCTAGCATGAGCCGTCAGCCAGTAAAAACCATGACGGAAAGCCTTGGCTACAAGAGACTTAGAGTCGGCATGATGACCACAATCTCCTTCATGAATCCCTCGTAAGATCTCACAACCTTCCTCAGGAGAAACACAACATTGAAACGCCCCTGTGACACTGCGATTATGCAACTCGCCATTGACAATGGTCATTGACTTAGACCGCCTGGTTATCTGCCTGGCCAAAGTTTCATCCTTCGGTAACTCGCCCCTGGTCATATAAGCCAAATATGGGACCGTCCAATCCGGAATCACATGAAGAGCCACCACCAATTGTACTTCCGGATCAGGAATAGCAAGATCTTCCTCTGTAGGCAATTTGACTGAAGGGTTATGCAAGATGTCCAGGAAAGTGTTAGGTGGCACCAGCTTATGTTGGGACCCTAATCGGCTCAAAGCATCAGCTGTCTCATTTTTCCTGCGATCAACATGTTCCACTTGATAACCTTTGAAGTGACCAGCAATAGCATCAACCTCGCGGTGATAAGCCGCCATGAGCAGATCCTTAGAATCAAAAGTGCCCGAAACTTGCTGAGCCACCAAGTCTGAGTCACCAAAACACCTCACCTGGCTTATTCATATCCTTAGCCATCCGAAGACCATGGAGCAAGGCTTCATACTCAGCTGCATTGTTAGTACAAGGGAACATCAACCTTAAAACATAACAAAATTTATCACCTCGTGGGGAAGTTAAAACAACTCCAGCCCCTGAGCCTTCCAACTGTGTAGAGCCATCGAAGTGAATAGTCCAATATGTGCTATCTGGCTTCTCCTCAGGCATCTGCAGCTCTGTCCAATCATTTATGAAATCCACAAGTGCTTGAGACTTGATGGTTGTGCGAGGCATATACTTCAGACCATGGGGTCCAAGCTCAATGGCCCACTTGGCGACTCGACCTGTGGCTTCTCTGTTTTGAATAATGTCTCCTAAAGGAGCAGAACTGACCACAGTAATGGGATGACCCAGAAAATATTGCTTAAGTTTTTGACTAGCCATGAACACCCCATACACAAGCTTTTGCCATGCGGATATCTCTGCTTGGACTCAATAAGCACCTCACTGATGTAGTAAACCGGCCACTGAACCGGATATTCCTTGCCTGCTTCCTTCTGTTCCACCACGATTGCCACTCTGATGGCTCTGCTGTTAGCAGCTACATATAACAACAAAGGCTCCTTATCAATAGGAGCAGCAAGAACCGGGGGCTCAACTAGTTGTTTCTTCAAGGCCTCAAATGCCTGATCAGCAGCATCACTCCAGACAAAGTGATCTGTCTTCTTCATCATCTGGTATAGAGGGATAGCCTTCTCACCCAACCGGCTTATGAACCATCTTACGACCGCAATATGACCCGCCAGATGCTGAACATCATTTATACACGCCGACTTAGCCAGGGAAGTGATAGCCTTCATTTTCTCTGGGTTAGCTTCGATACCTCACTCAGAAACGAGAAAACCCAAAAGCTTGCCTGCCGGCACACCAAAGACACACTTGGCTGGGTTAAGCATCATCTTGTAGATCCGGAGATTGTAAAAGGCCTCTTTAAAATCATCTATCAAAGTCTTCTTCCCGGATTTCACCACAATATCATCCACATAAGCATGAACATTGCGCCCAGTCTGATCATGAAGGCAATTTTGCACACACTGCTGGTAAGTCGCCTGGGCACTCTTGATCCCAAAAGGCATAGACACATAGCAGAAGGCTCCAAAAGGAGCGATGAAGGCTGTTTCTCCTGATCCTTAACTGCCATCTTGATTGATGATAACCAGAATAAGCATCCAAAAAGCTCAACCGCTCACAACCCGCCATAGCATCAATGATCTGATCAATACGGGGGAGAGCAAAAGGATCAGCTGGACAGGCCTTGTTTAAGTCCGTGTAATCCACACACATGCGCCAAGTGCCATTTTTCTGAAGTACCACCACCGGGTTAGATAACCACTCAGGATGAAAAACTTCAACAATAAACCCAGGCGCCAAGAGCCGGCCACTTCTTCATCGATGGCCTTGCGCCTCTCTTCATTGAAACGGCAAAGGAATTGCTTGACCGGTTTAAACTTCGGATTAATATTAAGAGTGTGCTCAGCGAGTTCCCTCGGTACACCTGTCATGTCTGAAGGTTTCCATGCAAAGATGTCCCGATTCTCACGGATGAACTCGATGAGCGCTTTCCTATTTCGAATCCAGATTAGCACTGATGCTGAACTATTTGGATGAATCGCCAGGAACGAAATCAACTAGCTTGGTGTCATCCGCCGACTTAAATTTCAACAGGGGTCATGCTCTTTGGTTGGCTTCTTCAAAGATGCCATATCCGCCGGGTCAACATTATCCTTGTAAAACTTCAACTCTTCTGCTGCACAGACAGACTCAGCATAAGCAGCATCGCCTTCTTCACACTCCAAGGCTATCTTTTGGCTTCCATGCACCGTGATGGTGCCTTTGTGACCCGGCATCTTGAGCTGCAAATAAACATAACATGGCCTTGCCATGAACTTAGCATAAGTCGACCGCCCAAACAGAGCATGATAAGGGCTCTTGATTTTAACCACCTCAAAAGTCAATGTCTCAGATCTGGAGTCATGATCATCTCCAAAGGCAACTTCCAAATATATTTTTCCCACCGGATACGCCGAGATACCAGGCACCATGCCATGAAAAAAGTGTTTGACGGCTAAAGATTGTTGTCAGTTAAGCTCATACGACAAAAAGTTTCATAATATAGAATATTGATACTGCTACCTCCATCCATAAGCACTTTGGTGAATCTGTATCCTCCAACCTAAGGTGCAACCACCAGAGCCAGATGACCCGGATTATCAACCCGGGGTGGGTAATCCTCACGACTCTAGAGAATAGGTGTTCAGACCACCGCAGGTAATGAGGAATCACCGGCTCAACTGCGTTCACCGCCCTTTTATGGAGCTTCTGATCCCGCTTGCATAAACTTGTGGTGGCATTAGTGCATCCACTATTCAACTGCTTGGGTTATTACGGTAACTGCATCTGCTGCTGATTCCCTTGACCAGACTGTTGATTATAACCACCCTGATCGCCTCGGCCTTGGAAACCGGTATTAGAACCGCCACCACCATAACCCGGACCGTGAGAGTCGGATCCTGAGCCGCCGTTCGGGCCATGGTTGTTCTGAAAGAGATCAGAGACTTTGAACTCCCTCATGACAGAGCAATCCTTCCGTAAATGAGTGGCTGGCTTCTCGCATGTACCGTGCCTCGGACAAGGCTCATTCATTATCACTACGAGGTTGGGTCTTGATCCTCCAGGCCGGGCCGGCCTTCCCTTGCGATGCTGATTATTATTTTGTGCACTGGTGTTAGCCACAAAGTCTAAACTACCATCGGTCTTACGCTTACCATTACCACCTTGGCTTGCCGGATTATGCTGCTGCCCTTTCATGTTGCCGCTCTTCTTTCCTTTTCCCGGCTTTTCATCATCAGATTCTGGGTCTTTGATACTATCGGAGTCGGCATACTTGACAAGAGCTGCCATGGGCTCCCCCATGTCATTGCAGTGGCGCTTAAGCCATCCAAGCTTCTGCTTAAGGGGGAGGTAACAACAATTTTTCTCCAACATCAAAATCGCTGAGCCAACATTGATGCTTTCTGATGAATGTATAATAGTTGAGATCCGGCGCACCCGGTGGGTTGTTGACTCGCCCTCACCTTGGACACAAGAAATCAAATCCACGATTGACATAGGCTTCTTGCATGTGTCTTTGAAATTTTGAATAAAACGGGCCTTCAGCTCCGCCCATGACCCGATGGAGTTGGCGGGCAACCCCTTTAGCCAAGTACGAGCCGGCCGTTCCAACATCATGGTGATATACTTAGCACACGCAGCATCGCTAACCTCCAGCATCTCCATGGCCATCTCATAACTTTCAACCTAAGCCTCAGGGGGTTGATCTGCTGTCTAATTAGGCACCTTGCGAGGACCCTTGAAATCCTTGGGCAGACACTCGTTACGTAGAGCCGGTACTAAATATGGCACACCCAAGGTTTTGGAGGTCATGCCTGCCTCCACTGAAGCTGATGGATAAGCCGGGGAGTGTTGATGAGCCACTTGTTGAGCCGCCAGCTCGGCCTCCCGACGCGCTCTGCCCTGATCCACCAAATTCCGAGCATTAGCACCATCACGCGCCGGGTTATGCCCACGAGGCTGGTTACGGCGTTGGTCACTGCTAGAAACTGCTGGTGAGTCAATGTTCCTGCTATAACTCCGGCTTGGACGAGGGGTTGAGTGAATCTGCTCACGACTATAAGAGTAAGCCACCTGTTGAGCCACAGCTGTTTGAAGAAGCTCTCTGGCCCTCCGTGTCTCTATCGCCGTTGGAGACTCGCCTTCAACCGGTAGAGCCGCCAATCGTGTTGCCGCAGCAATCATGTTGTCTAAAGGGTTAGAATAATGACCCGAAGGTGTTTGAACATGCTGAGGTGGAGTATTACTCAAACACGGTGGGTCCATCACGCGCGGCTGAACCGGCGCTCCAGTCCTAGGTGCTTCCACCGACCGGTTTACTACCGGCGGATCACTGGCCCCTGCTCCAGGCATATTGAAGAGGTTCCTCGGCTCATAAACCGGGGGCAGATGATTCCGGTGCCTCCTCCTCATGACTTCGTTTGAAGCATTCTGGTCCAACATGAGCCGAAAAGACGCTGCCTAGATCCGTTGCGCCTGGACGTTCAGAGCACCCCGCTCTGTAGCCATCCTAACGTTTTCAGCCGCCATCTCTTCCTTGGCCTGGGCTATCTCATCTCGTAGCTTAGCCACATTCGCCTTGTGCTGTTCCTGGTTGTCTGGGGTTACCCATCAGAGTTGCCAAGGCCTCCAACAATTTTGTCAAAGCTTGAGCCGGCGGGCGTGCAGTGCCACTAGCACCATCCGTCGCCGCAGCATCGAGCTAGAGGTCATAGCCATGGCGGTTGATGAACCGAGTGCCGGATGTGTGCCGACCATGAAAATCGCAACCCTGTTTGGCGGCGCATAGGGGTCCGGAATACTGTCACCATCGGAACAGCCCCCAAGCCGGCCGTCTTGTAGCTGATACAACGAATTTGTCTCTCCCATGGACAACTCACCATCAGAGTAGATGGCCGTCTCACCATCAGAGTAGATGGCCGTCTCACCATCAGACACAGATCCTTCTTCAATTTCCACTCCATGGATGAAACCAACAAAGGCATGCTTCATGGTGGGTTGAACTCGGGCTGGTCGTGCACGCTGAGCCGTCTTGATGTTGTCGGCGTAGATGTCCGGCTCAAGGCCCGCTTCGCCGATCCTGCCGATGAAAACATGGATTCCGCCGAAGGGACCTGGTACCCGGACTCGATTGAGCCGGCCTCGGGACCCCAGCCTGCATCGTCGATGTAGAGCTTGCCACGACGACTCTTGGTCATCCGGCCCATGGCGTATCCATCGATCCCTTTGAAGCTGCCCTTCAAGAACTCGAAACCACCATGCGCTGGCCCCATGGTGGGCGCCAACTGTCGTGGAATTGTCACGGCAGATGTCCTAGCGGAAGGACTTAGTCAGGGAGTGAATACGCTTGACCTAGTTCTCTATTTCTTGTTTCTTGCCCTAAACCGCCGCCGGGTCGTCCCTTTATATACACAGGTTGCACTACAAAAAAAATAAACTTCCGTGATGATACGTGTTTGTCACAGTAGGTCGCGTTTTTTGTCATGCATGTACATCCATGATGATTTTATGACAGAATCAAGATAGTCATACCTGTGCTGTCGTTGAAGTGTTCCATGACATTACCAAAATTATCATCACGGAAGTGTCCACTTCCATGACGATAAATCGTAGCGTCCGCGAAGTGCTTTTCGTCAAGGGTGACCGACACGTGGCATCCCGTAACGGAACGCCGTTAAGCTCTTGGGTCGGGTTTTGGATCCGATAACCCGTTAACAGCCCCGACCAATGGGGATTTTCCACGTGTAAAATCATCATTGGCTGGAGGAAACACGTGTCGGCTCATCGTTGGGACAGATGCCATCCACTCATTGGACGGAAGGCGCCTATGATACGTTGACACGTGGCACGGCCCAACAGAGGCCCATTCCCGTGAAAAGGCCGGCCCAGTAAAATTAGCAGGCCAACCCATATAAGGCCTACTTGTGTCAGGTCCATTTAAGCCCACGGCCCATACGAGATGTGCCAATTCGGCCCGTCAACGGGCCGTTAAAGATTTGACACCATTGCAGCCCATCGTCAGTTCGAGCCCGTTAACAGCCCGCTATATATTTGGGCTCAATATCGGCCCGATGAGATTTCGGCCTGTTAACGACCCATTTAATGGATGGGCCAATTTTCAGGATGTACATCTTTCAGCCTTTTAGCGACCCATTTAAATGTTGGGCTAATTTCCGGCCTGGTGTGTCTTCGACTGTTGACGCCCATAAATCTGATGGGCCATTTGTTGTCGGACCTGAGTTTCGCCTTTTAGCGGCCCATTTAAGTGTTGGGCCAATTTACGGCCGGTGTCACTTTCACCCTGTTGTCGTCCCATAAATCAGTTGGGCCATTTGTAGTCGGACCTGAGTTTTGGCCTTTTAGCGACCCATTTAAGTGTTGGGCCAATTCTCGGCCCTGTGTACCTTTTGGCCTGTTAACGGACCATAAATGAGTTGGGCCATTTGTAGTCCGACCTTAGTTTTGGCCTTTTAACGGCCCATGCCCTTCATGGTCCAATACCAGCCCGGTTTCTCTTTCGGCCTGCTAAAGGCCCACAACCTGATTGGGCCATTTACAATACGACGACTTTCGGCCTCTTAGCGGCCCATGGTCTTCATGGTCCAGTACAAGCCCGCTGTCTCTTTCGGCCTGCTAAAGGCCTACAGTATAGTTGGGCCATATGTAGCCCAAACTTAGTAACGGCCTATCAAAGGCCCGTGAAATAAATTGGGGCCACCTGTTGCCCGCTTTGATGTCGGCCTGTTAACGACCCAGGAGGTAAGAGGGCCGACCATTAACTTTCGGCCTAGTAATGGCCCACTAACTTAATGGGCCCACTAAAGTTCGTACATGTCTTAATTTGAGCCCATTACGACGAGCAATTATGCACAGGACCAAAACCGATCAAGCAAAGGTACGGCATACAGGGAATAACATTGCACATCCAGCATATATTACAGGAAATTACATCCACTAGGCAATCAAAGATTGATGCCAGTGCAAATAAATGAGCATAACCTAACCATCTACAACGTCACAATCTGCAACCTCAACACAGATGACGCCCATAAGCATGTGGGCAAGTTCTTTCTGCTTTGCTACACTGTCTCTGAAGACATTGATTAGTTGTTGTGTCGAACGACTCTACACCTCTGATTCATCCACCATTTCCATCATTGCTTCAGCCATTAATTGGTTCACAAACATACATTTATTCCGTTGCATTCGAGACAGAGGATACTGAACAAATTCAAATGGCGATTTTGGCAGGTTTGTATTATTGATAGTGGAGAGTGTCTCGACCACTACATCATAACATAAATTAGGACGGCAACCAAACAGATTAATCATGAGTTATTGCCATATTACCTGGCCTAGATTTTTGGAAAGAAACAATGGGGTTGCCTTCTTTGTTTTCGTAGTTTGTCTTCTTATCTTGACTGCACAAAATTAACACACTAGCATTGCTATCATTGGCCAAGTCAGATAATAGGAAAGCAACATTGACACAACGAACGTTTGGGCAACTAACCTACACCAAATTAACACAATATGGCACAACTATCATCAGCCAGGTAAGGTAGTACGAAAGCAACATTGACACAATGAATGAATGGGCAATCAGATAAGCACTACAATTCAGTAATGTGTGATATGAGATAGTACATTCATGCATTTCAAGATGCAAAACTACTGTGCAGTTTTCCTTACAAAAATCAACATTGGCGCCTTTAACATTTTGCTACAACTAATTTTAGATGAGTTAAAGGTTTGATTCTCGCCACCAAATACCTGTTGATGTAAATATATAGTTATATACAAATGGTACTTACATCAGCATTGGAGCACAGAGAATTCCCGCAAGATATTTTCCTCGAATACGATCCCAATGGAGGAAGTCTTCTATCGTTTAACCTTATTTTCTAAAAGAGAGATGGGTAAGAAACATGTAGAAAGTATGATCAGAATGCTATAAAATTTCCTGATGCGAGGATACGCACACGCTTCTTAGAATGGAGTTGACATTCTTTTGCTGGACTGGAGCGGACTAGTTCTTTTGGCCACCGGAATCTGCTTATTATCGCGGGAGTTGGGTTTCTCTGTCTTTGGAGTAGTATCTATGAAAAATGGAGTTGGTTTATTATCTCCTCGAGTTTGGATCTTTGCAAAGACCTGGTTTGTAACCCTTCAGAGTCTAACATAGCCGTCTTCCCCTTGCATGCCTTATATAGAAGAATGGTGATTCAGTTATAAAACATGCTACAACAAAGATGGAATAGGTACCGAAGAATAGAAAGGCATGACATATTGACATGTATTCCCTCCATCCGGAAATAAATGGACGGGTCTAGGCGTATTTCAGCTCTAGATACATCCAGTTTTATCCATTTCTGCGACATTTAATCCGGACGGAGGGAGTATGATGTAAGAGCTAGGGATACGACAGGACAACACAAGAAAAAACACGAAAACCCCACCGCAGAATCAAGTATTCAAACCCAGCGATATGAGATAGTACACTCATGCATTTCGGGATGCAAAACTACTGTGCAGTTTTCCTTACAAAAATCAACATTGTGGCCTTTAATCATACATTTTGCTACAACTAAATTTAGATCAGATAAATGTTTGGATTCGCGCCGATTAACAAAATACATGCCAATGTAAAAATATAGTGATATACAACAGGTACTTACATCTACATTGGAGCACAGAGAATTCCTGCACGAATCTTTCCTCATAAACGATACCATTGCAGAAATTCTTCTATCTGTTAAGCTTATTTTCTAAAAGAGAGATGGGTAAGAAACATGTAGAAAATATGATCAACATGCTATAAAATTACATTATTCAAGGATACGCACACTCTTCTTAGAATTGAGATGACATATTTTTGCCGGATTTGGAGCGGACTAGTTCTTTGGCCACCGGAATCTGCTTATTATCGATGAGGAGTTGGGTTTCTCTCTGTCTTTGGAAGCGATATCTATAAAAACTGGAGTTGGTTTATTATCTCCTGACGTTTGGATCTTTTGCAAAGGCCTTGTTTGTAACCCTTCAGATTCTAACATAGTCGTCTTCCCCTTGCATGCGTTGTACAGAAGAATGGTGCTTTAATTATAAAACATGCGACAGGAGAGAGATGGAATAGGTACTGAAGAATAGAAAGGCATGACATATTGACATGTATTCCCTCCATCTGGAAAAAATGGATTGGTCTAGGCGTAAGTTCTAGATACATCCTTTTTTATCCATTTCGAAAACATGTAATCCGGACGGAGGGAGTATGGTGTAAGAGCTAGGGATACGATAGGACAACACAACAAAAAAAACACTAGTTGAATGTAAAACTATATGCTAGCGGAATAAATGCGAAATAACTAAGGCAACATACACGTGTATGATTGGGAAAATAAGATGGCATTGCAACAGAGCACTAGAATAACACTTCAATGTAAAAAAACATGGTATGGCGTACGGATGAAGTACATACCGATGAATAACAATGCATAAGATATTGAAGCATGATGTCCAAATTAAGCGAGATGGCATTGCGATAGAGTAGAATGACAGTACTTGAATTTGAAAACATGTTATCATGAATGGAATAGGTACTGAAAAACAGGAAGGCATGACATATTTACATGCATGATCAGCATGCTAAGCACATGGCATTGCAATAGAGTAGATACACTCCAGGACATTATATGCATGTTGTACCCATATCACGGGCCAAGTTAGAGCAAGGACCTTGTGGGGTGAAGAGGATTCATCATCTTTACGCAAGTCTTCAAGAACTGCCTTTACATGTTCCATCATATTGGGTATCATTGACATCAAGTTTATTGGCCTTTACATTGCTCCGTGAGGTTATTGTGGATATATCAGTGTGTGCAATTATATCTGACATGCATGAAAGACAACTAGTAGTTAGATTTATGTAAATGAGTGCCTGTAGGAGACGACATAAATAGTAGGACTGGGGTTAACTAGCAGCAGCAGGTCGCATAAACTAAAGGGAGAACACAAATGAAAGCTACAGAATATGTATCGTTTGTACTCGAGATTAACTAGATGGCACACAAAAGTATTAAAGAACAACATAGGAAATACTAGAAGTGGTATAATACTATAATCACCAGCCTGTGGGATAGCATTGGGCGATGGATGATAACTATGGAACAACGTTACCTAAAGAACAAGTATCTTAGCTGAACTATGGAACAAAGCATGAAGTCTGAACAAGACCCGTAAGAGATCGGCATGAATATACAAAGTGAAATGTGATGATCTATTTTCCGTGCTTAGATGAATAACAAAGCCATATATGTTGCACACAAGTAAGATGAGGGTACAACCTATCTGGCTGCCATCCATAGGAGTGAGCATCATGTGCTGACTTGTCGATGGCCTATAGCTTGTTGTGGCTGTCCATGTTGGGCACGCACATTCAATGCAGGAACTGTTGAGTGGGGACTGTAGCTCCTTACGGTGTATGCTTCCCTTGTCGGAGCAACTGCGGTGAGTCAGAAGTCAGTGTGTGTGAAGATGCAGATAACGCATAATGTTAAGAACGACATATCTCTTTGATCTGAAGAAATACACTAAGAGATCAACAACAAGGTACGAGAGTGGTCACACGTCTGTTGACTGAAGACTAAATTGGGGTCACACAATTTTATTTTATTTTGTATCGTCAGATCTACGCCGGATGGCTTGATGGCCGTCTTGTGCCTCATGGTCGACCTTTGCTCGAATCTTCCCGAAGAGCCGGCGACCAACGACAGAGCAGCTTTGCCTCCGCCGTCCGTGGCCGGACAAAACCCGCTCCCGCCCCACCGCCTTTGCCGTGGTTGCGCCGCCCCCGGGCCAATCCACAAAGACTCCCCGTCATCCAGATCCAGTGGCGGCAGTACCTTCAACCCACGCAACTCTAAAAGATAGCCATCTAAGCGCTGCTTCCGTGGTGAACTTGCGGCCCCGCACCCTTACGTTAGACACCAGCCAACCGGCAGCCTAGGAGCTCCGCCGCCTCGAGGGGTGCTGCTTCCCATTGGGAACCGATTGGCCCAGAATAAAAATTCAGACAACTGACGCCTAAATAAAGTGATTTGAGATGAGGGTGTGACCTATCTGGCGGCATGGTGAAGTAGGCAGGTCCTGCTGCCAAGTCGGTGATGCTGACACGGTTGCGGTGGCGACCGACGGCAGGGAAAGAGCGATGTCGTGACGGTCGACGGCTACGCGGAAGCAGCACCAGGACTCTGGACGGATCCGAAGTTGGAGCCGCTCCGGCGCCGTGAACAACGGCGGGGGTGAGTCGGCTCCGGTACGGTTCACGCGGCCGTCGTCGAGGCAGCACCAAAGAAGACGGAGTAAGAGGCACACGCCCAAAGGCACGACGGCAATTGGACAGCGTCTCGGCATTAGGGAGGAGGGCGGCTGTGAAATTGGTGCGGTGGGGCGCGATGGAGGTGGGGCTGAGGTTTGTGGCTCGGGAGAAGGGAGCTTCCGGGGATAAGGTGATTTAGGCGCCCACGAGGTATGAATGGGGGCGGGGGAATTGGGAGGAGTGGAACCATGTCTTACGGACGCATTTATGCGAAATGTGAGGGGAGTTACAGTTCTACCCTTGCCTATAGGCTTCTCGGCTTGGGTATGTGTACTAAGGGTCGGGGATAGTAGAGTAACTTTGTTTCTCCCCAAATAGTGGGCGGGAGCGATTTCGGGCGAGGAGGGCGTGTTTTGAACTATAGTGGGCGCGAGCGATTTCGGGCGAGGAGAGCGTGTTTTGAAATAGTGGGTGCGAGCTATTTCGGGCGAGGAGAGCGTGTTTTGCCGATCATGGTTTATGAATTATTCGGAACATGTCATTTAGGCCGAGGAGAAGGCGCGCTTGGATGAAGTTGCGAACCTACCCTCGATGTACAACGGGCCAATTGATGTGTGTCCCACATAGGACGGTAATTTCGCGTCTCCCATTTATTTGCTCGGGTAAATTCCACCAAGCAGAGAGGATGTTTAACGGTTCGTTCAAATTTTGGGAGAACGAGCATCCACGTCTACCTTACCAAGTCGATTCGAATCAAATTTTGAAATATTAGCTTGCCACTTCTTTTTTAGATGGAGAGATGATGCTCGGGGGTAATGTGTTTTTACATGCTCGTTGCTAGCGATTTACTAGCTCGTTCAGTAGGTCAAAATAGTTGACCCACTCAAAAACGCGAATCAAACCCAAAATGAAATATCTTGATTCAATGAACTAGCTCGTTCAGTAGGTCAAAATAGTGAACTAAATCCAAAATTGAACACCTCAATCGAGTAGCATGTTGTACATTATTATAGTACTCCATGAACATGTTGAAAGTCAAATTAATGAACTTGTTTGATATACGCATATATCCATTCATGTGTGGATTGCAGACAACATGTTCTCCAATTTAAATATTTGAATGCTAGTTTATATCGAAACATGGTTTACATCAGTCTTTGATGCATAACACGCGACCTCCCTCTCTCCCGGACTGCTGTTCTCTCTCTCTCTCTCTCTCTCTCTCTCACTCTCTCGCCGACACTCTTCAATTACATGCATGCGCATCCGACACAAAATCCTTGTTGGTCCCTCTCCCTTTCTCTCTCTCTCTCTCTTTGTGTGTGTGTGTGTGGGGGGTCTTTCTAGTTCGCATTCATATATACACCATCTATAGGTCTCTCTCGCACACTATGTATGATACTCTAGCTAGTCCAAGCTAGATATATTGGGTGCACTCATCACACGCACACAAATTCCTTGGCTCTTTGCCCGTAACTCTCTCACGCACCACTATGTCGTCTCAGAGCTCTCCCTCCTCTCTCAAACTCTGCATCCACCTGGGTCACACATACACATGCGTATCTCACTTGCACTCGATAGGCCCATCTAAAACTCTATCTCTCTCCCTCGTTCTCTCTCCATCTCACACGCACACACACACACAATCTCATGCCCAGCTAGCCAAGTATGATGGTCTCTCACACAATTGTAGGCACACGCAGTCCCCCTATATGTATATGACTAGCTAATCTTAGTCTCCATCACAAACATGTGCATGGTCTATCTCGATTTCTCTCGGGGCATCTTTCTATCGCGCATGCACTCCTCGATCTCCCACCCATATAGTCTCCTCACGATCTCGAGGGATCTCTCTATCACAAACACACCCTCTCTCCCTCCCCATGCGTCCATGCCATCCATGTGTCCCTCTCGACCTTTTTTCCTTGTTGGCCAGACCTCTATTGGACATGTGCTACAGGGTGTCTCTCTCCGTTGCAAACAATCACACACTAGCTATCTTCGTGTATCTCCTCGCCTCGCTTTTCCATCTCGGAGATGCATGCGTGATATATTCGCATAAGAAACGAAAAAACACACACACTCTCTCTAATTTATCGTTTGTTGTCACTTTCTCTTTCACACACATACTCTTTTTGCACACTTACTCATTCTCCTTCACACGCACTTGATCTGTCTCGACTGAGGCACTCTCCTCCAATCCATAGCACATAGATTTATTGAAAAGTCAAACATCACAAAGTTTGACCATGTACATGGAGAAAAAGAATTACATCTAGTACGGCAAACATATACCATTAGATTCACCATGAGATGTAGTTTTGTATGATGTATCTTTGGTATTGTAGATATAAATAACATTTGCGTAAACCTGATCAAAGTTTCCAAAGTTTGACTTCTAAAATTTTACATGCACTTTGCATTATCGGCCGGATGGAATATCTCTTTCCCCTCTCAGCTATCGGACGCACCACTCAGCCTTATCGGGGCTCCTCAATCTCTCTCAAACTTTATTGGTCAGTTTGGTTCGTGACCTGACCCTCATGCCTTGATGGCCGGTACTGCCTGGTGTGGACGTGAGATGTAAAATATTTCTGCCTGGCCAGGCTTGTGTGGTGCTTGCAAGTGCATCTAGTGCCACCCCTAGTTGGTTTTGGAGTATTGACGACAAATGTGGTTGAGGGACTAATGCGTTTGTGAGAATTGCAGGATAACGCAGGTAGTGTCCCCCATTGATTCGGTTTACCTACCGGAGATGACCCTTAAAAATGTATGAAGACATTGGCGACAATGGTGGCATGTGAAGATATTCACATTGAAGACTATGACATGAGAAGACATTGAGTGAAGACTATGGAGCGAAGGCTGTGTCGTTCGTTGTTTCCTTTTCTTCTTTGTTGAGTCATAGGAACCACCGTCTTTGTTAAGTGGGGTCCAAGTGAACAAAGTCGAGAATGGTGAAGTGATGCTTAACCCAAATCCTATGTCTTGGCCGAAGACAATGAGAGCAAATCTTATCCAGGCTGGATTAGTCAGCTTTGCTTGTAGCCCAAGTAAAGTTGCCGTGTGTTTTAAATCGACCGTTGGAACACGTGTCAGTTCCTTAGTGACCTAGGGTCATTTCGGACAAATCAGGTTGGGTTGCCTAGTGGCTATAAATAGCCCACCCCTACACCATAAATTGGTGGCTGCTCAGAGTTAGTGCACGACTTTTGTCGTTTGAGAGCAACCCACCTCGAAGCCTTTGAGAGAGAGAAATCCTTGTGAGGACAAAGCCCAAACACCCATAGCCAAAGAGTGTTAGGCATCACTGAAGTCTTTACATGCATGTGACACGAAGACTTATTACACTTGAGGACTGTGAATCCTCCGGCCGGTTAGGCGTCGCGTTCTGAGCATCCAAGAGTCATTGTGGATCGCCGGTGAGCCTTGATCTGTGAAGGTTCGGAAGTCTACCTTGAAGACTTACCAGAGTGATTGGGCGAGGACTGTGTCCTTAGCTCAAGGGGAATAAGGTGAAGACGCGGTCTTGAAAGTTAAATCTCAGCCTCCCTAACCAGATGTACAGTTGTCACGACAATCGAACTGGTCCAACAAATCCTGTGTCTTCAACAAGTGACTCGTTCTATCTTCTCCCTCTCCTTACTTAGAGTTTGTCTTCGTGAAGTCATTGCCTATCTATCATACCTGTTTGACTTCATTGCTTGACTACTTTTGTTGATTGGCTTATCACTATCTTCCATCTTGATCCTGACTACCAAGCTGCTATTAGTCTTGTACTTTCACGTTATCGCATACCTGACTATGGTTTGCTTGTTGTAGTTTATCTTCCGCTGCATATCAATTAGGTTGTTTCTATTGTTTGTCTTTGAAACATCCGTGTTTTGAAGACTTTCCTAAAAATCACCTATTCACCCCCCTCTAGTCGATAACTAGCACTTTCAATTGGTATCAGAGCAAGGTACTCCCTTGTTCTGTGTGATTTGGTTTAACCACCTGGAGTTTTAGCTATGTCATTGCAGGGATAATCAAAGTCTCCGCTGCTTGCCCGTGTTCGATGGAACTGACTATCCCTACTAGAAGAATAAGATGCGATGCATCTTGAAGCCATTGATGTCGACCTACGGTATGTCGTCAAGAACGGCGTTCCCAAATCTGGTGAAGGTGTCACCTAGCGATGTCAAGAAGTTCATTCAACTGGACTCTACTGCAAAGAACATCATCTGTGGTCATCTGACCAAAGGATAGTATGGCCGTGTGAGTGCTCTGGAAACGTCGAAGCTTGTCTGGGACTAGCTATCCAAGGTCAACGAAGGCGTCTCAACCCAAAGAGATCAAAGGATCAGTGTTCTTCGCAACCTCTTCAACCGCTTCAAGAGAAACGACAATGAAAATGTCCAGCTCACGTTTGATCGCATCACTGACATCACAAATGAGCTTCATGCTCTCGGCGCCAATCGAGATCACCAAGCATGAAATCGTCAAGACACTACCGAGATCACTTGACAGCTCCTTTGACACCCTTGCCCTCATGATACAAGAACGCATACGACTTCAAGACACTCGATCCGCTGATATACTTGAGAGGCTCAACACACATGAGTTCCAGCTTTACGAGAAAAGAGATATCTATGGTCCCAACTATGGCCGAACTTCGCGCTTTGAAGGCAAAAGTTGTTTCCTCATCGAAGAAGAATCATTGCGGTTACGATGATCCACGAAGACATTGGAAAGGAACTTTCTATGCTTGTGAATAAGTTCCAAGTTCACTAGGAAGAAAGGCTTCGTAAAGTCTTCACGATCCAGCTCAAGAAATGATGAAGCTTCCACTCATGACTACAAGAAGAGAACGTGTCACAAGTGCAAGAAAACTGGACACTATATCTCTGAGTGTCCATAGTGGGACAATGAGAAGAAGAAGAAGAAGAGCAAGGAATATGATTCTGATGACAAGAAGAAGAAGAAATCTTCAAAATCTTCTTCCAAGTCCTCATGTAAGTCTTCATCGCATAAGAAGAGCTCATCTGGCAAGGCTCGTGCTTTTGTTGGCAAGGAAATGGATTCAGAGGAGGAGTCTGCTTCTGAGGAGGTGGAGGTGGAGTCTGAAGAGGAGTCCGACCCTGGCATTGCAAGTCTGGCTTTAGCCACAGCCTATGTTGCCAAGTCCATCTTCAACACTGAAGACAATGACTTCCACACCAACGCTGAAGCTGATGACAAGGACGACCCTGCTCCCACCTACTGCTTCATGGCACGTGGTGCCAAGGTAAAATCACGTGATGCTTACTTTCAAACATCAAGTGAAGATGAATCGATTGTGAATCCAAACCCAGCTACAAAACACTTGCTAAAATTGCAACCGAACAACAAAGAGCTATGGAACATACTCAAAAACTGTTAGACAAAAGCGATGACCTGTTGGACGCGGAAATGACACGTTCACAGTCCTTAGTTGAAGACATTAAAAATCTTCATGCTAAGTACCAAGAACTTGAAAGTCGTCATGAAGCGCTCTCAACTACTCATGAAAAGCTATCCTATGATTATCTTCAAAGGAAGCAAGAGCTTGAGAAATTGAGAGCGGCTCATGAAGATCTTCAAAAAGAGAATGAGTCACTTCGCGCTCAACAGATCAGTTCCACTCAGGATGGATTTGAACCACCATGTCTAAAATGTCTTGAGCGTGATATTGCTACCTCTGTTGCTGAATGTTCAACTTCTGCTACTATTGCACTGTCTTCAACTACTAATGTGGTAACTAACCCCTCTGCGGAGGATACCACTGCTATTGCTGATGAAAATGCTAGGTTGAAGACATTGCTTGAAACAGGGATGTATAAAAGTGCGAAAGGGCATCAGACACTGCGATGTCCTCAAAGCAGATTCTGAACCGAAACCCTAGGAAAGAGGGTGTTGGGTTCAAGAGGAAAATGAATGTCGATGGTTCCCTCTTTGGAAGCCCGATGTATCCCAAAACCACATGGGTTGCTGCAAAGGGACCTTGATGGATCCATCCACCTTATCCGGCTTTACCTGTGCTAACCCTATTATCATTGATGAATCCTTTGATGCAAACTATAAGCTGTTCAAGAATCGAGAATGGTGAAGTGTTTGCAGGTATATTGGTACTAAGCTGCAGGAATGGACCACCTATGAAGAAGATCCGGGTTCCCAAAAGCTGTCTTGAGAATCTTCCAAAGTGAATGTCATCATGACACCACCGGGAAGAAGACAAACCCAGCACCTAAGGCGTCATATGGTCCAAAGGCTTCATACAGACAGAGGACTCACCTGAGTCACCCTAACACCAATGTTTTGTAGGGAAACCGTACTCAAATTTATGAATATGAGCGTGTGTCTTCAAAGCGCTATGTTCATAGAACTAAGAACTTTTCTGCTTATTCATATGAGTATCATTCATCTCCTGCAAGGCTATTTGCTAGGGCTCCAAAGCCGAAGTTCTCAGATGCTGCACTTAGACTCATTGCTTCTAAGCCACCCCTGAAAATGTGGGTGGTTAAGAAGAATTAACTTTCTTCTGCAGGAAAGGGTCTCCGGCCGAAAATCAAAGGCGTCTGATGATATTGCTGGGGATCTAAAACATCTTGTAGGGCACAAGATCAAATGCCCAAATGGTCTCACTATGTATTTTGTTCCTGAATTGTTTGCCATTCATCCTATCTGTCCTAATCTTGATTTAATCTTCAATAATCCACTTGCCCGTCAAATGTTTATGCTTCACAATACTCTTGGTGAAGCCTATCCCCCTAACTGTACTGTAGAGTATGACACCTAATGCTTCAGAATGGATTGTGGACAGTGGATGCACTAATCATATGACTGGTGATCAAAGTCTTCTAATGGACTCAACCTTACGTCCATCAGACAAGAGTCACATCACATTTCTTGACCTTTGGTAAAAGCAAGGTATTGGGTCTAGGTAGAGTTGCAATCTCAAAGGATCAACACATGGATAAAGTGATGCTTGTTGAATCCCTTGGTTTCAACTTGATGTCCGTCTCAATGCTTTGTGACTTGAACATGATTGTGATATTCGGAAAATATCATTGCCTTGTACTAATGGAATCGACAAGTCTCTAGTCTTTGAAGGGTATAGGAAAGATGATCTATACATGGTAGATTTCTCAACAGGTCCACGACTTGCCGTATGTCTTCTTGCAAAAGCTTGAGAATCTTTGGCTCGCATCGGAGGCTGGGGCATCTTGGCATGAGGAACCTACACACACTCGCCAAGAAGAAGCATGTCATCGGCATCGAAGGTGTCAAGTTCAAGAAGGATCATTTGTGTGGTGCTGCAATTTGGAAAGATGACTAGGGCAAAGCACCCCTTGAAGACAATCATGACGACTTCTCAACCCTTCGAGCTGTTACACATGGATTTGTTTGGCCCTACTCACTACTCTACCCTCACAACAACTGCTTGTCTCTATGGCTTCGTCATTGTTGATGACTACTCAAGATACACATGGGTGCACATAATTCTCTACAAGACTGAAGTGCAAGATGTCTTTAGACGCTTCGCCAATCGAGCAATGAACAATTATGGTGTCAAGATCAAGCATATCAGAAGTGATAATGGCACTGAATTCAAGAACACCGGACTTGATCTTTATCTGGATACTATGGGAATCACTCATGAGTTCTCTGCTCCATACACACCTCAGCAAAATGGCATCATGGAGCACAAGAACAGAACCCTTATTGAGATGGCTCGAACGATGCTCGACGAGTACAAGACACCAAGAAAGTTCTGGCCTGAAGCCATTGATACAGCTTGTCACGTCATCAACCGTGTTTATATCCATAAGCTTCTGAACAAAACATCCTATGATCTCCTTACTGGCAATAAGCCAAATGTCAGCCACTTCAGAGTATTTGTAGCTAAGTGCTGGATCAAGGATACCCATCACAAGTCAAAATTTGAACCCAAAGCTCACGAAGGCTTCATGCTCGATTCACGGAAAGGACTCGCACTCCTCTGAGTCTTCAACCTCTATCTCTACAAAATCTTCAAATAAAGGGCGTGCGATTTGATGAAACCAATGGTTCACAAAGAGAGCTGCTGCCAAGTACACTAGACGAAGCTCCACCTAGCGAATCTATCAAGCTGATGGGAACTGGTGAAATCTTGCCTTCTGAAGCACAGCCTGAAGAGGAACTTATCATTTCTGCACCTAACCAACCAGAAGACAATGATCAGACTGAAGATAATCCCCCCAATGATGACAATGATCGCAAGAGCAAAGTCTTCGTCCGATTCATCCTCGAGTTGCAAATGAAGTACAGATTGAGAAGATAATCGATAGCATCAATGCACCTGGTCCGCTTACTCG
The DNA here is from genome assembly GCA_021605145.1 of Aegilops bicornis. Taxonomy (NCBI): domain Eukaryota; kingdom Viridiplantae; phylum Streptophyta; class Magnoliopsida; order Poales; family Poaceae; genus Aegilops; species Aegilops bicornis. The sequence continues at coordinate 436,985,013 of CM038671.1, read as the reverse complement.
CTCAAGAGCAACACATCTAGCAAATTTCTGTGGGCATTTTTCTTTTGTGTCAATATCAGAACCCAAGAAAGTTGCTGATGCCTTTATGGAACCAGAATGGATACAAGCTATGCAAGAAGAACTTCAACAGTTCAAGCTGAACAATGTTTGTGAACTTGTCAAGCGTCCCGACCCTCGCAAGCATAACATTATTGGCACCAAATGGATATATCGAAACAAGCAAGATGAGCATGGTCAAGTCGTTAGAAACAAAGCACGTCTTGTGGCTCAAGGATATACTCAAGTTGAAGGAATTGACTTCGATGAAACATTTGCTCCTGTAGCTAGGCTTGAAGCTATTCGCATACTACTAGCCTATGCTAACCACCACAACATCTTGCTATATCAAATGGATGTGAAGAGTGCATTTCTCAACGGCAAGATTGAAGAAGAAGTATATGTCGCTCAACCACACGGCTTTGAAGATCCAAAACATCCCGATATGGTGTACAAGCTAAATAAAGTAATCAGTATGGCCTCAAACAAGCTCCTCGCGCTTTGGTATGATACGATCAAAGACTTCACGAAGAGCAAAGGCTTCAAACCTGGATCCCTTGATCCCACACTCTTCACGAAGACATATGATGGTGAACTGTTTGTATGCCAAATATATGTGGATGACATTATCTTCGGCCGCACCAACCGTAAGTATAGTGATGAATTTGGATACATGATGCAAGAACAATATCGGATGTCCATGATGGGAGCTCAAGTTCTTCCTTGGTCTTCAAATTCACAAGAAAGGAATGACATCTCTATATCTCAAGAAAAATACCTCCAAGATTATGCGAAGAAGTTTGGAATGCAAGATTGCAAAGGATACACGACGCCAATGCCGACCTAAACACCATCCGGGTCCCGACGACAATGGTAAAGAGTTCGATCAAAAGGTATACCGCTCCATGATTGGTTCCTTACTTTACCTATGTGCATCTAGGCCAGATATTATGCTTAGTGTTTGCATGTGTGCTCGATTCCAAGCGGCACTAAAGGAATCGCATCACTTAGCTGTGAAGCGAATTCTTCGATATTTGGCTCACACCCCAACACTCGGATTATGGTATCCAAAGGGCTCAAAATTTGTTTTGGTTGGATTTTTGGATGCTGATTATGCTGGTGACAAGGTGGATCGCAAGTCTACATCAGGCACATGTCACTACGGGACGATCACTTGTCCTGTTGGTCTTCAAAGAAGCGAACTGTATCACTCTCAAGCTGCTGAATCTGAATACATTGCTGCTGGATCTTGCTGTGCTCAGCTTCTATGGATGAAGCAAACTCTCAAGGACTATGGCATCAATCTGAAACAAGTACCTCTCTTCTGCGACAACGAAAGCACCATCAAGATTGCCAACAATCCAGTCCAGCACTTGAAGACAACACACATTGAAATTCGTCATCATTTTCTCAGGGATCATGTCATGAAGAAAGATATTGACATCATTCACGTCAACACAGAAGAGCAATTGGCAGATATCTTCACAAAACCCTTGGATGAGAAAAGGTTTTGCAAGTTACGGTGTGAGCTAAATATCTTGGAATCCTCAAATGTCCTGTGATCAGGCACACATCCTAACACTTATGCATGTTGATGACTTAGATGTGCAACACGAAGTAAAGTATATCTTCAATCAATGAAGACTTACATTCTGAGTGTGAATACATTAACGTGGAATTTGACTTTGGAGCGCCACGATAATTGTGCGCCGTGTCTGGGTCTAATACTTCCTATACGGTGGGTAACGCCACCACCAAATTTCTCTGTTTGAAGTGTTTCACTCATGGCTTTATTTCTGCAATATCTTCGCATTTGATTTGTCTTCAACTTCAACCTATCTTCATGATTTTCTTCACTATGTTGATTGGTTGCTTTATGATATATATATATATATATATATATATATATATATATATATATATATATATTGTTCTACATTCCTCTACAAAGATTCACTTATAGCTATGTCTTCCTAGTTGAATGTTTTGAACTAAGTGAATGTGATCAGACCCTAATTTCTCTATGCTTTCTATCTCAAACTCTATCTGTCCAAATCATATGCATTCTATTGAAACTGTCGAATGTCTTCTCTGCGTCCTTGTCAGCAGAAGACACAGAGACAAACTTTAAGTCTGTTTTAAATGATTCATCCTTATTAGTTGAATTCCGGAGAAGCCGGAACGTCCATCCGACAAACCTGGCGGGCGTGGGAACGTGGGACAACTCAGAGTATGTTGCATGCTTGCCACGTGCCCCTCAGATGTGAACCGCCAGTGGCACCTGTGTAATTGCATTGTGCCGCACACCACCTTATAAATACATGTCTCCTGCGGTAAAGATAACCTTCTTCCACCTCTCCACCTCGTCAAAACCCTAGCGCCACCGCTAGCTCTCGACGACGCCGGCGACGAAGCGCTTAGCTGCCGCGACTTCTCCGATGCCATCCTCACGCCAGCCGCGAACATCGTCCTCTCCGCCGCCACCGTAGGTGTCCTCCGTCGCCAAGTTAGGGCACAGTGGATTGAACTGCTCGGTCTCCTTTTCTTCCCGTCTAGCAGTTCTTCGAGTGGTAATTATAAATCTATTTTTAACATCTTTTTGATCCTCAAAGTTTCATCATTCTTACCAAAATTTGTTTACGCCTATACAATGTTAGATCTACTACATGCGCATCTCATATCGCCTAGTATATTCACTTAAGCTTCACAACTAGTTAGATTCCTCACTTGTACTTATTCACGGATTCGTACAAATCTAGAACCAACTCTCAGCGTATAAGTGAATGTCTTCGCATCATGTGGTCAATGTCTTCAAACTGATTTATCTTCAAAATCTTCTGAGAATGCATATGACCTCTTCCCCTTCCCTCGCATCTCTAATGCTGTCACAGGTACATGTCCGTGGGAGAATCCCTTGGTTCTCATAGTGCGCATTCGTTTGTAGAATTCTTACAACATCAAATTAACTCTCCGAAGCCGGTTCCTATTTGTCCAAAGAAACCCAAGCCTTTGAAGCCTCTCGAACATATTGAAGCCATTCAGTTTGAAATTCATGGCTGCGAGAAAAATCAGTTAGGAAGGGCGGCGAACAACGTCCGCTGGGGAACCTCAAAAGATACGCACGATGACCTCGCAGAACTTTACAAGACAGATCCCGAAGAGAATTACAATCAGCGCAAGACGTGAATCCAATGGATTCGTTGATATTGGGCTGAACAATGGTTCAAGTACAATTTTGTAACCCAGGAATATGCCCAGAAGAATGCTATCAAAAGCCCTTGGGGTGATATTCTCTTTCGAGGCCTTCCACCCAAGAACAGGGCTGAAGCTATTGCACATGGTTTCTATCCTTGTATGGTCCGTGGACCTCAGCCTGAGGATGCCGACCCAACGTCATTGCTCTGGTGTCGTGACGATAATCTCTTCAAGTGCAACTTCCAGCATGCAAAGGCTTCGGCCAAGGAAAACAAGAAGTCATTGGGATTATACTTCAATCCTGGTCCCTCTGCTCCCCGGCCGACGGCTCACGTGATCTTGAACCCAATGTCATCGGTCCCTTTTCAAACCTTGATGGCCTCATCACTTACATCTTGCTCCAAGGTGCCAAAGTGGATCACTCTGATGACGATGCTGACTCTGATGAAGCCCCAGCTCCTACTCCTGCTCCTGCTCCAAAGCCGCAGAAGCAAAAGAAAGTCAAGGCTTCAAAGTCACCGCTCCTCCAAAAGCTTCACGTGTGAAGCCACCGCTACTACACCTCCGAAGCCGATTACACAGTCTGAAGATCAATCCCGTATCTCCAAGAAGACGGAGAAGAAAAAGAAAATTGTCAAGAATATTGATCTGACACTGACTCCTGCTGCCATTCTGCGTGAAGAGCACATTGATCTGTCCAGTGATGAAGATCTTGCAGATGATGCCCTTGAGCAACTTATCAAGAGCAAAGAAAAGCGGAAATCTTCAACAATTTGCCTCTCTTTGATGTGGCAATCATCCATCACTTCATTGATGAGTGGTTTGACACCCCAAACATCAGCTTTGAAGATCTGCAACTTCCTATAGGCCTCAGTGTCTCCTTCAATGGAGCCATTGCTTCTGAGCTAGGTCTTGCTCAGCGCATTGTTGAACTGAAGCATAAGATTGACTATGAGAAGGCTCAGTTCAAGAAGCATATGGCTGCACTCAGCGTGCAAGATATCAAAAACTTCAAGGTTATGTTGCACGACCTCAAAGAAGCCTTTCTCAAGAAGCGTGAAGAAGCCAGAGGCTCTCGTGAGCGCATGAAGAATCTGGCTGACAAGTGCATGCTAGCCTACAATGAGGCTGAGAAGCGCAAGGCTCTTGGCCGTCCTGGCATTGACCCTAGAATGGCTGCAAAGAAAAAGAAGACTTCAACTGACCAAGCTGCACCTTCAAGGCAAGAAGAACCCCGCATAGTCTTCCCAAGCAGCATGACTGGCTCGAAGCCAAAAGTCAGGTCAACCGCTTCTGAATAGAAGAAGACGAGGGCTGCTGAGGCTGAAGCCAGAAAAAGGAAACATCCTGAAGCCTCTGATGCGGCTCCCTCCAAGAAGAAGCTCAAGACCAAGAAGAATCGGGCTGCTCCCACAGAGCCCCTTGTTGTTGAACCCATCTCAGTGGTTCGTCCTGCATGTGCAACCCAAGAACTACGCATGACTGTTCATGAGCCTGCTTCCACACAGGCTCCTGAAGCTGAAGAGATTCCAGCAGTTGATCCCATCACTGCTGAAGACATTCGTCACCATGACAATGTTGAAGATGATGAAGTTCTTCCTCAAATTGAATACAATGTGGTATCATCGCTTTGTTAAATGCGAGCAATGAAATCATCAGCATTGGTCGTCTCTGACGCCAATTGCTCAGGATGCTTCATGGGCCGATCGCCCGCAGCAACAAGACTCCCCTAGTACTCCCCGACAACAACAAGTCACTCCCCAACAACAACAGCAAGAAGAAGAGGAAGACTTTGAGGCCCAGGCAACCCCATCTCCAAAGGCGCCGCCAAATTTTTCATGAGCTTCGCAAAGGTCAAAGGCCTCAAGTACCTCTCTCGGCGTTCGAAGGAGAAGTGCACCACCAACCTGTTGCACGTCAAGTGTTTTCGAAGCCACTCCAACTGTGAATGTCTCAGTCTGAAGCCAAAGCTGCTGAAGACAATCCGGCTGCATCAGCCGAAGACACCCAAGAAGAAGAAGAACGTGTCCCTACACCCCCTGTTATTGAGGAAGTTATTCCTGATATCAACGTGCCAGTGCCCGACCCTCTAGCTCCTCAAGTGGAGGTTGAAAACATTGCTGCTGCCACCTCCAACACCACTGAAGCCAATGACACAGTCATGGCTGAAGAAAATGTGGAGCCTGCACCAAATGTGCCTGAAGCCAATGAGGCAACTGCTCCTGAAGCATCTGGCGAGTAGCTCGAAGCCTCGGTTGTTGCCACTGCTCGATTCCGCCACCAAGGCCCTACACAATTGAGCAAGCATACAACTATGGTCAGCTAATCACAGTAAGATGGCCCGTTCTGGTCCCTCCGCCTCATGCCTCTGGACCTCAGTTTGAATATCATGTAGGGCATATGCCTTTGGTCCAGAAACCAAAGCCAAGACTGCCAAGGTTTCCAGGCACTGCCACCTCTACAGGGTCTTTCAATGCAAATGGCTTCAAAGCCCACAACACTTTCTTTGACAGAGCAAAGAACCCCTACACAAGGCCAAGGATATCATCCGACCGCTTACGGAGCTATCAAGAACGGCTATTACTCCTGCTCAGTATGATCAAGGGCGATTTTCCTCATATGCGCCTCGACACTGAAGCCATTGCCGGACTGCCGTGCTTAGAAGAAGCACTTGATTGCTTTTCATGATGCAGTCCGCTCGGCTTCAGAATGCATACAAGAACACTGGAATGAAGAACTTTTGCTTCAATTCTATGCTACCCTCCACATCCGCGGCTACTATAGAGACACGAAGACATGGGTTCTTGAGTGGATGACAGGAAATGTTCATCATGAAGCCAAAGCTCTTGACGTCATTGAGCTCACAGGCCTACCCACTCCCGGAGAGCTGTTTGAACCTGGTTGTCAACTCCACCGCGATGCAATCGGAGAGCATCTTTCATAAGCGAGCCCAACATGAGTCGGATGTTGAGCATGATGAAGCCCTCGCCACATGACGCCGAATACCCTCGAGAATTCTTTGTTGATGACCTTGAGTATCTGCCTCGTACAATATATCACATCATCAAAGAACTCTATGGCCAATCAAAGGGCATTCATCATCTGCAAAACTTGAAGGAGCCATGAAGACATTGGTCTTTTACATCCTCAATGGCATCAGCTTCAATACGCAAGAATTCTTCATCCGTTAATTGGCTGCATCTGGATCTGATCTTTTTGGTCTGAAATTTTATGCTCCATGGGTCATGCGCCTCATCAAGATGCACTCTGCTATCAACTATCAGCCTTCTGCTCGAAATCATCTGATCTTTCTACCAGAGGTTGATCATCGATTGAAGCCATATACCTTGAGCACCTAAAACGCCCACTTTGTCTTGAATACAGATCACCATAGCATCTCTCAACCCATGGAAGGCGTCCAAGCGGTATCTCGTGTCTATCCTCCGGCTGGGAACACTAAATACGCCTCACCGTGCGCAAACTGAAGCTACTGAGAGCACTATTGCACAAAGGCCTCGGAAGCGCTCTCGCTCCTAAATAACCGAGAACTTCTCGTGGCACTACATCAGAAACAAGATAAGCATCACTCCTGGCTCAAGCGTCAAATGCAAAGCCTCTTGGTGGACGTCAATCGCATTCGAAACCTTGCCACCAAGAATGCCTTTGTCACTCACGAGACCTGTCAGCGATCATGGAAGAGTTTGACCACCTGCTCGATCTTTGAAGCAGATCTTCAAGACGATGGCTTCTTTGAGCGCTTCAAGTTTGACTCCACTCCTCCACGGAATGCAGTCCCACGACGAACTCCATCACTTGAAGACTCGACTATTCTTCCTCCACGGCAGCTGTCAAGGCGAGTGATCGATGATGAAGCCGATGCTACTTCACCGCCCCTACTTACGCACGCATCAACACCGCACCAAGTTAAATGCGCACGCCAACCAACAACGACAACCTGCTGCATCATCTACTTACGAAGAGGACGAGTAGACGCTCTATGTCTTCAAACCTTTTGGTCCCATCGACAAAGGGGAGAAGCATATGAGTTTGATAGTCTTCAAGCGGGTTCATAAGGGCGGTTGTATAATATTTTGCCTAGTGTTTACAACTCTCGTTTTTGATACATTTGGTTCTTTGAGTTGTAACACTTAAACTCGATGGTCATCTGCTACTTATTTGCTTTACTCTGGTGCGATGATAAATTCCGCATGTTCGATGATAACTTCCGCACTTAGATCATTCTGCAGACGTCCATTTTTCATTATGCATGTCATTCTCTTAGTTATATCATTTCATGCATGATGAATTATCTTCATAAGTTGAAGAGGATCTCCACAAGTACAACCTGCCATGTGCATTTGCATTCCAAAAGCAAACTACTTATATTCACATCTTCAGGGGGAGCCTTTGCCACTTATGAAGACAATTCCCTATCCTTTACAATTTCACATACTTTATCCCGTTGAAAACTTCAACGGTTTGTCATCAATCACCAAAAGGGGAGATTGTAAGTGCATCTAGTGCCACCCTAGTTGGTTTTGGAGTATTGACGACAAATGTGGTTGAGGGACTAATGTGTTTGTGAGAATTGCAGGATAACTTGGTAGTGTCCCCATTGATTCGGTTTACCTCTAGGAGATGACACCTAAAAATGTATGAAGACATTGACAACAATGGTGGCATCTGAAGATATTCACATTGAAGACTATGACATGAGAAGACATTGAGTGAAGACTATGGAGTAGCGAAGGCGTATGTCGTTTCGTTGTTTCCTTTTCTTCTTTGTTGAGTCATAGGAACCACCGTCTTGTTAAGTGGGGTCCAAGTGAACAAAGTCGTAATGATCAAGTGATGCTCAACCCAAATCCTATGTCTTCGGCGAAGACAATGAGAGCAAATCTTATCCAGTGGACGAGTCAGCTTTGCTTGTAGCCCAAGTAAAGTTGTCGTGTGTGTTTTAAATCATTGTTGGAACACGTGTCGGTTCCTTAGTGACCTAGGGTCATTTCGGACATATCGGTCGGGTTGCCTAGTGGCTATAAATAGCCCACCCCTACACCATAAATTGGTGGCTGCTCAGAGTTAGTGCACGGCTTTTGTCGTTTGAGAGCAACCCACCTCGAAGCCTTTGAGAGAGAGAAATCCTTGCGAGGACAAAGCCCAAACACCCAGAGCCAAAGAGTGTTAGGCATCACTTTGAAGTCTTTACATGCATGTGACACGAAGACTTATTATACTTGAGGACTGTGAATCCTCCGGCCAGTTAGGCGTCAGCGTCTTGAGCATCCAAGAGTCATTGTGGATCGCCGGTGAACGCAATCGATGAAGGTTCGGAAGTCTACCTTGAAGACTTACCAGAGTGATTGGGCGAGGACTGTGTCCTTAGCTCAAGGGGAATAAGGTGAAGACGCGGTCTTCTAAGTTGAATCTCAGCCTCCCTAACCAGATGTACAGTTGTCACAGCAACTGGAACTGGTCCAACAAATCATGTGTCTTCAACAAGTGACTGGTTCTATCTTCTCCCTCTCCTTACTTAGAGTTTGTCTTTGTGAAGTCATTGCCTATCTATCATACCTGTTTGACTTCATTGCTTGACTACTTTTGTTGATTGGCTTCTCACTATCTTCCATCTTTATCCTGACTACCAAGCTGCTATTAGTCTTGTACTTTCACGTTATCGCATACCTGACTATGGTCTGCTTGTTGTAGTTTATCTTCCGCTGCATATCAATTAGGTTGTTTCTATTGTTTGTCTTCAAAACATCTGTGTTTTGAAGACTTTCCTAAAAATCGCCTATTCACCCCCTCTAGTCGATAACTAGCACTTTCAGTGCTGAAGCGTTTGGTTCATGCCTGGGCCAGGCAAAGTATCAACGTCCCATCAATCAATCCATGCATCAATTATTTAATGCTAATATCCATCCATGTTGCTGTTATCCTCGTGGCCGCACGAGCAGGCATGGCCAGGCATTCAAAATCGGTCGCTTGGGCCAGGCTACTTGCAGTGTCTGGAGTTCAGCCAGGCTAATTAAATTGCAAGGGAACCCAACCCAGGCGGGCTTTCTTTTTCACAGGGTAGCAACCAAAAAAGCGTGCATGAAATCCAGCCACAACCCCAGGCCACGCAAAAGATGCTCACGACGCAAGCCAAACTGGCCTTATATCTCCCTAGTTCACACATACACATGTCTCGCTCGCAATCCAACACTCTCCGCCCTTGTTCTCTCTCCATGTGACACGCACCCCCCTAAGTACCATAATCCCTCACTCCATCATAGGCTCTGTTTGGATCCATGGGTTAGAGTTAGTTTGGGTTAGTCTGGAGTCAACTAACCCAAAAAGATCCAAACAGGAGGGTTAGTTTAGGTTAGATCCATCTAACCCATCAAAAAACTAACCCATCCAAGATGTGCTTATTTGGGTTAGTTCTTCTCGGGACCACTAATAAACACTTTTTTCTCTCGCTCTCCCCGCAGTAGATCCCTCCCCACTTCCTCGAAGCTTCTCGTCCTCTCCCTCCCTCCCTCTCGCACCGCCCGTGAAGGTGCCTCGCCGTATCCGCGCTCCATCTAACCTTGCCATCCAAACACCTCTTTACTTAGAGTTAGTTCAGGGTTAGAATCTAACTCTAACCTCTAACTGAGTTAGAGTATCCAAACAAGGCCATAGGCACAACCACACCCCCCCTCCTAAGTATGATTATCTCTTACTAGCCATCAAGAACACACGTATTGTCTCCTTCCATCCATACATCTATCTCGATATCTCTCGGGGCATCTTCTATCGCGCACACACCTTGTCACTCGATCTCCCACCCATGTAGTCCCATCATGATCTCTAGGGGATCTCTCTATGACAAACATACACTCTCTCCTCCCCATGTCTGCATTTTCTCCATACGTCTCTCTCGACCTCTCTCCCTTGTTTGCCAGACCCCTCTTGGCCACGTGCTAGGGGTCTTCCTCTCTCGGTTCCAAACAGCCACACACTATCTCCTCACCTTGCCTCCGTTGTCGAAGATGCATGTGTGATATGTTTGCATAAGACACGCAAGCTTTTTCTCTACTTTTATCGTGTGTTGTCCATGTCTCTTTCACACACGCACACACACTTTTTTCATTCTCTCTCTCTCTCTCTCTCTCTCTCTCTCTCTCTCTCGTTAGGGACTCTGTCACGTCCATAAGCATATGTATGTTTTGAAAAGTCAAACCTCAGAAAAGTTTGACCAGGTATATGTGGAGAAAAACATTTACATCTGGAACGATCATTAGATTCATCACAACATGTACTTACTTCATACTATCATTTATCTTTGGTATTGTAGATATAAGTAATTTCTTTATAAACTTGGTCAAAGTTTCAAAAGTTTAACTAAAAAATGTTGTAACTACATTATCGAACGGAGGGAGTAGCTCTTTCTCTCTCTCTCTCTGCTATCTCTCACGGGCCTCCCCTCTCACTCGAACTCTCTATACCGACGGATTATACGCTCACTGTGTCAGCGTATAGCTCCATATATTGTTTAGCTGACCGATCAACCAATCCACATGTTGCGTTGTCAGCTCGTGTTCTGTATCTTGGTGTGCTGGCCCATGTGGCAGTGGGTGAAAATAAGTAAACTAGAGGCCCATCTGACACACGGTGAAGTAAACAAAGTTGAAACCACTCGGGGTAGCACCCCGCACGCTAGTAAATTGAGGGCGCATTAAGGACAAACTTCTTGCGCGCGAAGGACGCACTCGCGCACAATTCACCACTGTGCGGCGGCATGCACAGAAGGACGCACTCGCGCACACCCAGCACACAACACACACCAGCACACGTGTACACCGGCATCGCCACCGGTTGAGATGGACGGCAAGGCAGCCAACAAGCGGAGGAGGCTCGAGCCAAAACCGCATCCGGCGAGCCTGTACTTCATCAGCAGCCTCCCCGACGACATGCTGCTCGTCATCATCGGCCTCCTCCCCACCAAATCTGTCGTGCGGACCGCCCTGCTCTCCTGGCGGTGGCGCCTCCTCTGGCGTCGTGTCCCCCTCAACCTCAGCGTCGACAGCTGCCTGCAGCGGCGGGGATTGCAAGCGCGCCAGCCCACGATCTCCAAGATCCTTTCATCGCACCTGGCCCAGCCAGACGCCTTGACATCCGCATGTTCAAGTACCAGCGCAAGGTCCAACCCAAATTCGACGAGTGGTTCTTATCCCCTGCCCTAGATCAGCTCGAGGAGCTCAACTTTGAAGCTGGACGATGTCGCTCTCTGCCGCCGTCCGAGCTCCGCCTCACGCCAACGCTGCGCCGCGCCAGCTTCAACTCCAGCTATCTTCCCCAGATTAATGCCGCGCCCGCCCTTCTTCTCCCTCAACTCAAGCAGCTCGACCTCTTCGATGTTGTCATCTCGAAGAAGGCTATGGAGCACCTGCTCCGCAGCTGTACTGCGCTCGAGTACCTTCGTCTTGAGCAGATCCACGGGTTCATTAGCCTCCACATCGCCTCGACGAATCTCCGATGGATTTATGTGTCTTGCTGGCCCCGCAACAAGACATCAATTGGGAAGAGATCACTCCAGCTGATCCATGTTATGGTCATTGAGAATGCGCCTTTCCTTGAGAGATTGCTTGTATCGGATCTAGAAGTTCCAACAAAAATCAGGGTCATTGACGCGCCAAAATTGACAGCGTTGGTGTACTCGTCTGCCAAATTCTCCGAACTCTTTATTGGATCTATAATCGTTCAGGTACAACACTCATCTTCTTCTCCGTCTTCTTGAAATTCACATTTTTAAATTTCTTCTTGATGTATTTACGACCGTCTTCCAGAAAATGATTCCCACAAGCTTGACCAGTCCATGCGACAAGGTGAAGATCTTAGCACTAAAATCTATCGGCCCCAATCTGGATCAAGTTGTTGGATTCCTTACATGCTTTCCGTGTACGGAGAAGCTACTCATCAAGGTGAAACTTCTTTCCTATAAGTTAACGGTAATCACAACGTAGCTCAATTTTTTCGTAATTTTCCCAATTTACGATGACAATTGTAGTGTTCAAAACTTCATCTACGCATTGCACCGAAATAAATGTTTTTAGTTTTTTTTCTCACGTGATCACCGCATCATTTTTATCTTTGTACTACTATAGTAGCCTAGGGTAGTCATAGTGGAAAGTAACTTAGACTACTCCAGGTAACTCTATGGTTACCCTAAGAGCAAGTACTACCTCCGTCTGGTTTACTCTTCCAATTTTGTAGTATCAAGAATTTGACCATAGATTTAACTGACAAAATGTTAATGCATGTCACTAAGAACTATATCGTTGGATTCGTATTTGAACATAATTTCAAATGGTGTAATTTTTAGTGACATGCATTTACATTTTCTTAGGTAAATCTATGGTCAAAATTTTATACTAAATACGAGGTAGTATTCCCTCCGTCCCAAAATTCTTGTCTTACATTTGTTTAGATACGGATGTATCTAACACTAAAATGTAACTAGATACATCCGTATTTAGACAAATTTAAGACAAGAATTTTGGGATGGAGGGAGTACAAAAGTGGGCTATGTAGGCCAAAACGTGTACCAAATTCACTTGTGATGCATTTGGCATCGATGCCCCTCCATTGCTCACCTGGTTCCCCAATCTGGATCACCTACTTTGCTCTGGTGCCAAATTAACTCACGCAATGAAAAAACACTGCGTGGGAGAGAGAGGACTGAGGCAATAAAAAAACACTTGTTTGGGAGAGTGAGAGGCTGGTGTAGTTGGTTTGATTGATTTGTTTATACATGTGGGTCTGTGTGCACAGAGGTGCCAACTCTCTCACATCGCGAGAGCGGTGCCAAAATCTTTTGATTTGACATCGATGCGTATTATGTGGCATACTTTTGCGAAATGTGGCATCGGCCACATAGTGGAAGGCAACAAATGCCCAAGCTCTTCATATGCTCCTAGTTAAATGAGAGGAAACAGAAAGAGAGAGAGATAGAGAGAGAAAGAGAGAGAGAGAGAGTGAAAAAATATCACTAGCCAGCCAACCCTATCGTATGAGCGAATGATATTGGTACCTCTTGATGACACGGCAATCTTATGCAGCCAGCTGCTCTAATATGTTCTCTTCTTTGCGAGATAAAAAAGACCCGAAAGTGAAAAATGTGCTGCACTATAATAATCTCATCGAATGCCTTGATCTCCATCTTACATAAATTGATTTGATCGACTACCGAGGCAGCACATCTGAGATTAAATTGGCCAGGTTCTTTGTTCTGGAGGCACGTGTGCTCAAGGTAATGAGGTTGGGCGTTCTCTCGCGCAACAATGAATGGCGTGCTCGCAGAAGCTGAATTTGTTTTTGAAACATCAAGTGGCCAGAGACTCGAAAACTTATTTTCCCATTAGTGACTTGTCAGGGCGGTGGATTTTAGTTTGTACGATAACGCTGCATCCACCTAAAGTAATGAAAGTTCTTACGTAAACTTCCTATTAATTCCCTCTTCCTAGGTGCAGCATTACTCCTAACATTTGTAATATCAGTTTGAAACTTGTAATATTGCCGTGTTCTATTCATGCGTTTTCAAAATCCTGCGAATCAAACAGGTCCTGAGTTGGTGATGATGTTGTGCCCCCCATCTTTCACCAATAGCCGTCGGATCTAGATCTGACGCATACAAACCAAGCTTCTCCATTTTTTCAAAAAGATGCCCGCACTTGTTCCCTATTTACAAACAACTCCTTGTCTCTCACAATCAGCCTTATCTCCTCCCCACCACATCTAGAAGGCCGTGGAAAAATCTGGCGCAATGGACGCTGCCGGAGCCGTCCACCCCCAATCTTGGTATTTCGTGCAATGCACGGGCACCTACGCACGGGAAATTATGTCGAACAGGGCTAGTTGTAAGCAGGCTAGCTCTACAACCATGATGATAGTGAATGCAGATGGTGAGGCTGACTATGGTATGCCAAACACGGCGCCTATACTCAGGTGTCATCTCCGGTATGAGGGACTTGTCACTTCACCGTGAGGAGCAAAGACGTAATAATTTGACCAACGGGTAGTACAGTGCTAGTCCTCCTACTACTACATTGGTAGTACTACTACTAGTACTAGTAGCACCACCGTCTGGATTTAGGAGTACTACCACGTCCATCTGGATTTTAGTATTTGACTAGCAATATCTTGTAATGCATGTCACAAAAAATGTACTACTCCCTCTGTAAATAAATACATGGTGTTTTATTCCTATCGGCGAGAGAACTTAATGTTTTTTTGCTAAATAGAGTACTAATAGGATTACATGCAATGAACTAAACACTGCATGTCATGTTTGGTAGTCTCAAGTCATTGAAAGCATGCACGGCCCACATCTCTCATTGGTTGATATGTCACGAAATAAGAAACAAGGAGGGAGTTAATGCACCGTGCCTAAGTGTTTTGGGATTATTTGGTTATTGTAATGTGACTTACACAACATTTTTGTTTACATGCATTAACATTTTATTAGTTAAATCAAAGGTCAAAACTTGGTGCAAAATGCAAAGGGGACCAATAAACCAGTAAACATCAAACTTCTCTCGTTTGGCCCCAACTAGAGGTGGGTGAGATGACTATCTTTGCACCGCACGGAGAGGGGCAGCCTCATTGACTTCGACAACTGCCTTTTGGGTGAATGACACGTGGGCCCGGGGTGGCTGGCCCACCTATCATCTGACCAAAAGGCAGGTCTGATAGAGGGCCGAGGAGTAGTACGAAATCCCTACGCACCTCACGCACGCTAACCAAGGGCAAGAGCGATCACTCGAATCGCAAGATCAGTTGACTAGAAGCTAAGCTAGACCCATGGAGGCGATGGCGCGAGCATCGACCAAGCTGTGCGAGATGGTCCACGACGCATGCGGCCCGGCAACAAGGAACGTCTCTGTAGTATTGCTTGAGGCCGCCATGGCGAGGGGCCGCTGGGCGACAACCGTCTCCTTGTTCGACGAGGTCCTCGTCGGTTTCCTCGACAAGTTCACCGTCGTCAAGAAGCTCGTGGGCGACTTTGGCGTAAGCCTCCGGCACCGACGCCCGTGCTCTGCGATGCCCGCCACCCTCAACGGCCACTATGGTGACAACCTCTTAGACACACTGGTGGCCCTGCGACTGCCCGCCGTCGCGCCGGAGAATGTCCACCTCGAGGTCGCGCTCGCCGCGCAGCGCCTGGCGCAGCAAGACACCATCGACATAATCACCATGTCTACATGCAAATCGTCCACAAGGACTACTACATGCAAGAGGAGGACGATAGGACGCTGGCCTTCTTGGACCGCAGGGCAACCTTGGACGGCAACTGCTTGTTGAAGCACGTTGAGCTCGCCGCCAAACGCCGCTGCTCCTCACACGCGTCGGTTGGTGACCCGGCACACTAGGGCGTGAGGATGTCGTTGATGGATCTGTATGTATTTTTATCTTTCCGTCAAATCCATGTAGTAGTATATGATACTACAGTAATTTTCTTACCTTCGCATCAACTTCATAATTTTAAATACGTACTCCATGCATGAACAGCGCGAACCAAACTTCTCATTACTCTAGGCAAAATCGTTATTTTCTATCTATCGACCGCGCCATGGAGCAGAACCAAATTTTACAAGTTACGAGTTCAAAAGGAAAAGCCTGCCATGTTCGCGTCGCACCCCCACACGGTTTGTCCGGCACGCCGCTCAAGCGGGAATGCGTGCAGTGTTGCATTTCCACTTACAAGTGGGACCGCAGTTGAGCAAACCGACTATCGGCAAACCCCCACCCCGCCCACCGCGCGATGGCTGAGAAAACAGGATGGAGAAGAGATGGCTGTAGCACGGACTCCAAGAAAATTGGTGTCGGATGGGACTCGTGTGGGTGGCGTGTGCCGTACTGCTAGACGTGAATGCTAGTTATGGCCCGTGCCACCCCACTATATCGAGCCTATATCGAGGTACGTAGAACAAATTTCCTGCAGTCCGTGCTCAGCCCTCCTCTCTCTCTCTTCTCAGCCATCCAGCGGACGTGCGGATCCCATCGTCTGTTTGCTCACACGCGGTCCCACATGTCAGTGAAAACGCAAGCGGACCCACTGAACCTGCACATCTTTCACCTCGACGTGCTGGTGATGAAAAACAAATCCAAGAAAGATCTTCGGTGGCCGCTTTTGGAGTTACTCAAGAGTAGTAAGATTCTATTTACTGTTTAACCCAAGATGCACATCTCGTGGCTTCAACTACCACTCTATTTTCTTTCATGACACGACCTGGATGTTGGATGTCCCACGTGTCGGCAAAAGGAGGAAGTGTTGGGTTCTACGGTAGGGTGCGTCGATTGCAAATTAAAATTTTCCTATGCGCAGAACATCCAAGAACATGCTACGGGAGATAGATCACAGTTCGCTACCACTAGATGCGCGGTGCCGTGCAGCGGAAGAAGAGTTGGGGCAGCACATCCGCGTGGACCGTCCCCTCCTTGTCCGATCTCCCTCGAACAGCCAGTCGTCCGATCCCACGTACAAGTTCGCCGGAGCGGCGCAAGTGCACCGCCTCTAATGGTGTCCGCGCGTACAGGAGGAACACCGTGTGGCGGACTGCTGGTCTGATCACACAGTCGGCGGCGAGTGGAGGTGGCTATTCGCAACACATGCAAACCCTAGTCGCAACGCCGAAGCGATCAACCTCATGAGTGTGCCGCACCTCCACTTTATATAGGCGTCCGTCGCGGGCTCAACACTTGGGCCTCGCACGGACCCTAAAGCTCAAAGTCTACTCGGTCACGTTCCTAGTCGATTCGGATCACATCCAACCAAAGGTCCTACGAACCGACCTCGTAGGTTCCTTCCCTTAAGCGCGAGATCCCTTAGGTTCAAGTCGGCTTGGTCACAGTTCGGATCACCTCCGACCTGCACGGTTGGTAGCGACCTCTAGCAAGGCGTGCGGACCACCAAGCGGACTATGAAGCTAGTTAGGCGAACCTGTACAACGTGTCACACTTCTGTTCCCTTTGCCACACAATATATGTTGTCGGGCTCAAGGCGAGACTGTCATCCTTGTGCTAGCCTGACCTCTTTCTCGTTCGATATCTGACCACAAACCGGATTATCTCATAATCCTTGTCGCATGGCCATGCTTATCCCGGTCGGATCACCACGAGGGGCCAGTATATCTCTCCTGATCGGAGGGCAAATCCCATCTTGCTCGACCATGTCTCGCGGCATGGGATTGGACAAACCAAAAGCTACCTTTGTAACTACCCGATCACGGAGTAGCGTTTGGTCGGCCCAAAGCAAGTCTGTCACCATCCAGTACATGCGGAACCTTAGGTCTTAGGACATAGAGCATTATGTTGTACTAGAGACTCACAGATGACATATCGATGCGTCTCATAGTCGGGTCTGTCCGACTCGGACCTTATCTCGACTCAGATCCGACTACGTCGAATCCGACCAGACCTTTCCAAGTCCATATTATCCGATTAGCATCCAATGCTCCATGGCTAGTGAGACCAAGCGATCGACCGTGTCATATGCTAGTCTAGTCGGCTGCGCGTCCACACAACCCTTTCGACTAGGGACCTTTTAGGACAGTCATCATACAATGCATAGTCCCACAAACAAGTCACGTGATTTGCGATACACATCATTGATAATGTCCAAGGACTATCTTTATTCATAAACACATAGGAAATATCATCATACATGATTGCCTCTAGGGCATATCTCCAACAGATCTCCCACTTGCACTAGAGTCAATCAAATAGACATCAAATGCCCATAGCTCTAACGTGCCCCTCATGATTGGGTTGTGGAAGCGGCTTAGTCAGCGGATCGCAACATTTGCATCCGTGTGAATCTTGCATAACTCTACATCACCATTCTTACGATCTTTCGTATCAAGTGATATTTCTGGTCTATGTGTCTGACCTTGTGGTGATTCCTTGGCTCCTTGGCTTGTGAGATGGCACCAGAATTATCACAATAAAGCTCCAAAGGTTTCACCGAGGCTGGGAAAATACCAAGATCATCCATAAAATGCCGGATCCAAACACCTTCCTTTGCGGCTTCACAAGCCGCAATGTATTCGGCTTCTGTGGTAGAATCGGCCACCGTATCCTGTTTGGAACTCATCCAGTGCACTGCTCCTCCATTCAGGACGTACACGAATCCGGACTGTGATCGATAATCATCTCTGTCGGTTTGGAAACTAGCATCGACGCAAGCCCTTACGACGAGCTCTTCCTCACCTCCATATACTAGGAACATCTCTTTAGTCCTTTTCAGGTACTTCAAAATAGTCTTTACCGCTGCCGATGACTCTCACAGGTTGGCCTGGTATCTACTTGTTAGGCTTATTGCAAAAGCAACATCAGGCCTTGTACATATCATGGCATACATGATGGATCCGATTGCTGAGGCATACGGAATCCTACTCATCCTACTTCGCTCATCAGATGTCGAAGGACTCTGAGTCTCGCTTAGCCTTATACCATGTGAGAGCGGCAAGAACCCTTTCTTCGCCTCACTCATGTTGAACCGCTTCAACACTTTATCTATGTCGTGCTCTGGCTTAAGCCGAGCAGCCTCCTCGATCTATCTCTATAGATCTTAATGCCTAAAATATATCTTGCCGCCAAGGTCTTTCATCGAAAACTTGCCATTCAATGACTCCTTGACCGAGTTTAGCATTGAAACATCATTTCCGATCAGTAGTATGTCATCCACATACAAGATCAAAAACACTATCGAGCTCCCACTTAACTTCTTGTATAAACAAGAGTCCTCTTCGCTTTTGATGAAACCGAGACCAGTGATGACCTCATCAAAACGAATGTTCCAACTCCGAGATGCTTGCTTCAACCCATAAATGGATCTCTTGAGCTTGCATACCTTACTAGTGCTAGTCGGATCGACAAAACCCTTGGGCTGTATCATATACACGTCCTCGGTTAAATTTCCATGAAGGAAAGCCGTTTTGACATCCATCTGCCATATCTCATAATCAAAATATGCAGCTATAGCTAGTATGATCCTCACCGATTTCAAAGATCGCTACCGGTAGTAAGTCTCGTCGTAGTCAATTCCTTGAAATTGTCCATAACCTTTAGCGACAAGCCGAGCTTTGTGGATCTGAACATTTCCATCCACATCGGTTTTCTTCTTAAAGACCTATTTGCAACCAATGGCAGTTACACCAGGTGGCGGATCAACCAAGTCCCAGACTTGATTCTCATCCATGGACTTTAACTCGAATCTCATGGCCTCCAGCCATGCCTCGGAATCTGGGCTCACCATCACTTCCGCAAACGTGGCCGGCTTGTCGCTTTCTAGCAACAATACATCGCGCACTCCGCGCAATCTCTCCGACCTCCGTGGTTCCGGTGCCGCTTCCACTACAGGTTCCCTGACTGACTCCGGTATGATCTCATCACCAGCCGAGCCGTCCCCGAGTGGTCCTCGAATTTCTTTGAGTCGAATCGGCCTCCCACTGGCCTCCCGACTGAGAAACTCTTTCTCAAGGAAATCTCCGTTCCAAGCAACAAACACTTTGTTCTCCTCACAGTTGTAGAAGCTATATCCTAATGTTTCCCTCGGATATCCCACGAATATGCATTTATCCGACTTGGGTGTAAGCTTGTCTGACATAAGTCTCTTGACAAATGCTTCACAACCCCAAATCTTTAGAAAAGACAACCGAGTCTTCGGTCCACATCTCATGTGTTGTCTTGTCTACGGATTTTGATGGTACCCTATTAAGTGTGAAAGCTGCAGTTTCTAGAGCGTATCCCCAAAATGACAAGGGTAAATCCAATTTGCTCATCATAGACGGACCATGTCCAACAAGGTCCTATTCCTCCGTTCCGACACGCCCGTTTCTCCGTGGCGTGCGGGAGGTGTGAACCGAGGTACTATACCTCGACTTTTCAGATGATCATCAAACTCTGGCTCATGTACTCACCTCCGAGGATCGAGATCGCTGAAGCTTTATAGTCTTGCCGAGCTGATTCTCAACCTTGTTCTGAAACTCTTTGAACTTTTCAAAAGTCTCCGACTTGTGCCTCATCAAATAGATATATCCATATCTACTCAAGTCGTCGGTAAAAGTCACGAAGTACTGATAGCCACCTCTGGCAGTTGTGCTCATTGGACCACACACATCACTGTGTATAAGCTCCAACAGCTCGGACGCCCTCTCGCAACTCTTTGCGAAAGGAGACTTAGTCATCTTGCCGAGCAAGCATGATTCACATGTCTCGAACGACCCGAAGTCGGACGAAGTTAGGAGCCCATCATCATGGAGCTTCTTCATGCGTTTCAGACTAATGTGTCCAAGCCAGCAATGCCAGAAGTATGTCGGATTTATCTCATTAGGCTTATGCCTCTTGACATTCATGTTATAGACCGCTTCCTGTTCTAGATTAAATATAAATAGCCCATCAACAATGGGTGCATAGCCATGGAACATACCATTCAAAAATATCGAACAACCATTGTCCTTTAAATTGAATTCATAACCTTGACTCATCAAACATGAGGCAGAAATAATGTTCCGACTAAGTGCAGGAATGTAATAACAATTATTCAATTCCATAATGAATCCGGAAGGAAGCTGGAGCTGCATCATGCCGACCTCCAACGCAGCAACTCTTGCTTTGTTGCCGACCCTGATGTCAATCTCCCCTTGTGCCACATGCCTAGTTCTTACCAGCCCCTGCATCGAGTTGCAAATATGAACAACCGATCCGGTATCAAATACCCAAGAGCTACTAGGTATGTCGGCAAGGTAAATGTCTATAACATTTGCAACAAGTGTACCTTTGCACGAAGCAGCATTTCCGGCCTTCTTGCCATGCTCGCAAAGCCACTTGCTCTGATTCCTCTTCCAATGACGGTCTCCTTGCGGTGATAGCAAGCGGTCTTGATGCAGTCCAGACTTGGCGTAGCGGCAAAGGTTACCATCTCCGTGCCCTTTGCCTTAGCCTTTTCTTGGACCAACTCTTCTTGAACTTAGCCGATTTACGCACCATCAACACTTGATGCGTGCCTTTCTTAATATCCTGCTCGCCACCTTGAGCATCCCATGCAATTCAGTGAGCTTCTTATCCATGCCATGCATATGATAGTTCGAGATGAGCGTCCCATAGCTGGGTGGAAGAGAACCCAGAACAACATCGATAGCCAGCTCATCCAAGAGGCGGGAAGCCCAAGCGATCCAAAGCTTGCACATATCCGATCATCTTGATCACATGTGGGCTCGATGGATCACCTTCCTTCAGCTTGCAATCCATCAAGGATCGCCAGACGTTGAACCTTCGGTCCTAGCCGTTATACGAAACATGCTCTTGAGACTCTCGATCATATCGTAAGCCTCAACATTTTCGAAATGTTGTTGCAAATCGGAGCTCCATACAAGCCGACATCAGACGGTGATCTCCGTTGATTCATCAACGAGTTTCAGTAGGCATTCTTAGCTGTGGCACTAGCATTATCGGCAGGTTCCTCTGGAAGTGGATCCTCTAGAACATGTTCCTTTTATAATGCTTAAGAACAATTCTCAGATTTCTATACCAGGTGGTAAAGTTTGTTCCATTCAGTTTATCCTTTTCCAGAATTGATTTCAATGCAAAGTTGGGTTGAGCAGGTGGTGCCATTGTTCTAGAACAGAAAATATGCAATCACTAAGCAATGTGTTTATGTAGAGTAATTCTAGCCTAAACAAAAATACTCCCACTGAAGTCAGCATCCCTTCGCAAACTCTCAGTGATTCAGGATCCGACTAGCGCATGCGACTAGTGAGCTTTAGCATCACTCCTAGCCAACATAACTATCCAGTAAGCAACTCCTTGCTAATCGTATCTCTATACGACTCACAGCCGATTAGGGAAGGTATCTCATACCCCGGCTCCCAACCTTGTTTGCCACAAGGCCCAAAACCATTTTGATAGCCTTGTCAAGTTAACTTGATGCAGTGCATGTCCGTGTCCGACACGAACCCTTCAGTTCAAGGACACCCAGCAGCACCCCAATTTTATGAGCCCACTACTAGACGTACTTGACATGCGAAGGTGCAACATCGGGGATGGCAATTCACTTGATATCCATGAGGGGTCATTCTATCATTCTAACATGCATAGAAACAAAGAAGCATAACAATCACAAATATAACACATTGTGAAATAGTATGGCTCCTTCATGGACGTTCTTCCAGGTCGGCTCCGATTCCGATGACCATCTACGAACTCCATCTTGTTTATCACGCCGGGACGCCAAGCCACCAACCTGATCTCTATTATCCAACTACTACAACTAGTAATGAATTTTACATAGAGTCACAAGTCGACATGCAGGTCGTTATACAATATAATGACATCACTTTGGCTCCTGCCGGCTGACAAACATGACACGCAGGCCACGTATAAATTACACATGCATCACATACACATGAGCCATACTATTCACATCAAACCTGCAAAACAAAGTTATGCATAGAATCACATTCTACCGGTTTGTGTGTCGAGTACGAAATACATGGCGCTACGCACACGGTGGTCCCGATTGACAGAAAACATAGCCTCAACGATCCCCATGTGCAGTTGATCACATCAACCGTGCACATAGCCGATCTTATCAACGACAACAGATCTCATCTGCCGCCTCCACATATCTAATATGCATATGATCTGAATCCAAATCCTATAGCAGAGGCTCTGATACCACTGTTGGGTTCTACGGTAGGGTGCGTCGACTGCAAATTAAAATTTTCCTACACGCAGAACATCCAAGAACATTCTACAGGAGATGGATCACAGTTCGCTACCACTAGACGCGCAGTGCCGTGCAGCGGAAGAAGAGTTGCGGCAGCGTGTCTGCGTGGATCGTCTCCTCCTTGTCCGATCTCCCTCGAACAGCCGGTCGTCCGATCCCACGTACAAGTTCGCCGGAGCAGCGCAAGTGCACCGCCTCTAATGGTATCCGCGCGTGCAGGAGGAACACCATGGGGCGGACTGTTAGGGCCGATCACACAGTCGGCGGCGAGTGGAGGTGGCTATTTGCAACACATGCAAACCCTAGTTGCAGCGCCGAATCGATCAACCTCATGAGTGTGCCGCACCTCCACTTTATATAGGCGTCCGTCGCAGGCTCAACACTTGGGCCTCGCACGGACCCTAAAGCCCAAAGTCTACTCGGTCACGTTCCTAGTCGATTCGGATCACATCCGACCAAAGGTGTCCCTGAACCAACCTCGTAGGTTCCTTCCCTTAAGCGCGAGACCCCTTAGGTTCAAGTCGGCTTCGTCACAGTTTGGGTCACCTCTGACCTGCATGGTTGGTAGCGGCCGCTAGCAAGGCGTGCCGACCACCAAGCAGACTATGAAGCTGGTTAGGCGAACCTGTACAACGTGTCACACTTCGGTTCCCTTTGCCACACGATATATGTTGTCGGGCTCAAGGCGAGACTGTCATCCTTGTGCTAGCCCGACCTCTTTCTCGTTCCAGTGATACCGACCACAAACCGGATTATCTCATAATCCTTGTTGCATGGCCATGCTTATCCTGGTTGGATGACACAAGGGGCCCAGAGTATATCTCTCCTGATCGGAGGGGCAAATCCCATCTTGCTCGACCATGTCTCGCAGCATGGGACTGGACAAACCCGAAAGCTACCTTTGTAACTACCCAGTCACGGAGTAGCGTTTGGTCGGCCCAAAGCAAGTCTGTCACCATCCAGTGTACATGCGTCAGCTCAGGTCTTAGGACATAGAACATTATGTTGTACTAGAGACTCACAGATGACATATAGCTGCATCTCATAGTTGGGTCTGTCCGAATCGGACCTTATCTTGACTCCGATCCGACTACGTCGAATCCGGCCAGACCATTCCAAGTCCATATAATCCGGTTAGCATCCAATGATCCATGGCTAGTGAGACCAAGCCATCGACCGTGTCATATGCTAGTCTAGTCGGTCACGCATCGACACAACCCTTTCGACTAGGGACCTTTTAGGACAGTCATCATACAATGCATAGTCCCACAAACAAGTCACGTACTTGCTGATACACATCATTGATAATGTCCAAGGACTATCTTTATTCATAAACACATAGGAAATATCATCATACATGATTGCCTCTAGGGCATATCTACAACAGGAAGAACCCGACCAGATCTTCGGTTGTGCTCTCGGATTAGACTAGTTGTGCTAACTTAAAAAAATTATTGTGTACTCCCTCCGTTCCAAAATACTTGACTTCCATTTGTCCAAAAATGGATGTACCTATATACTAAAACATGTCTAGATACATATATATATACATTGACAAATAGAAGGCATGTATTGTGCAACGGAGGGAGTAGAATGGATGCAAGTTTTTGTATTGGGAAGAAGAGTACATCCATATATTGATAGAGCGTAATTTAGTAGATGTTCTATCACTTTTAGCTATACAGAGGCTATAGATGAGATTAGTGCACTTGTTGATACTCCTACTTGGTATGCGTGTTGCTGCTTAGACGCAGAGAAAAACGGACCGGAGGGAGTACTAGAATAGAGGCTAGACATGAGACTAGATGCGAGGAAGCAACGTCTACTTCTTTACACTCGAAGAAGAAAGAAACATGCAAGATCGAGCCTCCACAGATCAACAATGAATGCATCGAGAAGGCACTAATCCAACTTACAGGAGTAGTAAAATGTATTCTTGTGGTTCTTGTTTTCTTTGGTCTTGCTTTTCTAGTCAAAATTATCGTTGGAGTTCGTGCAAAACGAAGGTCCGTTTGGGGTCGTGCGTTGCAGTTGGCCTTACAAGTGGGACCGCAGTTAAGGAAACCGACTATCGGCAAACCCCCACCTCGCCCGCCGTGTCGGATTTCGGGTTCCGGGAGACCCTTGAGGTTCGAACTCTGGGGTGCGCGCGAAGATCCAACCCTCCACCGTCTCGTACTCGCCGAATCGCACGGACCTAAACTACTAGGAAGAACAGCACAAGAGACACGAGATTTATACTGGTTCGGGCCACCATCGTGGTGTAATACCCTACTCCAAAGGTGTGTGGTGTGGATTGCCTCCGGGGCTGATGAAGAATAAGACAGGGAAGAACAGCCTCGCGAGGGTGCATTCTTGGTGGAAGCGATGAACTGCTAAGTGGTGTCCCGTCGCTCTAGCTTGAGGATCGGGTCTCTATCTCTCTCTTCTCGGATTCCAAAATGCCAGCCGGGGAGAGAGGCTCTACTATGGTGGCTAGCTCTACTTATATAGGCGAAGGCCCTGGGCCTCTTCCCAAATATTGAGCGGGAAGGGCGCCAACAATTGGCCATTTCAAGGGGAACATCGGGTACACTTATCCAGACTAAAGTTGGTCCTCGCCTGCCAAAGGCTCTGGTGATGACGCCTGCTTGGGCTCCACGATGACTCCCTTCCAGCCGTTGGGGCTGGTCTTGGTCTTGTTGCACCGAAACGGATGCCTTTGCTTGATGCTCTCGCCTGCGCTTGCTCCCTTTGCACCAAAGAGGAAAGGAGGACGCTGCGCGGGCTGGGCGCCAGCCTGGGCGCCCTTGGTCGTCCTTGATTGCGACACTGGCACCTCGCGAGGTCCCAAGCCTTGAAATCTCCGCCTCCTCGTGAGCCAGCCTCACGAGGCCGTGCCTGAGGAAGCTCCTTGTCGTCCGCCCCGCGAGGCTTGGCCCCTCGCGAGGGTCTTGAGCTTGTGTTGATGAATATGGGCCGTCCTGGGCCTCCTTTGAGCCACGCCGCAGGCCGCAGGCAGGCAAGTCTGGGGACCCCCGCTCCCAGAACGCCGACAGTAGCCCCCGGGCCCACGGCGCGCCCGAACTTGGCCGAGCAAAGAGGCGAAAGGGCAAGTGCGAAGCGTCGTGGGCCCTAACAGCCTGCGGCCTTGGGCGCCGCGTGGCGGTTGATTGGATGTGGGCGCCTCTGCAACCGCGCGGGTTGATAATAGAGCGGCATCTTCCTTGCCTCCTTTACTTTCGCCAGTTGCTGCTCAGATCCCCTTTCTTGCGCCTCTCCTCCCTGCTTCTAAGACCTTCAGATCCACTCCGCCTTTGTGCCCTAGCCAGTCATGGCTCCTCGTCAAACCCCGTTCGGAGCCTGGTACTCTCCTGCCTTGGACCCGCCGAACGTGGTAGCGGTGAGCCTTGCCCTGATGCGCCGGTTGGCAGAGGCGCAGGGCGTTAATGGAACGGCGGTGTTCAAGGCCGGCTCCTCCGCCCCTGAGGGTAGGGGGAGTACCTTCTACCCATTCTTTGTGAGCGCCATCATTGCCGGTCTGGTGCCTCCCTTTTCTGAGTTCTTCTTTGCCGTCCTCCGCCATTACAACATTCACGCTCTGCACCTTCATCCCAACTCCGTCCTTCTTCTGGCAATTTTCGCCTACTATTGTGAGGCCCATGTTGGGGTGAAGCCCTCGGTGGCCTCTTTGCGCCACTACTTCTTCCTCCGACTCTCCCGTGGTTCCGTCTCAAGGCGCGAGCTTGATCGCTTACGGCGGAGCCATCGCCATTTTGAACCCTGGGAAGCGGATAGAGGGCTTCAGGAGCAAGTGGGTCCTGGTGGATGCCGGGCGCATCCACCCTCGGCTGATCCTGCCCACGGAGCCCGCTGAGAGTTCCGACGACTGGTCCTGGATGGAGCTTCAGGATCCCCGCGCGAAGCTGGTGCTGGAGAAGATGGATGCAGATCTAAAGTCGAACGACGCGGCGGCAGCGAGGCTGACCGGTGCGTCGCTGCTGAGGGAGTTCCTGGAGCACCAACTGGCTCCGCTCCGGCAGTACTCACTTCCGATGTGGAGGCCTCACCCGAGCCCCGTAGCCCTGGCCAGCGAGGACCTGGCGACGGTCCTCCAGTCCTTGGTTGGGGGCGATGCGGCGAGACCGAGGCGCCCAGCCGCCTGTTCCTTCACGAGGATTGGGAGCAGGTTGTGGGGCCCATGCCCGCCTTCAATGGGGACGGGCTCGTGCCCGCGGAGGCTCCGGAGGACCTGGTGGACGTGTCTTCTTCTTACTCGTGAAGAGGTGGAGGAAAGAGAGCCAGGAGAGGGGTTGATTGGGGCGGAGTCAAGGCTCCTCCCCTGGCGCAGCCTTGAGCCCGCGTTCTCCGCCTCCCCGAGAGTGACGACGACGAGGATGAGGGTAAGCGGGGAGGAAAAAGCCTGCCCCCGATCCCGAAGAAGGACCGGACTGGGCTGGTCCCCCGCGGGTCCGCCCCGGCCCCGGGGCGATCCGCAGACGCGCCTCCGCCTCTGGTCCCCTTGAAGCTGATCCTGCAGCCCGGCTCTCGGGCTTCAAGTATGGCCGGAGGCTGCTCGAGTCCACCAAATGACGACTTGTAAGTGCCTGCTTCTGTCTTGATTATTGTTCGGTCGGCGAGATCGATGTCCATGCTCTTCGGCCAGGTGGCGCTGAAGAAGCTGAAGGGGGCTCTTGAGGCCCCATCCGTGGCGGTGCCTTTGCCCGAAAAGGAAGATGACCCCGATGCCCAGGCCTCTCCTGCCCGGGCGTCCTCGCGACGCCTGGCTGAGCCCGCTGGGGCGAGCTCAGCCCCCTTGGTCCAGGCGACCTCCGAGGTGGCCTTGCTGGGCACTGCCTCCATCATGTTGCGTGGCGCCCAGCTCCGCCTCAAAGGCTGCTGACTACGCCGCCGCCAACTCCTACTCCGCCAAGCTACTGTCTCTCCGATTCCTCCAGCGGTCTGGATCGGCAGCTGCTGGCTGTTGGACCCGGCTGCGGCCGGAGATCTTGGCGCCGACCCTCGCTTGGTGGCCGGGCGCTTGGAGCCGGCATCCGGCTGGATTCGGCCGACGCTTGATTCGGGCGGTGCTGGTCCAAAGCTTCACGGCTTGTGACGAGGAGAAGCAGGCTGTTTGCAGGCGGTAGCCAGCGATGCTGCCTTTGGGGAGGCAGCATCCGAGGTCGCGGTGAGACGCAGGAGGGCGAGCTGAAGGGCCAGCCGAACCAGCTCGCTGAGGAGGCCTCGCCTCCGCCAGAGCAGGAGGAGGAAGGCATGAAGGCTTCGCGAGGCGCCATCAAGGACCGGGAGGCCAAGTGAAGAAGCGTCGCGACCGCCTAGGCGCGGCCGAGCAGGAGCTGGAGGCGAGGAAGGTCAGGCTGGACGCCAAGGCGCGGGTTCTTGGCCAAGATCGCGTGGCCTTCATGGATATGGAGGTGAAGGCTCGCGCCTTGCCGAGGGAGCTTTATGATAGCGGCCCGAGAGCCCACCGGCCGGGCGCAGAGGACGGCCCCCGCCAAGCTGCTTCCCTTCCTGGTTCGCGCTCTTGAAGATGTCTCCCTTGGTCTTGGCCCCACGGCTGAGGCCAAGGAGCGTGTCTTGTCTTCTGCGGCACTGACGCGGATCCTCACCCACATCTATCTTCGCGACCCCGGCGTCGACATGGACAACCTGCTGGAGCCAGCAAGCAGCAAGCATGCAGCTGCCGCTGCCGAGGCTGTGAAGGGTTGCGCGGAGGCTCTGTTGGCGAAGTTCCGGGCCTTCAGCACCAAGCCGAAGCGAGGCGCTGCCGGCCCTGCTGCTTCACGAGGCGAGCCCACTCCGCTGCTCCACCGCCGACAAGTGACTCCGCTGCGGCTCCTGTCTTGCTTTTAATTCCTGCACATGTATCATGCCTCGGGGAGGCGTTTAAACTTGCGTTTGGTACTGCGATAACAGTGTGGACTGTAATATTTGCTTTTGAATTCCTTGAAATTTGCGCTTCCTACTTGCTTATGTTCTACGCTGGCAGAGCCCGACCCCGCGCATACATCAGCCGCCGTTAGCCCCGACCGGAAACCAGGACGGGACCAAGGAGTGAGGGGCTACGTGACAAGTTAGGCTCCTGAGTCGCGATGCTCAGGAGTCCCCCTTGGCGCACGAACAACAACTAGGGAGGTGAGACGCTGGCAGACCCACCGTTCTACGTCTGCGGAGCCCGGCGCCGCGCATACCTCAACCGTCGTTAGCCTTTCAGAACTAAGGGGTGAGGGGCTACGTGACCAGTTAGGCTCCTGAGTCACGATGCTCAGGAGTCCCCCTTGACGCTCAAACGGCTTGCGTACCTTGGCTCCGCTCGGGGAGTGACGTGCGACGAACCAGGCCCGAGGGGCTCGGCTGGGTGGCGTGCGTGCTGGCGTGACTCAGCGCAGCCCGTGCCCAGCCCCTCAGCGCGCGCCCCGAGGAGAGGCATTGCGACGAGGCGGACACTAAGCTGGGCTCCTCGAGGTTGATGCGACCCGAGGCCACCCTCGGTTGTTTATCACCGGCGCGAGCATAGCGCTTCCGCATGCGTCTGGGCATAGCCGCTCCTCAGAGTGTCGTCGCCGGTAGCGAGCATGGTGCTTCCTTTGGAACATGGGAGGGGCTCCCCTCCGGGAGAAGCCCTGGGCGATACAGCCCCACCACGACACGTGGCTGGCACGGTAGGGTCAGACGAGGTGTCTGGGCACCCGTGAGCGGTAGCCAGGACTCACGGGGCCCTACCTCAAGGCGGGTTGCGCCTGGATCTGGGCCTTATCTTCGAGTGTGTTCCTGCAAATTTGGCCAGATGCCGGTGCTCTACGTCTTCGGGTCTCGGCTCTCGGGCTGGTCTCAGCCGTCGCTGGCAAGCCAGGTCGCGATGCCATGGACAAGACCAGAGGGTGAGGGCCGGAGAGCCGGTAGGAGCCCTGAGTCGCGATGCTCGTGCACCCCTTTAACGTGCAAGCTGGATTAGATGACGCAACTCCACGTCCTCGGGTCCGGCTCTCGGGCTGGTCTCTACCGTCATTGGCAAGCGGTCGCGATGCCATGGACAAGACCAGAGGGTGAGGGCGGAGAGCGGTAGGGAGCCCTGAGTCGCGATGCTCGGGCACCCCTTTAACGTGCAAGCCGGGTCGACGCGGCAACTCTCTACGTGATCGGGTCCCGGCTCTCGGGCTGGTCTCTACCATCGCCGGCAAGCTGGTCGCGATGCCATGGACAAGACCAGAGGGTGAGGGCCGGAGAGCCGGTAGGAGCCACGAGTCGCGATGCTCGGGCACCCCCTTTAACGCATAAGCTGGATTGGATAATGAAACTCTCGTCCTCGGGTCCCGGCTCTGGGCTGGTCTCGGCCGTCGGCAAGCCAGGTCGCGATGCCATGGACAAGACCAGAGGGTGAGGGCGGAGAGCGGTAGGAGCCACGAGTCGCGATGCTCGGGCACCCCCTTTAACGTGCAAGATTTTGCCACCTGTGAGAAGGCACCAAATAACAAGCATGGTGGAACAAGAGCATAATCCTAAGGAAAACGCATGAAGGATACATGTCATTGGGCTGGCAGCGGCTTGGGGATGATGCAGCCCGAGGGGCACCCCAACGGGATAAGCTAAAGACATGAAATAAAGGGATACATGCCGCAGGACGGACCCACGCGGCACAGGAATAATGCGGCCCTGAAGGCGCTCCAGCCGTAAATAAAACTTAAAGATGTCACCTGGTGATGTTGGGGATGAAGGGTTGTTGATGTAGCAGACTCGGTGGGCTGCGGGAGCCGATCCTCACGAGCCCCCAGGCCCGGGGGCCTCGGGAGGCTCCGGAGGCGCCGGCGGCTCCTCATGGGCCATCTCCATCTCCACCAGGGCCGCGGCGTGCCTGACCTCTTAAGCCTCTAGGATGGTCCTCATGAGACACTGGTGCGTAGCAGCCACGTTTGGCAGGCCATAAGGCATGCGTGCGTGGGCGTGGGGGCGGACCCTCTGGCGTCCCACTCGCGAGGCAGGCGCTCTTGAGATGCGGCTCGGCTGAGCCCTGGTATGTCGATGCAGACGCGCAGCCCACCATCCTCACCTGGATGGGGGCCACAGCGGGTAGGCGGCGGCTGCCCCTCATGACCCTTGACTCCTGTAACTCTTGAATGGCCTTGCTGATGAACTCTTGAGGGTCCTGTCCTCCTGGTCTTGCTCCTGCTTGCGGGAAACGTGCTTCGAAACACGCCTCCACATGGTGCCCAAGCGCCTCCCTCGAGACCTTGGCGAGGTCGGCGGCCCTCCAGGGGAGAGCCCCGAGCCTGCTGAGGAGGGCGCCAGGCGCTTTTCCTATGCGATGGAAGGAGGCTCCCCACGGCTGGTGCGGGCCCCGAGGGGCTGTCTCTTGAAGAGATGGGCCGGTCGATGTCTTCTTCTTCTTGGGTGCTGCCTCGGGAGGCATCACCTTGCTTGTGGTGCAGGTCTTCCCGGTGATGCGGCTGAAAAGCTCGCTCCGTGGGAGCACATCGCATCTCTCTCCTCATAGGGCACCGTGATGACCACGCCGCTTCACGGCATCTTGAGGATGTTGTAGCCATGGTGGGTTCTGACCATGAACTTGGCCAACGCTGGGTACCCGAGGATGGCGTTGTACGGCAGGCGAATGTGGGCGACGTCGAAGTCGATGAGCTCGGCGTGGTAGTTGTCGCGGGCCCCGAAGGTGACAGGAAGACGGACCTGCCCGATCGGGACCGTGGAGCCGTCGGTGACTCCGGAGAAGGGCTTGGTTGGCTGAAGTGGCCTTAAGAGCACTTGAAGATTGTTGAATGTCTCCACGGACGGGGCGTTGAGCCCTGCTCCGCCCGTCGATGAGGGTCTTGGTGACTAGCACATTGCCGATGATTGGGGAGCAAAGCATCGGAAGAACTCCGGTACGTGGCTGCGCAAGACTTGAGCTGATCCGCCGAGCTGAACGTGATGGCGCACGCCGACCACCCGAGAGGGCGCGTGGACTCAAGCTTGGGAGGACTGCATTCACTTCACGGGCGAACTGCTTGAAGATGCGGTGAGAGGTGGGGCTTGAGCTCCGCCCAGGATGCGTGCGATCGCACGCGCTTCTCGGAAGCCCCAGCCCCTCGTCCCCGATGGCGGTCTTCGATTCTCCTTGGTGGCGGCGGCAGTGGAGGGAGGCTGCGTTCCCTTAAGGCGATCCTCACGAGGCTGATCCCTCGGCCCCTTGCGAGGTGGGTCTTGCAGCCGTCCTCGCGAGGTTGGTCGCGCCACCCTTGGCGCGGGCCGCGGTCTTCCCAGGCCCCTGCATTCCTTCCTCCTCCTCGGCCGTAGCCAGTCGCTGCGCCGGGCGTCTGCCGACCCTCCTCGCGCACGTGGCCCGGAGCTCTTGACATTCATTGGTGTTGTGGGTGTGGAGGTCGTGGTACACGCAGCACCGGCTGCCCTTAGAGGACTCGGGTTGATCTCCGCCTCGCTTGGTGTACGGTTCCGGTCGCAAGCACGGCAGCCCCTTGCGCTTTCACGCCCTTGGCCTTGGACTTCTTATCTTCGGATCCGCGGCAGCAGCTCGAGGAGGAGAGGCGCCCTTCCTCAGCCTGGCGCGCGACTTGGTCGCCAAGTTGAACAGCTCTGTGGAGGTGCACAGATCTTCATGCATCGCCAGGCTCCTCCTTCATCTTGACGTCAAGACGCGCCGCCGGAGAAGGCAGAGATGATGGCCTCCTCCGTTACCACAGGGATCTTGAGGCGGCAGCGTTGTTGAAGCGCTACTGGATGTACTTTTTGCGGTTTCCCTGGCCGCTTGATCCGGCGCATGTCGCGCATGGCGGGTGGCCGGTCGCGAGTACCTTGGAAGTTGGTGATGAAGCGGCTGCGCATCTCGGCCCAGGAAGAGATCGTGCCTGGGGACAGATTCAGAGCCAAAAGGGCTCCGGCCCTTGAGCGCCATGGGAAACCAGTTCGCCATGACCCTTTCGTCCCCGTTGGCAGCCTCGATGCCCAGCTCGTAGAGCTGGAGGAACTCCGTAGGGTCAGCCGTGCCGTCGTAGCATGGAGGCAGGTCTGGCTTGAACTTGGCGGGCAATGCGACGCTGTGCAGCTCGGTGGTGAAGGGGCGGCAGCCCGCCGTGGCCGCGGGGGGCCTCGGATGGCAGAGAGCTTGATCTTGTGGGCCTCCCTGCGCCGCGGCTGGGGGCAGTGCAAGGTCTTGACTTGCTGGAGCGGGGAGCGCTGGCAGCTTCTTGCGGGCGAGGAACTTCCTGGCAGCTCTGCTCTTGCCGCGCCGCGCCTGGCGGAACGGGTTCCGCCCAGGGGCCGCATGCCTTGGGGCCAGGGCGCCATCTTGAGGAGGAGGCGGCTGAGGCGCCCCGGGAGCTTCATCGCCCGCGCGGGGCGGGGTGCGGTGCAGCGAGACGGACGACGCGGGGTCACCTCCTGCAGCGCGGATGATTTCGGCGACGCGGTCGAGCCATTCTTCGTAGACGTCGTCGACGGGGCGGTAGCGCAGGAGCTCGTTGGCTGCGATGAGTGCGGCTCGGGCCTCCATGGCCGCGCGGGGCGCGCGTGATGAAGAACCAGCGGGGGTGAGCGAAGGCGTGGCGGTGCGGCCGTCCCGCCTCATGGACGGGTGCTGGGACGACGCTTGCTGCTCGTTCCCCACCGGGCCGGTGGCGGCGTTGACAGCAGGTGACGGGGAACGACGAGGACGCCCGCCGATGGGAGCCGTCTGGGCGACATGGGAGGCGAGGGCGGCTCGGCGCTCGGCGCGGGCCCGACGAGCGTCAGACATGGTTGCGGTGGTCGGGGAAGAACGAGGCGACGAAAGGCAGATTCCGGCGCACCCCTACCTGGCGCGCCAAATGTCGGATTTCGGGTTCCGGCAGACCCTTGAGGTTCGAACTCTAGGGTGCGTGCGAAGATCCAACCCTCCACCGTCTCGTACTCCCCGAATCGCAGGGACCTAAACTACTAGGAAGAACAGCACAAGAGACACGAGATTTATACTGGTTCGGGCCACCATCGTGGTGTAATACCCTACTCCAGTGTGTGGTGTGTGGATTGCTTCCGGGGCTGATGAAGAACAGTACAGGGAAGAACAGCCTCGCGAGGGTCTGTTCTTGGTGGAAGCGATGAACTGCTAAGTGGTGTCCCGTCGCTCTAGCTTGAGGATCGGGTCTCTATCTCTCTTCTCGGATTCCAAAATGCCAGCCGGGGAGAGGCTCTACTATGGTGGCTAGCTCTACTTATATAGATCGAAGGCCTGGGCCTCTTCCCAAATATTGAGCGGAAGGGCGCCAACAATTGGCCATTTTGAAGGGGAACAATGGGTACACTTATCCTCGACTAAAGTTGGTCCTCGCTTTGCCAAAGGCTCTGGTGATGACGCCTGCTTGGGCTCCACGATGACTCCTTCCAGCCGTTGGGGCTGGTCTTGGTCTTGTTGCACAAAGCGGATGCCTTTGCTTGATGCTCGCCGCGCTTGCTCCCTTTGCACCAAAGAGGAAAGGAGGACGCTGCTGGCTGGGCGCCCGATCGGCGCCCTTGGTCGTCATGGCTTGCGTCACGGGCACCTTGCGAGGTACCCCGCCTTGAACTCTCCGCCTCCTCGTGAGCCACCTCGACGAGGCCGTGCTCGAGGAAGCTCCTTGTCGCCCCGCCTCATGAGGCTTGGCCCCTCGCAAGGGTCTTGAGCTTGTGTTGATGAAGATGGGCCGTCCTGGGCCTCCTTTGATACACGCCGCAGGCCGCAGGCAGGCAAGTCTGGGGACCCCCGTTCCCAGAACGCCGACACGCCGCGCGATGGCTGAGTTAGAGAAACGATGAGGTTGAAGAGATTGCTCTAGCACGGACTCCAAGAAATATGGTGTCAGATGGAAGTCGTGCTGGTGGCGTGTACCGTACTCCTGGACGTGAATGCTTGTTCTGGCCCATGCCACCCTACTACTCCTACTACTTACTATATAGTACTACTAGTATCGAGGATTCGAGGTGCTGGTTACGTAGTAGTACAATATGGTTATAGTAAAAACACCCGCACGTCACGCAAAGCATGTGAAGCTAGTACAAATAGTGTACTACTATTGTTGATTGGCCTCATCCGATAACCTGTTGCAATGCACGTACAATTATGTATTCGGAAAATATTTTTTTTGCCTCGTCGCACCACTCACTCACGTATAAACTCAAAGCCATTCATAAATTTAGTAAGTTTATCACAGGCATATCATTTTATTACGTACAACAGGTCATCAACCCACATCGACAACGAGGATACATTATAAATAGTAAAGTTGTAACGTTGTGGTATAGACACAGTTGCTTCTCATAAATGGTAGTAACGTTGTGGCAACAGCAGTTGCATCGGCTTTCACCATCATTGGATAGTTTTGTCCAAGGAAGAGCGAGTTTTCGCCAAGACTATCAATTCTGTACCAGGGAGAAGGAGTTGGCGCTAGCACACTAGTATCCATCCCGAATACCATGCAACGGGTGTTGGAATAGGTCCAGAGAGTGCGACCCTGGGAGACTACACCGCTTCCTTAGCAATAACATCATCGATGGGCTGTATACACACGAGAAGAGGTGATCCATTGGAATTAGTTGCCGTGCACCAAATAGTATATGGGCGCTGCTCGTCCTCATGCTCGTGATCATCACCATCATCATCTCCCCTTGTTATAAAATCTTCAAGTATAGGTGGTGGAATGTTCACAGGACCTTGGAAACACAAGAAGAAGGTTAATTAGTAAGGCTGGCCATAGTGGGGGTAACATAAGTAGTATCATGCACTTGGGACTCGCAAACATGCTTATGTGGCAGGAAATTAAGGAAGAGAGAGATGGTTATAGTAACATAGGTAGATACCGTAACATAATAAATGTGATGCTACTATGCGTCATGCATGGCAATAAATGAGACCACCTATGATACTAATCTAAGATACTATGCACTATAGAGGTAGTAACATATGCATGTTACTAGTCTAAGTTACTCCCCCGCATGCATGTGGATGAAACAATTATAATTACGGTGGAAGACAAACGTATCGAAACAACGAGGATGCCATGCAAAAACAGTGCCACGAGTGGTGGCAGCAAACACAAGGCCCTCGTATTGAATTGCATCACAATACTCATCCGTGTACAGAAACTGATTTTTGAGCAATATCCATCCAGTCAAACCACTGACGACGGCAACAAGCTTGTCGAAGATAGCAACAACTTCATAGTTGTTGTAATTCCAAGAGCGGTTGGGAACTCGAGAAATTGCTATCTTCCGTAGAGAAGACAGTCACCATGATTGTATTTGAATGTGCGTACAATACCGTGTGCTCAACCTCCGGGCGATCTGCTGAGATTTTTGGAAATGGAACCCGGTCACGAGTGTACACATTCACAAGTTCCCACTCGCAGTTGGACCCAATGTAAACAACCCAATCTCCATTTGCGCCTGCCCAAGCCTTGCCATCAAGCAATGGCATCTTAACATCATACGTATCATTATCAAGCGACATCAACATGCATAGGGCGAGGCCTCCGTCGTGACGGCGCCAGTCATCAGGGTCACGGCGAAGAAGATAGGGGAGATCAAACCGCTCCTTGACTCTTGGGTTCCTTGTAATGATGTTATTAGTTGAGTCAAGAATGGGCTTGAACGAACCTGCCATGCTAGCCGAGGTGATGACATCGCACCAATCAATGAGTTCCTCCACCACGTCATCTTTCGAGATCGGGCAAGAATAACGGGTCAGCTTCTCCCTGTTCCCTCCATGGAGAAGACGATCGAACAATGGCAGAAGAAAGGGTGAAGGGCTGAAGAAAAATGGAGGAGGGAGAGGAAGAGCGTGCGATAGTAGTTCCAAATAGAGAGGGAAAGGCGAAGAGTCGGTGGACGGTTGCCAGTTTGCCACGGTTCACGAAGGGGCGCCCCGGCCTACATGTCGGTTCGGAAATACTCCTACTACTCGCCGTCGTGTCACTGATATGTTGGAACGGGACCACATGTCAACGAAACATGGTGTGTAATTTCTCGTGCAAAATGCGATCTCGCCGTGTTGGCCCGAGGTGCCGCATTAGTTATCGACCTTTATTTTTTTAATGGCGTGCCATTCAGTTTTGAAGCATGACTAACTGGTACTGTACACAGAGAAAATATAAACTACTCTACCACTACTCCACCTCCAGTACTAGTAGTATAAAGAAGATATATAGGCTGGAGCTTCAGCGCTTTCTTGCCAAGGGCTGCCCACTTGCTTCTCACACTACCACCCTCTCTCCAGATCTAAAAAAGGCGACCCCTCTCTCCCTCCTAATAGGTGGTCATAGATCCGCCGGGGAAGAAAAGGACGTGCAGCATTGACGCAAATGCCGTCGGCGTAGCGAGGTCACTGACCGACGACAAAGCCGTACCCTCGGACCTAAGCGCCGCTGGATGGCCTCAAATCCCCAAGCTCGCTGCCGTAGTGTGTGCGGAGGACGACGACCACGAGCGAAGCCACTTCCCGCCGACCCTCAGGTATGCTACCTCTTTTCGAACCATACCCTTGTTCTATTGCGCCATCTGGCACGTCATTGCATGTGGGTCTTTTTCCACTCCACCATCTTCCCAATTTGCTATCCTCTGCTCTGCTGGCCACGCAGACAAAAACCATAATTTGCACTATTAAAGGAAACCCTACTTCATGCAGACTAATGCATGTCTGTGTTGAATAAGGAAAGGAAGGGAGACTGTACTGTCAAAGAGAGTTGGCATCGAACTTGCATCTAGGTTGAAAAGGGGAAAATCAGTAGCTAAGGAACGAGTCTCGTGTCTCTTGGTTGAAGAAGGGTAGAAAGGCATGACAACGCAATAGAGAATGACCAGGTCGATCGGTTTGTTGTCCTCACATAGGAAAAAGGTGGCTAAAGAGAACAAAAATGGGACGTAATCCACATATGCTGCCTAGATATTTGTTGCTCTGGGCAACCATACCTCCCTCACCACTCTGCGTCCGTGGAGGTACATCGTATTGGTGCGCCCACTGTCGGAATGGGCCTCCCATGCTCTTATTGCCACTATTTTTGCTGTTAGTATAACGCCAGCAGTCAAGTCAAGCAATGCTACTGCTAAAGTGATGCCACATTTAACTAATGCCGCTCTCAGTCTAATGCCACTGATAAATTTAAGAAGTGCCATTTAACGTCACTTTGGATCATTTTAGGGTTAGCTGTTGATTGTGGATGTATTAAAGATTTTTCAGCTAAGGCATTCTAATCTTGTTGCACAGCCAAGATACCAACGATGAAACTTGTTACTACCTTCAGATTTTTGCCTTTGTTAATGCTTATAGATTACATACCTCACTTTCATGAGATAAGTTAATTTTTTGTATGGTGTCACCAAAATGCCGAGGCGCTGATGTCATTTTATTTTGGTTAAACCGCATGCATAATTATGAAGACAAGAGGAAAGGTCAAGAGTGGGCACCTCCTCCTCCGGCTGTTCTCTTGATTCGTCCGATCAAGTTTTTATGTTTGATCAATTATCAAGATTGGGATAGCAATTTTAAACTCCCCCCGAGTTCGAAATGATATTTACCTTGGAGGTACATGGTTTGCAATTTTTTTATACTGTCATTAGTTAATAATGCTAGTTACCTTCAGACTTCTCAGATTTGGTTTAATGCTCATGTACAGCTAGTATACCAATCTTTGAAACTTGTTACCTTTACATTTTGTATTGTTAATTCTTATAGAAACCTTCCAGTGCTAGAGTTTATTGAAATTTGTTCAGTAAAACCATTGTACTGTACCCTGTAATAAACTAACTACTCTACTGTTGCACTAGCCACTGGATTAGTGTATATTTGTAGTATTCGAATGGTGTTGAATTGGCGTATGGACATAAATAAAGTGTGGCAAGGTTTCCCAGATATGTGCTCAAGAAAACTACTACCTGTTTTTCTAAATACTAGACGTTTGGGTACTTTAAATTGAACTGTGAAAACGTCTTATATTAAGGAATAGAGGGTGTAGAGTTCACTCAAATTATCCCGGTAAAGCTAGTCACACCTTTGTTAAAATTAATGTTCATTATGTTATCGGAGGAGGTCTGTATGTTTGTCCCTAATGCCTGTCTACTACATACCCGACATCATGATGTAATGTTAAGTCATTTCCTTTTGTACAGTGTCACTGAATTGTCAAGGCGGTGATGGCATTTTATTTTAGTAGAACTGCACAAAATTTTCTTAAAAGAAGAGGAAAGGTCAGAATGGCTCAGTTTTTCGAGAAAAAAAACTATGTATGCCTTTCCTCGACATCACCATTGTTGCTTTATTTATTCCTTCAAACAGGTGGTTAGAAATAGTCTTGCTACCTTTTCCCATTAAGAAATTGGAATGCTTATATTTGTGAGTCTATGCTTCAACTAGTGACACTTTTATAGTAATCACACTTTCAATATCTATGAAACAGGGATGCTCGATTTTAGTGGAACTGCACAAAAAGTCCAACTGGTTCAATATTAGGAGCATGTTTTGTTTCCAAACCTTTATATCCAATTGGTGGCACTATGAGCTGTTCATTACGAAGGTACATGGTTTGCTACTATCTTGCTACTCTTTTTGTACTATCATTAGATAGTAATACTAGTGGTTTGCATGTGAATTTATTGGCGGTGGACCTACATTGGAGGTGCGGGACAGGATTCAATGATTGGATGCTCAATTTCGGTTGTATTGATTTCACCTCTTCCATCACTACTGAACATGGTGTGGTATATGTTTTACTAGCTGCTTGATATTTGTGCGAGACAGAGATGTCTGCCCGTTGCTATTCGGCAAACAAACAAAGTGTCCGCAATTTTGGTTGAACTGCACAAGAGAATAGTATAGTCACTGCATGCAGTGCCATTTGAAAATAGACACAAAGATTGGATAGAAACTTCATGGACTGCAGAAAAGTAGTATTGTACTATTCTTGGCCAACACTAGGTGCTTCGTTGCTGTGGTCTGATTATATAATGGGCATCATTTTCCCTAAGTTAAAGTTTGTATTCCGAAAATAGTCTCGCGGTGTGATCGAGAGAAGACCAAATCATATTGTAGTGGATGTTCCTCCATCATGTGTGGTTCATTCTCATGGTTCCAGCTGTTGGTGAAACCACTTACGTTTGCAAGAGGAATTGTAGACTTCACAAACAAATTTGTCTTTTAGTCTGCATCTTGAATGTTGGCCAAGAGAAGCATCCATGTTAGTAGGAAGAACAGATGTTTTTTCTAGATCTTTGCTTTTGGAGCTACATATTTGTATATGATCTGTGAATCATTGAGATGCATTAACATGTTGATCTTATGTATGGGAATCGTACTAGTTAGTTTTAGTTGCGAAGCAAGATCCGAAGTGGCTGATCTTTGCTTTTGGAGCTACATATTTGTATATGATCTGTGAATAATTGAGATGCATTAACTGTTACTTATTTCTGTTCGCTCGGTGTTTACAAGTTCTTGATCGATCACTAGCTAGCCTACAAATGCGCTCCTGGCAGTTTTTTTATGACGCAAGATGCGAAGTCGCAGTTTTTGAATAAAAATGCCTACCTCTGAAGAAACTGACAAGCTACACTATCGATCCTACACGGATAAAAATGCCTACCTCTGAAGAAACTGACAAGCTACACTATCGATCCTACACGGATAAATAGCGGATGACGCACGTACTACCTCCTTTCCGGTTTGCAGGGCTCAATTCAAGAAACAACCTACTCGATCCTACACGAATAAATAGCGGATCTCGCACATACTAGTACCTCCTTTCCAGTTTGCAGGGCTTAATTCAAACCTCTCACCAACCAAGGTACTCCCTCCGTCCGGGTTTATTAGTCCTGTGAGCAGCAAAGCAAAGAAGACCAAGGCATGGCAATAATTAACGGCATGCGAAGTTTAAGCCTAATTAATTCCAGCGATTTAAGTGGCTGCATGCATGCCCTCGGCTGCGACTCGTTGCATGTCGCTGCGTCGCTGCGAAGCGATTACGAGTGCCTCGCATGCAACCGGCCGTAATTAAGGCAGCAGCTAACCGATGCGAAAAAAGATACGCTTTAATTGTTGCGGGCTTTTGAATCCGGTGAAATCATTATTGACAAGGAGGAGATGATTCGAGTGCACTTTCGTTTGACCGCCATGCCGGCGTGCGACCGGACGGAGACGGGGCGACACAGTCATAATTTCAGTTTCCTAGTTTTCCACAGCAAGCTGGTGCGCTTAAGCCATTATGCTTTGAATTCCGATGACCGTCAAGGCTACCTTCCCCTATAAGTACTGTTTCCGGCCTTCTCCAGGTGCCACCATGACCCAACTTCGCCATATCCTCATAAGCCCCCACCGGCCCGACGTCGCCGCCACGTCCGCCATGCCCCGCCCATCCATGATGGCGACGCCGAGGCGGTCACCGCCGAACTAGTGTTCATTTTTTCACCGGAAGGCGACGGAGGGAGGAGGCATTCTATCTGTCTTTAGATGGCAATGCGCAGATCGAGGAGTTGTTGGGCGCGACCGCATGGCGGAGGAGCAGGAGTTGTTGGAGCGCGACCTTTGGCGGAGGAGCGATGTATCACCGATTTGCGCCGCCAACGGACATGGAGCAGCGGTGCACCGACGCTCGAGTCGCGAGCAGAGCGCCCGCAAGAATCGGGCCGACTACGTGGAGGCGGCGCCCGGCAAGAATAGGCCTCGAGGCTGTCGGCACGCACGCATTCACGACGCCGATTTTTACTTCCAGCTCGTCAAGTGGGTTTCCGCTTGAAGTCAAGCTCGGTGGACCACGCCGCATGGAAAGGGCCAACGCGCAGCGAGCAACACGCCCTATCGCACCTCACAGCAAGTCCGGAGGCGAGGCGCAGGACGCCACTGCCGGCGTTTAGCGTGTACCACAGATGGCGGCCGGCATCGTCTAGTTAGCTAAGAGTAAGTTAGTACTTGTCTAGTGGGAGTAGATAGTTAACTTGGCTATGATGGTTGTCAATGTGGAAGTTCAGTACTCTATATGTGGATCAGACCTGTTACTTTGCTATGAATGTTGAACTTTCCGTTTGAACGTATGGAATGGGATGTTATTAATGTGTT
Organism: Aegilops bicornis; assembly: GCA_021605145.1. Classification (NCBI taxonomy): domain Eukaryota; kingdom Viridiplantae; phylum Streptophyta; class Magnoliopsida; order Poales; family Poaceae; genus Aegilops; species Aegilops bicornis. The sequence continues at coordinate 436,942,969 of CM038671.1, read as the reverse complement.
GTATTTGTCCTCCACGGGTTTAGAGGCTGACTTGTGGGCCTAGCAAGTTGACGCGTACACAATCATGAGATGATTGTACGTGGAGAGGATGACAACAGGGACCCGCCAAGGTCATGGCAGTATGCAAGCAAGTGCCTCCTTATTTCAAGCCAATAAAAAAAATGGCTCCTCCTAGTTGATTTTTGACATTTGGGTCCCATGCCATTGTCAACGTAGTCAATAAACGAGAGAATTGCACAACTGTGACGGTGACACGGGGACCCGACAGCTTCGCCCAGTTATTTTTGTTTTAGGTTAATTTGATAAATGCCTCCGAGAAATGCCACTGCAATTTCCAAACTTTGAAAAATGCCATTTCATGCCATTTCTAGTGGCATTTTTCGAAGTCCGGAGTGGCGTTTTTCAAAGTTTGCAAAAATTGCAGTGACATTTTTCAAAGTTTGGAAATTGCAGTGGCATTTTTATGAATCGCCATAATTGGAGTGGCATTTATCTAATTTGTTTTTGAGGCCAGGCGAGGTGGTGTCAATCGGGCTGCGGGACACTGCCTGTCTAGACAGCCTTTTCTTTTATGTTCACCACATACCAGCCCAAGAGTTTTTTTCTTTTTGAAAATGGCTAGCCCAGTTTTTGTGATTTGTCAAGTAAGTCACTTTATCGGGCCTGTTGGGCTGCAAATCTTTCAAGACGAGGAGAGCTTTCATTCGGCTGGCCGAGAAAATGGCCTATCAGTAATGAGAAATGGGTTGTACATTTTTAAAACACATCAAACCGGCAATTAGTTTCAAATATCTTTTTTTCATTTCGAGATTTAAATTGCATTGATTTTTATGCGTGGACAATTTATTGGATTTTATATTGATATACATTTATTTTTAAAATCAGTCTGAATGTGACTCAAAATTTCAGGATTAAAAATAGTTCAGACCGCACCGACATATGCAAAATTTCATATAATTTTTTAACCGTGGCCACAATATGGGCTGTAATGCTAACAAAAAGAATATGGGCTCCAAAAAACCCGTAAGAATTAGCAAATGGGCTGTAAACTATTTGAAATAATGGCAGATGGGTTGTATGTTGTTTTCCACAGATTTGAGGCTTTCCACAGATGGCTGTATCTTTGTTGGATGTCCATCCAACGGCCGTCGTCTTCTTCAATCTCTGCACTTCCTGCTCCGGCCGCTCAAACAAGCGCCGGCGGATCGGGCTGCCTGCTCCCTCCTCCCGACGGTTGTCTTTGCCGCATGTGCCTCACCACCCCACCGTACTCCCATCGCTGGCCTAGCCATCCCTCTACTCACCCACAGTCCCACACCTGCTGTTATTCTCCGGCGACGGCAGACAAACCAGTAAGCCCTCGTACTCCTTCGCGTGGGAAACAACTGCCGAGTATTCCATGGCTCCGTGCCATTCCTCCACCTGAAGTGGACTGTACGTGGAGAGGCTGACAGCTGGGTCCACGGCCGCACGCAAGGAAATGCCTCCTTATTAGGCGCAAAATAATGATTCCTTCACCTGACAGCTAGGACCCACAGGAAGGGCCTCTGTATTTCGTGAAAAAAACGTTCCCTACCGATGTGTCGGGCCCACCAGCTATATCTTCGCATGCAAGGAAGTGCCTCCTTATAACGCCCAAAAAAATGAATACCCCCTGCTAGCTGGGACCTACCATATTGCTGCGCTGACTTGTGGGCCTACTAAGTTGACGGGGCCGGAGTGTTTTGTCAACTTAGTCAATACTCCAGTGACCGTATGATGTCCATCCAACGGCCATAGTGCTTCTTCAACCTCTGGTCTTCTTGCTCCAGCCGCCCAAAGCTGCATCGGTCGTGTCGCCTGCTCCTTCCTCCCATGGCAGGCTGTGCAACCGCGGAGGCCTCACCGCCCCCATACTACTCCCACCACTGGCCAGGCCATCCCTCCACTCACCCACACCCCCTGTTATTCTGCGGCGACGACAGCCTCACACCGCAGCCGAACCAGTGAACGCTCGTATTCCTCTCCGCGTGGGCATCCACTGCCGCGTCTTCCCCGGCTCCGCGTCGCCCCCTTCCTAGGCCTCGCCGTCGTCCACCGCCGTGGTGCTCTCGGCGCGGCGTGGTCAATGTGGTCAATGACCGAATTCCATCGGAAGAGTACTGTACGTGGAGAGGCTGACAGCTGGGTCCACGGCAGCCTCAAGGAAGTGCCTCCTTATTACGCAGAAAATAATTATTCCTCCACCGGACAGCCGAGACCCATCGGACGGGCCACCAGTATTTTGCAAAAAAACCGTTTCCCCCTGACTGCTGGGATCCATCGGACGGGCCACCGTATTTCGCGAAAAAAAACGTTCCCCCCGCTGTCAGCTCGGACCCACCGGAAGTGCCTCCTTATTACGCACAAAAAATGAATACTCCCCCGGCTAGCTGGGACCCACCTTGGTGGGAGGATGACTTGTGGGCCTACTAAGTTGACGGGGACGAAGGGCTTTGTCAACTTAGTCAAAATGAACGATTCTAGCTCCAGTGACCATACGATGTCCATTCAACGGCCGTAGTGCTTCTTCAACCTCTGGTCTTCTTGCTCCAGCCGCCCAAAGCAGCGTCGATCGTGCCGCATGCTCCTGCCTCCCGTGGCCGGCTCTGCTACCGGAGAGGCCTCACCGCCCCTACTATTCCCACTGGCCAGGCCTGCGGCGGCAGCCCCTCACACCACAGCCGAAGACCGGTGAACCTCGTACTCCTCTCTCCGCGGGCTTCCACCGCATCTTCCCCGGCTCCGCCGTCCCCTTCCTAGGCCTCGCCGTCGTCCACCGCCATGGTGCTCACTGCCTTGGCGTGGTCAACGTGGTCAAGAAAGCGACTTCCATCGGAAGAGTACTGCAGACGTGGAGGCTGACAGTGGGTCCTGACCACGCCTCAGCTTTTTTTGTGATTTGCCAAGTAAGTCGCTTTGTCAGCCTGTTGGGCTGCAAATCTTTCAAGACGAGGAGAGCTTTCATTGGTGGCCGAGAAAATGGCCCATCAAGAATGAGAAATTGGATGTACATTTTTAAAAACACATCAAACCGCAATTAGTTTGAAATATCTTTTTTTCATTTCAAGATTTTAAATTACATTAATTTTTATGGATGGAGAATTTGTTGGATTTTATATTGATATACATTTATTTTAAAATGAGTTTGAATGGGAGTGAAATTTCGGGATTAAAAACTGTTTTGGACCCTTTTGAAAATATGCAAAATTTCGTATAATTTTTTAACCGTGGCCACAATATGGGCTGTAATGCTAACAAAAAGAATATGGGCTCCAAAAAAACCTTAAGAATTAGCAAATGGGCTGTAAATTATTAGAAATAATGACAGATGGGCTGTATGCTGTTTTCCACAGATTTGAGGCTTTCCTAAAAAAAAGGTTGATGCACAAGCAGTGACTGTTGGATGTCCATTCAACAGCCGTCGTGCTTCTTCAATCTCTGCTTGCTCTAGCCGCTCAAACAAGCGCCGGCAGGACTGCCTGCTCCCTCCTCCCCGCGGCCGGCTGTTGGCCACAAGCGAGCCTCACCGCCCCACCGGTACTCCCATCGCTGGCCTAGCCATCCCCTACTCACCCACACCGCTGTTATTCTCCCAAGAACGGCAGACGAACCAGTAAACCTCGTACAGTCGTACTCCCCTCCGCGTGGGAAACAACTGCCGAGTCTTCCCTGCCTCCGTGTCGTCCCCTTCCTAGGCCTCGCCGTCGTCCGCCACCTTGGTGCTCTCGGCGCGGCGTGGTCAATGTGGTCAACAACCGACTTCCATCGGAAGAGTACTGTGCGTGGAGACGCTGACAGTTGGGTCTACGGCCGCAGCAAGGAAGTGCCTGTCAGATTTCGGGTTCCGGCAGACCCTTAAGGTTCGAACTCTGGGGTGCGCGCGGAGATCCAACCCTCCACCGTCTCGTACCTCGCCGAATCGCAGGGACCTAAACTACTAACAAGAACAGCACAAGAGACGCAAGATTTATCTTTGGTTCGGGCCACCATCGTGGTGTAATACCCTACTCCGATGTGTGGTGTGTGGATTGCCTCTTGGGGCGATGAGGAATAAGACAGGAAGAAACGACCTCGCGAGGGTCTGTTCTTGGTGGGAGCAATGAACTGCTGAGTGGTGTCCCGTCGCTCTAGCTTGAGGATCGGGTCTCTATCTCTCTCTCTGGATTCCGAATGGCGGATCCTCCGTCCCCCTCCTATGGTGGCTAGCTCTACTTATATATACGAAGGCCCTGGGCCTCTTCCCGAATATTGAGCGGGAAGGGCACCAACAATTGGCCATTTTGAAGGGGAACAGCGGGTACACTTATCCTGACTAAAGTTGGTCCTCGCCTGCCAAAGGCTCTGGTGATGATGCCTGCTTGGGCTCCACGATGATCGCATTCCAGCCATTGGGGCTGGTCTTGGTCTCGTTGCATCGAAGCGGATGCCTTTGCTTGATGCTCTTGCCTGCGCTTGCTCCCTTTGCACCAAAGAGGAAAGGAGGACCTTTGGGTCGGGCGCTCGACCGGGCGCCCTTGGTCATCATGGCTTACGTCATGGGCACCTCGCGAGGTACCTCGCCTTGAACTCTCCGCCTCCTCATGAGCGCCACTCGACGAGGCGGCGCTGAGGAAGCTCCTTGTCGCCCAGGCAATACCAGCCCCTAGCGAGGGTCTTGAGTTTGCATTGATGAAGATGGGCTGTCTTGGGCCTCCTTTGAGCCACGCCGCAGCCGCAGTGAGCAAGTCTGGGGACCCCGTTCCCGGAAGCGCCAGTGAGCTCCCCGGGCCTGCAGCGTGCCAGAACTTGACGGGCAGCGAAGGCGAAGGGCAATTGCGGCGTCGCGGGCCCCTAACAGCCTGCGGCCTCGGGCGGCAGCGTGGCGATTGATTGGGCGTGGGCGCACCTTGTTCTACGCCTCCTTATTTCATGCCTTGCTAAGCGGACACGCCGCTGCACACATCTGTTCTCCTCCCTGCTGCTTGTGCGCCTGTCGCTCCCTCTCTCGAACTCCGACTTCCATTTCCAATCCAATCTCAAATCCCCTTCCCCTTTCGATCGCCATGGCTCCGGCGAAGAAGGGAAAGGGAAGAAACATGCGCCGCCTTTTGCGCCGCCGCCGGGCGGCCTCCATTGTCCGACCCGTCGATCATACTCAATCTGGAGGGCTTGGGCAAGGTCAGTTCGGCTCTGGCCACCTCATTCAACGAATGCGGGAGGACGAAGGCCTGGCCCGCGTCCCACTTCACCATCGACAGGATAGTCACCGAGGTCCGGTATTTATTTGGCATACATGGTATGGACTAGTTCCCCCTTCTCGATTTCTTCAATGCCGTGATTTCCCACTACTCGGATCCACATGATGCATCTAGGTCACAGTCCATTACTCTTCTCTCGGTCTTCGCTTTTTGTTTGTGAGGCAATGATGGGCATCCTTCCCTCGGTTGCCTTTGCTGCGCCACTTCTTCTCTTTGCGCCTTGTTGACCCCACTCAATGCTCGGCGTGCGTGAGCTTCGTCGCAGCGCCCGAGACAATGCCTCGGTATTGACTTCAGCTTGCCTCCGCCCTTGGGCTGAGTTCTGCATGAGAGGTGGCTGTACATGGATGTGGGGGTGCCCGGCCTCGCTATCTCGAGCCGACCTCGCCTCCATCCCCAATTCAGGTGGGGCCGAGACGCTTCGAGCCTCGGCTCATCTTTGTCTGGCGCGCTTGGCGTTCACGAGGTCGCTTGATGTGACAGCGCCCAAGGTGGTGAAGGAGTTCCTGCTGCTGCATTGCTCCTCTCGGCGCCATTCCCACGGATGTGGGCCTTGGCTGGGCCAGCGATCATATGAGGCTCCAGAAGAAGACACGGCGCTGGCGCTAAGGAAAGTGCTCTGGTCTGTTGGCGATCCTAACCTCGTGGCATCCGGCATGAAGGGGCCTTCTTTGTACCTCTGCGGAACAGGGGGTGATTTGGTGAACCAGATGCCTATCTTCGATGAATGGGGGCTGCGCCCCGCTGGTCTCCAGGGGCCTCGCGAGAATCCAGTGGTGGTGACACCTCTTCCAGTCGGCCAAGGCGGCTCCTCTTCAAGTGGCGGAGCAGGGAGGCACGAGCCGCGAGAGGCCGAAGGGACCCCCGCTGGGGTGACAACGCCGGGCGACGCTCGTGAGGGGGCAGCTCCTGAGGCTCATGCCGCCGCGGCTGAGGGCGGCATGCAGCCGGCCGTAACGCCTGCGGATGAAGCCCCCGAGGCCCCTGCTGCTTCTCTTGGCGAGGCGATCAGCAGCGCGCGCCAGGCGGACGCCCCTGATGCGGGTCGCCTTGATGCTCCTCCCTCGCCGCAGGCTGACCCCTGTGCTCAAATCTTGGGTCGCTTCCGCGTGAACTTCGAGGCCCTCCGGAAGAGAAGGGAGGCCTGGCGATGATTACCCTTGTCGCTGCTGAGCGAGAAGTACTTTGCTCTTGACGAGTAAGCCTTCTCCTTCTCCAGCTCTTGATTCCTCTTGCTGCTCGTCGATCCCTGCCTGCAGCCCCTTCTGCCGAGCTCATGGAGACGGGTGAGGAGCCGTCCTCCCGGCCGCCCCTCCCAGTCCTCGAGTGCTCCAGCGGTGGAGCCCTTGTGGTGAGGGCGACCGGGGAGGTGAACCGTCCCGAGGCGCGTCGTGGCCTTGCGCACCTCGCGATCCTTCCTCGCGAGCCTTCCCGAGGCATAGCTAGCCTGCCGTGGGCTTCTCTCCTGGTCGTGGACGGCAATTGGCTGAGGCGCTTCCTGCACCCCTCGTCTGGGGATGGGCTGGCTCCAGGTCGGTCTTCTGGCACGGCGCGCCCGGCCGTCGCGAGGGTGCCAGCCCCCAGCCCCCTGCCCCCTGCCCGGAGGTGGAGTGTTGACTCGTAGCTCCCGGCGCCCGCCTGGGGCGGTTAATGGTGTGGAGGACGGCGCGAAGCGCTGCCGAGCGCCGCGCTTCTTCGCCAAGGATTTCTTGAAGGGCGGCCGACGCGATGATCCTTCTTGGTGAAGAGCTTCTTGACAAAGACGCGCTTGAGGCCGAGGGCCTGCGCTCGTCGCAGAGAGGCGCGAGCCGGAGGGCGCCGCGCTATGCCAGCGTCGCCATGTAGCTTGATGACGAAGAGGCCAAGGCGCGCCGGGCAGCCTCTCGGGAGGCCTGTTCTCGGGCCGTCGAGGAGGCCCGGGCAGCTGACAGGCGGCAAGAGGCGGCGGAGGAGCGGGCACGGGAAGCCCTGGCCCGGTGCCACTCGTTGGAGGAGCAAGCGGAGCTGCGCGAGGCGGCCCTTGCATCGATGAAGGTGGCCTCTGGTGACTCGGCGGAGCTCCAGAAGCGTGAAGAGGCGCTGACGCTTGAAGCCGCCGAACACGCGCACGAGTACGAGCGCTTGGAGACGAGGGAGCGCTTGGCGATGCGGGCAAAGGATGAGGTTGCAACACGGGAAGCCCGCGTCATGGAGGAGGTCGGACGCCGAGTGGCGGCGGCGCGCTCGAACCTCGAGCGCGAGGTTTAGGAGCGGGTGGGGTTGATCAAGGCCGAGGCCGAGGGCAGGACTGCTGCCTTGAGGACCAAATGGAGGAGGCGGCGCGGCGGGCCGATGCTCTTCGGGCCGCCCTCGAGGTGGCGCAGAGGGAGTCCACCACCTCTCAGGCCGAGGCGCTCCTTCTTCGCTAGCGGGTGGAGGAGGCCGAGGCTGTTGCGCGCCAGAATGCGGACGAGATGCGTCAGCGGCGAATCTTGGAGCGCGAGCACCGTCCCATGCTCGCCACGCTCCGGGAAAGAGCTAACGTAGCCTTGGATAACATCTGCGAGGCGGCAGTAGGCCAGCCGCGACGCAGTTAACTCACGCCGGCAACCTTGAGTTCTTCATCGACGTGGTGGCGCGGTTGAGGCCTTGATCGGTCGGGGCCCGACAGGTTGGTGGAGGAGAGGAGCCGCGCGCTGCTCGGGCGCGCCTTCTCTCGCGTCTTCAGCCATCTCCGGGACATGGACCCTCACTTCGATTTTGACGCAGCCATCGCCCCAGTTCCCCAGGCCGTCCGGGGCGACCTGGCGCACTGGGTGGAAGACAACGTGGATGCCCTCATCCGGTCCTTCGCTTCGGACGACGACGGCGTGGTCGTGGCCGCCGATGAGGACGGCGTGGTGAACGGCCCAGACACCGCCGACGATCACGCAGACAGCAACGACGAGGCCAGCGACGCCAGCAACGGCTCGGGAGGTGCTCTGAGGATGCATTGGGGATTTGTCCGACCGATCATGTATTGTCCTTGTTCCATTACCTGCATGAATAGAACTCAGGTTTTGGCCTGATGGAGGTGAGAGCATTTTGGGAGGGGGAGCCCCTCATGTAAAACTTGTGTTCTTCGTATTAGCAGGTGTCACAACGCCCATACGCCCGCGCCAAGTGGTTGGCTAAGCGATGCGCTAGTTGGATGGTTTACCTTTGTTTCGTACGAGCCTCGAGATAGCCTGTGGGAGGCTGCAGCGATCTGAGTGTCTATCGATTGAATCCGTAGGACCTGCAGCAAAAACCCTCCGGAGAGGACGCGGCGGCGACAGGCTGGGCTGTGCGCGAGCTTGGCCTGGCCCGGCTCGCGAGGGGCACGCGAGGGGAGGCAGCCGAGGCGGAGTTGTAACCGAAACGCGAGAGATTTGCTCGAACGAGACTAAGCACCCCTTCCCTGAATACACGCAAATCTTCAAGCTCAAATTCAACTTAAATCCAACAGGGGAAAACGACAGCGGAGGGAAAACCAAATGAAAGCGAGAAAAAGGCGCGTCGGCACCTAGTCTAGTCTTGGGCGTCTTCTCACCAGCGGAGCTAAGTGTTGCTACTGGCGTGGGAGGGAGCCCAGGGGCCTGAGGCGGCACCCTGAGACTCCGGGGCGTGTACAGCCCACTCATTATTACGTGAGAGTGTCACGGGCGGCGAGCTTCACGAGCCTTGGGCCTTCTTCCACAGTACCGCCTTGCTTCATATCGCCCGGACAAGGGCCCCGCCTTTGCGCCACACTCTAGTGACACCAACGACGACCGGAAACCAGTGACGCCGCCCGGTGGGGTAGAGCGGTCGCCAGCCAGTTCCCCGGACGACCACGGGTCCTCCGCCAGGCAGGCCACGAGGCACCTCCCAGCAGAGAGGCCTACCTCCCCGAGAACGCCTTGCTCAACGCCGTGGTGGTGATGTCGGATATTTGCCCCTCTCGGCAGCACCTGCGCCCCCTCCCGAGGGGTAGGAGGCTGCGGGCCAGGGGTAACCGCCGTCGTGGCGACCTGTACCTCCTGCGACCTATGGTTAGCGTATGTTTGCTCTTGAGGAAGTAGCGGTACCGACAATCGTCGCCCAGGCGTGTCTAGTGGGACTGTCTCGAGACTCCTGAAAGAGCGCGGCTTCTGGCGCCTCATCCCCCCAGATTGGGCTGAGGAACGAGTCTTGTTCTCCCTCATGCGGGTGCCCTTGGTCCATCATGTGGGGCACGTATTCTTCCGGCGCCGTCGTCCCGAAGGCCATGCCGTAGTGCTGAGCGTGCCTCACTGCTCTACTTGATGCGCCCGCCGTGGGGTGGTGGCGCGGCGGTCCACAAGGGCCGTGAGTTGCGTCGGGTCCTTCTTCTCCGCGGGCCGGGGGCGGGGGCAACTCGCTGCGGGTTGGCCGACAGCTGACTTTCGGCCGGTGCCGGAGTAGCCGAGGGTATGCTGAGCCCGTGGGGGCCGCCCTCGGTCTCGAGGTGGGAGTTGGGTGCGAAGGTGAGCCCCGGTGGCGGCCCTGGAGCTCCGCCACCCGCTCCAAGAAGACGTCATGGCCGCTCTCAAAGAGCCTTTGCTGCAGCAGCTCTCGGGCCACTGTGAGCGGCCCTCGAGTTCGCTTTGCTCAGCGGGTGTACGGTGATGTGGTCGCGGCGTGGTTGGAGGCCCTTGCTTGCCGACCGCGCCTGCTGCAGTGTAAGAGCCGTCGAGGCTGTCCGCGTCGCCCATGACCCTGGCGCCCTGCGGACCGCAAGCTACAGGACAAGGGTCGCCCGAGGCGAAGCTCTGCGTGGGCGGGCCACGCCGCCCGAGGATCTGGGTTGCCCGGCAGTCGCGGACATGGTTATAGCGATGCGATGGGACACGAGGTGGCAGAAGGCAGATTCCGGCGCTCCCCTACCTGGCGCGCCAAATGTCGGATTTCGGGTTCCGGCAGACCCTTAAGGTTCGAACTCTGAGGTGCAAGCGGAGATCCAACCCTCCACCGTCTCGTACCTCGCCGAATCGCAGGGACCTAAACTACTAACAAGAACAGCACAAGAGACGCAAGATTTATACTGGTTCGGGCCACCATCGTGGTGTAATACCCTACTCAAGTGTGTGGTGTGTGGATTGCCTCTTGGGATGATGAGGAACAGTACAGGGAAGAACAACCTCGCGAGGGTCTGTTCTTGGTGGGAGCAATGAACTGCTGAGTGGTGTCCCGTCGCTCTAGCTTGAGGATCGGGTCTCTATCTCTCTCTCTGGATTCTGAATGGCGGATCCTCCGTCCCCCTCCTATGGTGGCTAGCTCTACTTATATATCTGAAGGCCACAGGCCTCTTCCCAAATATTGAGCGGGAAGGGCGCCAACAATTGGCCATTTTGAAGGGAACAATGGTACACTTATCCTGACCAAAGTTGGTCCTCGCCGCCAAAGGCTCTGGTGATGACGCTTGCTTGGGCTCCACGATGATCGCATTCCAGCCGTTGGGGCTGGTCTTGGTCTCGTTGCACGAAGCGGATGCCTTTGCTTGATGCTCTTGCTCGCGCTTGCTCCCTTTGCACCAAAGAGGAAAGGAGGATCGCCATGCTGGCTGGCGCTCGATCGGGCGCCCTTGGTCGTCATGGCTTACGTCATGGGCACCTCGCGAGGTACCCTGCCTTGAACTCTCCGCCTCCTCATGAGCCAGCCTGACGAGGTCGCGCCTGAGGAAGCTCCTTGTCGTCCGCCCCGCGAGGCTTGGCCCCTTGCGAGGGTCTTGAGTTTGCGTTGATGAAGATGGGCAGTCTTGGGCCTCCTTTGAGGCACACCGCAGGCCGCAGGCAGGCAAGTCTGGGGACCCCCGTTCCCAGAACGCCGACAGTGCCTCCTTATTACGCGCAAAATAATTATTCCGCCACCTGACAGCAGGGACCCATCGGACGGGCCACCGTATTTCGTGAAAAAAGCGTTTCCCCCCTGACTGTTGGGACTGACCAGCTACACCTTCGCACGCAAGGAAGTGCGTCCAGGCAAAAAAAACAATTCACCCCCTGACTGTTGGGACCCACCAGCTACATCTTCGCATGCAAGGAAGTGCGTCCGGGCAAGAAAAAAACGATTCGCCCCCCTGACTGCTGGGACCCATCAGCTACATCTTCGCACGCAAGGAAGTGTCTGACAGTTGGGACCCACCTGGTCAAAGCGTACGTAGCGTTGTCATTCTGGTCGCGAACGTGCGTACATGCATATTACCGGTCGTTGTAGAGGCGCCGCGACGCGTGTCGTAGTAGAGGCGCCAGACGTAGCATGTACACGTGCGTCGTCTGTCGTCGGTGCAAGAAAGAAAATACTGACGCCACGTATGTGTACATACAGCGGGTCTCAACGCCTACTCGGCGATACGCATACATGGCCGGGTCGAACGGAGAAACAACATCGTCGTCGTGTTCATGGGGAGCCAATCGGCTGGGTCGGAACGGAATGCGTGGTCGTGTTCATCGGGAGGGCTTGGACAGGAGATGGAAACGAGGCCTGGCGTACCGCACAACGGAGGAAACAGACCTCCTACGTTCGGAACGGGGTCCTGTTGATCGGGAGGGGTGTGGCATACCGCAAAACAGAGGAAACGGACCTCCTACGGTCGAAATGGGGGTCATGTTGATCGGGAGGGGTGTGGCGTACCGCAAAACGGACAAAACGGACGTCCTATGGTCGAAACGGGGGTCATGTTGATCGGGAGGGGTGTGGCGTACCGCAAAACGGACGAAACGGACTTGTGTTGGAGCGCTACGGTCGAAACGGGGGTCCTGTTCATCGGGAGGGGTGTGGCGTACCGCAAAACGGGACTCCACGAGATACTGTTCATCTCCATCGTCGACCTCCTCCAGCCTCCACGGGCTACCGTCGACCTCCTCCAGCCTCCACGGGCTCCTGTTCATCCAGCCTCCACCGCGCGCTACTCCACCGTCTACTGTTCAACCACCCCTCCACCGTCTACTGTTCATCCAGCCCTCCACACCATGGGGTCCTGTTCATCCAGAGGCAACGCCACCGCTCACTGTTCATCCACCCCGCAACGCCATCGCTCATCCAATCGATCAACTTGATTAGCGATAGTAGCGGCGAATCGCTCCATCGGGTTCGATTAACGACCATCGATCGACCGCCGGGTTCAAGAACGCGTAGCGGTAATCGCCGGGTTCAGTTAGAGCCCAACGCCTCGCTTCGGGTTCGATTAGAGCCAACGCCGCACACACGCATACGTGTCACGAGAAACGCGCATCGCTTCGCCCCGACCTCCCACCGTAACCGGAACTCCACGAAATTTTCCTCCCCTCGCTTCTACCACGGTTTTTCCGTCATGGACGGCCCAAAGAATGTCATGCAGCTGCATCTCCGGCCCGCCTGTGATGAAAAAGCCCATTTTACGCCATGATTTTTTGTCATAGAAGTAGGAGCCCACCACATCTATGATGATACCGGGTTTTGTCACAATTATCGTCATAGAAGTGTCATATGTATGACAGAAAAAAATTTCGTTCGGCCCAAAATGTCACGGATGTGTCTTTTTTTTGTAGTGTTGACACCCGGCAGCTTACGGAGTCCCGGCCGGCTCATACACAACATGTCCGGCTCGGTGACTAACTCCACTTGCCTTACAATACAAGTCATACAGATGTGGCAGTTTACACCTGCGGGCCTCATGCCGCCTCGTGGGTTTTCGGGCCTTTAGTAAGCCTGCTTCATGGACCGCCATCTTCAATATCTTCATGGGCCTTGTCATTATGAACCACCAGTGGTATGGCCTGGCCCCTCCTGAGTGGGTCATACCCAATAGTTATATCCCCAACACTCACCGTTTGCTATTTTTTCTTGAGAGAAGCCACTAGTGAAACCTACGCCCCCCGAGTCTCTTTCTCATATTATTTGCCTTTGTGATCTACTTTTCTTTTGCATTTATTTTCAGATCTATTAAACCAAAAATACAAAAATACCTTCCTGCACTTATATTTATTTGCGATCTATTTATTCAATCTATTACAACTTTCTCCCATCCACACACCAATTTCTGGCGCCGTTACCCGAAAGGGATTGACAACCCCTTTAACACGTTGGGTTGCGAGTGGTTGTTATTTGTGTGCAGGGGCTGTTTATGTTGTGTTTCTTGGTTCTCCTACTGGTTCGATAGCCTTGGTTTCATATCTGAGGGAAATACCTACCGCCACTGTGCTGCATCATCCCTTCCTCTTTGGGGAAATGCCGATGTAGCTTCAAGCGACATCACAAAGCAACATGTAATGTAAGATGCTAGTAGAGGACAAGAATCATGGACTGGAGCTAGTACAAATATGCAGGATGCAAATGGCAAAGTGTTTTCTCAACATTGAAATCGGTAACACCGAGTCTTTCTCTTCGGTGGCACCGAGTTGTTTCGGTTTAGCCGAAAGAAACAAACCGGTGAGGCCGAATTCAACACAGAGAGAAAGCAATTGTCATCTCAGCTCACTTAGGCAAATAAGATCTCACAAGGATTTTCAAGGAATTAACTAAAAGATTTGCAATGAATTGGATGCAGGGAATGCAGAACATAACAGAGAAAAGAAAGAAATCTAGATGAAGTTTTTTTGAAAAAGGAAACAAACATGCAAGAGACAAATGCAAGAACTCAGAAAAACTCTAGAGAACTTCATCTAGAATTGGTCGGCGACAAAGTCACCTATGTTAGAGTATATTGACTGAGGAGTCAAGTGAGAACACTTGATCGTAGGTCATACTAATCGTTTGAGCTCAAAATGGGGTTGCATTTTTCATTTAAGCATTTTGATGCATTCACAGTTTGGTGAGCCGCTTTGATCCATGACTTGGGGTAAAGCTTCTCTAAGATGGAATAACATACCTTGGGGGGTGGTGTTGATCTTGATCATGTAGTTGAACTTGTGTGAGATGATCAAAGTTGATGTAGATGGGAGCACCACTTGTAGTTTGAGTTCATCTACCTACATGGGTTAGTCTTGCAAGGAAGAGCACTTGTGTATCCAAAATGACAAGCATGAAGTTTGATACCAAACGAAATTTGATATATAGAGATTGTCAAAGGATATGTTTGAAAGGATTCATGCTTCCTTGTCTTCAACCACCGATTTGTAGAGACTTGGTGATGTAGGGATTGCACAAGATGTGAGTGAGTGGCAATCTCATAGAATTAGATTCATCCAAGTACCTACAAGGGTTAGATAGCATGCAAGGTGCAAGTATATCCAAGACATATGATCATCATCATAAGAGAAATATCAAGGATTAGAGCCTTGCATACATCCAAATGGAGTTTCTACTCCAAGTTTGAAGCATCAATGATGTTCAATTCACTTCTCAAACGGAAAAATACTTTCTCATCAAGCGGTTTGGTGAATATATCCGCCAATTGCTTATTGGTACGAACATGCTTAAGATCAATGTCTCCTTTAGCAACATGATCTTGAATGAAATGATGATGAACTTCAATATGCTTAGTTCGAGAATGTTGCACGGGATTATGAGCAATTTTAATAGCACTTTCATTGTCACATAGCAATGGAACATGTTTCACATAGATCCCATAATCTTTAGGAGTTTGGCTCATCCAAAGTAATTGAGCACAACATGAACCGGCGGCAATGTATTCCACTTCGGCGGTGGATAAGGATACTGAGTTTTGTTTCTTGGAGGACCAAGACACGAGAGATCTACCAAGAAATTGACAAGTACCCGAAGTGGACTTTCTCTCAACCTTGTCTCCGGCATAGTCCGAATCGGAGTAGCCAACAAGATCAAAGGAAGACCTCTTAGGATACCAAATGCCAAAATTTGGTGTATGAATTAAGTATCTCACTATCCTTTTCACATCCTTAAGATGACATTCTTTCGGGGCCGCTTGATATCGTGCACACATGCACACACTTAGCATAATATCGGGACAGGAGGCACATAGATATAACAATGAACCAATCATAGAGCGGTAAACCGATTTGCCATCCTTAGTCAAGTCAAGATGTCCACTAGTAGGCATGGGTGTTTTCATACCTTTGCTTTCTTGCATGTTGAATTGAATAAGTCCTTGGTATACTTTGTTTGAGAAACAAAGGTGCCCTCCTTAGTTTGCTTGGTTTGCAAACCGAGAAAGAACTTGAGTTCACACATCATAGACATCTCAAACTTCTTCGACATTAGCTTTCCAAACTTTTCACTAAAATGAGGGTTAGACGAACCAAATATGATATCATCAACATAAATTTGGCACACAAATACTTCTCCATTAACCCTTTTAGTAAAAATAGTAGAATCTATCTTTCAAATCTCAAAGCCTTTTTTAATAAGGAACTTGGTCAAGCATTTATACCATGCTCTAGGAGCTTGTTCAAGACCATAAAGAGCTTTGTGAAGTTTGTAAACATGGTCGGGTTTCTTAGGATTAACAAAGCCGGGAGGTTGTTTAACATAAACTTCCTCCTCAATTTCACCATTTAGAAAAACACTTATAATGCCCATTTGGTACAAAGTGATATCATGATGATTGGCATAAGCAAGTAATATGCGGATGGACTCATGTCTAGCAACGGGGGCATATGTCTCACCATAGTCCATACCTTCGACTTGAGTGTAGCCTTGGGCGACGAGACGTTCTTTGTTGCGAACGACTTGTCCATCTTCGTCTTGCTTGTTGCGAAACACCCACTTGGTACTAATGATGTTGTGGTTGTTGTCGGGCTTCTCAACCAATGTCCACACTTGGTTCCTCTCAAAGTTGTGTAGATCTTTGTGCATGGCATTTATCTAATCCGGATCTTCCAATGCTTTTTCAACCTTCATAGGTTCAATGCTAGAGATGAATGAATAATGTTCACAAAAATTAGCCAAACGAGTTTTAGAGCGAGTAATTCTCCCGGTTTGGATATCATTGAAGATTTGTTCGACGGGATGGTATCTTGAGACTCTTTCTCTAACTCGTGAGAGCTTTTGTTTGGGTCAAGGTGGAACATATTCTCCATCATCTTATTCTTCCTCTTGGCCTTCTTCGTTGTTGATGTTGTTGTTCTCTTGTTGAGGTGGAGAAGGAGGTTGATGAGGTTCATCTTGGTGTACTTCCTCGTTTTCTTCATCTTGGCGTGTCCCACTTGTGGATGCCTCCATGTCAACTCTTGGTTCACCTTGTCGTGAGGTAGAAGTTTCCACTTGGACGGACGAGGTACTCTCCTTCACCTCCGTTGGACAAATCTTGCCAATAGACAAGTCTTGGATTGCTTCCGAAGGGTCTTTGTCTCCTACATCAATTGGCAATTGCTCTACTTGCGAGCCGTTAGATTCACCAAACTTCACATCTACCGTCTCTTCAACCTTTCAGGTGAAATTGTAGACACGGTAAGTGTGACAGTTTGAGCCATAACCGAGTAGGAAACCCTCATGAGATTTAGGAGCAAATTTAGAGCGACGGTGCTTATCAAGAATATAGCACTTTGAGTCGAATACTCGAAAGTATCCAACTTGGGGTTTGTTACCGGTGAGAAGCTCGTATGCCGTCTTGCCGAGTAGCTTGTGAAGATATAGACAATTTGTTGCATGACAAGCTGTCTCAACCGCTTCAGTCCAAAAGTGTTTTGGCGTCTTGTACTCATCAAGCATCGTTCTTGCCATCTCAATAAGAGTCTAGTTCTTCCTCTCAACAACTCATTTTGTTGAGGCGTGTACGTAGCCGAGAACTCATGTGAAATCCCTTCTTCGTCAAGAAAGTTGTCCATATTCGCGTTCTTGAACTCCGTTCCGTTGTCGCTGCGAACCTTCTTGATCTTCACTTCAAATTGATTTTGGGCCTTCCTAACGAAGTTCTTGAAGATCTTTTGGACATGTGATTTATCCTCAAGAAAGAACACCCACGTAATTCTTGAAAAATCATGGACTATGACTAAACCAAACGAGTTTCCACCGAGACACTTATAGGTGTTTGGACCAAAGAGATCCATATGAAGTAGCTCGAGCGGTCTTCTCGTAGTCATGATGTTCTTCAGGGGGTGGCTTCCTCCAACTTGTTTGCTGATGTCTACTACACAACTTTATTCTTGTAGACACGTGTTGGGCCTCCAAGCACAGAGTTTTGTAGGACAATAGCAATTTTCCCTCAAGTGGATGACCTAAGGTTTATCAATCCGTGGGAGGCGTAGGATGAAGATAGTCTCTCTCAAACAACCCTACAAATAAATAATAAAAAGTCTCTTGTGTCCCCAACACACCAAATACAATGCTAATTTGTATAGGTGCACTATTTCGGCGAAAAGATGGTGATACAAGTGTAATATTGATAGTAGATATTGATTTTTGTAATAAGAAAAATAAAAAACAGCAATGTAGAAATTGATAAAACGGAGCACAAACGGTATTGCAATGCTTGAAAATGAGGCCTAGGGTCCGTACTTTCGCTAGTGCAATCTCTCAACAGCGCTAATGTAACTCGATCATATAACCACCCCTCAAAGTGCATGAAGAATCACTCCAAAGTTCCTATCTAGCGGAGAACATAAGAAGAAATTATTTGTAGGGTACGAAACCACCTCGAAGCTATTCTTTCAGATCGATCTATCCAAGAGTTCGTACTATAATAAAACCAAATAATTTCAGATTCATAATACTCAATCCAACACAAAGGACCTCAAAGAGTGCCCCAAGATTTCTACCGGAGAAACAAAGACAGGAACGTGCATCAACGCCTATGTGTAGATTACCCCAATGTCACCTCGGGAATCCGCGAGTTGAGTGCCAAAACATATATCAAGTGAATCAATACGATACCCCATTGTCACCACGAGTATTCATATGCAAGACATATATCAAGTGCTCTCAAATCCATAAAAGTATTCAATCCGACAAAACGAAATCTCAAAGGGAAAACTCAATTCATCACAACAAGATAGAGAGGGGAAAAAACCATATGATCCGTCTATATTAACAAAGCCCACGATACATCAAGATGGTGACATCTCAAGAACACGAGAGAGAGAGAGAGAGAGAGAGAGAGAGAGAGATTAAGCACATAGCTACTGGTACAAACCCTCAGCCTCGGGGGTGGACTACTCCCTCCTCATCGTGGTGGCCGCCGGGATCTTGAAGATGGCCACCGGTGATGATTCACCCCTCCGGCGGAGTGCCACAACGGGGTCTAGATTGGTTTTTGGTTTCTACGAAGCCTTGCAGCGGCGAAACTTCTGATCTAGGTTAACTTCTGATGGTTTCTAATACGTCCATTTTACATCATGTTTTCTTACTGTTATTTATAATGTTTTTATCCATAATAATGCTTTTTGGTGTAATTCTAATGCCTTTTCTCTCATAATTTACAAGGTACACACAAAGACGGAGAATTAAATTTGGAAATCTGGACCTGGAAAAGCTACGTCAGGCCACCTATTCTGCACAACTCCAAATAAGCTGAAACTTCACGGAGATTTTTTATGGAATATTTAAGAAATACTGAAG
The DNA here is from genome assembly GCA_021605145.1 of Aegilops bicornis. Lineage (NCBI taxonomy): Eukaryota > Viridiplantae > Streptophyta > Magnoliopsida > Poales > Poaceae > Aegilops > Aegilops bicornis. Next base: position 436,924,262 of record CM038671.1, on the reverse strand, counting down.
CCAATAACCACCACAGGGGGCCACCAGGTGGGCACAACCCACCTGGGTGCGCCAGGCCCCCCAGGTGTGCCCTGGTCGGTTATGGCCTCCTCGGCCCACCTCTGGTGGCCATCTTCTGGTATATAAGTGATTTTGACCTGGAAAAAAAATAAGAATGAGACTTTCGGGACGGAGCGCCGCCGTCTCAAGGCGGAACTTGGGCAGGAGCACTTTTGCCCTCCGGCGAAGCGATTCCGCCGGGGGAACTTCCCTCCCGGAGGGGAAAACCATCGTCAACATCATCACCAACAACTCTCCCATCTTGGGGAGGTCAATATCCATCAACATCTTCAACAACACCATCTCATCTCAAACCCTAGTTCATCTCTTGTGTTCAATCCTGTTACCGGAACTATAGATTGGTGCTTGTGGGTGACTAGTAGTGCTGATTACATCTTGTAGTTGATTACTATATGGTTTATTTGGTGGAAGATTATATGTTCAGATCCATTATGCTATTTAATACTCCTCTAATCATGAACATGTTTGTCATTTGTGATTAGTCACTTTTGTTCTTGAGGTCACGGGAGAAATCATGTTGCAAGTAATCATGTGAACTTGATATGTGTTCAATATTTTGATAGTATGTATGTTGTTATTCCCTTAGTGGTGTCATGTGGGCATCGACTACATGACACTTCACCATATTTGGGCCTAATGGAATGCATTGTGGAGTATCAATTAGATGGTGGGTTGCGAGAGTGACAGAAGCTTAAACCCCAGTGTATGCGCTATTTCGTAAGGGACCGATTGGATCCAAAAGATTAATGCTAAGGTTAGAATTTATTCTTAATACTTTTCTCGTAGTTGAGGATGCTTGCGGGAGGGTTAATCATAAGTAGGAGGTTTGTTCAAGTAAGAACAACACCTAAGCAATCGTCCACCCACATATCAAATTATCAAAGTAGCGAACACAAATCAAACCAACATGATGAAAGTGACTAGATGGAATTCCCGTGTACCCTCAAGAGTGCTTTGCTTATCATAAGAGACCGTTTTGGCCTGTCCTTTGCCTCAAAAGGATTGGGTTACCTTGATGCACTTTTGTTACTACTACCGTTACTTGCTCGTCACGAATTATCTTGCTATCAAACTACTCCGCTACTTACAATTTCAGCACTTGCAGACATTACCTTACTGAAAACTACCTCTCATTTCCTTCTGCTCCTCGTTGGGTTCGACACTCTTACTTATCGAAAAGAGCTACAATTGATCCCCTATACTTGTGGGTCATTAGATTCTTTATTTATAGGATTTTTTGGCGTCGGTTTCACGCTAAGATGGCCCTCGAGGTGAGCGCAACCTAGTGGGGTGAGCCTAGCCCACCAGGCGCGCCCTGCTGGGTTGTGCCCTTCTCGTGGCTCTTATGGCCCTCCCACGAAACTTCAAGGGTCTCTTTTGTTCCAAAAAATCATCAAAAAGTTTCAGCTCATTTGGAGAACTTTCATTTCTGCACAAAAAACAACACCACAGTAGTTCTGCTGAAAACAGCACCTAAGCATCGGTCCACCCACATATCAAATTATCAAAGTAGCGAACATAAATCAATCCAACATGATGAAAGTGACTAGATGAAATTCCTGTGTACCCTCAAGAACACTTTGCTTATCATAAGAGACCGTTTTGTCCTGTCCTTTGCCTCAAAAGGATTGTGCTACCTTGCTGCACTTTTTTTACTACTATCATTACTTGCTCGTTACAAATTATCTTGCTATCAAACTACTCCGCTACTTACAATTGTCGGATTTCGGGTTCCGACAAAACCCTTGAGGTTCGAACACTGGGGTGCGCACGAAGATTTTCCCCTACCTAATCATGCCCTCAGCCTCACCGCGATCTCAAATCCTAGCTCGATGAACTCGCAACACAAGAGACACGAGATTTATACTGGTTCGGGCCACCGTTGTGGTGTAATACCCTACTCCAGTGTGGTGTGGTAGATTGCCTCTTGGGCTGAGGATGGACAGTACAAGGGGAAGAACAGTCTCCTGAGGGGAGGTGTTCTTGTGCTTGGTGAACTTGTGTGGGTGAGGATGATCCGAATCCGTTCTCCCCTTTCCTACTGTGGTGGCTAGTCCTATTTATAGAGGCCTGGTCCTCTTCCCAAATATTGCGCGGGAAGGGATGCCACAACGGCCAATTTCAAGGGGGACACTAGTACAAGCTATCCTGACTAAAGGTGGTCCTCGCCTGCCAAAGACTCTGGTGATGACGCCGTCTTGGGCTCCACGGTGACCTTCGTCCTCCCGTCCTGCTGGCCTTGGTCTCGTTGCATCGATATGGAAACCTTTGCCTAATGCCTCGGTACTCCTCGCCTGCGCTTGCCTCCTTGCCACCAAAGAGGAAACGAGGACACTGTGCGGCGCCCGCCTGGCGCCCTCCTAGCCTTGGTCGTCATGGCTTACATCATTGGAACCTCGCGAGGCTCGCCTTTCCTTGATCTCTCCGCCCCTCGCGAGCCAGCCTGGTGAGACCACTCCCGAGGAGGTCTTGTGTCGTCCGCCTCGCGAGGCTTGGCCCCTCGCGAGGGTCTTGAGCGTTTGCTGGTGAAGATGGGCGGTACTGGGCCGTGAGTGGAGCCATGCTGCTGGGTCAGCAGTGTGCAAGTCTGGGGACCCCCGTTCCCAGAACGCCGACAGTAGCCCCTGGGCCCAAGGCGCGCTCGGACTTGGCTTCGAGGCGAAGCCAAAGGGCAACTGCGCGCCGCCGGCCCCAATAGCCTGCGGCCTTGGTCGACGCGTGGCGATTGATTGGACGTGGGCGTCTCCGCTTCCCCATGCTGCCTCGGCAACTGCCCGACTTGACGAGTCCCTGCTGCATGCAGATAAATATCATCATTACATGTGATCGTGGGGATCGCAGGTTGGCCTTCTCCTGCTATAAATGAGGACGGGGCAGAACCCCCGTCGCCCGTCTCTTCCCATTCCGCTCACTTCTCCTCCCCTGCTCAATTGCCTGTAGCGACTCCCATGGCGCCTGCGAAGAGGTTTTCGGCCGCGAAGAAGGGGAAGGCTCGCCAGGAGGGGCCCGGCTCTCCGCCGCCCAAGCGTGGACGCGGTCGTCCTCCCAAGCACTCCGCGACCCCCGCCGCGGCACCTCGTGGCCGCGGCGGTGCCCCTTCGCGTGGTGGGAGCCGCCCATGTCGAGGCAGCCCCGTCGATGAAGGGAGGCACGCCATGGTCGCGCGGCCTCCCCGGCCGTGCTTCCACTCGGCGGAGGTGCTGCCGGAGTTCGTGGTGTGGTCAGAGAACCCTGCCGGCAACTGGCTTCAGCTCCCGCGCTTCTTCGCTGACGAGCTGCCGGTCGTAGGTCCACGCGGGCTCTGGCTGCAAGCGAACAACTGCTGTAGGAAAGCTTCCTGGGTTGCGGTCGAGACCTCCATCGCTGGCAACGCTGCCCTGGGCAGGCGATGCACCCTCCACTTCAAGTACGACGACAATGCAACCCTCTATGTGAGGGTGTTCGGAGAAGATGGCCGCCGCGTCGGGTGCTGCCCTGAGGACAACGACGGCGACGAGGTGCTCGGTCTTGGCGACGGTCGTGATGAGGACGAAGGCGGACCCGCTCTTGGTGCCGACCGTGACTCGTCAAGCTATGACGGCTCTTCCTCCGGTGATAGCTCCACCAGCGGCGGCTATGACGAGCCACCATGCCGCCGCGCCCGCTTTGAGGGCCGCAGCGGGTCGTCTCGTTGTCGCGCTCCGGTGAAGCGCGAGGTGGGGTCTGGCTGAGCCGTCATGGATCCTTCCTCGCGAACTGCTGTAAGGCGCGCGCTGATGAAGCTATGCACCTAGGGTAGGGTTATAGGCCTGACCTAGACACTCTCCCCAAGGACATCACCCCAAAGTCAGAAGCATTCGAAGAGTACCATGAACCACTCGACCAGAAACATTCCACTCGGAAGAATCTTTGTCACTCGACCGTAACGGAAACCATCGTCATACAGAAGATCTAAAGTCACTCTACATAGCAACGGTCGGGCGTTTACTCATAGACTTAATGATCATTTATAGTACGGACGTTACCTGTAACGCTCCTTTATGTACATTGAACCCTGTGTAACGGAGGGGATCTGGGGTCCTGGCGCACTCTATATATGCCACCCCCCTCCTCTAGGACAAGGGTTCGCACCCCCTGTAACACACACACGCATAATCTAGTCGACCACCTCCGGGCATCGAGACGTAGGGCTATTACTTCCTTCGCGAAGGGCCTGAACTCATAAAACTCGTGTGTACAACTTCGCCATAGCTAGGATCTTGCCTCTAGATACCTACCCCCTATACTACTGTCAGTCTTAGACCCACGAAAGTTGGTGCCCACCGTGGGGCAGGTGTCTTAGCGACTTGTTGGTAAAGTTGCAATTTTTCCGGTTCCCATCATCATGGTTTCCGGTGGTGGATTGGCTGAGGGCCGTGAGATCCGTCTCGGCGCGCTCGTCTTCGTCGCTGACAACTCCGCCTGGCTCCAAGAGGCTCCACTGACGGCGTCATCGCGCCCCCTCCGCTGGGCGACGACTACAAGATGCGTCAAGGGCGTCCTCCTTCGGCAGCCGTCGACTTAGTATCGGTCGGCTCCTGTGGCGTCCTTGCTGGTCGCCGGCGCAAGCGTTCCGGTCGGTCGCGGCTCCAGCGGTGGGTGAGGCTTGCGGTGGCCCGCCAGTCGGCGACCCCACAAGTTGCGGCAATCGAGCCTGACGAAACTCTCTATGGAATGTTCGACTGGCTCCGTCGAGACCGCATCCGAGTGCGACAGTAGTGACCCCGCGGTGGATGTTTTGATGGTCAATGGTCCACACCGTCGGCGTTCTGGGTACGGGGGTACCCAGACTTGACTTCCTGCGGCCTGCGGCGTGCCTCAAGGGGTGGCCCAGTATGGCCCATCTTCATCAGCACAAGCTCAAGACCCTCGCGAGGGGCCAAGCCTCGTGGGGCGGACGACAGGAAGCTTCCTTAGGCATGGCCTCGTCAGGCTGGCTCGCGAGGAGGCGGAGAGATCAAGGCGGGGTACCTCACGAGGTGCCCATGACGCAAGCCATGACGACCAAGGGCGCCAAAGGGAGCCAGCCACAGTGTCCTCATTTCCTCTTTGGTGCAAAGGAGGCAAGCGCAGCGAGAGCATCAAGCAAAGGCAACCATTTCGTGCAACAAGACCAAGACCAGCAGAACGGGCAGGACGGAGGTCATCGTGGAGCCCAAGCCAAGGCCACCGCTGAGTCTTTGGCCGCCGAGGACCGACTTTAGTCAGGATATGTGTACTAGATGTTCCCTTCAAAATGGCCAATTGTTGGCGCCCTTCCCGCTCAATATTTGGGAAGAGGCCCAGGGCCTCTGCCTATAAATAGGACTAGCCACCCACAGGGTAGAGGCATCTAGAGAGAGAGAGAGAGAGAAGCGACTGAACTCCCCCTAGCAGTTCATCGCACCGGCCAAGAACAAACCCTCGCGAGGCTGTTCTTCCTTGTACTATTCATCATCAGCCCCTGAGGCAATCCACCACACCACACACTGGAGTAGGGTATTACACCACAATGGTGGCCCGAACCAGTATAAACCTTGTGTCCCTTGTGTTGCTCTTTGTGTAGTTTAGATCCTTGCGAGGCGATGAGGCGTAGGTAGGTTGGAGGTGTGATCTCCGCATGCACCCCAGTAGTTCAAACCTAGAGGGTCTGCGGAACCCGAAATCCGTCATTTACGCGCTGTAGGGTGCGCCGGAGCTTTCCTTCCGCCCGACCCGCTGTCCGCCAACATCGCGATTCGCCCTTATGATGAGCAGCGCCGTCCGCCCGGTCGCCGGGCCTTGAGGGCTGGGCTCGAGCCTTGGCCCCACCTCGCGACGGGTGCAGTGGCGAACAAGTTCAAGTCGGAGACGCCACCGCGCTTCATAATGGCATCGACTGATCCGCTGGCCTTCCGCCGGGCGCATTTAGGGGCCGCCTCAAACAGGGGCTACAACGGGTCATGGCTAACTAGCTTCCCATGGCCCTCACCGACACCGCGCGATGTGGTCGCTCCACCGCCAGCAAGCTTCCGCGGGTTTATTGGGAGGAGCTGCGACCTCTTCTCGCCAAAGACGCCGCTACCGGTGCCCCTGGGGCCGTCGCAGCTCTCCACGGCGGCTCACAGGCGCCACCTTCAGGCCGCCACATCAAGCCATTCGTCCACCAAATCGGTGCCGCCTCTGCGCGGCATGGGGCTCCTCTGGGTCGGTCGGCGCCCAAGGACGATCTGGCCTTCAGCTCGGAGGATCACCCCTCCAACTCAGCCTGCTCGGGCGCGCTCCCAATGCTGTGCACCCCCACCATCTTCCAGGTGGCAGTCACCAGGACTCTTATCGACGGCGGCGCAGGCCTCAGCGTGCTCTCGGTTGAAGCCTTCAGCCTCCTTCATGTACCGCCGGAGCGGCTTCAGCCCAGCAGGCCCTTCTTGGGTGTCGGAGGCGGTTCCGCCGGCTCCCTGGGGCAGATCCGTCTTCCGGTAACCTTCGGCACCTACGACAACTTTCGCACGGAGCTAATCGACTTCGACATCGCCCCCATCGGCCTCCCATACAACGCCATCCTCGGCTACCCAGCACTAGCCCGATTCATGGCCGCGACTCACCCAGCGTACAACCTCATGAAGATGCCCGGAGCAGCGGCGTCCTCACCGTGTCCGGAGACACTGGGATGCGTTGCAAGTGCTCAAGCTCGCCTTCAAGATCAAGGGCGGCGGCATGCCCATCGACTTAGACGCCTCGAGCCCAAGGGGCTGCGCGCCAAGAAGAAGCATTTGTTCACCCAAGACAAGGCAGAAACCAAGCAGACATCGGGTCGACGAGGACGGATCCACTAATGCCACCTTCACCATAGGCGCCAACCTCGAGCCCGAAGCAGGAGGAGGCCCCGGTTGTTCCTACGCCAACAAAAGGTGTTCGCATGGGAACTCGATCACCGGTGGGGTCCCAAGAGGCGTGTCGAAAGCACCACCTCAACGTGTGCCCCAACGTGCGCCCCGTGAAGCAGAAAGCGAGACGGCAGTCCACTGAGAAGCAGGCTTTCATCGTCCAAGAGACCCGTAAGCTAGAGGCGGCGGGGGTCATTCGCGAGGTCCGATACCTAGATTGGTTGGCTAACCCGGTTGTCGTGCCAAAGAAATGGGGGAAGGAGCGCATGTGTGTCGACTTCACCAACCTCAACAAAGCCTGGCCGCAAGATCCATTCCCGCTCCCTCGTATCGACCAGATCGTCGACTCCACCGCCGAGTGCGACCTGTTATGTTTCTTGGATGCCTTCTTTGGCTATCACCAGATCAAGATGGCGGTAGAAGACGTGAAAAAAACAGCTTTCCTGACCCCGTGTGGAGTGTTCTGCTACACATGCATGCCGTTCGGGCTGCACAACGCAGGAGCAACCTTTCAGCAGCTGATGCACATCGCCTTGGGTCGGCAGCTCGGGAGGAATGTTGAGGCTTACGTCGATGACATTGTGGTGAAGTCTCGGGAGGCCAGAACCCTGATACAAGACTTGAGGAAACCTTCATGAGCCTCGACGCAGTGGACTGCGGCTCAACCCGGAGAAGTGTGTGTTCGAGTCCCCTGCAAGCTTCTTGGGCTTCCTCGTGTCCCACCGGGCATCGAGGCTAACCTGTAAAAGGTCAAAGCAAGTGGAGGACATGAGCCCGGCCAAGACCCTCGAGAGAGATGCAGAAGTTCACTGGGCGCGGACCGCACTAGGACGCTTCATCTCCAAGTTGGGGGAACGAGCGCCACCCTTCTTCAAGCCGATGAAGAAAAGGGCCCCTTTGAATGGATCAAGAGGCCGACATGCTCCAAGATCTCAAAAGGTACTTAACCAGCCCTCCGGTAATGGTGGCTCCGCGCCCTCAAGAGCGCTCGGTGCTCTACTCTGCAGCCACTCCCTACTCTACCAACAGCAGCCCTGTGGCGGTTAGGGAGGAGCGTTGGACCAAAGTCATGGCAGCTGCCCGGTCAAGGCGGCAGATCAAGGGGCCTCACAGAGACCACTACCACACCGAGAAAGATCAGCCGCCACAGGAAGCGACTCGAATGAAGAGACCCTCCTCGGCGACCACCACTGGGGGCTCCATCGTCTCAGAGGCGCCATGGCCTCCGGAGGACGCCAAAGCAGCACTGTGGCTCCTAAACTCGTCGAACACCCGTGTGTACTTCGTCAAGACAAGGTTAAGGGGACGCGAGGGCGCTACCCCATGCCCCGTAAATTCCTCGTCAGCGCTATTGGTGGCCTCGCAAGAAGTCGCGGCACTATTTTCGTGGCCATCCCATCAAGGTTGTCTCAACAGTAACCCTTGGAAAGGGTGCTCAGGAGCCCCAACTTGGCTGGAAGAGTCGCTGAGTGGAACATCGAGCTGCAAGCGTTTCAGCTAGAATTCAGCACCACCAGAGTCATCAAGGGGGCCGCGCTAGCGGGCTTCATGGCGGAATGGGCAGAGGCGCCGGGCCTCAAGGCTGATGAGGATCGATCCCTCTCCCGGGAAGCGAAGCACCGGACGGTTGGGTCATGTACTTCGACAGGGCATTCTCCAGACACGGCGCGGGGCCTGGCGCAGTGCTTATATCTCCCACTCAAGACAAGCTCTACTACGCCATGAAGCTCTGTTTCCAGCACGGAGAAAAGGTCTCCAACAACATAGCAGAATATGAAGGCCTGATAGCAGGCCTGAAAGCCGCGGTCGCCCTGGGAGTGAAGCGCCTTACCATCAAGGGTGATTCACAACTCCTCGTCAACTTCTCCAACAAAGTATACGGGCCGAGGGATGAGCACATGGAAGCCTACCTCGCGGAGGTCCGCAGGATGGAGAAGCAGCCTGGGACCGGAGTTGTGACAGCCTCGCGGCACCAATCAAGAGGATGATGACATCGCCAAACGTGCATCCAGGCGGCTACCTCAGGAACCTGGCGTCTTCGAGGAGCGGCTCTTCAAGCCCTCGGCAACGCCATCACTGTCAAGCACGGTGCAGCCTCGGGAAGAGCTCCCCCAACCACTCTGCCTCGGGAGCCCCGTCTGCGGGCCCGGCCTCAGAGCGGCTCGCTTCCTCGACGCTGGAGCCTCGTGGAGGGGTGCCGGATTGCAGAGCTCCGGAGTGACTCGACGCAAGGGACCTTGCCGGAAAAGGAGGAGGAAGCGAGGCGTGTGGCGCGGCAAGCCACGGCGCTGCATCGCATCGTGGATGGAGAGCTCTACCGAAGCGCATCAATGATGTGTCCCTGCGTTGCATTTCCAGGGAGCAAGGGAAGGAGCTGCTGGCAGACATACACGGTGGAGACTGTGGGCATCATTCGTCATCACGGACCCTCATTGGCAAGGTGTTCCACAATGGGTTCTATTGGCCCATCAAGGCCAATGATGCCGTGGAACCGTGAAGGCTTGCGAGGCTCGCCAATTCCATGCCAAGCAGATCCATCTCGCCGGCGGAGGTCTCGCAAACTATACCCTCTCGTGGCCATTCGCAGTCCGGGGCTGGATATCCCGCCCGTTCCTCGGCACCGGAGGCTATCGCTACCTCTACGTCGCCGTGGACAAGTTCACCAAGTGGGCTGAAGTGGAAGCCGTCCGCACCATCCCCGCAGGTTCTGCGGTCAAGTTCATCAAGGGCATCATGAGCCGGTTCGGGGTGCCGAACCGCATCATCACCGACAACGGCTCGCAGTTCACCAGTAACCTCTTCAAAACATACTGTGCTAACCTTGGGACGCAGGTATGCTACGCTTCGGTAGCGCACCCACGGAGCAACGGTCAGGCCGAGCGGGCCAACGAGAGGTCCTGAGGGGCCTCAAAACCAGGACCTTCAAGAAGAAGCTGGAGGCCTGCGGCAGAGGCTGGTACGATGAGCTTTAGTCCGTGTTGTGGTCCATCCGCACAACCGCGACCAAGCCGGCTGGTGAGACCCTGTTCTTCCTGGTCTATGGAGCTGAAGCGGTCCTCCCTCACGAGGTCAGACGTTGTTCCGCACGGGTCCTGGCGTTCGACGAGGCGCAGCAGTACGACATGTGGGGGACGGACCTCGTGCTGGGGGAGGAGCATCCTCGAGAGGCCGTGCTACGAGCGGCGAGGTACCAACAAGCACTGCGGCGATACCACTGCCGCAACATTCACCCCAGGACTCTTGAGGTAGGGGACCTCGTGCTCAGACGGGTTCTCTCCAGGGAGGGATTGCATAAGCTCTCTCCCATGTGGGAGGGCCCGCTCAAGGTTGTTCATGTTTCCAGCCCGGCCCGCTGCGCTTGAGACTCGGGGAGGGGGTGCCCGCCCGTAACGTGTGGAACATCCAAAGACCTCCGGAGGTTTTACCCCTAAAAGGCCCGGTGCCTGTGAAGAAGGCAAACGCCTGTGAAGGTTATAATTATGAGAAAGGCCCGGTGCCTGTGAAGAAGGCGAATGCCTGTGAAGTTGTTGCGTTTGGAAAAGGTCCAGAGCTTGTGAAGAAGGCAAACGCCTGTGAAGCTTATCTTTCTGAGAAAGGCCCGGAGCCTATGAAGAAGGCCAACGCATGTGAAGTTCGCTTCCCCAAGAAAGGCTTGGAGCCTGTGAAGAAGGCCAATGCCTGTGAAGCTCGCCGCCCATGACACTCTCACGTAATAATGAGTTGGGGCTGTACACGCCCCGGAGTCTCAGGAGCGCCGGCCTTAGGCCCTGGGGCTCCCTCCCACGCCCAAAGGGCAGCACTTAGCTCCGCTGGTGAGAAGACGTCAAGACTAGATTAGGTGCCTGGACGCTGCTTTTTCATTTGCTTTCTGCAGCTTGGCTTGTTCATTCCCATTTGAAGTTTTATTGAAGTTGTTGCCATCTTTGGCTTGTGACTCTTGCCTTCTTCGCTTCTCCTGCCTCGATTTTGCTTCACATGAAGTCTCATGAGGGAGCAACACGGGCACCCTCATGAAAGTGTTTTCTGCCCCTATTGTTTGAGGCTTCCCTAACCGGGTCCACTACGGAGCACTTCCTCCAAATTGCGCCCCACGCACCGCGACGAACACAGGACTCTGGGTCGGTCGCCTCCACAAGTGAGGCCGAAGCTACCTCTCCGGCTAATCTTTGCAGGGCATGAAGCGCTCGACGAGGCCTCGGCCTCGGAGGCTAAGACCGCGACAGTCGCCTCAAGCTAAGTAATTTCTACGCACAAAAGTGCAGGTGGCACAAAAGCCTAATACGTAAATAGCGGAAATCGCATTTATAATTAACAAAGCAATAGTCCAAGCACGCTTCGCTGGGCCCTACACTACTCTCTTTGGCGCAGAAAAGGAAAAGAACAAAACAGGCGCGGCTAGCTTGACACCAACTCGCGGCGAAGGCTCGAACTGCCTCCGGAGCTCAGGCGGACTCCCTCTCGCGCTTCACCGAGGCGCGATGGCGGGTAGACCCGCTACCTCCCTCCAGGCGGGCGCGGCGGCGCGGAGGCTGGTCGCGGCCACCGCTGGAGGAGCCGCTGTCCGAAGAAGAGTCGCCGAAGCTCGACGAGCCCCGAGCGCCGCCGACCACGCTACAGACCGCCGTTTTCATCCCGATCGTCGCCGGGCTAGGCCCACGGCTGCGGTCGCCGCCCTCGGGCAGCACTCCGCGCATGCATCGCCGTCTTCCCCAACTACCCTCACGTAGAGGGTGGCATCACCGTCGAACTTGAAGTGCAGGGTGCACCGCCGGCTTAGACCACGTGCACGGGTGAATGTTTGCCAGCCACGGGTCAGGGCCATGGTCCCGGCGGCGGAGACCTCCAGCGAAGCCCAGGAGGCCCAGCTACAAAGAACCGGTCCGCACTGAGCGAGGTCGCCTGGGCGCCGCCGGAAGTTCACCCAAACTTGCTCGGCCTGCGGCTCAAGGGCGTGGCTCAAGGGGTGGCCCAAGACGGCCCATCTTCATCAAGACAAGCTCAAGACTCGCGAGGAGCTGAGATTGCAAGGGGCGGATGACGGAAGCTTCTCGTGCACGGCCTTGTCAGGCTGGCTCGCGAGGAGGCAGAGAGATCAAGGCGGGGTACCTCACGAGGTGCCCATGACGCAAGCCATGACGACCAAGGGCGCCAGGCGGGCGCCAGCCCGCGTAGTGTCCTCATTTCCTCTTTGGTGCAAAGGAGGCAAGCGCAGGCGAGAACATCAAGCAAAGGCAACCATTTTGGTGCAACAAGACCAAGACCAGCAGAACGGCAGGACGGAGGTCATCGTGGAGCCCAAGCCGGCGTCACCGTCAGAGTCTTTGGCAGGCGAGGACCGACTTTAGTCAGGATAAGTGTACTAGATGTTCCCCTTCAAAATGGCCAATTGTTGGCGCCCTTCCCGCTCAATATTTGGGAAGAGGCCCAGGGCCTCTGCCTATAAATAGGACTAGCCACCCACGGGGTAGAGGCATCTAGAGAGAGAGAGAGAAGCGACTGAACTCCCCCTAGCAGTTCATCGCACCGGCCAAGAACAGACCCTCACGAGGCTGTTCTTCCTTGTATTGTTCATCATCAGCCCCTGAGGCAATCCACCACACTACACACTGGAGTAGGGTATTACACCACAATGGTGGCCCGAACCAGTATAAACCTTGTGTCCCTTGTGTTGCTCTTTGTGTAGTTTAGATCCTTGCGAGGCGACGAGGCGCAGGTAGGTTGGAGGTGTGATTTCCGCGTGCACCCCAGAGTTCGAACCTGGAAGGTCTGTCGGAACCCGAAATCCGACACGCGCAGTCCTCCTGGCTTCCCCCGCGACGACGGTGGTGATGGCGGTGGCGATCCATCGCGCGCTCACGAGGAGTACCGCCCCGAGCCTCTTTCTTCACAGCAGAGGGAAGAGCTCCGCCGCATAATATGGATGCACTTCACACTCCTATCATTGAGAAACCCCGAGGCCCGGCCTTGGAGGAGGTGCGCCGCCAACTTGATCGAGCGCACTCGACCGAGAATCTCCAAAGACACACTCGGGCGAAGCGTGTTTCGGTAGCGGATTCCTGAGTCCAGTCGACGACGGCTTTTTTCGCCTCCAACTCAGGTATACCGAACTTCGATTCAGAATCTCACAGCTGCAGCCCGAATAGCAGAGTCGGTTCAGCCTTCCAGTCGGAAGCAGGCAGAGGTTTGATGCAGATCCGGGCTTTACTCCGGGCAGCGGGAGAGCAGAACACAGCAGTATCTCACTCGCGGAATAGGATTCATAGCAGATCTGTGATGGCAGACACAGTTCAGTCGGCTCACAGCCCAAGATCGCCCCCGCGGCGTGAGGGACGTGGAGACTGACAAGATCAGTTCAGAAACCGTGAGCAATATAATCACCGACTCGACCACGATGACCGTCGTCGAGTGCCCACGCCTCCCCCGAGGAGTGGTTCATATGTGCCTCGGCAGCATGATGACAGACGCCCTCACAGTGGTGGGCGAAGAATTCCACTCGACCCCAGGGAGCCGGGATTTGATGCAAGATCTATTCTCGTTCAAGGTCTGGTTGACAGGAATAGAGCACACAGAGAAGGCCATGACAGAGATTATCCGACTGGCAGCAGAGTGCATGTTTCAGGTCCAGAGTGTTTCAGCAGAGCCATCGTGGCTGCAGTGATTCCTCCCAACTTCAAAGTTGGCGACTGAGTCGCAAGTTCACTGGTGAGTCCAAGCCTGACACTTGGCTTGAGGACTACCGAGTGGCTGTACAGATCGGTGGCGGCAATGATGAAGTGGCCAAGAAGCACCTTCCTCTGATATTGGAAGGCTCGGCTAGAGCATGGTTGAATCAGTTAGCACCTGGCAGCATATATAGTTGGGAGGAACTTGCCCGAGTGTTTGTTAGAACCTTTGAAGGTACATGCAAACAACCAGCAGGGTTAATGTAGAGTTGCAAATTCCTGTGTGCAAAAACCGAATGAGACCTTGAGAGATTATATCCAGAGATGGATCACATTGCACCACACAGTGGAGAATGTGTCAGATCACCAAGCAGTTTGTGCCTTCAAGGAGGGTGTTAAGTATCGAGAATTGAATCTGAAGTTCGGTCAGACAGGAGATATGTCCCTGAGTCGGATGATGGAGATCGCCACCAAGTACGCTAATGGTGAAGAGGAAGACCGACTCCGGAGTGGCAAGCACAAAGCAGTCGCCCAAGAAACCGGAGGAGGGAACTCCAGCCGGAAATAGAAACGCAAGGACGAACCAGCAACTCCTGGTGAAGCTTTAGTTGTGGCTCAAGGAAAGTTCAAGGGGAAGCCCAAAGGGACGTGGAACCCCAAGAAAGTGAAAGATCAAGATGGAAATGATGTGTTGGATTTACCATGCCACATTCACACCAAAAAAGATGAAGAGGGTAATCTCATTTACCCTAAACACACCACTCGACAAAGGTCGGCTCTCGATCCAGCTAGCCCGAGAGAAACAACCCAAGGAGAAGGAAAAGGAGTCGGACAAGGGTGAAGATAAGGAAGAAGATGATGATGGTTTTCCCAACGTCAATTCTACTCTGATGATTTTCGCTAATGTTGAAAGCAAAAGTCGACTGAAAGTTATCAACAGAGAGGTGAACATGGTTGCTCCGGCAACACCAAGTTATTCGAAGTGGTCCTGCATCGCCATCACATTCGACCGGTCGACCATCCAAAGACGATAGCCACCCCGGGAGGCAAATCACCGGTGGTCGACTCCAGTTGTTGAAGGCACTTTCGACTAAAGTGCTGATGGATGGTGGTAGTGGCCTAAATATCCTGTATGCTGAGACCTTGAAGGGAATGGGCATTCCGATGTCCAAGCTTAGTGAAAGCAATATGAGTTTCCATGTCGTCATGCTTGGCAAGAAGGCTAAATCACTCGGCTAGATTGCCCTTGATGTGGTTTTCGGTGATTCCAAGAATTACCGCAAAGAAAAGTTGACATTTGAAGTAGTGGATTTCCAGAGTGCTTATCATGCTATTCGGTAGGTTTCGCCTATGCACGCTTCATGGCTCGACCATGTTACGTGGTACCTCAAGTTGAAAATGCTGGCCTCAAGGAGTGATCACTATCACCGCAATCGGCGTATGCGTAAGAGTGCTTCCAGAAGGGCTCAAAAATCGCCGATGCACAAATGGCAGCAGTCGAAATGCAAGAATACCGGAAGAACGCAGATCCGAGTGATTTGTTGCGCTCCAAGAAGCCTGCCACTGATTCTGCATTTCAGTCGTCCGGTGAAACCAAGCCGATTCATATTCACCCGACCGATCCTAGTGCTGCTCCTACTCATATTTCAACTTCACTCGACAGCAAATAGGGAGAAGCGCTCATCCAGTTCCTCCGGGAGAACCGGGACATCTTTGCATGGAAGCCCTCTGACATGCCGGGTGTACCCAGGGGACTGGCTAAGCATCATTTGCGAGTCGACCCAAAAGTAAAACCAGTCAAGGAACATCTTCGACGGTCCTCCGTACAGAAGAGAAAAGCAATTGGTGAGGAAGTGGCTCGGCTCCTGGCAGCTGAGTTCATCCGTGAGATTTACCACTCTGAGTGGCTCGACAATGTTTTCATGGTCCCCAAGAAGGACGAATCACTTCGCATGTGCATTGACTTCAATCATATCAATCAGGCCTGTCCTAAAGATCATTTTCCTCTCCCCCCCACATCGACCAAATCGTCGACTCGACTGTGGGATGTGAGTGATTGTCTTTTCTGGACGCCTATTCCGGGTATCATCAGATCCGACTGTATGGACCCAATGAGATCAAGACGGCTTTCATCACTCCATTCGGATGCTTCTGTTATGTCACCATGCCATTCAGCCTGAAGAACACCGGAGCCACATTCATGAGGATGATTTAGAAGTGTCTCCTCACTCAAATCAGTCGGAATGTGGAAGCATACATGGATGACATTGTGGTCAAGTCACGTAAGGGTTTCGACCTGCTGGCTGACCTTGCTGAAACCTTTGCCAACCTCAGAAGGTATGATATCAAGCTTAATCCATCAAAGTGCACATTCGGAGTTCCTGGCGGAAAGTTATTCGGCTTCCTCGTTTTCGACCGAGGAATCAACGCTAACCCAGAGAAAGTTGGTGCTATACTCCGGATGAAACACCCTGTGCATGTACATGATGTCCAGAAGCTTACTGGTTATTTGGCCGCCTTGAGTCAATTCATATCTCGTCTTGGTGAAAAGGCCTTGCCTCTTTACCGACTAATGAAGAAGTCTGACAAGTTCGAGTGGACAGACAAAGCTGACGCAGCATTTGTAGAGCTCAAAGCCCTGCTTTCCACCCAGCCGGTGCTTGCTGCCCCAATCAGCAAAGAGCCTTTACTGCTTTATATTGCAGCCATAAGACAAGTTGTCAGTACAGTACTCACGGCCGAGCGGGAAGAAGAAGGAAAAGCCTATAAAGTTCAGCCCCCAGTATACTATGTTTCTGAAGTTCTGACTCCATCCAAGCAAAGATATCCACATTATCAGAAGCTTGTTTATGGAATTTACATGACCACGAAGAAGGTTGCTCACTATTTCTCTGATCACTCCATTACAGTCGTCAGTGACGCACCATTGTCAGAGATCCTGAATAATATAGATGCAACTGGTCGAGTGGCAAAGTGGGCGATTGAACTCCTTCCTTTGGATATCAAGTTTGAGGCAAAGAAAGCTATCAAGTCCCAAGCAATAGCAGATTTCCTCGCCGAGTGGGTCGAACAGCAACTGCCGACTCAGATTCACTCGGAGCATTGGACCATGTTCTTTGATGGATCCAAGATGCTGAATGGTTCCGGTGCTGGGGTGGTATTGGTATCCCCCCGAGGCGACAAACTCAGCTATGTTCTCCAGATTCACTTTGACTCCTCCAACAATGAAGCTGAATATGAAGCACTTCTGTACGGGTTGCGTATGGCCATTTCACTCGGTGTCCATCGCCTCATGGTCTATGGCGACTCGGATTTAGTGGTCAATCAAGTCATGAAGGAGTGGGACGTCAGAAACCCAGCTATGACTGGCTATTGTAATGCAGTGAGAAAGTTAGAGAAGAAGTTTGAGGGGTTAGAGCTCCATCACATACCCCGACTGAAAAATCAAGCAACCGATGATCTGGCAAAGATATGTTCCAAGAGGGAAGCCATTACCAGCAATGTGCTCTTGGAACATATTCATTCACCTTCAGTTCAAGAAGATCTTTTCACTAAAGAGCCCCGACAACCAAAGAGTGCCACTGATCTGACTGAATTCGAAGTCCCAGCCGTGGTCGACTTGATCATGGAGGTTTCGGTCATCACTCCCGACTGGACAAAGACTGTATATCGCCAGACATTCTTAGAAAGGAAATCCCAGAGGATGAAGAAGAGGCTCGGCAGATCGTCCGTTGATCCAAAGCCTTTACTATGATAAGAGGACAGTTGTTCAGGGAAAATGTGACTGGAGTCTGCCAGAAATACATAACACCAGAAGAAGGTCGAGTGATCCTCAATGACATCCACTCGGGGACCTGTGGTCACCATGCGTCCTCTCGGACCATTGTGGCCAAAGCATACCGAGCGGGATTTTATTGGCCACGAGCAAATGAGATGGCAAAAGAAATAGTCGACAAATGTGAAGGTTGCCAGTTTTATTCCAACATGTCTCACAAGCCTGCATCAGCTCTGAAGACCATTCCACTCATCTGACCCTTTGCTATTTGGGGATTGGATATGGTTGGACCTCTGAGGACTGGTAGGAGCGGCTTCACTCATGTGCTCGTGGCAGTCGACAAGTTCACCAAATGGATTGAAGCCAAGCCTATCAAAAACCTTGAAGCCAGTACTGCTGTCAGCTTCATCAGAGAGTTAACATTCAGATATGGTGTTCCACAAAGATCATCATCGACAATGGGTCGAACTTCGATTCTGATGAGTTC
Source organism: Aegilops bicornis (assembly GCA_021605145.1). Classification (NCBI taxonomy): domain Eukaryota; kingdom Viridiplantae; phylum Streptophyta; class Magnoliopsida; order Poales; family Poaceae; genus Aegilops; species Aegilops bicornis. The sequence goes on along the minus strand of CM038671.1, from coordinate 436,906,415 downwards.
AGAGCCTTCTGTGCTTCCCAAGGTACTCGAGTCGACTATGCTTCAGTCGCCCACCCCCAGTCGAATGGACAAGCTGAAAGAGCAAACGGATTGATTCTCAAAGGACTGAAACCCCGACTGATGCGTGATCTCAAGCACGTAGCAGGCGCCTGGGTCGATGAACTTCCATCAGTGCTTTGGGGATTGAGGACAACTCCAAATCGGTCGACTGGTGTCGGTGTCAAAACCGGCGGATCTCGGGTAGGGGGTCCTGAACTGTGCATCTAAGGCGGATGGTAACAAGAGCCGGGGGACACGATGTTTACCCAGGTTCGGGCCCTCTCGATGGAGGTAATACCCTACTTCCTACTTGAATTATCTTGATGATATGAGTATTACAAGAGTTGATCTACCACGAGATCGTAGAGGCTAAACCCTAGAAGCTAGCCTATGGCATGATTGTTGTTGTCCTACGGACTAAACCCTCCGGTTTATATAAACACCGGAGGGGGTAGGGTTACATAGAGTCGATTACAAGGGAGAATATCTACATATACGCATTGCCAAGCTTGCCTTCCACGCCAAGGAGAGTCCCATCCGGACACGGGACGAAGTCTTCAATCTTGTATCTTCATAGTCCAACAGTCTAGCCAAAGGATATAGTCCGGCTGTCCGGAGACCCTCTAATCTAGGACTCCCTTAGTAGCCCGTGAACCAAGCTTCAATGACGATGAGTCCGGCGCGCAGATTGTCTTCGGCATTGCAATGCGGGTTCCTCCTCCGAATACTCCATAGAAGATTCTGAACACAAGGATAGTGTTCGGCTCTGCAAAACAAATTCCACATACCACCGTAGAGAGAATAATATTTCCACACATCTAATCTGCCGACCGTTTTTCATAAGGTGACGTATTGCCGCGGTCTGGCCATGACGAACCGTCTTTCTCAACCAGCCTACCACTGCACGTTTTGCGAGGCGATTTTAATGCACATCTTGTCGAAGCAGAGATCGTGTCCCCCTTATTACCGGATTCTCATCAATACGGATGCGGGTAACCCAATCGTGCTTGTTGGTATGACTCCTCGATTTAGGCAAGTCCCAAACGGACACGCGGAGGACGCTTGATATTCATCCCCTTTATAAAGAGGCCAAGGCATGTCCTTTTTCTTCTTGCACTCAATCGAATCCTTCCCCCCACCTTGAGTTCCAACACCCAAGGCTCAGGTCAGGCGCTTCGGACCTTCAACCATGTCCGGATCCAACCTTCAAGGTCAGTGGATGCCCTCCTCACACAGAGGAAGACATAAAGAAGCTAAGAGAGGCCAGGTATTTGATCGGGCGAAATCTCAGACAGGTTGCTGCTCGAGGGCAGGTCATTCCCACTCCCGAACCCGGAGAGAGCGTTGTATTCATCTCTCACTTCCCCCCAGGGCTAGGCCTTGTTCTAGATCCCTTTGTTAGGCGGCTCATGTTCTATTACGGGCTGGATTTTCATGACCTGACCCCGGATTCCATCCTTCACATCTCGTCGTTCATCGTCGTGTGTGAAGCCTTCCTTCGCATTACCCCACACTTCGGCCTGTGGCTCAAAACTTTCAATGTGACTCCGAAGATGATTGAGGGGCGACACGCAGAGTGCGGAGGTGCTGTAATAAGCAAAGGCGCCGATGTTCCATGGCCAAAGGGTTCCTTCCCGGAGGTGTCCAGTTTATGGCAACGGGAGTGGTTTTATATCATAGCTCCCCGGGGTACCAGGTGGGTTGCCGCCCCTGCCTTTCGCTCGGGCCCCCCACCACAACTGACATCATGGATCAACAAGGGGCTGGACTGGGGGCCAGTAAATGATGTGCCTATATTGCAAAGTCGCATCCGAGATCTCCTCGAGAGAGATGTCGGCCTGGTCACGGTAATGCAAGTCATGCTAGTTTGTCGGGTCCTGCCTTTCAAATGTCGCCCCCTCCGAATGTGGGAGTTCAACCTGGAAGGACCGCGAGCTATTCAACACTTCTTCGGCATGACGCTCGAAGAGATGTACAAATTGTTCTTCGGACCCCAAATAAGGTGTCCGGACCTCACCGAGGATGCGGGTCTGAGCTGCAATCGCCCAGATACCCAGGTAAGTAATCCGTGGCTGAATATGCTGTCTTTTTATTTATCACCACATCATTCTGAAAAGTCGCTCTTTGACCAGGACTGGGTAACAAAGGCGAAGATGATCAGGTGTTCGACTCCCCTTCCCGAAGGCTCGGCAGATCCAGTACTGGCCAGAATGCTCAAGCCGGCGCCTTATCAGGCATCCTTAGGGGAAGATAAAGGGGGGAATAAAGAGGCTGAAAGCGGGCCTCACTCAGTATTCATCCAAACTGGGGGAATTAGCGCCTCCGCGAAGGAGGATAACCGGGGAGAAGGATATGAAATTCCCTCTCCCCAAGGAAGGAAGAGGACCACCTCTGAAGACCCGGAAACAAAGGTTTCCAAACGGGGGAAGAAATCTTCGCCAGAGGGTCCCGCCTTGGAGGGTACCCTTGTCGCACAGTGTCCGCAAGGGGATCAGCCTTCCACCAAGCTGTAAGTAAACAAAAAGTACTTAATAGTAAGAATATCCTGCTTCACCTCTGAGGACAATAACCGAAGCATATATCTTGTAGTTCGGATCATAGCTCTTCTCGACAGAGTTTGTCTTCGAGGGATCTTCTTCCAGAGATGATGGAGAGAGAAACACCTCCCCATGCCACCCCGCCTCATGAAGCGGGCGACACTGAAGTGTCGTTGCGAAGGGTTTCTCCTGATCCGCCAAGGCCAGAGGGTAACCCCTCGGCCACCCGAAGTCCTCAATATTCGGCTCCTAAGGAGAGCAACAGAAAGAGTCCAGAACCGTCCGGTGTGTGGTCGGACGCACTGAAGGATCTTCTGGAGCAAGCGTCTATCTCAGAATCACATCGTATGCTAATGGGTATGGTGATTCAGAGGATTTCATCTGCCGAAAGTGGGCTGCATGAAGCTTTTATGAGTCTGCTGAAAGGCTTTTAGGTACGTGAAATGGTGTATGTTTTTGACGGTACCGCACACATTAGGTGTGCCCTATGCAGATAGTAGCCCCTGAGACTCTGGTTGCCGTCGAGAACAGCGGCAAACAGATGATCATAGTCCCAGGTAATAATCAGGCCGCCTTCATGTGCAGGTGGCTGAAGGTCTGGTGGCTAACCGGACTGTGGAGTTTGCCGAGCTGAAGCGGCAACTTGATGCGGCCGATGCCGACATCGTGCTTGTCAACAAGGGCTCGACGAGGCACAGGGTATGTGATTTCTCCGGTGACCAACACATAGTAAGAGGAGCATGATGCTAGTATCTTAAATATGTTTGTGACTGCAGTTGGAGCTGCCGCAGTGGAGACCCTTCGGGCGGAACTTGCCCGAGCCAAGGAACAAGCCAGGAATAGTAATGCGGCCGCTCTAAATGCGGTCGAAGAGCTGAGAGACGAACATGCTGCATTGCCAAAGCAAGGAAAAAACGGCCAAGATGGCCGTTGAGTTGAAGGATGCCCCCGACCGTTACCAGCTTCTTGAGAAAGAAATCCAAGCGAAGGCGACGGACCTGGAGAAGGCCATGGTAGCAGCCAAGGAAGCCCGCTCAAAAATCAGAGCGGTGAAGGAAGAGTTGCGTCAAGCTGGAGATATCGCGGCTGGGAAGCCCTTTTTGTTGTGGACAAAGTTCAGAGATCCGAAGTATGTCCCTCTTGATAAACTATGGAGTTCTGCAGACGCATACATGGATTTGGCAGCCAGTGCTGCTGATGTGGCCGAGTACTTCAAGGATCAGAAAGATCGTGTAGTGGAAAAGCTGTTCTGGTCATAGTTCGATGGTCTAGTGCGTCCGCTGCTGTTGAATGAGCGAATGGCCGAGTGGTCCGAGCTCCATAGGTTGTCCGGGCTTGCCATGAGGTCTGTTGTGGATCATTTGTGGCCGGAAGGGCCAAGGCCGAATAGTTATTTTGGTTTAGTGCAACAGTTCCTTGGTGCTGTGCCGCACATCGACGCTATGAACAGGTCGGCATGCATAGAGGGTGCGCGGATGTCACTTGCCCGTGTAAAAACATACTGGGCAGAGATGGAGGCCACCGCTATTGCAACCCCGAGTTCGGCCGTGGGCCGAGTATCTGCCGAGCACTACTTTGAAGAAGTCCTTGAAGGCGCTCGTTCAATAGAGGCTCAGTGCTCGAAGAATATTATGTTCTAGTGACATGTATTCCCATTGTAAAAACAATGTTTTCTTATAAAGGCTGTGTTTATACTTTTGCCTGAAAGTATTATGATGCCTCATGTGCGGCCGTTTATGTATATATGTATATAACCTGAAAGTTTGCAGTCGTCGGCTTCAGCCCCCACGCATATAATGCGGGGGTGTTCACAAAAAACGCGTATTCACACTTGATCCAACGTCTTGGTCCATTAAGGAGGTGGTAATGCAGCGAACGAGGCAATCGGACTATATTGCTTTAACACTTTCACTTAGCCATAGGAGTTTGACGGTGGGACTACTATATAGCCCCTGGTACCTCCGCGCTCGTCCGAATATGGGGCGCGTACGTACATGACCGGGAAACGCCCCTTCGTTAATGCGGAGGAATCTCAAGATTACGCTAAGTCATCGAAAGTGGTTGACCAGTCTCGCGCTTTATCATGACAGTTTCGGCTTTCTCTCGAGGTGCTCATCCGGATGAACCAGGCACAATCGCAGTAGTTCTCCGGTGCCATCTTAGCCGATAGAGCGGAACGTAAGGTATCAAAACACGGGAGCCGGGCAAACCCAACATTTGACCAAAGACATGATTCAGAGCTGATGCATATAAGGCCAAACTCGTGACACCGAACACTCCCTAAGGTATTCGGTCTTTATAACATATGTTGGGCTGAGCGATGCCATCGATAATGAACCCCGAAAGTGTCTGTGTACGTGCAATGCTCGGCGTGGCGAAATGCCAATAACGCCAAGATCCTTCTCTGTTATTCTAAGTATCCGGAGTATGTGAACAAAAAGAGACATTTAAAAAGGTTTACGCAGGGTCTTAATTGAAAAAGATACCTTTGAGCGGGTCCTCGCCGCACGCTTATGCGCTGTGTCTCCGTTGTCAGTATCCTCGGACGGGTGTGGCGCGATTGTCATCTCAGAAAAGAGAAGAACTTAGGTGAAAGTTGTCGTGCCAAAAAATTGGTTATTTTCAATAAACCATTAAAATTCAAGATAAGTCAAGTTGAGCCGAACTAGCCCTGATTACACGCGAGAAGCCCCTGGTGCCGTCTATGGGGGTATAACCATCAAACCAACCTCGGGTTTATCCAAGATGTTATAGCTAGTAATGCGTCGGACTCGTCTAACCGTGTCCGCGATCTTGACGACCGATCCTTTATTCCGGTTGGGGGGGGCATTTAGTGTTCGGCTGTTAAAGCCGCCGCACATTCTTCCGCTTGTAAGGAACGTTCAACGTTTCCGCTAATGGTGATGATGCCACGTGGATCGGGCATCTTAATCTTGAGAGAAGCGTAATGCGGTATTGCATTAAAACGAGCAAAAGACGCTCTTCCGAGTAATGCTTGATAGCCACTTCAGAATGGAGCGATGTCGAAGGTTAACTTTTTGCTTCGGAAGTTGTCGGGAGAACTGAATACAACCTCTAGTAATAGAGAGCTCGTGCAGCGGGCCTCTGGGCCTGGTATTACTCCCTTGAAGGTAGTATTACTGTGGCTGATTTTTGTCGGGTCTATCCCCATTTCATGGATCGTGTCCTGATATATCAGATTAGGACTACTGCCGCCGTCCATAAGGACTCGGGTGAGATGGTATCCATTTATTATTGGGTCTAACACCAAGGCAGCCAATCCTTCGTGTCGGACGCTTGTTGGGTGATCCCTGCGATCAAAAGTGATCGGGCAGGCCAACCAGGGGTTGAACTTAGGGGTGACGGGCTCTACGGCACGTGTGTCTCGGAGTGCATGTTTGCTTCTCCTCTTCGTCACGTGGATCATGTTTACTGTTTTACCCTCTGGTGGGAATTTTTTCTGTCCCCCAGTGCTTTGCTAGCGAGGCTCGTCCTCGTCTTCACTTGGTGTCTCCCTCCCCTTGTGTTCGGCGTTTAGCTTACTGGCCTGCTTAAAGACCCAGCATTCTCTGTGGGTGTGATTTGCAGGTTTATCGGGGGTGCCATGAATCTGACATAGTTTGTCTAGAATCTTGTTTAGGCTGGACGGTCCATCTCTGCTACCTTTGAAAGGCTTTTTCCACGACCTGGTCGAGAGCCCCTGAATCCGGCGTTTACCGCCGTATTCTCTGGGCTGTCTTCTGTATTTCGACGCTTGCTTTTACTGCGTCGTGGTTTTCCATTGCCATCCCTGACTTCGGATGTGCTTGGGTCGCTGGTGCTACTGCGGGCTAACCAGCTATCCTCGCCCACGCAAAAGCGGGTCATGAGGCTTGTCAGGGCTGCCAGGTTTTTCCTGGCCGAGGTGTCTGGCGAGCCATTCGTCTCGGACACTATGCTTGAAAGCCGCTAAGGCTTCGGCGTCCGGGCAGTCGACGATTTGGTTCTTCTTAGTGAGAAACCTGTTCCAAAGCTTTCGTGCTGACTCTCCGGGCTGTTGAATTATATGACTTAAATCGTCTGCATCCAGAGGTCGTACATAAGTCCCTTGGAAATTAGCTCCTCCCAACTTCCAATTGAGTTTTCGGGGAGGCTTTTCAGCCAGTGCCGAGCTGGTCCTTTAAGATTGAGGGGCAAGTACTTGATGGCATGGAGATCGTCTCCGCGAGCCATATGGATATGGAGGATGAAGTCCTCAATCCAGACCCTGTGGTCCTGTGGGTCCCGTCGTACGCCTCTATGTTCACTGGTTTGAATCCTTCTTGGAATTCGTGGTCCAGCACCTCGTCGGTGAAACATAGGGGGTGTGCGGCACCCCTGTATTTAGATGTATCATGGTGTTTGTACGGTTGTAGTATTCGGTTGTGATTTTGTGCCGTAGCGCGCTTCCTAGATCCATAGATGGATCTGGTCATACTGGATTTTTGGCGCAAGTCCTCACGTAGCTTATGTGCGGCCTTGTTAGCCGCTCTATCGCGGCCACCAGGTGGTTGATCCGACCGGTTGGCCATTTTATTTTTCGGCTGTGTGGGCTCTAAGGCCTCATCGTCGAATTCAGGCAATAGCTTGCGCTTTGGATAGCTCTTCGTGTGGTAATTTCCACCATACTTTTCTTTGTTGTCGAGCACTTTGTTCCATCTATTGTTGAGCGTATTCTGTGCGGCCTTAAGCCTTTGCTTCTGCTTCTTCAGACTCCTCATGGTGGCAGTAAGCCTTCTGTGGAGGTTCTCTTGTTCCAAGTGCCTTTCCGGGATGGTGTGTGCATCTTCGTCTGGACTGTTTTCCTCTCCGGAGGGAGGTTGATGAGCTTTATCCTCGGTGTCGCCGTGTTCGGACAGCGGATCCGTACTAGTTCGCCGTTTCCTGGTTCATCCTGCTCTGCCGCTGGGTCGATATGGTCGTCGTTTCCTCTGGAGTCGACTGGGGTGTTATTTTCTCTTTCGCTGTTATTGCTGCTTTTGCCGAGGCGGGATTTGGAGGGGCGCCTACGCCGACGCTTTGTTTGCTTCTCGATGGAGCTGTTCTTCGATGCTTCCTTACGTTCCTTGTCATTGTTTTCTTTAGGTGTATCCACCATGTATATGTCATGTGATGAAGTGGCTGTCCAGCGCCCTATGGGCGATGGTTCCTGTTCTTCTCCTGCATCGTCGTCCATGCCGTCGATGTCTTCGGAGTGGAAATCGAGCATGTCGGTTAAATCATCGACAGTGGCTACTAAGTGAGTGGTGGGTGGGCAGCGAATTTCTTCGTCGTCCGCATCCCAATCTAGCCGGACATAGTTCGGCCAAGGTTCTCCTGACAATGAGAGGGACCTTAATGAATTTAGCACATCGCCGAAGGGCGAGTGCTGAAAGATGTCCGCGGAGGTGAACTCCATGATCGGTGCCCAATCAGATTCGATAGGCACGGACGCAGGCGGCTCGGAGTCCATGGCCGGAGACGAATCCAGTGGTTTGGCAACACGACTCTCGTAAGGGGTGAAGTCAGTATCCGGCTCTATCGCCACTGAGAGTGCGGCCTCCATGGCGGGGTCTATCCACCCGTCCTCGGATGGTGCAATTTGCTCCGGGTTGAAGGACGGAGTAGTTGTAGGTGTGATCTCCCAAACACTGTCCGACGGCAGAGCTAAATCATGCTCGTCGTGATCGTGCGGTGCACCTGGCATGGGCTCGAATCCGTCGAAGATCAAGTCTCCGCGGATGTCGGCAGTGTAGTTCAAACTTCCAAACCTCACCTGATGGCCAGGGGCGTAGCTTTTGATCTGCTCCAGATGGCCAAGCGAGTTAGCCCGCAGTGCGAAGCCGCCGAATACGAAGATCTGTCCGGGGAGGAAGACCTCACCCTGGACCGCATCGTTACCGATGATCGAATGAGCCATCAAGCCTTATGGCGACAACACAGTGGAACTCTCAATGAAAGCACCAATGTCGGTGTCAAAACCGGCGGATCTCGGGTAGGGGGTCCCGAACTGTGCGTCTAAGGTGGATGGTAACAGGAGGCGGGGGACACGATGTTTACCCAGGTTCGGGCCCTCTCGATGGAGGTAATACCCTACTTCTTGCTTGATTGAGCTTGATAATATGAGTATTACAAGAGTTGATCTACCACGAGATCGTAGAGGCTAAACCCTAGAAGCTAGCCTGTGGCATGATTGTTGTTGTCCTACGGACTAAACCCTCCGGTTTATGTAGACACCGAAGGGGGCTAGGGTTACACAGAGTCGGTTACAAGGGAGAAGATCTACATATCCGTATTGCCAAGCTTGCCTTCCACGCCAAGGAGAGTCCCATCCGGACACGGGACGAAGTCTTCAATCTTGTATCTTCATAATCCAACAGTCCGGCCAAAGGATATAGTGTAGGACCTTGAAGTATGTCTAGACGGGGGGTTATTAGACTACTTGACCAATAAAAACTTAACCTTTTCCCAATTTAGAGTTTGGTAGATTTTAGCTATTTTAGGACAAGTCAAGCAATCATCACACAATTCAAGCAAGCATGCAAAGAGTGTATAGGCAGCGGAAATTAAAGCATGCAACTTGCAAGAAAGTAAGGGGAAGGGTTTGGAGGATTCAAACGCAATTGGAGACACGGATGTTTTTGGCGTGGTTGCGATAGGTGGTGCTATCGTACATCCACGTTGATGGAGACTTCAACCCACAAAGGGTAACGGTTCTTGTGAGTCCACGGAGGGCTCCACCCACGAAGGGTCCACGAAGAAGCAACCTTGTCTATCCCACCATGGCCGTCGCCCACGAAGGACTTGCCTCACTAGCGGTAGATCTTCACGAAGCAGGCGATCTCCTTGCCCTTACAAACTCCTTGGTTCAACTCCACAATCTTGTCGGAGGCTCCCAAGTGACACCTAGCCAATCTAGGAGACACCACTCTCCAAGAAGTAACAAATGGTGCGTTGATAATGAACTCCTTGCTCTTGTGCTTCAAATGATAGTCTCCCCAACACTCAACTCTCTCTCATAGGTTTTGGATCTGGTGGAAAGAAGATTTGAGTGGAAAGCAACTTGGGGAAGGCTAGAGATCAAGATTCATATGGTAGGAATGGAATATCTTGGCCTCAACACATGAGTAGGTGGTTCTCTCTCGAGCTGGTAAGTTGGAAGTGTAGGTTCGATTCGATGGCTCTCTCCACGAATGAAGAGGAGGTGGAGGGGTATATATAGCCTCCACACAAAATCTAACCGTACACACAATTTACCAAACTCGGTGGGACCGAATCGTTAAACTCGGTCGGACCGATTTAGTAAACCTAGTGACCGTTAGTGATTTTCGGTGGGATCGACATGCATCTCGGTGAGGCCGATTCGGTTAGGGTTAGGGCATAACGTAATCTCGATGAGACCAATTACACAAACTCGGTGAGACCGATTTGGTAATAAGCTTTCCAGAGAGTTGGTCAGGTAAACTCGTGGGACCGATTTGCTCTTTTCGGTGAGACCGAAATGTTACAAAAAGGAAACAGAGAGTTTACATTGCAATCTCGGTGGGACCGATCGCTCACTTCGGTTAGACCGAAACGTTACGAAGGGAAACAGAGAGATTGCAACCCCATCTCGGTGAGACCGAGATCCCTATCGGTAAGACCGATTTGCATCGGGTTTATGGCAGTGGCTATGACTTTTGGAATTGGTGGCGCCGGATAGAAAGAATCGGTGTGACCGATTTTGCCTTTAGGTTTAGGTCATTTGTGGATGTGGGAAAGTAGTTGAGGGTTTTGGAGCATATCACTAAGCACATGAAGCAAAAGGCTCATTAAGCAACACCTCATCCCTTCTTGATAGTATTGGCTTTTCCTATAGACTCAATGTGATCTTGGATCACTAAAATGTAAAATGAAGAGTCTTGAGCTTTTGAGCTTGAGCCAATCCTTTGTCCTTAGTATTTTGAGGGATCCACTTTCATCATCCATGCCATGCCATTCATTGAGCTTTCCTGAAATAATAGTCTTGGAATAGCATTAGCTCAATGAGTTATATGTTGTTATGAATTACCAAAACCACCTAGGGATAGTTGCACTTTCAATCTCCCCTTTTGGTAATTGATGACAGCATATAGATCAAAGCTTCGACAAATGATAATAAAATTTAAATAACATCGTCGCTTTGAGAAGTATGTGATAAGCAAGAGCTCCCCCTAAATTTTTGCATAGTTTTAGATTTGCTTTGGACTGCAAATGCACAATGAATTAGGCTCATGGGTTACTCTTCCATGTCACATACATCTTGGTGGAGCGCTCAAAATAATAAACAATGAATACATGCACTCATCACCAAGCATAGTGAGTGATCACATAAGATAGATAGGATAATATCAAGCATGCATAAGTGTAGCTTATGATCAAACACATGATCATCAATGTCTCACAAGCATAGTATCTCAACCAAAAGCAAACAAAGATTGAAAAATCATCAAATAAAGCAAGAGAGAACAAAAGCAACACACTCTCTCTTGAAGCCTATGATCTATACATTTTTCTCCCCCTTTGGCAACAAGTTACCAAAAAGTTCATAGAAAATGCATAGTGCTAGATCGAATCTCAGGCTTGATCTTCTGGTGGTGGAGTCCGGATAACGCCGAGGACGAAAGCTTCAGTTGAAGTAGATGGAGCTGGAGCTGATGTAGATGCTGGAGCTGGTGGCACCGAGGCTGTAGGGGCGGTGGCGTGCTGAAGTTGTTGCTCTAGTGTCCGCCATCGCACTGCATCGACCTCTGGGCTCTGGGTACTGCAAACACATTGGTGGTAGTCTTGCCCTTCCTCTCCTGCATGTCATCTTGTAGTTCCTCCGCCGCAGATCAATCTCGATTACTTTCACATCTAAGTTATAGAACTTTTGTTCTATGATTCTCTCAAGCTCTCCTGATTTTGAGTGAGGGTGGCCAATCCCTTCTCAATCCTCGTGGTTGATGCTATTAAGTATCCGAAGTTGCTCTGCTTGTTCTTCAAGAAATACTCAGATGCCTCCTCTTGAGTTGGCATCTTGGCAGCCTTCTCCCTCTTTGCCTTCTCCTTCTTCTCTGAGCTTGAACTGATTGTGGATCATCTTCATTCATGACAACCTCATTGTCCTCAAAGTCTGGATAAAGTGGAAAGTGTTCCTTATCCAACTGATATTTTCCTGTGCCCATCTTTGAGTTTATCAATTCTTGAATCTGAGGTGCATATCCACAACTCCTCTTACGATCTGCTGCAGTCCTCTTGATTGTTTCAATGATCGTGCTCATGACTTTGAACTGTGGCACATCGGACACATGCAACATGTTGATGGCATGCCCTCCGATCATGTTGTGGTCACTGCACTTGGGCAACAAAGTGTGCCTCAGAATCCAATTTATGGTTGGCAACCCTGATAGCAGAAAGTGAATTGATCCAAACTTGTGAGTCTCTAATGCCTTGTCTGGAATTTCCTTGTACATGTGAGCCATTGAATTGTGACCCATCTTCTTCTTGGCATATACATCCAGATCATCATCATTTTCCTCTGGGGCATTTATCAGCTTTGCCCACTCCTCAACAGTGGACTGGTACCTTGTACCTTCAGACATCCAAACTATTCTACCATCTGGGTAAAAGTGTGTTGTGGAGTAGAACTGCATGATAAGCTCATCATTCCAGTTGGTGAAGTTCTGTCCAACAAAATCTGCAACTCCACAAGCAATAAAGCTGTCTTGCACTCCAGGATAGTGCTGTTCATTTTCCTTGATGAATTTCCAGTCAACCCACCTCATGTCACGGACTATGGGCTTCTTGTCCAACAGAATTGTTTCATAGAAGTCTGATGTTCCTTTGTGTGGAACCTGTAGTCAACAGCAGTTCTTCTTCTTGAAGCATATGGATCTTCCATTCTCCACAGTCTCAGCCGAATCCTTCACGATTCTCATGTCCTCAGCCACAGGATGGGCATCATTGTGGTCTGGTATCTTGGGCTTGAGCTTTCTTAGAACCTGTCCTTCTTCATCTTCCTCATCAGCATCCTCAGGCACTGGGGCCTTGTTCTTCTCAGCAGCTGGAATACTCCTGGTATTCCTCTTTGGTGCAGACTTGGCCTTGGAGGCAGCTTTGGATGCTTCCTTGGGCTTGGATGTGGCAGCTCCTGATCTAATAGCATCACCCATAAGCTTTGGTGCCTTTGGAGCTGGTGCAGCAAGCTCTTCCTCTTCCATCATGGAAGGTTGACCAACAACTCTGGCCATGGTCTTCTTGACCCTTTCCTTTCTTTTCTTCCCTTCTGCAAAGAAATGGTTCTTTGGGTTGGGTTTCCAAAGAAGCTTGTGTAGACACTCTGGCTTTGGACATTAGTTGTCTTCCTGCAGGCCTTTTGGTCTTCATGCCTGGCTTTGTATTCTTTGCTAAGCCATATTCCTTCTTGAGCACCTCTTTCTTGGAAGTAGCCTCATCTTCCTCAGCTTTGTAATCTTCATCCTATGAATCTGAAGTTCTTTTCCTCCTTTGCCTAGTTGCAGCCTTAGGCAAATTGCTAGGAGTACTTCTGCTCCCTTCATCTGAAGTTGAGGGACTAGTGCCCTCACTCAAGTCCATCTCGCTTCTTCGACTGCTCGCTGTCACTTTGATCGGACATACCGCAAAAGTCTGATCACGACCTGTGAAGAGTTATAAATGAGATAGAAAAGATGAGCATCACAAAATGCAGAGGTTTTGCAAAAGAATGACTCAAAGTTCAGTCTTAGTTTTCCACGAAAGCATTTCGGATCCACCGATTTTCAAACTCGATGATACTGAAGCAGTTTTGGAACCTAAATTGATGATCTCGGTTGGACCGAGTTTCAGTTCGGTGGTACCGAGACTGCTAGGGTTTCACAGAATCCTCAAATCAGTTGCACCAATTAGTAATTCTCGGTCAGACCGAGAGTCACTAGTGCAATGGCATAGGCCAAATCAGTGAGACCGAGTTTTTCAACTCGGTGGGTCCGAGATGGTTTTAGCGGAAACCTAACCCTAAAAATTTGAATCACATCTAATCTATGAACTACTTTGGCTGGATAGAAGAGTTTCAATCGTGGCAAGAATCAATATGAAAACAATGTGCCGTGAATCGACGTGGATAGCACAAAGATTAAGTCCATACCCTAACTTGGCGGTGGACTTGCTACGGCGGCAACAACGGGACGAAATCCGTTGACGGCGGAGACCAGCTGACAGGAGGCTGCTTGGCGGCGAGGCGATCCGGAGACCACGATGGCGAAGCGAGCTGTTGTGCGGCGAAGGGTTTCGTAGAAATTTCCAAAATTTTGCCCGTGGCTATATATAGCTCGACCCTGTCGGTGTGACCGAGTGGAACAACTTGGTGGCACCGAGATGCATAACTGTGTTCAGTTACAGCAAATCGGTGGGACCGAAAAGTTCAAATCGGTTGCACAGAGATTGAAAACTCAGATCAACTTGATGATCTCGGTAGGACCAAAATGGAAGGATCGGTCAGACCGAGAATCACTAAGAGGTTTTGGGAGTTTAAGTCTATGACGAATCGGGGACTCCGAGTGCTCCTCACGCAGTGGTTCGAATCTGACTTGATCAAATTTTGTGATGTAGCATGAATAGAGTTTGAGACGAGAAAAGCATAGATAGCTAAAGAAGGTTCTTAGGCATTCTTGTCCATCCACTTGGCACAAAGAAAAGAATCGAAACAAACAAAACAACAAGTGGATGTCCTTGAATGAGTAAAATATGCACCAACATGCTCACACAATAAGATGGCAATTGAAATAAGTGGCAAAGCATGCACAACCAATTTTAGCATCTATCAAGCAATTGGCGATGACTAGGTCATCTATATATGAGTATATTTACTTAGGAGTCAAATGAGAACATTTGATCATAGGTCATACTCATCGTTTAAGCTCTGTGGGGTTACCACTTTTACATAATGCATTAATGTGTTCACACCATTAGAGTTGCTTTGACCCAATTCTTAGAGTTAAGCTCCCCTAGATGTGAGATCCCCTTAGAGGGATGAACTAACCTTGGGTTTTGTCGATGATGACTTCATGTAGGTGTTGAAGATGTAGATGCTCAATGTTGATGTAGATCATTTGGAGCAATCCTTTGGAGTGAGTTGCACTTTCAACTTGCCTACATGGGTTAGTCCCACAAGGAACAAACAAGAATATCCATAGACATAGAGTGATGCACACACAAGATGATGTCCATGAAAACATTAGGTTACCTTGTCCCTTGCCTTACCAACATGAGGGTTTGTGACTCCTTGAACTAGTGCAAGATGTGAAAGTTGATTGCACTTGTTCTTGCCAAAATGATATGAGTGAAGAATGTTGGCGGAGTCACCCTCAAGAACTCTCTAGTTCTTCTTCTTGGGATCCACATCATCTTGATGGGAATCCTTGGAGTTGTAGTTGTACTTGATGAAGTAGAACTTGGCGTAGTCTTGGGGACCCACTTGAACGAGGCTTTAGGTGCTTCTTCAAATGCATCAATCTCTTCTTGAAGCTTGTCCTTGCCTTTGTTCTTGTGGTCTTGTGGTGGAAGATCATCTTGAGCTTGTGTCCCCTTGAAGGAAGTAGGATCATACTTCTCTTGTTGAGGAACAAACTTTGTCTTGGGGTATCGATCTTCTTCCCACTCAACTCCATTGGCGTTGAACTTCCGTTCAAAACCAACACCTTGATTCTTCCGGTGCCTTCCTTGCTTGCGTACAATTTCCTCGAATTGCTTACTCCCGGCAAGGCTCTTGTAAACACCTTTCTCTATAATTCCCTTCAATGAACTATTTTCTTGCTCAAGTGTAACTTGGCTAAGAGAATCATTAGTGGAATCAAGAGAAAGAATCATTAGTGGAATCAAGAGAACTACTAGAAGCAACAACATTGGATTTGACATTATTATTGTTACTACTAGAGGAAGTATCTTTCTTGTACTTGCTACTAGACTTGACTTGAGGCATGTAAGTAGATAAGAGTAAACGCTTGGCGATGTAAGAAGAACTTTTGTTGCGGAGATCATCATTGATTGCCTTTAAGAACTCATGCTCTTGCTCAAGATTGATCTTTCCAAAGCGTAACTTCTCATGAGCCCTTAAAAGTTCTCGATGATCTTTGAAGATAGTTTCATGAGCCAACTTAAGAGTGTTTAGTTCTTTAGTTAGAAGCTCAATTTTCTCCTTATCATTGTCATTCGTTTGATTAGCATGATTAAATGACGTTTCATCATAGTATTCATCACTAGAGTTGTCAACAAGTAAATCATCATCCACAAGCAAGTCATCTTCATCACTATTAAAATCAACATACTCGGGATGTGTTACCTTTGGACCTTTGGCCATGAAGCATCTTCCAACACCTTCATTTGGTGAGTCAAATATGTCGTAGGAGTTGGTTGACACAAGTGCTAGACCGGCAACACCTTCATCTTGAGTATATTCGGAGTCGGAGTGATAGCTTCTCTCGGAGTCGGAGCTGGAAACCCATTCACCAACATGAGCTTGATGTCTTCGTTTTGTGTAGCTCCTTTATGACTTGTCCTTTCTTTCCGAATCCTTACTTCTCCGTGAGGGTCTTCGTTCATAACGATCATCTCTACTCCTCCTCTCTCTTGGTGGTGATTCTTCTCCTTTGCTCCTTCTTCTTGGAGAATCTTCTCTTCTTGTGTAGGGTGCCGTACACTCATTGGAGTAGTGTCCGGGTCTCCCACAATTGTAGCAATTGCGCTCTCGACTAGAAGATCTCTTGTCATTGTAAGACCTTGACTTGGAGCTTCTTTCTTTGCTTCTACTTTTGTAGAATTTGTTGAAGTTCTTCACCATTAAGCTCAATTCTTCATTGAAGGTTGGTTTCTCACTTGATGATGTGGGGGCTTCACTTGAGGCTTGGTAAGCACCACTTGACTTGTTGGGAAGTTCCTCCTTATCCTTGAGTGACATCTCATGAGCAACAATCCTTCCAATGACTTCCGTTGGCTTGAGATCTTTTTAGTTTGGCATCATTTGGATCAACGTGCACACAGTATCATACTTTCCATCCAATGCTCTTAGGATTTTCTTGATGATGAATTTGTCGGTCATCTCTTCACTCCCTAAGCCGGCAATCTCGTTTGTGATAAGAGCAAGCCTAGAGTACATTTCAAATGACACCTTCACCATCCTTCATTTTGAACTTGTCAAGCTAACTTTGGAGCACATCCAACTTGGATTCCTTGACGGACTCGGTACCTTCATGCATATCACCAAAGTATCCCAAATTTCCTTTGCATTCTCAAGACGGCTGATTTTGTTGAATTCTTCGGGGCACAATCCGTTGAAGATGATGTCACATGCTTGAGCGTTGTATTGCAGCATCTTCAATTCTTCCGCATTAGCTTCACAGTTCGGTTCTCTCCCATCGAAGAATTCACCTTGCAAGCCAATACAAATAATTGCCCAAACGGGCGGGGTTATGTCCAAGAATATGCATTTTCATCTTATGCTTCCAACTAGCAAAATTAGTACCATCAAAGTAAGGACCTCACGGTGATAATTTCCCTCGCTAGACGCCATACTCTCCTAGGTTGTGAAACCAAGGCTATGACCACAAAAAGCTATGGAAATCAAAGCAAATGGAGACCACAGCTCTGATACCACTTGCAGGACCTTGAAGTATGTCTAGAGGGGGGGTGATTAGACTACTTGACCAATAAAAACTTAACCTTTTCCCAATTTTAGAGTTTGGTAGATTTTAGCTATTTTAGGACAAGTCAAGCAATCATCACACAATTCAAGCAAGCATGCAAAGAGTGTATAGGCAGCGGAAATTAAAGCATGCAACTTGCAAGAAAGTAAGGGGAAGGGTTTGGAGGATTCAAACGCAATTGGAGACACGGATGTTTTTGGCGTGGTTCCGATAGGTGGTGCTATCGTACATCCACGTTGATGGAGACTTCCACCCATGAAGGGTCCATGAAGAAGCAACCTTGTCTATCCCACCATGGCCATCGTCCACGAAGGACTTGCCTCACTAGCGGTAGATCTTCACGAAGTAGGCGATCTCCTTGCCCTTACAAACTCCTTGGTTCAACTCCACAATCTTGTCGGAGGCTCCCAAGTGACACCTAGCCAATTTAGGAGACACCACTCTCCAAGAAGTAACAAATGGTGCGTTGATAACGAACTCCTTGCTCTTGTGCTTCAAATGATAGTCTCCCCAACACTCAACTCTCTCTCATAGGTTTTGGATCTGGTGGAAAGAAGATTTGAGTGGAAAGCAACTTGGGGAAGGCTAGAGATCAAGATTCATATGGTAGGAATGGAATATCTTGGCCTCAACACATGAGTAGGTGGTTCTCTCTCAGAACTGGTAAGTTGGAAGTGTAGGTTCGTTCTGATGGCTCTCTCCATGAATTAAGAGGAGGTGGAGGGGTATATATAGCCTCCACACAAAATCTAACCGTTACACACAATTTACCAAACTCGGTGGGACCGAATCGTTAAACTCGGTCGGACCGATTTAGTAAACCTAGTGACCGTTAGTGATTTTCGGTGGGACTGACATGCATCTCGGTGAGGCCGATTCGGTTAGGATTAGGGCATAACATAATCTCGGTGAGACCGATTACACAAACTTGGTGAGACCGATTTGGTAATAAGCTTTCCAGAGAGTTGGTCAGGTAAACTCGGTGGGACCGATTTGCTCTTTTCGGTGAGACCGAAATGTTACAAAAAGGAAACAGAGAGTTTACATTGCAATCTCGGTGGGACCGATCGCTCACTTCGGTTAGACCGAAACGTTATGAAGGGAAACAGAGAGATTGCAACCCCATCTCGGTGAGACCGAGATCCCTATCGGTAACCCTCCCACTCGGGGGCTTAGTTGCAGTCCAGTACTCGCCTAAGTATGAAAAATCCTACCGAATGGTGAGCAACCCTCCCACTCGGGGGCTTAGCTGCAGTCCAAGATTACTACTTGAAGTTTGAAAATCCTACCGAGTGGTGAGCAACCCTCTCACTCGGGGCTTAGCTGCAGTCCAAGACTACGCCTAAGTTTGAAAAATTCTACCGAGTGGTGAGCAACCCTCCCACTGGGGCTTAGCTGCAGTCCAAGACTCGCCTAAGTTTGAAAAATCCTACCGAGTGGTGAGCAACCCTCCCACTCGGGGCTTAGTCAGAGTCCAAGACTCACGTAAGTTTGAAAAATCCCACGGAGTGGTGAGCAACCTCCCACTGGGGGCTTAGGCTGCAGTCCAAGACTCGCCTAAGTTATAAAAAATCCTACCGAGTGGTGAGCAACCCTCCCACTCGGGGGCTTAGCTGCAGTCCAGTACTCGCCTAAGTTTTAAAAAATCCTACCGAGTGGTGAGCAAGCCTCTCACTCGGGGGCTTAGCTGCAGTCCAGTACTCGCCTAAGTTTGAGAAAATCCTACCGAGTGGTGAGCAAACCTCTCACTCGGGGGCTTAGCTGCAGTCCAAGACTAGCCTAAGTTTAAAAATCCTACCGAGTGGTGAGCAACCCTCCCACTCTGGGGCTTAGCTGCAGTCCAGTACTCGCCTAAGTTATAAAAAATCCTACCGAGTGGTGAGCAACGCTCCCACTCGGGGGCTTAGCTGTAGTCCAGTACTCGCCTAAGTTTTAAAAAATCCTACCGAGTGGTGAGCAAGCCTCTCACTCGGGGGCTTAGCTGCAGTCCAGTACTCGCCTAAGTTTTAGAAAATCCTAGCGAGTGGTGAGCAAACCTCTCACTCAGGGGCTTAGCTGCAGTCCAGTACTCGCCTAAGTTTAAAAAATCCTACCGAGTGGTGAGCAACCCTCCCACTCGGGGGCTTAGCTGCAGTCCAGTACTCGCCTAAGTTTGAAACACATCCCTGTCCGCAAGGACGACGAGGTGCAGGTCGACTGCATCCTTCTCCTCGGAGCTACGTCACAAGTACAACATACGCTCCATCCCTATCCGCAAGGACGACGAGGTGCAGGTCGACTACAACCTTCTCCTTGGAGCTACGCCACAAGTATAACGTATGCTCCATCCCTATCCGCAAGGTCGACGAGATGCAGGACGACTGGAATCTCCTCCTCAGAGCTGCATTTCAAGTACAAAAGTTATTCCGAGTGAAAGACAAGTTCCACTCGACAGCAATCACAAGCATATTCGGAGATAAACCAGATTCGGATAAATCCTAATGTTCCAGATCGCGGATTAAAGTACTCGGGCATCAAGCCCAAAGGAGTTTAACGGTTACAAAATCACTCGGCATTCTGAGGTGAATTTAAAGTGAGGCATAAAAGTTTGTTCACTCCGCAGGGGGAGGGCTAGCAGGCTCGACGAATTCGTCCAGGTCGATTCCGTCGGCAATCCGAGTGGCAGCAGCAATGAAGGTCTCCATGAAATATTGGAAGTCATGCTTCTTGGTATTGGCAACCTTGATCGCTGCCAGCTTCTCTTCTCGCGCTTCCCTACAGTGGACACGAACCAAGGATAGAGCCACATCAGCACCGCACCGGGCAGAAGACTTCTTCCATTCTTGCACTACCGGGAGCCTCATTAAGCCGAGTCATCAGAGACTTGAGGTCAATCTGGAGCATCGCCCTTGGCCAGAGAGCTGTGTCGATCCGCGACATTGCGACTTTCAGTCGAGCAAGATAGTCGACAACACCAGCAACGCGAGATTCCAGTCGGAGTATGTTCATGGCAGCTTCGTCCTTCACTGGAGAGTGGATGGGGTCCAAGCTTGTCTCAACTCGCCCAGTCTCTTCCTCGAAGTTCTGGCAAAATTCTGCACGCACAATTCAAAGATGAGTCAGGGGTTGTATGTCGAGTTGATAGTAACAAGTCAGTCGGGGCGAAGAAAATACCTTCAAGCATGACGAACAGCTTCTTAGCAAGACCTCCCAGATAGTTCTCTAGATCGTCCCTTTTGCGAGCAGTGTCTTCCATCTTCTCGTTCAGATTGTTCTTGTCCTTCTTCAGGCGAGTCGCTTCCTTATTGGCTTCATCAAGGGCAGTTTTTAGCTTGGCGTTTTCTTCTTCCAGTTTGCCGACTGAAGCTACCTTCTTTTCAGCGAGTGTAGTTTTCTCATCAGCTATTTTCTGTACGGCCGCAAGATCTTGGTCCTTTTTCGCCAGAGCTTGGTTAAGTTTCTCTGAAAGAAACAATGCTCAGTTCAGAAAAAGCAAAATAAAATCTAGTTCAGAGACAAATCAGTCGACAAGTTTTTTCTTACCAGCGGCTTCATCCTTGGCCTTCTTCAGATTTGTCTTGGCCAGCTCTGGATCGAGGTTGAGTTGAATCTGCTTCTTCTCCAGGTCAGCAAAACGAGCTCCAAGTTCACAAGATTTCTATAATCAAAGGACAGTCAATCGACAGATGGAAAGAGTGGTTACTTCAGAGCAATGGTCTGATAAATTCAGCAAGATCTAATACTACTGTCGAATCAAACATCCAACATTAGTCTCGGGGACTACATCCAATGGGTGCACTTAGCGTGCCCCCAGTAGTCTAGTTTCCACTCGACACGGTCTGTCCAGGCCGAGTGTAAAAAAAAGAAGCAAGTTGCTCTCAGACCTTTGCCAACTACCCGCAGTCGACCACGGTATCGGGGACTACACCCAATGGGTGCACTAAGCGTGCCCCCACTGGTTCAGGTTCCACTCGACATGGTATGACCAGGCCGAGTGAGAAAATTCTAATTCTAAGACTACAGTCGACTGCCCGCAGTCAACTATAGTCTCGGGGACTACACCCAGTGGGTGCACTCAGCGTGCCCCCACTAGTTAAAAGATGCGATCGACACAACCTAGTCAACTCAAGATACAAATTTGCTCAGTGGCAAGTCAAAACACCCAGTGGGTGTACGAATGCGAAACACAGACAGATGCAAAGATTCCTCGAGGAAAGTTTTCAGGTAGCATATCCTAACAGAACAAGCTAAAAGAGTCAGTCGGCAATCTGCTAACCTGGACATTTCTCTAGAGAGCGGAGCTGGCGTCATAAGTAGCTTGGCTGGCTTCCCGGACCATCTTCATCTGCTCCATCATAATGCCCGCCTGGCGTATAGCCTCCTTGGCAGCACCCACCTGGTCCTCTGGGACGTTATGTGCGGAAAAAAGTGAAGGTGGATCGGCTGGAGTTTGCGCGGCTGACGCTGAAGGCTGAGCACTCGACAGTGGTATGGCGAAGGTGACAGAAGTCCGATTGGCATCGCTGGCCTCCTGGATTACCGGTTCCGCCACCGGCGTCGACAGAGGCGTCTTGCCAGTGGACGTTTTCCTGCTTCTTCTTCCCAAGGGCCTCAGTGGCTCGTCCTCGTCGTCGTCTGGGAGATCAATGACGTTGGTAGGAGCTGTAAAAGGATCAGTCGCCAAAAATTCATCCTCGTTGGTTATACCGCAGTTCAATTGACAAAACAAAGACAAGATCACGAAGGTTATACTTGGGTTTGAGGTGACCGCATCTTCCATGTCCTCGTCCTCGTTTTTGTAAGTAGAAGTCCCAGAGGTAGCACTGCTAGTTTCAAGATTCATTTGGTCAAACCAAGGAAAAAGTAGACAACACAGAACCTCGGGTAAAAATGAAGATAAAACACTCGCACAGAGGCAACAGGGATGTCATTTTTGATTTTGGGCAGAGCCTTCCGAGTCTTCTGTGTTACAACCTTGGACTGTTTCGGGGCCTTTTTAGTCAGCGCCGGAGAAGACGTCCGAGGATGATTTGACGACTGCCTGGTCTGAACAGTTGCTTTGTCGCGGACGCTTGCCGGATCGTGAGTGAGCTTGGATTGCCTTTCCCTACAGGGAGGTGAGTCGACCACTTCTTCATCACTCGGGTCGTCGCTATCCTCGTCCTCTTCACCATCAGAATGCCACTCGCCGCTCTCGCCTCCGCTCGCCTCCACCTCTGGGTCCTGCTCCTGCTCTCCGTTGGGCATCGAATACATCTCAGTAAGGGCCTAGAAGACAACAAGCAAGACAAAAGTCAGTCGGTTGATTACAAGCAGTTACATGATGAATCAAGATAACACTCGGCAATTCAGAGTTGGACCTTGTTTGTTTCGTATGAGTTGTCGAGTGGAGGGACTCTCCTGGCCCCCCTGGGGTTATCTTTGTTGCCAGTGATACCTCTCAACCACTTCTCCACCGTATCCTCGTCGACTTCTTCTGGATGGATCCAAGTGGAATCGTCAATGCCTGAATACATCCACATCGGATGGTCACGGGCTTGAAGCGGCTGAATGCGGCGTCTGAGGAAGACTTCCAACAGATCCATGCCGGTCACGCCATCACAGATGAGCAGGACCACTCGCTCAACCAGCACCTTCACCTCCGCTTTCTCCCCTGGGGTCACTTTCAAGGCGGAGGGCTTCTCTACTCGAGCCATGGAAAAGGAGGGAAGTCCAGTCGACTGGCCTGGAGTCGGCGGGTCTTTGCAGTAAAACTAGGTCGACTGCCACCCTCGGACTGACTCGGGAAGGATTATGGCTGGGAAAGAACTCTGACCCCTCATCTGAATCCCAAGACCCCCACACATCTGGACCACTTTTATCCTCTCATCACTCGGATTAGCTTTTTTGACCGACTGAGAGCGACAGTGAAAATGTGCTTGAAGAGGCCCCAGTGTGGTCGACAACCCAAGAAATTCTCGCACATAAACACGAAAGCGGCAAGATACACGATGGTGTTGGGGGAAAAGTGGTGAAGTTGTGCTCCAAAGAAGTTCAAGAAAGCTCAGAAAAAAGGATGAGGAGGCAAAGAAAACCCGCAGTCAACGTGAGTGGCGAGGAGGACGCACTCATCCTCCTGCGGTCGAGGCTCAGTCTCGCCCTCCGAAAGCCACGCGGATCCGTGGGGGATCAATCCCTCCTCGGCCAGATCGTCGATGTCATCCTGGCGAATCGTCGACCGGATCCAATCGCCATGGATCCAGCCGCGCGGCAGACCGGACCTCGACGAAGATCCGCCCCGGCTAGATTTCTTCCCCTTCGCCTTCGCTGACTCCTTCTTCGCGCGCTCCAAAGCCACTGTCTTCTCCTTCCCCATCGCAACGGACGGAGCTCGAACAGAGCAGCATCGCAGGGGCAGGAGCGAATGCGGTGGATAAAACAGAGAAGGAGGCGGAAGCATGGGAACGCACTGTTCAAAAACCCCAGTCCGACGCCTTATATAAGGTTGCTTCCGGGTGACTGACCTGTGGACCCGGGCGATCCTATCAAATCCCGCAACAGTCGCGGGCGCGATACGTGGTGAAAAAGGTGGCGCAGAAATCGAGGCGACCCTGCCTAATCCAACCCGATTACGGCGGCCTCCTCCGCCTCGCGCGCTTCCCGAAATTCGAATCCCGCGAGATCCGCGGGCAACAGAGCAACCTGTCAGACGGAAGATTTTCTCCATACAACGCTTGAAACTTTTTTAGTAAAAGTTCACTCGAGAAAACCAAGAATGATCAAGGCGAGTGAAAAAGAAGTTGGTGTCACCATGTTGATTCATCGATCCCAACAAGACACTTCCAAAGCGCGAAAATTGAATCAGAAGTATTTTCAACTCCTTCTCCACTCAAACCCAGAACCATTCAGGGGCTAATGATGAAGCTATGCACCTAGGGTAGGGTTATAGGCCTGACCTAGACACCCTCCCCAAGGACATCACCCCAAAGTCAGAAGCATTCGAAGGGTACCATCATCCACTCGACCAGAAACATTCCACTCGGAAGAATCGCTGTCACTCGACCGTAACAGAAACCACAGAAGATCTAAAGTCACTCTGCACAGCAAGGGTCGGGCGTTTACTCATAGACTTAACGATCATTTATAGCACTTTATTACGAACGTTACCTATAACGCTCCTTGTTTATGTACATTGGACCCTGTGTAACGGAGGGGAGCTGGGGTCCTGGCACACTCTATATAAGCCACCCCCCTCCTCTGGGACAAGGGTTCGCACCCCCTGTAAGACACACACGCATAATCCAGTCGACCGCCTCCGGGCACCGAGACGTAGGGCTATTACTTCCTCCGCGAAGGGCCTGAACTCGTAAAACTTGTGTGTACAACTTCGCCATAGCTAGGATCTTGCCTCTACATACCTACCCCCTACTCTACTGTCAGTCTTAGACCCACGACACGCGCCGCTTTTGTTTCGTTCTTCTTTTCTTTCCTGCATTGAGAGAGACAAGTATGGGGCCCCGTGGGGGCGTGCAACAAACTATGATTCCCAAGTTGTTATGTTGTGTTTATCATTCCTGTGTCGCGTCGCAATATCAGTGTTTTATATAGGCACGTAGGAATAACTTAACTTGACACGCTTGAAGTAGTTTCCGCCTCACGAGGCGCGTGTTTCTCAGTACCTGGCGAGGAGGAACTGAAAAAATTTGTTAGGAGATCCAAGTCCTGGTCGCCGGCGCCTCTAGCCATGACCCAGTGCCTTGCATCGCGGTACCCGAGGGGCACAGATTGAGAGAGGCGCGCCAGCTTGTGGCTTGAACGAGGGTGCCTCACAAAAAACAAACAAGATGCTCACGAGGGCACCTGTCCAGCCCCCTCGCGAGGGACACGAGAGAGGGTACAGGTCAAACAAAGAACCGAAGGCAGAAACAGAGGCAGAAGTCGATGGAACAAGATCAGCAAGCAACACCAGAATGCAAATTTCGATTAAAGAGGGGCAAGCCAACTACGGAAAGCAAATGAAAAGCCGCGTCCGGCACCTAGTCTAGTCTTCTTGTCTTCTCACCAGCGCGGAGCTAAGTGCTGCCACTAGGACGTGGGAGGGAGCCCCAGAGGCCCGAGGGCGGCACTCCTGAGACTCGGGGGCGTGTACAACCCCACTCATTATTACTTGAGAGTGTCACGAGCGGAGACCTTCACAGGCACGCGGCCTTCTTCACAGGCGCTGGGCCTTTCTTTATGGGTAGAACTTCCGGAGGTGCTGGATGTTCCAGGCGTTCTGGATGGGTACCCCGTCCTGCGTCTCCAGTCGCCCGGCGCCAGGCCTGGAAACATGGGCGACCCTAAACGGGCCCTCCCACATGGGTGAGAGCTTATGCAGCCCTTCCCTGGAGAGCACCCGCCGTAGGAAGAGGTCACCCACCTCGAGCGTCCTGGAGCGGACGCTGCGACAGTGGTACCGTCGCAGCGCCTGCTGATATCTTGCCGCCCGTAGCGTGGCTTCACGGTGGCATTCCTCCCCCAGCACGAGGTCCATCCCCCGCATGGCGTCCTGCCGTGTGTCATCAAATGCCAGGACCCACGTGGAGCGATGCCTGACCTCGTGAGTGAGAACCACCTTTGCTCCATAGACGAGGAAGAATGGGGTCTCGCCCGTTGGCTTGGTGGCAGTTGTGCGGATGGACCACAGCACGGACTGGAGCTCGTCGTACCAGCCCCTGCCACAGGCCTCGAGCTTCTTGTTGAAGGTCCTGGTCTTGAGGCCTCTCGGGACCTTTGTGTTGGCGCGTTCGTCTTGGCCATTGCTCCGGGGGTGCGTCACCGAAGCATAGCAGATCTGCGTTCCAAGGTTAGCACAATACGTCTTGAAGAGATTGCTAGTGAACTACGAGCCGTTGTCAGTGATGATGCGGTTGGGGACACCAAACCGGCTCACGAGACCTTTGATGAACTTGACCGTGGAGCTGGCCGGGATGGTGCGGACGGCTTCTACCTCCGCCCACTTGGTGAACTTGTCGATGGCGACGTAGAGGTAGTGGTAGCCCCCGGGCGCTCGAGGGAACAGGCCCAAGATATCCAGCCCACAAACCGCGAATGGCCACGAGAGTGGGATGGTCTGGAGCCCCTGAACCGGTTGATGGATCTGCTTAGCGTGGAACTGGTAGGCCTCGCAGAACTTCACCAGCTCAGTCGCGTCGTTGAGTGTCATAGGCCAGTAGAATCCGATGCGAAACACCTTGTCGGCGAGGATTCGTGACGACGAGTGGTGCCTGCAGTCCCCGCCGTGTATGTCGGCTAGCAGCTCTTTCCCCTGCTCCCTGGAGATGCAACGCAGGGAAACGTCATTTGGTCGTTTCCTGTATAACTCACCGTCCTGGACGCAGTATGCCGTGGCTTGTCGGGCCACACGCTCCGCATCCTCCTCCTTCTCCGGCAGCGTCCCTTGCATCAGGTATTCCTTGAATCCCTGGTCCAGCACCCCTCCTGAGGCTCGAGCGCCAAGAGTAAGCGTGCTCCCGAGGTCGGGCAGCAGGCCGGGGCTCCCGAGGCAGGTGGTTGAGGGAGCTCCTCCCGAGGCAGTGCGGTTCTTGAAAGTGGCGGTGTTGCCGATGGCTTGAAGAGCCGCTCCTCGAAGACGCCAGGCTCTTGGGGTAGCCGCTTGGATGCTCTCCTAGCGATGTCGTCGGCTTCCTTGTTGGTGCCACGGGGCACATGCTGCAATTCCAGGCCCAAGAACTGCTTCTCCATCTTGCGCACCTCCGTGAGGTACGCCTCCATGTGCTCATCCTTCGGCTCATACACTTTGTTGGAGAAGTTGACGAGGAGCTGCGAATCGCCCTTGATGTTGAGGCGCTTAACCCCCAGGGCCACTGCGGCCTTGAGGCCAGCTATGAGCCCTTCATACTCTGTTATGTTGTTGGAGACCTTCTCGCCCTGCTGGAAGCAGAGCTGTACGGCGTAGTAAAGCTTGTCCTGAGTGGGTGAGATGAGCACTGCTCCAGCCCCCACGCCCTGGCGTGCAAAGGCGCCATAGAAATACATAACCCAGCCGTCTGGTGCTTCACTCCCCGACGACAGGGACCGATCCTCTCCTTCTTCAAGCCCCGGGGCGTCCGTCCATTCTGCCACGAAATCAGCGAGCGTGGCTCCCTTAATGACCCTAGTTGTGCTGAACTCCAACTGGAATGCCTGTAGCTCAATGTTCCACTCAGCGAATCTCCTGGCAGAGTTGGGGCTCCTGAGCACCCTCTCCTATGGGTAGGCCGAGACGACCTTGATGAGGTGGCCTTGAAAGTAGTGTCGCAGCTTGCGTGAGGCCACCAAGAGCGTGAGCAGGAGCTTCTGAGGCATGGGGTACCGTGCCCTCATGTCCCGCAACACCGTGCTGACAAAATACATGCGGTGCTCAACGAGGGCGGGTGCATTGGCGAGGCCCACAGCTTCCGGAGGTTGGGGCGTCTCCTGAACGACGAAGCCCCCAAAGCCTAGTCGCTCGTTGGGGCTTCCGCAGGCCCAAGTGCGCCGTCTTGTGGAGCCTGGTCCTTTGCTGGCGTCGCCGCAGCCCTCGCAGAGCCCTCTGGGTCTTGCGCCGCCCCGGCTGAGGGAGCGGCTTGGCGCGACGCATCCCGGACCGCCACCAGAGCTGCGCTGGCGGAGTAAGGTGTGGCGGCAAGGTACAACACCAGGGGCTCGAGAGGTCGGGGCGCCACCATCCCTGGAGGGCTGGTCAGGTATCTCTTGAGGTCTTGAAATGCTTGGTCGGCCTCTGGAGTCCACACGAATGGGCCCTTTTTCTTCATCAGCTTGAAGAACGGCAGGGCACGCTCTCCCAGCTTGGAGATGGAATGCCCGAACGCGGTCACGCGGCCAGCGAGCTTCTGCATCTCCTTGAGGGTTTGTGGTGGACTCATGTCTTCTATTGCCTTGACCTTCTCTGGGTTCTCCTCGATCCCTCTGTGGGACACGAGGAAACCTAGCAGCTTGCCGGAAGGGACGCCAAACACACATTTCTTTGGGTTAAGCCGCAAGTCTACCTGCTGCAGGCTTTCGAAGGTCTCCTCCAGGTCTTGAATTAAAGTTCTCGCCTCCCGAGACTTCACCACAATGTCGTTGACGTAGGCTTCCGCATTCCTCCCAAGTTGCCGACCCAGGGCGATGTGCATCAGTCGTTGAAAGGTCGCGCCTGCGTTGCGTAGCCCGAACGGCATGCAAGTGTAGCAGTATACCCCACAAGGGGTCAAGAAGGCCGTCTTCTCGACGTCTTCTACCGCCATCTTGATCTGGTGGTAGCCTGAGAACGCATCTAGGAAGCACAGCAGGTCACCCTCGGCGGTGGAGTCGATGATCTGGTCGATGCATGGAAGCGGGAACAGATCTTGGGGGCAGGCCTTGTTGAGGTTGGTGAAGTCGACACACATGCGCTCCTTTCCGCCTTTCTTGGGCACAACGATGGGGTTTGCCAACCATTCAGGGTACCGAACCTCGCGAATGACACCTGCTGCCTCCAGCTTGCGGGTTTCTTGGACGATGAAGGACTGCTTCTCTGTGGACTGCTGCCGCGCCCTCTGCTTCACAGGGTGTACATTGGGGCACACCTTCAAGTGATGCTCAATCACTCCTCTTAGGACCCCTACCAGCTGATCGGGTTCCCAGGCGAACACTTCCTTGTTTGCGCGCAAGAATTTCACTAGTGCCTCCTCTTGGTCGGGGTCGAGGTTGGCGCCTATGGTGAAAGTGGCTCCTGAGGACCAGTCTTCCTCGACCGGCACCTGCTTGGTTTCTGCCCGGTCTTGGGTGAACAACTGCTTCTTCTTGGTCGGCGCGGCCGCCTTATCTCCAGAGGTGCTCGTGTCGGCTGGTTGTGCTACCGTGGCGGTCTTGAGGGCAAGCTTGAGTGCCGCCAGAGCCTCCTTGGTATCTCCCACTATAGTGAGGCCGTCCTTGCTCCCAGGCATCTTCATGAGGTTGTAGGCCGGATGGGTCGCCGCCATGAACTGAGCTAGAGCTGGGTACCCGAGAATAGCATTGTATGGGAGGCCGATGTGGGCGACGTCGAAGCCGATCAGCTTAGTGCGGTAGTTGTCGTGGGTGCCAAAGGTCACGGGAAGACGGATCTGCCCTAGGGGGCTGGAGGAGCCGCCTCCAACGCCAGAGAAGGGCTTGCTGGGGCGGAGCCGCTCGAGTGGTACGTGAAGGAGGCTGAAGGCCTCCACCGAGAGTACGTTGAGGCCGGCGCCGCCGTTGATGAGGGTCTTGGTGACGGCTACGTGGCAGATGGTGCGCGTGAAAAGCATAGGGAGCACGCCCGAGCCGACGGTGGTGACGGGGTGATATTCCGAGTCGAAGGTCAGGTCGGCCTTGGGCGCCACCCAACCCGGGGGAGCTCCCTACCGCACGGAAGCGGTGCTGATCTGGCGAAAGAACGGCTTGGCGTGGCGGTCCGAGGGTGGCGCTTGCAAGCCGCCGAGGAGGGCTGCGACCGTGTGGGGCGCCGGTGCTGCGAAGCGCGCGGCGAAGAGGCCGCGCAGCTCCTCCCAAGATGCCACCGTGGATCCGGGGAGGTTGAGCAGCCAGGCACGCGGCACGCCAGTGAGGGCCATGGGAAGCCAGTTGGCCATGACCTTGTCGTCGCCCCCAGCCTTAAGGACGGCCTCCTCGTACGCCAGCAGGAAAGCCATCGGGTCCGTCGTGGTGGCATCTCCGGCTTGGACTTGGGCGACCGCTGCACCTGCCGTAAGGCGGGGGCCAAGGCTCGGAGCCCCCTGGCCCTGCCACTGGCACCAGTCGTCGGAGCCGGAAGCGCGGCGCCTGCCATGGGGGCGAAGCGTGGTGATGGCGGAGCGCAGATTGACGGAAGGAAAGCTCTGGCGCACCCCTACCTGGCGCGCCAAATGTCGGATTTCGGGTTCCGGCAAAACCCTTGAGGTTCGAACACTGGGATGCGCATGAAGATTTCCCCCTACCTAATCACGCCCTCAGCCTCACCGCGATCTCAAAGCCTAGCTCGACGAACTCGCAACATAAGAGACACGAGATTTATACTGGTTCGGGCCACCGTTGTGGTGTAATACCCTACTCCAGTGTGGTGTGGTGGATTGTCTCTTGGGCTGAGGATGAACAGTACATGGGGAAGAACAGTCTCCTGAGGGGAGGTGTTCTTGTGCTTGGTGAACTTGTGTGGGTGAGGATGATCCGAATCCGTTCTCCCCTTTCCTAATGTGGTGGCTAGTCCTATTTATAGAGGCCTGGTCCTCTTCCCAAATATTGAGCGGGAAGGGATGCCACAACGGCCAATTTGAAGGGGGGCAGCTAGTACAAGCTATCTTGACTAAAGGTGGTCTTCGCCTGCCAAAGGCTCTGCTGGTGATGCCGTCTTGGGCTCCACGGTGACCTTCGTCCTGCCATCCTACTGGTCTTGGTCTCATTGCACCGATATGGAAACCTTTGCCTGATGCCTCGGTACTCCTCGCCTGCGCTTGCCTCCTTGGCACCAAAGAGGAAACGAGGACACTGCGCGCGCTGGCGCCCGCCTGGCGCCCTCCTAGCGCCCGCCTGGCCTTGGTCGTCAAGGCATATGTCGAACCTCGCGAGGCTCGCCTTGCCTTGATCTGTCCGCCCCTCACGAGCCAGCCTGGTGAGGCCACTCCCGAGGAGGTCTTGTGTCGTCCGCCTCGCGAGGGTCTTGGGCGTTTGCTGGTGAAGATGGGTCGTACTGGGCCACGAGTGGAGCCACGCCGCGGGCCGCAGGCAGGCAAGTCTGGGGACCCCCGTTCCTAGAACACCGACAACAATTTCAGCACTTGCAGACGTTACCTTGTTGAAAACCACTTGTCATTTCCTTCTACTCCTCATTGGGTTCGACACTCTTACTTATCGAAAAGAGCTACAATTGATCCCCTATAATTGTGGGTCATCAAGGCTATTTTCTAGCGCCGTTGCCGGGGAGTGAAGCGCCTTTGGTAAGTGGAATTTGCTAAGGAAACATTTATATAGTGTGCTGAAATTTATTGTCACTTGTTACTATGGAAAACAATCCTTTGAGGGGTTTGTCCAGGGTATCTTCACCTCGTCCGGAACCACAATTAGCTACCCCTCAACCTACTGCACCTACTGAAAATATTGAATATGAAATTCCTTCGGGTATGATAGAACAACTAGCTAATCCTTATCCAGGAGATGGAACTGAACATCCTGATATGCACTTGATATATGTGGAACAAATTTGTGGATTGTTTAAGCTTGCAGATTTACCCAGAGATGAAGTGATGAAAAAGGTTTTCCCTTTATCTTTGAAGGGAAAAGCATTGGCATGGTATAGACTATGCGATGATATTGGATCATGGAATTGGAATTGTTTGAAATTGGAGTTCCACCAAAAAAATTATCCTATGCATCTAGTTCATCGTGATCGGAATTATATATATAATTTTTGGCCTCGTGAAGGAGAAAGTATCGCTCTAGCTTGGGGGAGGCTTAAGTCAATGTTATACTCACGCCCCAATCATGAGCTCTCAAGAGAAATTATTATCCAGAATTTTTATCCTCGGCTTTCTCGCAATGATCAAACCATGTGGGTTACTTCTTGTGCTGGTTCATTTATGAAGAAGACTATTGAATTCCGGTGGGATCTTTTTGAAAGAATTAAATGCAACTCTGAAGGTTGGGAACTCGAGGAAGGTAAAGAGTCAGGTATTAAACTTCAGTATGATTGTGTTAAATCTTTTATGGATACCGATGCTTTTCAAAGTTTAGCACTAAATATGGACTTGACTCTGAGATAGTAGCCTCCTTTTGTGAATCATTTGCTACTCATGTTGAACTCCATAGGGAGAAGTGGTTTAAATATCACCCACCTATTAAAGAAGAAATTAAAAACCAGTACCAGTTACAGAAGAAACTATACTTTACAATGTTGATCCAGTTGTTGCTTCTGCATATATTGAGAAACCACCTTTCCCTGTTAGGATAAAGGAACATGCTAAAGTTTCGACTATGGTTAACGAAAGCTATATTAGAATACCTAAACCCGATGAACAAATTAAAGTAGAACCTAGTGTTGCTATGGTTAAAGATCTCTTGGAAGAATATATGGATGGGCATGTTATTTACTTCTGTGAAGAAGCTGCTAGAATTGCTAAACCTGATAGAAAAGATAAGGGTTAATTATCCTTTTGCCCTTATTGGTGTCCATTTGCTCAGTTTTTCCCTTAGTTGTGAATCGTGCTTAGTTTTGCCCCTAGTCCATGCGCAGCTACTCGTTCCGTGAACTCTGCCATCTCCGCCAGGTCAACCTTTTGACTCGGTCCTTACAGGTGGGACCGGGCGGCAGAGACGCCCTAGACGATCAGACCGTTGCACGCGTGGCTTGTGGGACCCAGCACAGAGCCGTTGCGGGTGTGCTATATAAGCGGGCGACAGAGAGCGGTGGTGACGACGGCGACAGAGAGCACGGCGGTGACCACGGCGAGAGAGAGAGAGAGAGAGAGAGAGAGAGAGAGAGAGAGAGAGAGCGGCAGTGGGAAGATAGTTGTGGAGGGCGCGGCGGCGTTGAGATCCCCTTCGGCTCCGAGCTCCATGTCTTCTTCAAGCTCCCGCGCCACCTCGCGGATGCAGAGCCGGGCACGTGTGGAGATGCCTATCTTCGTCTGTCCGTGGTGCCGAGCGGGTGTTGATAGGAGGGTTTCTCACACACCGAAGAACCAGAATCGTCCGTTCTACGTTTGCAGCGAGAATGGGGTAAGAATCGGGGCAATCGCACCATTTTCGTGGTTGGGATATTTGAGCAATGGGTTGATCTGTTTGGCGTTCATGCAGGTGAAATGTTTCTTTCTTTGGGTTGATGCTCTGGCCAAGACTCTGGTGAATGAACTGCAAGAAGAGCATGAAGAATGGTTGCACATGCTGCCACGAATGGCAGTGGCCGCAGCACGAGCTCCGGAAGAAGAGATGGAGGGCGAAGCATGCACTGACAGAGAGCTAGCTGTTGAGCTTAGGATGTTGAAGAAGAAGGTTAGGAATCTTGAAGATCAAGCACAAATACCCATTTGCAATTACTTTTGGGAATTTGTAGGTATGGTAATCACACTGGGTGTAATGTTGAAATTGTATGGAAAGGCATGAATTATGGAGGAATTTGTAATCTTAAAATTGTATGAGAAATTCACCTTGTTTAAATGTCGGTCAAAGTTTGTTTAAATGTTGAAAAAAGAGAAGAAATGACCAACATTTAAATATGTTTAAAAAAGGGAGAAGAAATGAGGAAATCAAAAACTTTTGATCAATGAAATGCAGCTCTCTGCTCTGCCTTTCTGTCAACAAAAAAGGTTCCTTTGTGGGCCAAATTCAGAGCGAAGAGCCAAGTGCCGGCTAGACTAATGGGCCAACTGCATCCAATTAGGCCCACTCGGGGGTGGGCAAATGAGATCTCTTGCGTGTTTTTCTGTTTTCTGTTTTGATTTAATTTAGGAAGTAAATCATTTTATTTAATGGTGAAACTTTTTGTGGAAGCTAATTGAATTATTAGAGAACCAAACAATTAAGTTTAGATTTTTTGGGGGCTATTAAATATTTAATAGCAATTTAATTACTCCAATTCAAATACACTGTGATTTAAATCAAAGACCAAAATGTCATGGAAAATGTGCCTCAGCTCTGGTAGAGGTTTACACCTGTTGCCAAAATTAATGAACATTTTTTAAGGGCATTACATTGAGAAAAAAATAATTTGTCTACAGAAAATGAAGGGTGGAAAATGCACAAAAACTGGTGCGGCTGGGACTCGAACCCAGGACCGCGTGGGTTTGTGGCATGTAGGGTTGCGCTGGTAACCGCTAGGGAGGATGGAAAGACTTTGACATGGGTAGGGAAGGAATCTATACATAGCGAGACCGTGACTTGGTTTAGGGTTTAAAAACACATGTTTGTACTGAATGTTTGCACACGCGTGCGAGTGGTTTTCCTTTGTTTTGCACTGAAATTTTGGAGGGTTGGAAACCTATGTTTGCATTGCCACATGATTCTGGTTAGAGTGGCACTTGGTTTAGGATTTAAAGGGAATAAATTTGCATGTTAGTTCATGACTTGGTTTAGGGAAGAAATGATATGTTTGGGCACGTTCATTTTTGAACACACATAATAACTTGGATAGATAACATGCAACACACCGCACCCTTACATAGATGGGTACCCTACATAGATAGATAGTTCAAGGACAAGACACGACACGGCACGCATGACATAGAGAAGCAACAAAATAAAAATGATAAAACTAAAACATGACGAGCTTGACGAACAACTTCTCTCCGGGCTTGGACTCCTCCTTCAACATCTTCATCTTGACCTTTCTTCCACCTTGGTCGCGCGCCCCTTGAACACCGTCTTCAACTTCACTCCTCCTCCTCCTCGTAGGGAAGGGAGTGCATCTGGTTTTCAGTGGGGAAGATGCACTCGTAGTTGGTGAAGATGTTGTACACCATGAAGAAGATGGACTAGCAGCCGCGCGTCAAATGGGTTGGCGAAGGTGACCGTGAGCAGTAGGAGGATGTCGGCGCGGTCACGAACCTCATTGATGGTGTACATCCTAGGCAAGCCCCGTGGGAGGTGGGCATAGCCGGCTCTGAGGAAGGCGCGGGTGAGTTTGACGGACCCCCTCCACCTTGAAGTTGCCCACACACGGAGCTTGTCGGGGATATACCCCGCGGCGTAAACCGGCCGGAAGTATAACCCGGCCGGACTTGGCGGTTTACTGAGATCCGGCTGGCACTTGGCGATTCACTGGCGACCCACCACGACTGGCGGTTTACAAGCAACCCACCTGGTCATTATGACTCACCGGTGATCCGCATACGGAGACAGACGGATGACAAGGCCCAAGGCCCGAAGGCGGTTCACGTTTAATGGTGGGCGGTTTATGAGGAAAGCGTAAGGACTATTCTCCTCTGAAGGAAGCAAGACTAGGACTCCACTTGTAATAGAGTAATCCTAATCCTAATAGGACTCCACATGTAACCCGCCCCTTCAACATATATAAGGAGGGGCAGGGCTCCCCAAGAGGAGAGGCTACAAGCAAGAAGAAACAATCTTAGGGCTAGACACAAAGAGGAGAGCCGGTTTCTGGCGACTCCTCGTGATGATAATGAGACCTAGCCTCAAACAGCATGTAGGGTTTTTACCGGATGATGTTTCCGGGGCCAAGCTATCTAAATTCTTGTCTTGTGTTGCGTCTCGATTCCGCTCAACCCCTCTCAAGCTACCACATAGATGTGTTGGCCTCGCGACTAAGTCCTGACACTAAGGACATCTGCCGTGAGAAATCCACGACAGTTGGCGCCCACCGTGGGGCCAGGCGCACGGTGGTGTTGAGCTCTTGAAGGGATTTTTCCTAGGGATCAAGAAGCTTGCAATTTTCAAGAAGAAGAAGAATCATTACGGAAGATTCACAATCAGATTTGAGACTCATCCGATATTCAAGAGAAATTAAGGTTATAATCCGTTTGAAGCCATCGCCAAATCACCAAGATCAACCGAACCACCACAAATCGCCAAGTATTCACGGGTGTATTGTCTCACATGCAAAACTGTGGTCAAACCGATCTTGACCTAGAGAAGGATTCAGACGCAGCCGCAACCCGGATCCAAAACGATTCAACACGGTATATTCTGCCTGGTCGGTTCACTGCCTTGCGGAAGAGCTGATTCGACGCGTTGTTGAACCGCCCCGCGTTAGAGCATGATGTGGACATTGATCCGGATTTCCGCCTCCTCTGCTGTGGCCCATCGTGGTCGAGCCGCCCAGGCCTCCGTCGCCTCGGTCCTGTTCCTCCTAGGCCGTGACCGAGCCGCCGCCGCACCCTTCTGCTTCTCCTCGCTGGACCGCCTCACTGATGAAGCTGTCGACAAGTCGCCACATGCCACCATTGACGCTTCAACACCTCGACGGTCCACTTCCACAATCACGGCCTCGCTCCGCCTCTGCTGTGGCCGAGTCACCATTACGGCCTCTGCCTGCGTGTCCAACCGCACTTCAAACCGGCCGCAGGCCTAATTCGCTCTCGAGCCCCTCGGCCTTGACCCGCCATTGTTGACCCACTGTGATGGATACGCCATGACCCGCTAGCTGTTGTAGTAGGCCTCCACCTCTGTTTCCAAGTCGCCATCGCCGGACGCGCTTCCGATTGCCGCTCGGCCGCGGCCCTGCTGTACCGGCGTCTCTCTAAACTGCCGGCCAGAAGGAAGCAGAATTTCTTTTTCATGAAGAATTGGTTACAACATCAGATCGAATCAGATTCAGAGCTGCATTGATCCGATTCTACTATGGCATTGGAAAATCACATTGGAGAAGATGAGGACAACCCGGACTCCGCCGCGAACGAACCGCCCCATGATGACTCCGCTTCCGACTCCAACCCGGCCAGAGCAACTCCGAGTCACCCCTGTCGCCGTGCCATCCCTGCTGAAGCGGCTGTTGAGCCACCCTCCTAAACCGGCCCCTGCCGGATTCCGCTTCTGCTCCAAGCTGTCAGGCCGCCTCCGTGACCCGTTGTCGCCGGTTCACATCTGTGAGACGCCACTAGCCTTCGCTGAGTCGCCACGGCCCTCCAAAACGTCAGCCGCCATTCCGCCAAGTCACCACTGTCGCCTCGTCTATTCTGCTGCAATTCGCCGGCTCATCGGATGCCTCACAGCGTCGGCCCGTCGAACCACTCGCGCCCGCACGCCTGAGCCGGCCCGCAACCCGCGCCAAGTTGCCATGACCTGCCGCGGCCCTCCCCTCTGCTGCGAGTCGTCTCCGACTTCGAAACCCATCGTGTCATCCTTCCGCTAAACCACCGCCTCCGCCTTGGTCGGCCCTGAGACTCCAGGTCCCAGCCGCCGTCCAGGCCACTATCCGCCTTGACTCTGCGGCCATGGCGCGCTTGCCTCGAGTGTCTTCCGCTGCCACTGCTGAGATGCGCAGCAGGATCTTCTTGGCCCGCCACCTTGTTGGCCCGCCGCGGTTTTCCGCCACCTACAATCGCCGCCCGAGGCCTCACCGAGCCGCTCTGTCGCGAGCGGCGCCGCCTCCGCCTCTACTACGTGTGGCCATCGCCCCGGGTCAAAGGCCGGCTGGCCCGACGCCTTCCTCCTCCGTTCGTCCCGAGCCACAAGTTGCCGCCCCATCGTCACCTCCGCAGCCGCGGCTGTGCCTCGCCGGCGCGCCTCTGTTGATGCGCCACTATCACCAGTTTGCTTCCGCGCCCGAACCGCCGGGTCACCTCTGCCGCGGCGGCGCCAGTTCAGCTTCTGCTGAGCTGCCGCCGCCACCGCCGGGCCAGGGCCTACAATCCGCCCTACTTCAGCCGCTCTCGCGGCCCTGAAGTCGCTGCCGCTGGGTCATCTTCACCACCAACTCGCTGCCCTGGTTGTCCTGTCGGTTTCGGCGTGCGAGAGGAACAAATCAAAGAGTAACAGTGTTGCGACTCAAAGGACTCGATGATGGCTGGACAGTACCTTTGGTCTGCGGCTGGAGCCGGTTCTTTGCTACAAGTGACCTGCACCTTGGCTTTTGAGCCATTGCGCCTCATGCTGCTGTGGACCGCCCTCGCCGCGTCAACCATGTTCCACCCCAAACATCCTGGAAATGACTGTGGGATAAATCATAGAGTCAAAACTGGAGGGTATTGCAAAAAGATAATCGTTGTGGGAGCTTGTCCGGCCAGTTTTAGCTCAAGCAATGGAGGATATTACACACTGCATAAAAACGTCAAATTAGATCAGTATTAAAGTGCTAGTACATACTAAGTACTAGTGGCCGTTTTACTGCTTCACATGAGGGACTACCACGCCGGGATCAGGGCTGGTAGATCAACAGCCGCCTTTCCAATGGCTGTTTCAATACGAGCCCGCCGTTTCATCAGTTACAGGCTATCTCCAGTCGTCGCAACCTGTGAATCGCCTTGCCAAGTCATCATTGGCGGTTCATCTCCGCCGAGTGGCCCGTTTTGGCCTGCTTCCAAGTCATCGGATCACCGCTGAGCGGCCTCGCTGAATTGCCGCCGGGTCACTGCCGAGCGGCCTTGCCGAATGACCCCCGCGTCAAATCTGTCGTGGCCACAACCTGGTCCGTTTTTTCTTGCAAGAGGCTGTTGGCTCGCTGCTGCCTTCCCGCTGGCCACAGCCCCAAGTCAACACCGCCGCTCTAAACCGGCTGCGCCTTCACCTCATTGCACAACCCCGCAGCGCGCTGAACCGCTATACCTGTTCTCTGAGTTTTGCCTCCGGGTCATCCAAGGCCGTTTGTCATCTGCAAACATCAGGTGATATCCATCTACAATTTATTTTATTTAACACATATTATATTTATCAAAGGATAAATTACTTTGATTTGTATATTTTTATATACAAGTAAAATTATTATCATACTGCGGGTATAGAGCACGCACTAGCAACATTCTACACCAGCGTTCGTCTATGCCTTGCTATTCGATGGACATGTGTAAATAAGCCGCCACCCCCGTGGTCCAGTCTACATCGACTCGCCGGTACCGCGCCTGCGGTTGACTCGCCCATCTGCGCAGCTTACCGCGCCTGCGATTGATCCGCTCGTCCGCACCGGTTTACAACGCCACGGCCGACTCGGTCGTCATTAATCTCAGCTTTACCATGGTGATCATCAACTCCACGGTGAATAACCCCTGGCATGATATATCAGGTGAAATCCATCCAATATATTTTATATTGTATATTGCCTTCTTTAAAAGAGCAATTACTTTGGCCTGCAAAGTTGTCTAATGTAGGACCCTAAATCGCCATATTGGTGCAAATTTAAAGGCCGTCAGAAAATTTCCGGCTTAAAAAGAGGGATTCCGGTTTAAAATCCGGCTCAAGGGGAAGATATCTCCCACAGCTTTGAAGCTCTCAAATCCGGTCCAAAATCCTGGTTCAAGAAGGATTTATCTCCTGCAGAAAGTTAAAGGGTGCCAAAGAGGACCTGCTACCATGATGCGCGGTTCAAACATGGGTATCATGCCTTATTGGCTTATCATATTATTGATCACTTGGGGGCTTGGTCGTATCCGAACGATAGCCATGCCTCTTGATTGGCCTAGTGCCACAACATCACTTGGGGGCTTGGTCGTGTCCGAACCAATGCAACACCTTTTGATAGGCGAAAGCCACCAGATCACTTGGGGACATGGTCAAGTCTGAACCAGTCACGCCTCTTGATCGGCCTAAGGCCATAGAGTCACTTGGGGGCTTGGTCGAACCCGAACCATTGCCACGCCATTTGATCGGCATAATGCCATGGTTTCAGTTGGGGACCTGGCTGAGTTGAACCATAGCTACACCTTATTGGGAGCTTGGTCGTGTCCGACCATGGTAACACCATCTGATCGGCTCAGTAAAGCCTCTTTATACAAACGGTCTTATCATTGCCTTTGCTTCCATATTTTTTTAAAACTGTTATTTGGTTTTTGTTGCGTTTTTAAACCGACATTGTTAATCCGTTTCAAACTGTCAATTACAAATTGGCGGAACACGGTCAAATCCTAATCCGAAGACTATCTGCCCGGTTTGATTTTATGTTACCATCTTATTATGGAGTAAACCGGTGTTCATTAACCCGCTTGACTTTCAATTACAAATTGTCAAGACATGATCAAATCATAATCCGGAGACTATCCGCCTGATCTGGTTTGACTACGAGTCGCCAAGATATATATGGTTAAACCGGTGTTTATCACAACCCGCACAGCTTTTATCATAAACCGACACAAGATGAAAGGAGTTATCATTACTCAAGATTGGGGTTATCACCCTTACTACAAAAAGTTGGTAAACCAATGATGTGATTCAATGTCACAGGTATGATATATTTCAATGATTATTCTTAAGTGCAGCCTTGGTTATAAACCTGGGTTATATGTTGGGCATTATGACCCGTCCGATGGTAAACCGCCATGACACTTTAAACTTGTTGTATGCAGAGACAGGTTGAATAAAGCATGATGATAAATTATCCGTGTTTATTAAACCGACACGGCTTTAAGACGATAAGTCGCCAAAGATATGATGAGAAATTATCCGGTGTTTGTTAACCCGGCCTGGTTTTGGACTATAAGTCGCCAGTACATATTTGGATTGCGCCATTGGAATCATGCGCTTATAAATCACTGGGTTATATTATTCAAATCTTCAAATAGCCAACATGGCTGGATTACTATTATGGTTATCAATAACCAGTATTATGGTTAAGGTTTTCAAAGTCGCTTTAGCGCAATGGCTATCATATTGTCAATAGGATATGATTTATTCTACAATTGAAGGCATAGTCCCGAGTTGCTACTGTGCTTACAACCCGGCACTTGGGGGCTACATTATTTAAGTTGAGATTATATCAAATATGCAAGTCTCATGTCGCTGCAAGCATGCACCATGACACTTGGGGGCTAATACAAAGTAATTTTTGCTCATATTATTGAAGACCCGACTCATCACATTATAATGATTCGCCCTTGGCGGCTACCAATTGCTCCTCACAACAGTTGAAGGTACAAAGCTTTTTATTCATTATATTGAAGATTCCTTTGCTCAGTTGGTAAAGCACAAGGCTCTTAACCTTGGGGACGGGGATTCACGTCCCATGATGAGGGTTACATCAGATGATGTTATTTTCATTGAAGTATATATTAAGTCCCAGCTCAATATTATCTTATCGAGCCGCCCTTGGGGGCTACACATCATTGCTCAAATCTACATGATTATACCTACAAAGTCCCCGCTCATTATTGCATAATGACCCGGCCCTTGGGGGCTACACTGGTTGAAGTTTTTATGAGTATAAGACAATTACAAGTCCTGTGTTGTCGCAAGCATGACAACCCGCACTTGGGGGCTACATAGTATGGAGTATTCAGTTTTACTAGTCACTGGGATGAACAACATGGATTTCTTTGAAAGTGGCAGTATTTATACTGGGGCAAAGTCTTAAGCCACCACTTTGTTCTGTTCAAAGACTTGGGGGCTACAACCAGCGTTGGCAACAATCATGAACCGGTGTCTGCAACAATCATGACTCGGAATTATCAGCTTTATAACCCGACAATGGTCGTAATCATAAAACGACAAGTTTTACATCTTCAAGCCGGCTGGATATCAGTTGAATATTTTAGAGACTAATATTTTTGTCAAGTTAGAGCATTGAAGGCCAATTCAAATGGATTCTTCATTTGCAATATTTTTTCTGCAAGCAAATTGATTATGATGCTGGTCTATTGACTTGGATTTTCTAGAAGGAGGAAATGACAAAGATTTAAGGATGATCAGGTGTCGGTCTACAAGAATTCTTAACCCGGAGCACAACCCGCCAAATTTGTTCTTGTGTTTATGTTGCAGACTAGTTTAACATGGACAAATCCAAATTAAACTGGGGGCTAATGTCGGGATATACCTCATGGCGTAAACCGCCGGAAGTATAACCCGCCGGACTTGGCGGTTTATCGAGATCCGGTGGCACTTGGCGATTCACTGGCGACCCACTCGACTGGGCGGTTTACAAGCAACCCACCTGGTCATTATGACTCACCGGTGATCCGGCATACGGGATGACGGATGACAAGGCCCAAGGCCCGTAAGGCCGGTTCACGTTTAATGGTGGGCCGGTTTGTGAGGAAAGCGTAAGGACTATTCTCCTACGAAGGAAGCAAGACTAGGACTCCACTTGTAATAGAGTAATCCTAATCCTAATAGGACTCCACATGTAACCCGCCCCTTCAACATATATAAGGAGGGGCAGGGCTCCCCAAGAGGAGAGGCTACAAGCAAGAAGAAACAATCTTAGGGCTAGACACAAAGAGGAGAGCTGGTTTACGGCGACTCCCTCGTGATGATAATGAGACCTAGCCTCAAACAGCATGTAGGGTTTTTACCGGATGATGTTTCCCGGGGCCCGAAGCTGTCTAAATTCTTGTCTTGTGTTGCGTCTCTCGATTCCGCTCAACCCCTCTCAAGCTACCACATAGATGCGTTGGCCTCACGACTAAGTCCTGACACTAAGGACATCTGTTGTGACAAATCCACGACAGGGCTCCCTCCCCACGAGCATGCCCGGTGGGTAGCGTAGCTCCGGCACGACAGGCGGATGAAGGAAGGTTGGCCCGTTGTACTGCATCTTCACTTGGTCGCTTGGAGAGGGCTCGGTCGCTTGGGTGTTTGAAGTTGGAGAGAATGGATCTGGCTATTGGGTGGTGAGTGCGAGAGGAAGAGAGGCACCCCATTTATAAGCCTGTGGGTGGGAGAGAAGAGAGAAGGGATGAGAATGGTGCGTGTGTGAATCCGGACACTTGTGTGTATCCGTTAAGTTTTGGACCCT
The DNA here is from genome assembly GCA_021605145.1 of Aegilops bicornis. Taxonomy (NCBI): domain Eukaryota; kingdom Viridiplantae; phylum Streptophyta; class Magnoliopsida; order Poales; family Poaceae; genus Aegilops; species Aegilops bicornis. Next base: position 436,863,843 of record CM038671.1, on the reverse strand, counting down.
TAAATTTTTGCACGAAGATGCATGGGGCGCATGCGTGCATCTGAATCACTGCATAGGGTAGCTCTTTGACCGGGCGCATGCATCTGAATCACTTTTGTAATCTGAACCACTGCCATAATCTGAAACAATGGCCTAATTCGGAATCAATACGTGCATGGCCACGTCGCTCGCCTAGCTCGCCTCGCTCGCATGCATGCACGTCCACCTCCCGCGCATGCATTCCCACGCCGCCGCCCTTCCCATGCATGCAGGCCTGGAAATTAAGGCTGAGACGGGCAATTAACTGCGCTCTCAGGCCCAGACAGCGAGACGGCCCAACGGTCCATCCAGCGCGCCTGGTACTTATTGAGAAAAAACAATCGCCCAGCCAATCAAATTGCATCTCGCGGATCGCCCCCTCCTCCCAGGAGATTCCTTCTAGAAGGGTTAGATCGACGGTCCTTGATCGCCGCTAGGGTTAGATGGACGGTCCTTGTTCAGCGCTAGGGTTAGCGGGCTTTGGGAGGGGTTTGGAGCAGTCAAAGATAGGTTTGACCAGATTTCAAATGAGCATAACAAATTAAATAAAAATCAGAAAAATGAAAAGCCTACGCACATAGTCTTCTTATGTCATATACTAACGATTGAAGTTAATAAACAAGGTTTACATACATTTAAACGAAAAGTTCATGTGTCTTATGTGATATCTCAAGTATCTCAAACTCTCTTGTATGAACTGAAGAGAAGTGTTTTGGGGAAATGAACATGAAAATTTCAAAAAACTCACCACAACTTCATTTTGGAGTGACTAAGAAGGATCTGAGCTTAGTTTTTCATTTTGATGTTTTAGACTTGTTTAAATCTTGGTCAAAGTTAAGTTTGACCAGAATTCAAATGAGCAAAACAAATTTAAAAAATCAAAAAAATAGAAAAACTAGCGCACATAGTCTGTATATATAGAATATATGTGTAGGAAAGTTATTTGGCTGATTTAGACAAGGTCGAAAAAACCTTGCTTAGAAATGAGGCCGTTTACCCTACCTTTGGACCCCTCTTTTTTAGCACATTTTTCATGAAAATTTTAAAAACCTCACCACAGCTTCATTTTGGAGTCACTAAGAAGGATCCAGGCTTAGTTTTTCATTTTGATGTTCTAGACTTGTTTAAATCTTGGTCAAAGTTAGGTTTGACCAGTATTCAAATGAGCAAAACAAAATTGAAAAAAATCAAAAAAGGAAAAACCAGCGCACATGGTCTGTGTATATAGAATATATGTGTAGGAAAGTTATTTGGCTCATTTAGGCAAGGTAAAAAAATCTTGCTTAGAAATGAGGCCGTTTACCCTACCTTTGGAGCTCTTTTTTAGCACATTTTTCATGAATGTGAGTTTTCCAAAGTTCCGAAAGAATTCCAACATCCATATAGCATGTCAAATTTGAAGTTCTAACATAGGTCCAACATCATTCAAACATAGTTCTAACATAGGTCCAACATCATTCAACAAAAATACAACATTATTCATAATGTTTCATAATTATTCATAAATAGCGTTGGGGCTTCTGTCTGTTCCTTGAGCTTCTTGCCATCACTTTTCTCCTCATGCACCTTGTGCTCATTGCTTCTTCTCTTCTCCTCTTGGTAGTTGGTACCTTGCGCGTCTTCTTCAAACCTACCACAGAGTTGTGCAAAACATAAAGGGTAATGAGATCATGTCAAGTGATAAATGTACATTAGTATTTGCAAGATTTACATACCTAGCAGAACTCACAACAACAGAAGGTTGGTCACGATTTGGAGCCTCACTTGGATCACCATTTGGAGCCTCACTTGGATCACCATTAGGGGCCTCACTTGGATCACCATGATCACCATTTGGAGACTCACTTAGATCACCATTTGGAGCCTCACTTGAATAATAATTTGAAGGATATTTTGGATCATCGTCAAAATCATGTGTCTATTGACCATCATCATTTGGAACCTCGTCAAAATCCTCAGTTGATACAACCGACTGTTGACCATCATTTTCATCATCTATTGAGGCTACCGGCTGCTGACCAACATTTTCATCGAAGCCTTCATCGAAACTCTCTCCGAACGCTGGATCTATTGTGTTATCACAATACTTACCAAAATGACCAGACCCACCACACCTTGTGCACTTACGCTTCCTCGCTCCAAGTCCAACTCCTTCGCTGCGAGGTATGATTCGACTCTTCCTTGGTCTACCTGCTACTGTCTTCAGAACTGGAGCGCAAAGCTTGAATCCAGGGTCCACCACGTCCCATTGTTGTTTTCCCTCCATAGCAGGCAAGGCATACGCATATGTGGCTTCGAACCTTGCAAGATAGTAGTAATCATGCACATACTGTTGTATGTTCCCTGCTGGACCTGGGAGAGAAGTGATGAAAAACAAGGCATGAATGCATGGCAACCCAGTTATCTGCCATTGCCTACAACTGCAAGTTCTAGCTTCTAAATCCACTTGATATCTTCATTCCCTCTTCTCTTTATCCAAATATGATATCTCTGCTATGGTACCCGAGCAAAGAGTCATGTTCATTTCCAAGCCTGTTCTTTTCTGCTTCAGTTCATTCATCACGGCAGGGATGATAATGTGGCCCATGAATTTTTCCTCGGCTATTCTTGCATGATAATGAAATTTCTGCATGTATTCTATCCTTATCCTGTCAAGCAAATCCACCACATAATGACCCTTTAGTTTTCGGATCGTTGAGTTGAAAGACTCTGCTAGATTATTGTGCACACAAATCAACTTTGCTCAGTTCATCGAATTGGCTTTGCCCATAACTTGGAGTGGTGTGTTTCCAAGTATTCTTTCACTTTGGGATTCATGTATAACTGCCTCAAGTGGTAGTTGTGCTTCTTCACACTACAAGTCAAAGATGCTGGCCATAAATTGTCGGTATACACCTTTCCTTTGAATTTCTTCATGAAATTTGCAGCAAGGTGACGCATGCATTCCCTATGCTCTACTCCAGGGAACACATTGTCCACGACCACTTCTAAACCTTTGCAGGCATCTGTATGAATGACCAACCCATTGGGATGTGCAATAGCCCGACGCAAATTATGCAAAAACCAAGTCCAGCTCTCCTCAGACTCTGTCTCTAGCACACTGTACGCAACTGGAAATACAAAACTATGTGCATCAACTACACAAGCCGCTACTAACTATCCTTTAAACCTCCCTATGAGAAAAGTGGCATCAATAGCCAAATAAGGCTTGCAGCCTGCCAAAAAAACCCGGCGACAAGCCTCAAAGCAGACAAAAACCCTCCTAAAGCATTCCTTGGTCTTTGTCACTCCCCTGAATGTGTACTTCACGGTGTGGTGGTCAATATCTACAATACTACCTGGGACGGTCCTCTCCACTTCACCTTTGGATGAATACAACAATTGAAAACTTTCCTGTTGGTCACCATAAATAGAATCCGTAGCATGTTGTTTACCATTGAACAATCTCATGTATGGTAAATCTATCTTGAACTTATCTTTGATGTTCTTCTGCAATTCCTTTGGACCCACTTGCTGGTTTTCTTTCACCCACTTCTTTACTTCTTCTGCCACCCATCTTGACTTGGCTCTACTGATTGTATCCTTCCTAAGAGTTGATTCCTGGCATGTGTGCTTAAAAGGGTTCACTTTGAACTGAACATTTGTGCTATTTCGCATTTTAGATGCGAGCATCCTCCATGGACAACCCTCAGTCGGACAGTGCACTTTGTAATGTACTTGATCGCTCTTGTCAACTTTGAAAGTATGTTCTACCTTGATGCAGTATGTCACAAGTGCATTTCTACACTCAGTCATGGATGCAAAAAGGGTAGATTCTTCCATATGAGGGTTCAAAGGGTCCCATTCAACAGCTGCAAGGTCTTCATCCTCACCCACCGCCTCATCATCCACATACACTGCATTGTGAGCCTCATCATGGTTTTCAGCCCGAGGTGCCCATCGTAAATTCTGAATAACATCAGAATATAGCTTCTCTTCATCAACCCCAGAATTGTAGTCATCAGGCTCCACTTTAAGGGGGACCCTACTACCGGTGCCCATGCTTGTCGAGCCACCACGTCGCCGTGCACTAACTGAATTGTTCTGGCTAGAGATGCCATTACAACGACTTGGTTCTCCCCGAGATGTTGCACCCGCCATCCTAGGTCCAAATGCCTGCTCAAGTACATCAATTTGCAGCCTCACATGAAAATTCTCTTTCTCCTTATGCCTAAAAAACATGGTAGCCAGCTCTTCATCATTACTAACTGTCACCCATTTCTTTTCCCCATCATAGTATTTGTATTCCACTTCATCAAGCAAACCCCAAGGATATTGGCTACAAATTACCTCCCCACATTGTCTAAAACTCCAATTACTAGCCATTGGCAACCGAAAATCGAAACCTCCTTGGAATTTCTTCTTATTCTTTGCATTGAACATGTACCGGTCCCTTCTAATGTGCACCAAGAAAGCAAACCGCAACTCCATCCTTACCAACGAAAAACAGAGACGCAATCAACACACTAATCAGGCAAACCAACTCGAATCAACTGTTCAAATGCAAGACTAAGCTCAATCTAAACAGGAGGCGTGACTTACCCCTCGGGAACCCAGTCGTGGATGCGGTGGATCTCCGGACCGATGCCTGCCTCGCCAAATACTCCGGGGTTGCCGCTGCTCGCCATTTCGCCCTGGGGTTCTTCTCCTAGTTCAAACAGCTCCACCAGCCCCCCACCTTTGAGCGCTCCGGACGGGCGCACGGAAAGAGGCCGCGCCGCAGGCCGAGCAGGTGGCGGGCGCCCACCCGTGGCATCGCAGGAAGGTGGCGGGCGAAGCAGGTAGTGGTGGAGCAGGACGAACACGGTCGCGGCAGCGTAGCTGGTGGCGGCGCAGGTGGCGGCGGCGGCGCAGGCCGGCCGGCAGATGGGACATAGTAGGAATCGAGTTGGCTGGCTAGAACCCTAGGAATGATTTGGGGATTTTGTTGCACAGGCCCACATGTCAGCTCCGGACCCACGTCCATGCGGTCCCACGTGTAATCTCCAGACCCACAACCACTAATGCCGGCGGACGGAATGGACTAAAATCTGGCCGTTTGGCCTCGTCATAGTAGTTGCGCATGGACTAGGGGCAAAACTGAGCATGATTCGCATCTGAGGGCAAAACTGAGCACATGGACACCACTGAGGGCAAAAGGATAATTAACCCAAAAGATAAACATAGACCTGTTGTTGGCATGCCTGTTATTTCAGTGAAAATAGGAGATCACTGTTATCATGATTTATGTGACATGGGTGCTAGTGTGAGTGTTATTCCTTACACTTTATATGAAGAAATTATGAAAGACATAGCACCTGCTGAGATAGAAGAAATAGATGTTACTATTAAACTTGCTAATAGAGACACCATATCACCAATTGGGATTATTAGAGATTTTGAAGTCTTGTGTGGGAAAATAAAATACCCTACTGATTTTCTTGTTCTTGGTTCCCCACAAGATGACTTTTGTCCCATTATCTTTGGTAGACCTTTCTTGAACACAGTTAATGCTAAGATAGATTGTAAGAAAAAACTGTTGGTGTTAGCTTTGGTGATGAGTCTCATGAGTTTAATTTTTCCAAGTTTAGTAGAAATCATCATGGAAAGGAATTGCCTAGTAAGGATGAATTAATTGGTCTTGCTTCTATTGCTGTTCCACCTAATGATCCTTTAGAACAATATTTGCTAGACCATGAAAATGATTTACATATGCATGAAAGAAATGAAATAGATAAAATTTTCTTTGAACAACGTCCTCTACTTAAACACAATTTTCCTATTGAAACTCTAGGAGGTCCTCCTCCACCTAAAGGTGATCCTGTGTTTGATTTAAAACAATTGCCAGACACTTTGAAATATGCTTATCTTGATGAAAATAAAATATATCTTGTTATTATTAGTGCTAACCTTTCTGAACATGAAGAAGAAAGATTATTGAAAGTTCTAAGGAAGCACCGGGCTGCTATTGGATATACTCTTGATGATTTGAAGGGCATTAGTCCCACTCTATGTCAAAGACAAGATTAATATGGAACCTGATGCTAAACCCGTTGTTGATCACCAACATCGGTTAAATCCGAAGATGAAATAAGTGGTAAGAACGTAAATATTAAAACTTCTGGAAGCAGGTATAATATATCATATAGCTAATAGTAGATAGGTAAGTCATGTTCATTGTGTCCCTAAGAAAGGAGGTATAACTGTTGTTCCTAATGATAAGAATGAACTTATTCCAGAAAGAATTGTTACAGGCTATAGGATGGTAATTGATTATAGAAAATTAAACAAAGAAACTAGAAAAGACCATTACTCTTTGCCTTTTATTATTCGAATTCTTGAAAGATTATCTAAGCACACACACTTTTTCTTCCTTGATGGATAATCTGGCTTTTCACAAATACCTGTTTCTCAACCTGATCAAGAAAAGACAACTTTTACTTGTCCCTTTGGAACCTATGCTTATAGACGTATGCCTTTTGGTTTATGTAATGCACCTGCTACCTTTCAAAGATGTATGACTGCTATATTCTCTCACTTTTGTAAAAAGATTGTTGAGGTTTTCATGGATGACTTTTCTGTTTATGAGAAGTCTTCTGATGACTGTTTAAGCAATCTTGAGCGAGTTTTGCAGAGATGTGAACAAACAAATCCAGTCTTGAATTGGGAGAAGTGCCACTTTATGATTAATTAAGGCATTGTCTTGGGTCATAAAATTTCTGAAAGAGGTATTGAAGTGAACCAAGCTAAGGTTGATGCCATTGTGAAAATGCCATGTCCTAAGGACATCAAAGGTATTTGTAGTTTCCTAGGTCATGTTGGTTTGTATAGGAGATTTATCACAGACTTTTCTAAAATTTCTAGGCCTCTTACTAATCTTTTTCAAAAGGATATTCCTTTTGTTTATAATGATGATTGTCTTGAAGCCTTTAAAACACTCAAGAAAGCCTTAATATCTGCACCTATTGTTCAACCACCTGATTGGAACTTGCCTTTCGAATTATGTGTGATGCTAGTGATTATGTTGTTGGTGTTGTCCTAGGACAAAGAGTTGATAAGAAATTGAATGTTATTCATTATTCTAGTAAAACTCTAGATAGTGCTCAAAGAAATTATGCTACTACTGAAAAAGAATTCTTAGCAGTGGTGTTTGCTTGTGATAAATTTAGATCTTATATTGTTGATTCCAAAGTAACTGTTCACACAGACCATGCTGCTATTAAATATCTTATGGAAAAGAAAGATGCTAAACCTAGACTTATTCGTTGGGTTCTCTTGTTACAAGAATTTGATTTACATATCCTTGATAGAAAAGGAGCTGAGAACCACATGGTGATAACTTGTCTAGGCTTGAAAATGTGCTTGATGACCCACTACCTATTGATGATAGTTTTCCTGATGAGCTGTTAGCTGCAATAAATGTTGCTAATAGTACTCCTTGGTATGCTGACTATGTTAATTACATTGTTGCTAAATAATTACCACCTAGATTTACATACTAGCAAAAGAAAAAAAATCTTCTATGATTTAAGACATTACTTTTGGGATGACCCACATCTTTATAAAGAAGGAGTAGATGGTATGATTAGACGTTGTGTACCTGAGCATGAATAGGGACAAATCCTACGGAAATGTCACTCCGAGGCTTATGGAGGCCATCATGCTGGAGATAGAACTGCTCACAAGGTATTGCAATCTGGATTTTATTGGCCTACTCTCTTCAAGGATGCCCGTTGATACGTCTCCAACGTATCTATAATTTTTTTATTGTTCCATGCTATATTATATTCTGTTTTGGACATTATTGGGCTTTATTATTCACTTTTATATTGTTTTTGGGACTAACCTATTAACCAAAGGCCCAGCCCAGAATTGCTGTTTTTTTGCCTATTTCAGAGTTTCGCAGAAAAAGAATATTAAACGGAGTCCAAACGGAATGAAGCCTTCGGGAACGTGATTTTCGGAACGAACATGATCCAGAGGACTTGGACCCTACATCAAGAAAGCTACCAGGAAGCCACGAGGGAGGGGGCGCGCCTACCCCCCTGGGCGCGCCCTCCACCCTCGTGGGCCCCATGTTGCTCCACCGACGTACTCCTTCCTCCTATATATACCTACGTACCCCCAAACGATCAGATACGGAGCCAACAACCTAATTCCACCGCCGCAACCTACTGCACCCATGAGATCCCATCTAGGGGCCTGTTCCGGAGCTCCGCTGGAGGGGGCATCGATCATGGAGGGCTTCTACATCAACACCATAGCCTCTCCAATGAAGTGTGAGTAGTTTACCTCAGACCTTCGGGTCCATAGTTATTAGCTAGATGGCTTCTTCTCTCTTTTGGATCTCAATACAATGTTCTCCCCCTCTCTTGTGGAGATCTATTCGATGTAATCTTCTTTTGCAGTGTGTTTGTTGAGACCGATGAATTGTGGGTTTATGATCAAGTTTATCTATGAACAATATTTGAATCTTCTGAATTCTTTTATGTATGATTGGTTATCTTTGCAAGTCTCTTGAATTATCAGTTTGGTTTGGCCTACTAGATTGATCTTTCTTGCAATGGGAGAAGTGCTTAGCTTTGGGTTCAATCTTGCGGTGTCCTTTCCCAAAGTGATGAGGGGCAGCAAGGCACGTATTGTATTGTTGCCATCGAGGATAACAAGATGGGGTTTTTATCATATTGCATGAATTTATCCCTCTACATCATGTCATCTTGCTTAAAGCGTTACTCTGTTCTTACGAACTTAATACTCTAGATGCATCTTTGGATAGCGGTCGATGTGTGGAGTAATAGTAGTAGATGCAGGCAGGAGTCGGTCTACTTGTTTCGGACGTGATGCCTATATACATGATCATACCTAGATATTCTCATAACTATGCTCAATTCTGTCAATTGCTCAACAGTAATTTGTTCCCCTACCGTAAAATACTTATCCTCGTGAGAGAAGCCACTAGTGAAACCTATGGCCCCCAGGTCTATCCTCCATCATATTAATCTTCCAACACTTAGTTATTTCCGTTGCCTTTTATTTTGTTTACTTTACTTTGCATATTTATCATAAAAATACCAAAAATATTATCTTATCATATCTATCAGATCTCACTCTACTAAGTGACCGTGTAGGGATTGACAACCCCTTATCGCGTTGGTTGCGAGGATTTATTTGTTTGTGTAGGTGCGAGGGACTCGCGCGTAGCCTCCTACTGGATTGATACCTTGGTTCTCAAAAACTAAGGAAAATACTTATGCTACTTTGCTGCATCACCCTTTCCTCTTCAAGGGAAAACCAACGCAGTGCTCAAGAGGTAGCAAGAAGGATTTCCGGCGCCGTTGCCGGGGAGGTCTATGCAAAAGTCAACATACCAAGTACCCATCACAAACCCTTATCTCCCGCATTACATTATTTGCCATTTGCCTCTCGTTTTCCTCTCCCCACTTCACCCTTGCCGTTTTATTCACCCTCTCTTTTCCGTTTGCCTCTTTTTGCCCGTCTCTTGTTTGCTCGTGTGTTGGATTGCTTGTTTGTCACGATGGCTCAAGATAATACCAAATTATGTGACTTTACCAATACCAATAATAATGATTTCCTTAGCACTCCGATTGCTCCTCTTACCGACATCTTGAATCTTGTGAAATCAATGCTGCTTTGTTGAATCTTGTCATGAAAGATCAATTCGCCGGCCTTCCTAGTGAAGATGTCGCTACTCATCTAAATAGCTTCATTGATTTCTGTGATATGCAAAAGAAGAAAGATGTTGACAATGATATTGTTAAGTTGAAGCTATTTACTTTTCCGCTTAGAGATCGTGCTAAAGCTTGGTTTCCGTCTTTGCCTAAAAATATATTGATTCTTTGAATAAGTGCAAAGATGCTTTTATCTCTAAGTATTTTCCTCCCGCTAAGATTATCTCTCTTAGAAACTATATTATGAATTTTAAGAAACTTGATCATGAACATGTTGCACAAGCTTGGGAGAGGATGAAATTAATGATACGTAATTGCCCTACGCATGGTTTAAATTTGTGGATGATTATACAAAAAATTTATGCCGGATTGAATTTTGCTTCTAGAAATCTTTTAGATTCAGCCGCGGGATGCACTTTTATGGAAATCACTTTAGGAGAAGCTACTAAACTCCTAGATAATATTATGGTTAATTATTATCAATGGCACACTGAAAGATCTACTAATAAAAAAAGTGCATGCGATAGAAGAAATTAATGTTTTGAGTGGAAAGATGGATGAACTTATGAAATTATTTGCTACTAAGAGTATTTCTTCTGATCCTAATGATATGCCTTTGTCTAATTTGATTGAGAATAATAATGAACCTATGGATGTGAATTTTGTTGGTAGGAATAATTTTGGTAACAACGCGTATAGAGGAAATTTTAATCCTAGGCCTTATCCTAGTAATTCCTCTAATAATTATGGTAATTCCTACAACAATTCTTATGGAGATTTTAATAATATGCCATCTGAATTTGAGACTAGTGTTAAGGAATTTATGGATTCGCAAAAGAATTTCAATGCTTTGTTTGAAGAGAAATTGCTTAAAGTTGATGAATTGGCTAGGAACGTTGATAGAATTTCTCTTGATGTTGATTATTTAAAACTTAGATCTATTACTCCTAAGCATGATATCAATGAGTCTCTCAAAGCCATGAGAATTTCCATTGATGAGTGCAAAGAAAGAACCGCTAGGATACGTGCTAAGAAAGATTGCTTTATGAAAGCGTGTTCTTCTAATTTCTATGAAAATAAAGATGAAGATATAAAAGTTATTGATGTGTCCCCTATTAAATCTTTGTTTTGCAATATGAATCTTGATAATGATGGGAGTGGATATGATCCACCTTTACCTGGAAGGCTTTTCAAAAATTCGGAGTTTTTAGATCTTGATGCTAAAATTGATAAAAGTGGGATTGAGAAATCAAAACATTAGATGTTAATAAACCCACTATTTTGGATTTCAAGGAATTTAATTATGATAATTTCTCTTTAATAGATTGTATTTCCTTGTTGCAATCAGTACTACATTCTCCTCATGCTTATAGTCAAAATAAAGCTTTTACCAAACATATCATTGATGCTTTGATGCAATCTTATGAAGAAAAACTTGAGTTGGAACTATCTATCCCTAGAAAACTTTATGATGAGTGGGAACCTACTATTAAAATTAAGATTAAAGATCATGAATGCTATGCTTTGTGTGATTTGGGTGCTAGTGTTTCCACGATTCCAAAGACTTTGTGTGATTTGCTAGGTTTATGAGATTTTGATGATTGCTGTTTAAACTTGCACCTTGCGGATTCCACTATTAAAAAACCTATGGGAAGAATTAATGATGTTCTTATTGTTGCAAATATTAACTATGTGCCCGTAGATTTTATCGTTCTTGACATAGATTGCAATCCTTCATGTCCTATTATTATTGGTAGACCTTTCCTTAGAACGATTGGTGCAATTATTGATATGAAGGAAGGGAATATTAGATTCCAATTTCTATTAAAGAAAGGCATGGAACACTTCCCTAGGAAGAAAATAAAATTACCATATGAATCTATCATGAGAGCCACTTATGGATTGCCTACCAAAGATGGGAATACCTAGATCTATCCTTGCTTTTATGCCTAGCTAGGGGCGTTAAACGATAGCGCTTGTTGGGAGGCAACCCAATTTTATTTTTAGTTTTTTTGCTTTTGCTTCTGTTTAGGAATAAATCTTAGATATAGCCTCTGGTTAGATGTGTTTTTATGTTTTAATTAGTATTTGTGCCAAGTTAAACCTATAGGATCTTCTTGGATGATAGTTATTTGATCTTGCTGTAATTTCCAGAAACTTTCTGCTCACGAAAACAATTGTTAAAAATCACCAGAACGTGATAAAATAGTGATTTCAATTTCTGCTGATCAATAAACAAATTACCTAGGTCTTCCTATTTTGGCTGAATGTTTGGAGTTCCATAAGTTTGCGTTAGTTACAGATTACTACAGACTGTTCTGTTTTTGACAGATTCTGTTTTTCGTGTGTTGTTTGCTTATTTTGATGAATCTATGGCTAGTAAAATAGTTTATAAACCATGTAGAAGTTGGAATGAAGTAAGATTAACACCAATATAAATAAAGAATGAGTTCATTACAATACCTTGAAGTGGTCTTTTGTTTTCTTTCGCTAACGGAGCTCACGAGATTTTCTGCTAAGTTTTGTGTTGTGAAGTTTTCAAGTTTTGGGTGAAAGATTTGATGGATTATGGAGCAAGTAGTGGCAAGAGCCTAAGATTTAGGATGCCCATGGCACCCCCAAGATAATCTAAGGACACCAAAAATCCAAAGCTTGGGGATGCCCCGGAAGGCATCCCCTCTTTCGTCTACTTCCATCGTTAACTTTACTTGGAGCTATATTTTTATTCACGACATGATATGTGTTTTGCTTGGAGCGTCTTGTATTATTTGATTCTTTATTTGTTAGTTTACCACAATCATCCTTGCTGTACACACCTTTTGAGAGAGACACACATGATTCAGAAATTATTAGAACTATGTGCTTCACTTATATCTTTTGAGTTATATAGTTTTTGCTCTAGTGCTTCACTTATATCTTTTAGAGCACGGTGGTGGATTTGTTTTATAGAAATTATTGTTCTCTCATGCTTCACTTAGATTATTTTGAGAGTCCTACAAAACAGCATGGTAGTTTGCTTTAACAATAATAGGCATACAAGATTAGTAAAAGAAAAATTCTTATGAGTGTGTTGAATACTATGAGAAGTTTGATGCTTGATAATTGTTTTGAGATATGAAGATGGTGATATTAGAGTCATGCTAATTGAGTAGTTTTGAATTTGAGAAATACTTGTGTTAAGGTTTGTGATTCCCGTAGCATGCACGTATGGTGAACCGTTATGTGATGAAGTCGGAGCATGATTTATTTATTGATGGTCTTCCTTACGAGTGGCGGTCGGGGATGAGTGATGGTCTTTTCCTACCAATCTATCCCCCTAAGAGCATGCGCGTAATACTTTGCTTTGATAACTTGTATATTTTTGCAATAAGTATATGAGTTCTTTATGACTAATGTTGAGTCTATGGATTATACGCACCCTTATTCCTTCCACCATTGCTAGCCTCTCTAATACCGCACACTTTTCGCCGGTATCATACACCCACCATATACCTTCCTCAAAACAGCCACCATACCTACCTATCATGGCATTTCCATAGCCATTCCGAGATATATTGCCATGCAACTTACCACCGTTCTGATTACTATGACACGCTCCATCATTGTCATATTGCTTTGCATGATCATGTAGTTGACATTGTATTTGTGGCAAAGCCTCCGTTCATAATTCTTTCATACATGTCACTCTTGATTCATTGCATATCCCGTACATCACGGAGGCATTCATATAGAGTCATATGATGTTCTAAGTATCGAGTTGTCATTGTTGAGTTGTAAGAAAATAAAAGTGAGATGATCTTCATTTTTAGAGAATTTTCCCAAGTGAGTAAAGGATTATGTAGACTAAGATTCACCACAAGTCGGTATGCGACTCTGCATTTAAAAAATAAAAAAAAGTGGAAAAGAAAAGAGGCCATAAAAAAGAGAAAAAAAGGCCCAAATAAAAAAATGAGAGAAAAAGAGAGAAGGGACAATGTTACTATCCTTTTACCACACTTGTGCTTCAAAGTAGCACCATGATATTCATGATAGAGAGTCTCCTATGATATAAATTTCATATACTAGTGGGAATTTTTCATTTGTATATTCCAATGATGGGCTTCCTCAAAATGCCCAAGGTCTTTGTGAGCAAGCGAGTTGGATGCACACCCACTTAGTTTCTTTTGTTGAGCTTTCATATACTTATAGCTCTAGTGCATCCGTTGCATGGCAATCCCTACTCGCTTACATTGATATCTATTGATGGGCATCTCCATAGCCTGTTGATATGCCTAGTTGATGTGCGACTATCTTCTCCTTTTTGTCTTCTCCACAACCACCATTCTATTCCACATATAGTGATATGCCCATGGCTCACGCTCATGTATTGCGTGAAGATTGAAAAAGTTTGAGAACGTCAAAAGTATGAAACAATTGCTTGTCTTGTCATCGGGGTTGTGCATGATTTAAATATTTTGTGTGGTGAAGATAGAGGATAGCCAGACTATATGATTTTGTAGGGATAACTTTCCTTGGCCATGTTATTTTGAGAAGACATAATTGCATGGTTAGTATGCTTGAAGTATTATTATTTTTATGTCAATATGAACTTTTATCTTGAATCTTTCGGATCTGAATATTCATACCACAATTAAGAAGAATCACATTGAAATTATGCCAAGTAGCATTCCGCATAAAAAATTCTGTTTTTATCATTTACCTACTCGAGGACGAGCAGGAATTGTAAGTGCATATAGTGCCCCTTAGTGATTTTGGTGTATTGAAGACTTATAGGTTAAGGGTCTAATGCGTTTATGAGTGTACACAGGTCTATAAGTCTATGAGGAGTTTGATATTTACAGTGAAAGTTGACCCCTAAAAATGAAGTTCTTCAACTGAAGACTTTGGTATTCTGAAGACTTTCTGAAGACTTTGAAAGTGAAGAAATTGGTGTGACCTTGAAGACTTGGTATTCATTTGAGGAACATGAAGCGTGAAGACTTTTGTTTCCGTAGTTTCGTATTCTCTTTCTTGAGTCATAGGAAACACCGTACTGTTAAAGGGGGTCGAGGAAATACTAAGGAAAATTTTCCATGTGATGCCAAACTTAAAATCCTACACCTACCAATCCCTTAGAGTGAAGCCATTGGAAATCTCATATAGTTCAGTCAATTTCTTCAGTGACAGAGACGAAGTTCTTCTGGTCACTGAGGAATTTGTTCTGACTGAGGAGTTAGGAATTCGCCAGTGCGGATTGCCTACACAGTGAGGAACATGATAGCCCTGAGGAATTTGAACCTCAAATTTCTCCCTAGGCTATAAATAGCCGCCCCCTACAACCACTAGCTGGTTGGCTGCTCCGAGTGAAACTGACACTTGTCAATTGAGAGCATCCCATCCTCCGAGGACTTTGAGTGAAAATCATCAAGTGAGGAAAACCCAAACCCAAACACCTACAAACCCAAAGTGATTGAGCGTCACTGAAGAGATTGATCCTACGTGGATCCGATGCTTATTACCTTTGAAGACTGTGCTTCTTCCAGACTGTTAGGCGTCATGGTCTAGAGCATCCAAGAGGAATTGTGGATCGCCGAGTGACCGAGTTTGTGAAGGTTTCGAAGTCGCCTGAAGACTTACCACGAGTGATTGGACGAGGTCTGTGTGATCTTAGTTCAAGGAGAATATGGTGAGGACTTGGTGTCCTGAGCTGCGTGCTCAGGACTGGGTGTCCGGGACCGTGTGTCCTCAAGTTTAAATACTCAGCCGCTCCAACCAGACGTACAACTGAGACATCAGTTGGAACTGGTCTACCAAATCATTGTCTTCACCAACCTTATTGGTTCCATTTCCTCAACTCTTTCATTTCCTCATTACTGTGTTAAGTGCTTCATCATATCTGTGTTTGAAGACTTTGACTGAAGACTTCCTCAATTTCCTCAGTTCAATTTCTTCAGTATGTTTGTCTTCATCTTGTGTTATCCTATGATTACGCTTTTTGTACTCTGTGTTTGTCTTCATTTCATCATGATGACCATGCTTGTATTCTGTTATGCTTACTTCTGAGTACTTATTCCGCTGCAAGTAGTTCTTCGCTAAGGAATTTCCTCACCGGCAAATTCCTCGATGAAGAATTCATAAAATCGCCTATTCACCCCCTCTAGTCGATATAATGCACTTTCAATTGGTATCAGAGCAAGGTACTCCCTTGATATGTGTGATTTTGGTTTAACCGCCTAGAGTTTTAGTTATGTCTACCGCAGGTATTATCAAGGTCTCTGTTGGCTGTCCTACCTTCGATGGGACAGACTACCCCTAATGGAAGAATAAGATGTGAATGCATCTTGAGGCAATTGATAACGATCTACGGTATGTTGTGGAAAATGGTGTTCCCTCTGTCTCACCCTCACTGAACGCTACCAATGTGAAGAGATTCAAGCAACTCGATTCTCAAGCGAAGAATATCATATGTGGCCATCTGAGCAAAGGACAGTATGGAAGAGTGAGTGCTTTGGAAACTGCTAAGCTTATCTGGAATAGGCTGTCCAAAGTGAATGAAGGAGTCTCAACTCAGCGTGACTCTCGACTTGATGTTCTTCGCAATCTCTTCAACCGCTTCAAAAGACTCGACAATGAAAATGTTCAACAAACCTTCGATCGCCTCACTGAAATCTCAAATGAGCTTCAAATGCTTGGTGCCACTATCGGGGAGGCTGATCGTACCCGCGAACACCTATGGGGCCGGCGGACCAGGCCCCTTTGTGGTTCGGAGGGGGGCGGAGATCGCACGAAGAGCGGATCGAGGCGAGGCACACGAGCAGTTTACCCAACCGGAGCTCTCGGAGAGATAAAACTCCTCTGCTGCTTGTTTGATGTATTGTGTTCTTGCTAGGGAGCGTGCGAGCTACAAAACCTAAGCGTGAGCGTATCTGGTCTCTGGTGAGTCGAATGAACCGAAGCTCGAACCGAACCCCTTCTACGCTATGCATGGGCCTCCTTTTATATGCTCAAGGGTCTCCGACGGTGGCAACATAGGCGGGGTACAAATGTAAAACAGGAGTTGGTACACCTACTCGAGCGATTATACAGGTGCAAAAATACCTAACCACGGCGGCAAGGGACAAAAGCAATAAATGCCCGTCTGTCGCCCAAACAAAGGCAACAGAGACCGTCAGTGCGCCTCCACTCGCCACGATGGCAAGCTTGTCGGCCGCTTATCGCTGCTCTCCGCTGGCTGCACATCCTCTCGACACGCGCGCATGGAGCGGTCCCATGGCGACACGCCGCTGGATGAGCTGGAGCAGAGATGGAGAGAGGTTGCTTGCCGCGGCAAAGCGCCTTGCCTTGACGAATCCTTGCCGCGTCCGGAGGCTTGTCGCGCTCAAGCCTTCCGGCAAGCTCCTCTTGCCGGGCCTTGTCTTCTGCATGCCTTGAGTGGCCTTCCCGACAAGCTCCTCTTGCCGGGGCCTTGTCTTCTTAATCAAATACTTTGTTCTTGAATGGCTCCAAAGGAACCACGGAGGATCTTAGCGTGTGAGGCAAACCACGCCGCTGGGTGCTACAACTGTCTGCGTGCAGTACGGGATACTAGGGTACCCCTACTCTAGTACCCCGACAGAGCCCCGGGCCTGGGCAGACACGGTGCCGGCGCTGTCGGGCCAGGCCCAAAACAGTGCAGACGGGCACACGTGGCCTCGACCACGCCGCAACTTCGCCCGGACCCACCACGATCCCCACTAACGGCACGCACCGGACGTGGCGTCGTGCGAAGATCGTGGGCGTGGTCGTGGGGTTTCTTTATTAGGAAAAGCGAACGTCCGCCTCCCCTCTTTATAAGCGGAGGAAACAGGGCAGGCCGTCCACTCTGCCATCGCTGTCTTGTCAAGAAAACCACCGCCGCTCCCTCTTCTTCTCCGGTGCGAAGAGCAGCGCCCGCCCCTTTCACCACAAGCGCGCTCACCGCCGTCGGCCTCCTCCGCCGCCCTCGCCATGGCCCCGAAAGCCGACAAGGAGAAGGGCGTCAAGTCGGCCGAGGCGCAGCGGCTCGCGGCGCTGCGCAAGGAGCGGGCCATCTTCCCTCCGCAGCTCGGCGCAAGGGAGCTGCGGGATGTCTTCTACCTCTTTTGGTCGACGGAGACGCGTGCGCATCCGCGCACGAAGGTACTCCCCGCCTCCGCCTCCGAGTTGGCCCCAACTGGGTACCCCTTTTTCGCCCTTTTCTTCTATTGCGGGCTTTGCCCGCCTTTTCCGAAGTTCTTCATGCGACATCATGAACACCTTTGGCCTCCGCCTCCTTGATTTCACCCCCAACGCCGTCTTGACCATGGCAGTTTTCGCACATCTTTGCGAAAACTTTGTCGGAGTCCACCCAAATGTGGCACTCTTCCGCCATTTCTTCGTGCCCCGCATCAAGAGAGGAGAGCCACTTGCTGAAGGGATAGCTTGGGTCTCCAGGATCGGCAAGAAAGAAGCCTACCTGGAAGGAGAGTTCCGCAACAAGTGGGAGGAATGGAGAGCCAATTGGTGTTGGGTCGTAGAGGAGAACCCGCAGCCCTTTCATCGCCGTCGCCAAACCCCAATAGTGCGCGGGCAGAGATTGGAGTAACTTGGCGCTGGAGGATGCGAAGCTGAAGATAGCCGTGACCCGATTCTGCGCCTCAGGCTTGCCGGGTTAACCGTAGGCGCAGTTGGCACAGACTTCCTTCGTCGCCGCATCGCTCCCTTGCAGGAAAGGAGGAGGCCTGCCTGGGAGTTCCAAAATGCGGCGAGACATTATGAGGTTGCGCCCGGCTCGAATCTGAACTTCACCGTCTTGGAGCTGGACGCGATGCTGCTCGAGCGGTTCAAGAACGACCCCGACCACCCTGAGTGGTTTAGGTTGCCGAGGGGGGTCGTCCCGTTGTGCAATAACTCGGCGCTCGACCGCATCCGCGCCATGATGCCATTGTGCGACTCCCATGGGATCGTTCCAACCTGGCAGGAGCCCCCCGACGAGGTCGTGCAGCAGTTCTTCGACGACTTAGAAGAAGTGCCGATCCGCCCGACGAAAGCGAAAAGGCTCACCCGCGACACCACCGACGAGGAGATGGCGCGTATTGCCACCAGGGTGGAGGAGGCGGCAGTAGCCGCTGCCGCTGGATCCTTCGGGTATACTGTGGAGGAGGCGGATGCTGCGAAGGCGGCAGCAGCCGCTGCCGCTGGAGCCTTCGGGTATACCGTGGAGGAGGCGGACGCTGCGAAGGCCGGGTCGAGTGGACCCGCCGAGGGCGCTTCTTCTCCACCACCCAGCGACTTGCCGCCAGTGGAGCCCCCGGCTCCGCCGAAGAGGCGTCTCCGCAAGGCCGGAGACAGTCGGGCGGTAGACTGGCCCTCAAAGAAGAGACAGCGACGTTGCCCACCGCGGCAAGCGAGGTTGCAGCGGAGCGCCCACACTGCTGCGACAAGCTGGGGCGGGATCTTCTCGAGCCACCGCCGATGCCTCCGCCAAGCGGCCAAGAGAGCCCACTCCCCGCCATCGCACCGGAGGCGAGCCGAGTTTGACTTCTCCGCGCCAGCTCCGAGGAGGAAGGCGAAGAGTAAGCTCTTGAGATTTGTGCTTGTATTTCTTCAATTTTATTGCTTCATCTTGAATCTGATTTGCTTCATTCAGGACTCTTTCCTTTTCGTGACGCCGCCCAGAGAGCGTCGAAGAGGGCTAAGATCCCGACGGTCGTCGTTGAGGACGATTCCCGTGGCAACAGGGACGCGTCTGAGACCCCTTGCCGGACCCGCAACCCTTCCTCGAGCAGCCCCAGCCAAAGACAGTCCCCGTGAGTAAGTGTGCAGTTTTCTCCTTACTATTAGGTGCGCAAGGGTGCCCTTTCTTCGTTGATACCTGACTGTTTGCTTGTGTAGGAGCAGAGCAGCCTCATCAGGAGGGCTCGGAAGCCGCCTCCGAAATCCTGCCCGCTGCCACTACGCCGCCAAGGGAGGATTCTCCTGCAAGGGAGCGCCCTCCGACAAGGGAGGCCACTCCGGCAAGGGAGGCTACCCCGGCAAGGGACAGCGCCAGTGACCCTCCAGTGGTCGAGGCCATGGCTGCGGATCCCGTTGCAGGTAATTTCTTTACACAAAAATTTCCCTTGGGCTTGCTTTCTTTTGTTTCTCTTTTTGAACATTTGCTTGACTGCTCTTTCTTCGTATGACGCGGAGCCGATGGAGGTCGAGGCCGCCGGCGAGGAGGAAGCGCGCGGCAATACCGACGAGGCCGCCGTCGAGGAAGAAGAGGTCGTTGTTGTGGAAGAAGAGGCCGTCGCCGACGAGCCTGTTGGCGAGGAGGCCACCGAGGCTGCCGACGCAGAGGCCGGCGAGGGGTCGGGCGATCGCTCTGACGGCCCTAAGGCCGCAGGAGCGCCAAGCGCTACACCGATAGCCGACTCCCTGGCCAGTAGCTGTCACAGTTCGAGGAGCCCCAGCCCGGCGCCTACCTGAAGGGCGGCGAAGGCGTCTTCATCAAGCTCCCCTGGGAACCGAGCTCCAGGGCGCCGGTCGAGGGAGAGACCTTCGACGGCGAGCTACTCGCCTCTGCTGGGATGGCGCTGGTGGACGCGCCAAGCAGCAGCGGCGGCGAGTGAGAGGAGGAGCAGCTGCTAAAGAAGCTGCTGTCGCTCTACCGCGCCCGGCAGGCCAAGTTGGAGACCCGGGAAGCACTTGTCGCGAGGGCGGGAGCGGACATGGAGAAGCGCGCAGAGGAGCTCCGGAGCGCCAACCAAGAAGCCCTCCGCGACGTAGCAGAAGCACGGGGGCAACTTGCAGAAGAGCGCACGGCCTTCATCCTTGAGAAGGCCGCAGCTGAGGAGGAGCAGCGGCTGGCTGCCGAGAAGATCTCCGCAGGAAGCGAAATGGGCGCAGCGGAAGGTCAACCTGGACAGCCACGAAGAAGACCTTGCGGCGAGGAGTCACTTGGCGGGGCGCCAGAAGCGAAGGATGCCGCCGCAGCCGCCGAGGCCGCCAAGGATGAGCTGAAGGTGAAGGTGGCACAACCGGAGGCCAGCCTCAAGAAGAGCGGCGAAGAGCTTGCCACGCTCAAGCGTGAACGCGAAGGACGCCTACACTCTTGGCGAGCTGCAGAGTCGTCTCGGCCGATAGAGGCAAGGAGCTCGACGCCGCCAAGGATTCCAAGGCGGATCTTGAGCTGAAGCTGACCACTCTGACGCAGACGTTGGACGGCGCCAGAGAGCGGGAGGTGGGCTTGTTGGAGGCGATCAAGGCCAAGGAGGAACTGCTAGCGAATGCTACCTCCACCCAGAGCACCTTGAGGGAGAGCGTGGAGCACTGGACTGAAGGTCTTGTGGACCGCTGCCGACATCCACAACGAGCTAATGGAGCTGGGGATGGCGGACCTTGCATACTCCTCCGACGAGCATCTCCAACCCAGCGCCAAACTCAGTTTATTCTTCAAAGGCGTGGTGACGGGTCTCCAGCGACTCCGGGAAGAGGTCCCAAAGCGGTGGCCGAGGAATCACGCCAGATCTGTGTAGGAGCCCTCGAGAAGGTGTTGATAAAGGTGGCCTTCCGCAATCCGGGCCTCAACCTTAACGGCGTCCTCGTGATCCTTGCCGCCAGACGCCAACGTGGAGGAGCTCAAAGCCCTTGTCGCACCCATTGTGGACAAGGTGAACAAGATCAAGCGGATCGATGGCGACCGCGAGACTAGGTCGCCAATTTTATCTTCCCCTTGTCGCTGCTGATCATGTTTAGAACACTTTGTTAGATCAGCGACAAGTTATTTTGTAATATACTCTATCTTAGGCGATCAATGCAACGTTATTTCCTCTACTTGATTCCTTCCTTTATGCGTTTACGCCTTTACGCATTTGGGGGACTTGTCGGTGCGGGCACTTTTGTCATGAAGGCCGAAAGTGAACGTCAAGAGCCTGCCGGCAGTGCCGCCTCGACAAGCAACCTTTGTTGCGACTAGCTGCAACTCACTTAAGTTGTTGAGCGGACTCGAAACAAAGTAAGGGCGCGACTAGCCGGCGAGTTGGTTCCTCTGCGCACAGGTTTTCCATACAAAGTACTATCGTTCGAGGAAGATAACTTAAAAATTTAAAATTGATTGCTCAAACTTTGGCAACTTAGCTTTTCTGTCTCTTGCTTCCCGATGAGGCGAAACTTCCTCGGCGGTGCACGGTCCATAGTATTATCTCCTCCCCCTGGTTAACTTGTGCGCGAGGGAGCCTTCCTTTCTTTGAGAAAAGAGAAAGAAGAGGAAATAAAGTTATGGAGCCTAAGCGGCTCGATTTTGCTTACCGGGTGTGGTTGCTGCACAAAGTGTTAGTCAAAACATGCAATAAAATGATGAAAGCATG
Organism: Aegilops bicornis; assembly: GCA_021605145.1. Taxonomy (NCBI): domain Eukaryota; kingdom Viridiplantae; phylum Streptophyta; class Magnoliopsida; order Poales; family Poaceae; genus Aegilops; species Aegilops bicornis. The sequence continues at coordinate 436,841,792 of CM038671.1, read as the reverse complement.
AATTTGACAATTTGTGCGCAACACATGAGCTTTACTGATGCAGGGGGTCTGCGCCCGGCTTTGTACAAAGGATTACATGCAACAGCGGCAAGACTTGTACAAAAGGTGGTTGCCGGAACGGGTTCCGGCAACCGCGCCCTATGGGTAAAACTTACGAAGATGCTCAATGTTCCAGGAGTTGCTCACCGAATGCCATCTTCGGTCTCAAGGCGGACAGCGCCAGGCCTAGTGACTCGTTTCACCCGATAAGGGCCTTCCCACTTTGGCGCCAACTTGTTTGAATTCTTGGTGGACTGAACGCTCGAAGAACAAGGTCGCCTTCCTCGAGACTTCGGCACTAACTCTGCGGCTATGGTAGCGACGCAAAGCTTGTCAGAAGCGGCGGCTCGCAGACGGCCTGAAGGCGATCCTCCTCAAGGAGCAGCGCGTCATCTTGTCGCAGCTGCTCTTGCTCAAGCTCATCATAAGCGAGCACTCGAGGCGATCCGTATCACGAAGTTCCGTGGGGAGAACTGCCTCTGCTCCATAGACTAGAGCAAAAGGTGTCCGCCGGTGGCTCGATTTGGCGTCGTCCTGATCGACCAAAGAACCACCGGCAGCTCCTCGATCCAGTTTCTTCCGCACTTGTGTAGCCTGTCGAAAGTTCTGGTCTTGAGGCCGCGCAGCACTTCAGCATTTGCCCTCTCTTCTTGACCGTTGCTTCTCGGGTGAGCAACGGAAGCAAAGCAGACCTTGACGCCAAGATCTTGGACGTACTACATGAAGGTGCGACTCGTAAATTGTGTGCCGTTGTCGGTGATGATCCTGTTAGGGATTCTGAAACGGCAAACAATCGACCTGAAGAACTTGACTGCTGACTGTGGCGTCACCTTCCTCATCGCTTCCACTTCCGCCACTTTGTGAACTTGTCGATGGCGACGTACAAGTATTCAAAGCCCCGACAGCTCGGGGAAGGGGCCGAGGATGTCGAGCCCCTGCACCGAAAAATGGCGAGGATAAAGGGATCGTCCGAGAGCTTGAGCTGGCTGGTGTATCTGTTTGGAATGGAACTGCACGCTTCACACTTGGTTACTTGTGCGATTGCATCACGGAGGGCTGTCGGCCAGAAGAAACCTTGCCGGAAAGCTTTGCTTGGCAAGTGCTCTTGCGCCAATGTGGTGACCACATATGCCTCCGTGTATCTTCTGCCAACAGCTTCTGTCCATCTTCCACAGGAATACACTTCAATTTCACACCGTTGAGTCTTCTTACATGCAGGTATCTTTGTCGACAAACTGGTACATACTCGACAGCCGGGCTACTCTTTCTGCTTCTTCTTGCTCTTCGGGAAGTTCTCCTGTCTGAAGGAAATGGACAATCTGCTGCGCCCATGCCGGAGCTTGTGGCTCGACAACAAGGACCAAAGGCACATCTACTGCTGCGGGAACATCAGCTTCCACGGCAAGAACCTGCGGCCCTGCCGGAGCTTGATGCTCCCGGCAAGCTTGCCGGAGCAAGACTTGTCGGGAGCGCCCGCTTCAACGTAAACAAACCTCTGGGCCCGCTTGAGCAGACTGCCCCTCAAAGACTGCTGGTGTTGATCTTAGGGACCTTTGCAACGACGGCTTCGGGAAGCTGGCCGGAAAGTAGTCACCAGAGGTCAACTTCCTCTTCTTGCTTTGTCTAGTTGATGGTGTTATGGTTATCGAGTCAGCTTGAGCACGAAAAATCCTCGGTTCCATTGTGCAACTTAAGTCGGGCGCACTTTGACAAGCCGTCAAGAATATCATTCTGAGCTCTTGGAACATGTTCCATTTGCAGGCCGTCAAAGTGCTCTTCTAGCTTCCTCACTTCATCAACGTAGGCTTCCATCAACGGACTCTGGTAATCTTTGTTCACTTGGCGGACGACAAGCTGCGAGTCACCCCTGACAATAAGCTTTTTGATCCCAAGGTCCACTGCGATCCTGAGACCGGCAAGCAAACCTTCATACTCTGCAGTATTGTTTGTCGCTTGCTCCTTGGGAAAGTGCATCCGGACTACGTACTTGAGGTGCTCTCCGGTGGGTGCGATAAGCAAGACGCCAAGCACCGGGCGCCTTTGCAGCGAGAAGGCACCATCAAAGTACACCAACCACTCTTTGCTTGCTTCCTTGACGGGAATGCTCGTCTCAGGAATCTCTTCATCCGGTGTTGGCGTCCATTCTGCTATGAATTTCGCCAACGCCCGCTTTGGATAGTTGATGTGCTTTCAAACTTGAGACCAAAGCTTGACGGTTCCAATGCCCACTCAACAATCCTGCCCGTTGCTTCGGATTCTGCGGTATCCTCTTCAGCCGGAAAGCGAGTGACAAGCTGTGATCTCATGTGCTTGGAAGTAATGGCGCAGCTTTCTCGAGGCCATGAGGAGGCCGAAAAGCAATTCTGCACACCGTAGTACCTTGACCTAGCCCCGCAAGAGGGAATCGACAAAGTAGACTGGCGCTGCACCATCCTTTTACGCATCTGGTCATGTGTCCGCGGATTCGTCCTTGTCGGGACCAGAGCCTGTCGGCGAAGCCCCCTGCTTGTCGCTGGATGTGCTTGCCGTGGTTGCTGGCTCGTCATCCGCCTCCCTCTCCGCTACTAACGCATCACTAACCACTTGATTGGTTGCCGCTATATATAGCAGCAACTTCTCTTGTGGCTTAGGTGCGACAAGTGTTGGAGTGGAGGACAGGTATCTCTTCAAGTCTGCGCGCAGCCTCCGCCGGGAGTCCATTCTGATGGACCTGCCTTTTTCAAGATTTTGAAAACGGCAGGCGCGCTCAGAACCTAGAAATAAACCTGCCGAGAGCAGCTACGCAACCGCAAGTCTTCGTACATCCTTGACGCGCTTTGGTGCTTCAATCTGCTCAATGGCCTTGATCTTGTCGGGATTAGCTTCAATCCCTCGTTGAGACATGAAGAACCCGAGAAGCTTGCCGGAAGGGACTCCAAACACGCACTTCTCGGGGTTGAGCTTAAGGTTGATCTTGCGCAGATTTGCAAAGGTCTCGTCCAAATCTTGAACCAGAGTTGCTTTGTCCTTGCTTTTGACCACTATGTCATCCATGTAGGCTTCTACATTTATGTGCATTTGCGGCTCAAAAGCGTCATGGACTACCCTTGCAAATGTTGAACCAGCATTCTTCAAACCGAAAGGCATCCGTATGAAACAGCATGTGCCACATGGTGTAATGAATGCGGTCTTCTCCTCATCTTCTTCAGCCATGAAGATCTGATGGTATCTCGAGTATGCATCAAGAAACGAAAGCAAATCACATCCAGCCGTGGAGTCGACAATCTGGTCAATGCGCGGCAAGGGAAATGGATCTTTGGGACAAGCTTTATTAACATCCGTGAAGTCAATACAAAGTCTCCATTTTCCATTTGCTTTGCGCACGACTGCAGGATTGGCCAACCACGTAGGATGGAGCACTCCTCTGACAAGGCCTGCTGCTTCCAGTTTCTTGATCTCTTCTGCTATGAATTCTTGGCGCTCCACTGCTTGCTTCCTGACTTTTTGCTTGATGGGCCGCGCATGAGGACAAACGGCCAGGAGGTGCTCAATCACTTTCCTGGGAACACCAGGGATGTCAGACGGTTGCCATGCAAACACGTCGACATTCACCCGCAGGAAAGCAATGAGCGCGCCTTCCTATTTAGGGCCGAGAGAGGCACTGATGGTAAAGGTACCACCAGTGTCGTCCTCCTTGGCGGGCACCTTCTTGGTCTTTGCCGGAGCCACCATCTTCTTGCACTTGCCGGTGGAGCTCGATGGTGCGTCCTCGACGGTAGCGCAGCACTCCAAAGAGGTGCGCTTGCCGGAGTAAGCATCAGAGTTCTTGCCGGACTTGGACTTTGTCTTCTTCCCCGGAGCTTCAGCGGCAAGTGTTTGGCGATCTATCGCTGCTGCATCCCGTAGATCTTGTCGGCCTGACAGATAAGGGCATCCTTCTTGTCGCCATGGACAGAGATGACGCTTATCGGGCGTGGCATCTTGAGTAAGTTGTAGGCGTAGTGAGAGGCTGCCATGAACTTGGCGAGTCTTTGGGCCGAGTATCCCATTGTAAAGCAATGGGAAATCGGCAACGTCAAATGTGACCCTCTCAGTCCTAAAGTTCAGCTCGCTGCCAAATGTTACCGGCAACGTAATCTTCCCCTTTGGCTTGCTCCTTCCGGGATTGATTCCTTGGAAAGTACCGGTCTCTTCGAGCTTGCCGTCAGAGATTTGAAGCTTCTGGAGCACCGCGGAGGAGATCAGATTCAAGCCGGCCCCGCCGTCAACTAGCATTTTGGTGACCTTGAGGTTGCGGATGGTTGGTGAGACCAACATCGGCAAGCACCCGACCGCAGATTATGCGATCGTGGTGGTCCTCAATATCAAAAATGATAGGCGTCTGGACCACTTCGAGGCTTGTGTGACTCTACGGATGGTTCCGCTGCATTGACCTCCCGTGATCCATTGCTTGAGTTGGCGGTGGGAGGTATGCAGGAAGCTTACCCGTCAACGCAGAGGACCTCTGTGGCTTTCTGAAACTCCTGCTCATCAGCGTCATCGTCTTCCATATCTTCGTCGTCGTCATCATCTTCATCCTTGTCGCGGCCGCGGGGAGGTCTGTCTCCTTGCCGCTGCTTGGCCTTGCCGCGGCGTCCTCCCCGGCCGGGACGTTTCCTGCTTGCCCCCAAAGCACCCTCTGGGCCTTCTCCTTGTCGCGGCTTCGTACTCAGCCCTCTGCTTTGTTCGACAAGCTGCTCGACCTTCTTGCAGCTCTGGAGGTCGTGGCCCTTGGTGCGGTGGATCTTGCGATCGCTTGCCGGAGCCGTCCCGCTTGTCGGCCGCCACCGACCGGTGGTTGGCGTCGTGACAACCTCCTTGCCGGAGCCACCAGCCTTGGCGTTCTTGTCGCCACCTCCGCTGTCGGACTGCTCAACAGCTAGCACTTCTCTACCTTTCTTCTTCATGTTGCCTCGCCACGGCTCTTCTTTGCCGGGCGGTCTCCTCACCTTGTGAGATCCTGCTTACGCATTCTCTCCGAGGAGTCTCCTCCCTACCTCGGCGTGCACACTTGTCGGCCAAGGCGTACAGCTCGACGGCGTCCTTGACTTTGCACATCGCCATCTCCTCCCTCATCCCGTGGTTCCGCACATTCTGATGAAATGCGCTGATCACCGCGGCAAGGTGGACGTCTGGGATGTTGTAGTGCACACGGCTGAATCTCTGAATGAACTTGCGCAGGGACTCTCCTTCCTTCTGGGCGAGCAGATGAAGGTCACTCTCTTGGCCATGAGGCTTGTGGCCGCCTGTGAAGGTACCGACAAACTGATGGCACAGATCTGCCCAAGAGGATATGGAGTTGTCCGGCAAGTGCATGAACCAAGATCTCGACGTTGGGCTTGAGCACGGCGGGAAGTAGTTGGCGAGGATCTTGTCGTCCCGTCCCCCGCAGCCTGCACCGCGATGGTATAGATGCTTGAGGAACTCCGACGGATGCGTCCTGCCATCATACTTCTCCGCACGCGTCTGGTTTGAAGTTTTTCCGTTGGGCCCTTTGGACTTGCCGCAGCTCACGAGTGAACGCAGGGCAACCTACCGCGTCTGAAGTCGCTGGCTCCTCCGGCGCGCATGTCAGCGAAGGCCCAGCGCACTTGCCGGATGACGTCGCGCTTCTCTCCGGCGCTTCGATGCGAGTTCGGCGTCCTCTTGTTGTCACTCATGAAGAACTTTGGCGCTGATCGCGGCGAGCTTCATGGATCCGATGACGCGGTGGAGTCGCTGTCGAGGTGGATCCGGTGAGTCGGCGATCTTGGCCTTCGTGGCGGAGAGTGCACGGTGGTCGCACCTCCGACAGCCTCGTCGCCACCGGCTCGTGCCTTGTCGTCTTGCCGCAGCAACGATGGCGTTGGTTGCCGCGGGCGTCGCCGTTAGCAAAGCCGATGAGGCTACGGATAGTGGCCCTCCACTCGTCGACCTTGTCGGCCGTTGGAGGGTAGTCGAGGAGCAGCCGAGCTCTCGCCAGAGCTTGCTGGAGTAGTGGGTGGCATTGGCGAACGGTGCGAGGAGCAGGATATGCTCGGACTTCTAACTACGTTAGAAGGAGCAGCACCCCGTCCGGGTGACCGTATCTCACTCGTGCCAGCATGTTGGCGTGCATGCTGGTCTTGAGGGTCTCGATCCAACGAACGTATGGCATTGTGAACGCCATGACGTTGTTGGTCCCGCGTCTCCTGAGATGGGCGCGGGGATGCGCGGACGCCGAGGTTTGCGGGGCCTTGTCCTTGGACTTGGCAACGTCGCGAACACCTTCGTCGGCGCCCGTTCCTCCGCTAGCGTCTGCCCCACCACCCGTTTGCTGCGGCGAGGGTGGGTACGACGCGGACGGCTCCGCTGCCGCCGAAGCCTTCTTCTTCGGTGGCATGTTGAGCAAGATGTTGAGGACGCTGCTCGTGTGAACATCGCCGAGGGGGAGGGGGCGGACGTTGCTCGTGTGAACGTCGGATCAGATTCACACGGCCTCGACGCCCCCTACCTGGCGCGCCAAAGATGTCGGGGAGGCTGATTGTACCCGCGAACACCTATGGGGCCGGCGGACCAGGCCCCTTGTGGTTCGGAGGGGGGCGGAGATCGCACGAAGAGCGGATCGAGGCGAGGCACACGAGCAGTTTACCCAGCGAGCTCTCCGGAGAGATAAAACTCCTACCGCTGCTTGTTTGATGTATTGTGTTCTTGCTAGGGAAGCGTCGAGCTACAAAACCTAAGCGTGAGCGTATCTGGTCTCTGGTGAGTCGAATGAACCGAAGCTCGAACCGAACCCCTTCTACGTTGCGCATGGGCCTCCTTTTATATGCTCAAGGGGTCTCCGACAGGTGGCAACATAGGCGGGCGTACAAATGTAAAAACAGGAGTTGGCACACCTACTCGAACAGTGTCTGATGCAAAAATACCTAACCACGACGGCAAGGGACAATAGCAATAAATGCCCGTCATGTCGCCCAAACAAAGGCAACAGAGACCGTCAGTGCGCCTCCACCGCCACGATGGCAAGCTTGTCGGCGCCGCTTATCGCTGCTCTCCGCTGGCTGCCTGACCTCTCGACAGCAGCGCGCATGGAACGGTCCCATGGCGACACGTCGCTGGATGAGCTGGAGCGGAGATGGAGAGAGGTTGCTTGCCGCGGCAGCGCCTTGCCGCGACGAATCCTTGCCGCGTCACGGAGGCTTGTCGCTCGAGCCTTCGGCAAGCTCCTCTTGCCGGGCCTTGTCTTCTGCATGCCTTGAGTGGCCTTCCGACAAGCTCCTCTTGCCGGGCCTTGTCTTCTTAATCAAATACTTTGTTCTTGAATGGCTACAAAGGAACCACGGAGGATCTTGGCGGTGATTTAGGCAAACCCTGCTGGGTGCTACAAGCTGTCGTCTGCAGTGCACGGGATACTAGGGTACCCCTACTCTAGTACCCCGACAGCCAGTGACATGACCGACCATGTGGTGGTGAAGAAATTGTTGAGATCGCTTGATTCCTCATTTGATACTCTGGCATTGATGATACAAGAACGTGCTAATTACAAGTCACTTGATCCCGCTGATATGCTCGAGAGGCTAAATACTCATGAGTTCGACTTCTTTGAAAAGAGATCTCTATGGTTCGAGCTATGGCAGATCATGTGCCCTGAAGGCCAAGGCAGTGCCTGAATCTGAATGTGAAGATTCTGGTAGCAGCCTTTGTGATCTTGAAGAATTGAGCCAGGAGCTAGCACTACTCGTGAAGAAGTTCCAGAAGTTCTCAAGACGTGGTCGCTTTGGAAAATCCTCAAGGAGCAGTGATTCCTCATCCAGTGACTATAAGAGGAGGCTATGCCACAAATGCAAGAAACCTGGTCACTATATTCAATATTGTCCTCAGTGGGAAAAGGAATTAAAGAAGAAGAAATACAAGGATTACAGTTCTGATGACGCTAAGAAGAAGAAGAAATCGTCAAAATCTTCATCATCAAAATCCTCGAAGTCTTCAGCTCACAAGAAGAGCAGCTCCAAGTAGGCTCGGGCATTCATTGGCAAGGAAATGGACCCTGAGGCTGAATCTGAGGAACATGAGGAAGAGGAGGCATATGAGGAATCCGAGTCTGGTGTGGCGAGTTTGGCTCTCGCTACTGCATTCGTCAGCAAGTCTATCTTCAACTCTGAAGAAAATGACCTCACCAACAAGGCTGATGAAGACAATGATGACTAAGCTCCCACCTATTGCTTCATGGCAAAGGGTGCCAAGGTACTCAAATATACCTCCTCTGAATCTAGTGAGAATGAATTTTATGAAAACCTCAAGCCCAGCTACTCTAAACTTGCTAAGATTGCTGTGAAACAACAAAGGGCTTTTGAAAAGGTTCAAAACATGCTAGACAAAAGTGATGATATGTTGGGTGAAGAAATGGATCGCACTAAAGCCTTGTTGAAAATCTTCAAAGACTTGATGTAGGTTTGACAGCCTTCAAGGTCATCATAACACTCTCTTATCTGATCATGAGAAGCTTTCTTATGAATTTCTTCAAAGAAAGCAAGATCTTGAGAAGCTAAGAGTGAGTTATGAAGATCTGCAGAAGGAGCGCGATTCATTGCTTGCTCAACAAATCAGCGCTTCTCAGGAAGAATTTGTTCCTCCATGCTTAAAGTGCATTGAATGTGAATCTGCTAATTCTTCACCTGAATGTTCAAATGCTTCAATTGTTACAAATTATTCACCTGCCTCTGCTATTACTAATTCCTCATCTGAGGACATTGCTAGTATCCTTGTGATGCGAAATTTGAAGGAATTGTACATGACGGGCATGTACAAAAGCCTCAAAGGGCATCAGACTCTTTGTGATGTGCTTAAAATCAGATCCTCAATAGGAACCCTAGAAAAGAGGGTATTGCCTTTGAGAGGAAAATCAATCTTGATGGTACATATTGGAAGCTTTGGCGGTACCCCAAAACCTCATGGAGTTGCTTTGCAAAGGGACCACCAGTTGATCCATCTAACTTATCTGGCTTTACATGTGAATCTCCTCATTCTTCTGATGAGTCATTTGACTCCAACTATAAACTGTTCAAAAATAAGAATGGTGAAGTATTCGCTAGATATGTTGGCACTAACTGCAGGAACGGTTCCCCTATGAAGAAAATCTGGGTTCCCAAAAAGTGCCTTGAAAGTCTTCAAGTGAATGTCATCATGACACCACCTTCGAAGAATAGGAACCCCAGATCAAATTCTTCATATGGACCAAAGTCTTCATATGGATCCAAGTCCTCATACGGACAAAAATTCCTCACGTGGATCAAATTCCTCAAAAGGATCAAAGTCCTCATATGATTATCATCATGCTAACAACTCTGTTTATGAGGGTAGAGCTAAGGGCTATGAATATGTGCATTATTCCTCAAACCATTATGTTCATAAGTCCAAGAAGAATTTCTCCGCTTATTCATATGCTTACCCTAACCCCTCTTATGTGAAACGAAATGGTGCAGCTTCTTTGGCACCATTCTCATATGGAGCTCGCAGAGTGATGAACTCTTTGCCACCCCTTCAGATGTGGGTGGTGAAGAAAAAGAACTAATCTCTTGGCAGGGTCAGGTCTCGGGACGTGCTTTAACGTCTGAAGAATTTCTTTGGGGCACGACAAAAATGCCTAAAAGGGCCTTGAGCTAGTCATGAAGAAATGAACCTTCATTTCACACGTCCTCATCTTGCTATATCTGTTTCTTTGCTTGATGAAATTCATCTCATGAATTTGATATCATATTCTTCAACGATGAAGTATATGAAGTTCGTAAGCTGCACTAATTCATCTGCGGGATTATCAACCCAAAGCCACTGAGTGGGTCCTCGATAGTGGATGTACAAATCACATGACTGGTGACAAGAACCTATTGATGGATGCTCCCTTATCACCATCGCATCTGAAGCATATCATCTTCTCTGACAAACGACAAACTTAGGTATTGGGTCAATGTAAGGTTGCGATCACAAAGGATCGACACATGGACAAAGTCATGGTTGTTGAGTCCTTAGGATACAACCTTATGTCTGTCTCAATGCTTTGGGATCTTGATATGGTCGTTGTCTTTGGCAAGTTTCGTTGTGTTGTGGTTATGGAAGCTGACAATTCCAAAGTCTTCGAAGGCTTTAGGAGAGGAGACTTGTATATTGTTGATTTCTCTACAGGACAGCAACCAGCCGTGTGCCTACTTGCAAAAGCCTCAGAAGGCTGGCTATGGCATCGACGACTTGGTCACACAGGCATGAGGAATTTGCACACGCTTGCGAATAAGAAGCATGTCATTGGCATTGAGAATGTCAAATTCCTCAAGGATCACTTGTGTGGAGCACGTGAAAATTTGGAAAAATGACCAAGGCCAAGCATCCAGCAAAGAATATCATGACCACTACTCGACCATTCGAATTGCTTCACATGGACCTCTTTCGTCCTAATCATTACTCAGCAGTCACTAATGATGCATCTCTATATGGCTTTGTTATTGTTGATGATTACTCTTGTTACACATGGGTACACATTGTTACTTACAAACATGAAGTGCAGGAAGTCTTCAAACGATTTTCCTTGAGGGCTTCAACCAACTTTGGTGTGAAGATCAAGCACATCAGGAGTGACAATGGAACTTAGTTCAAGAATTCCGGTCTTGATGACTATCTTGATGAACTTGGTATTACTCATGAGTTATCTGCTCATACTCCTCAGCAAAATGGCGTCGTGGAGCGCAAGAACAGAACTCTTGTTGAGATGGCTCGCACTATGCTTGATGAGTACAAGACGCCTCATAACTTCTGGATTGAGGCAATTTACACTGCGTGCCACATCATCAACAGGGTATATCTTCACAAATTCTTCAAGAAGACTGCCTATGAACTCCTCAACGACAAGAAACCGAATGTGAGTTATTTCAAAGTCTTGATTGCTAAATGTTGGATTAGAGATCCTCATCACAATGCTAAATTTGCACCAAAAGCACATGAAGGTTTTATGCTTGGTTACGGAAAGGACTCGCACACCTACAGAGTGTTCAACAATGTTCTTCACAAGATTGTTGAAACTGTAGATGTGCGGTTCGTTGAAACTAATGGCTGGCAAAGAGAGCACCTACCTTCGTGGATAGATGAACGACACGAGGATTCTATCAAGTTCAAGGCGACTGAGGATGTCATTCCTACTGAAGAATCTGCTGAAGAATTCATTCCAGAACGTGAAGAACATCAAGCTAATGCACCTGAAGAAAATGCTGAAGAAAATGGTGGTGAAGAAAATGCTGATCAAATTCCTCGACAACAACCAGCTCATCCTCACGTTGCAAAAGAAGTGCAAGTTGAAAAGATCATCAATGACATTGAAGCACCAGGTCCTCTCACACGCTCAAAATCTTCGCATTTATCTAACTTCTGTGGGCACTATGCTTTTGTCTCTCACAGAGCCCACTAAGGTAGATGAAGCATTTCTGGAGCCTGAGTGGATTCAGGCCATGCAAGAAGAATTACATCGATTCGAGCTCAACAACGTGCAGGAACTGGTCAAACGTCCAGATCCTCGCAAGCATAATATCATCGGCACAAAGTGGATCTACCGCAACAAGCAAGATGAAAATGGCCTTGTGGTGAGGAATAAGGCACGACTTGTAGCTCAAGGCTACACACAGTTGAAGGAATTGATTTCGATGAAACTTTGCACTGTTGCTAGACTTGAGGCTATTCACATATTACTTGCTTATGCTAACCATCATGATATCACTTTATATCAAATGGATGTGAAAAGTGCATTCCTCAATGGTAAGCTTGAGGAAGAAGTATATGTTGCTCAACCCCAGGTTTTGAACATCCAAAGAATCGACAAAGTCTTGAGACTCAACAAGGCCCTCTATGGCCTCAAGCAGGCCCTCGGGCGTGGTATGACACTTTGAAGGAATTCCTCATGAAGAATGGCTTCACACAGTTCACTCAACCCTACTCTCTTTACTAAATCTTATCTTTGGTGAACTATTTGTGTGCCAAATATCGTTGATGATATTATCTTTGGCTGTCTTGACCAACGTTATAGTGATTAATTTGCCTATATGATGAGTGAAGAATATCAAATGTCTATGATGGGAGAGTTGAAATTCTTCTTAGGTCTAAAAATTAAATCAACAGCGCAATGGCATATTCATATCTCAGGAGAAATACCTCAAGGATGTTCTGAGGAAATTTGGCATGCAAGACTGCAAAGGCGTCAAAATTCCTATGCCCACAAATGGCCATCTATGCACTGATGAAAATGGTATTGAATTCAATCACAAGGTATATCGCTCGATGATTGGTTCTTTATTGTACTTATGTGCATCTAGGCCAGATATAATGCTTAGTGTTTGCATGTGTGCCCGATTTCAAGCTACACCGAAGGAATCACACCATAAGGCTGTGAAGCATATTCTTCGATATCTAGCTCACACACCAACACTAGGATTATGGTACCCCAAGGGCTCTGCTTTTTGATCTCATTGGATATTACGACTCGACTATGCTTTGGTGATCGTGTGGACCGCAAGTCAACATCTGGTACTTGTCATTTCCTCGGACGATCTTTGGTGCATTGGTCCTCGAAGAAAGCAGAACTGCGTATCAACATCTCTTGTGGAAGCTGAGTACATTGTTGTTGGTTCTTCTTTGTGCTCAATTGCTGTGGATGAAGCAAACTCTCAAGGATTATGGCATCAACGTGAAGAATGTGCCTCTCTCTTTGTGACAATGAGAGTGCCATCAAGATTGCTCACAACCCGATTCAGCACTTTCGAAGACAAAGCACATTCAGATTCATCATCATTTTCTTCGTGATCATGTGTTGAAGGCGACATTTCTATTGAGCATGTGAAGGTGAAGAACAGCTAGCCGATATCTTCATAGAGCCCTTGGATGATAAGAGATTTAGCAAGTTGCGGTGTGAGCTAAATATCTTAGAGTCTTCGAATGTTCTTTGAAAAGGACACTCATCCTAACACTTATGCAAAATTGATGACTTAGATGTGCAACACATGAAGAAACTTTTTCTTCAATCAATGAAGAATAACACTCTAAGAGTGAAGAAATTAATGAAGAATTTGATTCTCAGAACCCTACGACAATTGTACGCGGTGTCTGAAATCATCATTCTTATACGGTGGGTCACGCCACCACCAAAGTTGAAAATCTTCAATTTGAGTTTTTTTTCAGTTTTGAAATTCCTCAGTTTTTGAAATTCTTCAGTCTTACAAACTCTTCAACTTTGCAAAATCTTCACTGTTTTCATCGTTTTTCTTCATTGGCTATATATATATATATATATATATATATATATATATATATATGTGGGTTTATGTCCTCTACAGCATTCACTTATGGCTATTTCTTCAAGTTGCGTTTTCTGCTAAGTGAATGTGATCGGACCCTTCCCCCTCTATGCTATACTCAACCCAATCTATTCACAAATTCTTCATGTGCATTCTATTTGAAACTCGTTCAAAATCTTCATTGTGTCCTTGTCAGCTGAAGAAATTGCAAACAGAACTTTAAAACTAATCTTATCCAAAATTTTCGGCTTTGCCGCTAAAACCGTTTTGCATCCCACGACAGACTTATCTATTCACCCACGATCTAACACGATCTCCACTTTTCAGTACGTGGGTGACACATGTCATGCGAATGAGAAGGGTCAGGGGCACGTTCGTCCTAAATCTTCGGGCGAACAGTTTTTCACTGTGGCTATAAATACCCCTCTCCCCTTCCTCACTTCCTTTACTCCGCTCGACCTCTCTCTCTCTCTCACGCTCGAGCTTCTCAAACCCTAGCGCCGCTACTCCATCGTCGCCGATGAGGAAGAGCTTCACTGCCTCGACCTTGTCGCCGACGTACTCGCGCCGGCCGCGGAAATCTTCACTCCGCCGCCGTCGTAGCTGTCTTCATCCGCCGAGTTAGGGCGTGGAAGATCTGAACTGACGAGCTTCAAATCTACACCTCATAGTTCGTCGTGTTCTTCGTCCAGGGTAATTAAAAGTTACTTTTACTGCCCTCTTTGATTCAAATTGTCTCTACAAAATCTTCAAAGGTGTTTTATTCTTCAAATACTCACACACAAAACACCTCACTAGTCATCTATTCTTGATTCATTTCTCTAAGCATCATTTTTCTTCAAGATTCCTTAATTGTGTGGATCTTCGGTCTATACAACTCTGGAACCTAAGACAAAGACGCTTAGTGAAATTCTTCAAGACTCATCCGTCAAATTCCTCAAACTTGTTCTTTTCGAAAAACCTTACGAGAACGCATATGACCTCTCCAAATTCCTCGCAACTATACTCTGTTCACAGGTACTCATGTCCGCTGCTGAATCACTAGGTTCTCATCAACTTAACTCATTTGCATCGTTCCTCTAAGAAAAGTTGCATACTCCTTCAGAGAATCCGATTGTTCAATTACCTCAAGTGAAGAATATGGCAGACGGTAAGAAGCCGCAGAAAGGAGGAAAGAAGCCTGAGGTCATGACTGCTTATGAGATCCCTGAGGACATTTACAAAGACTATTGCACACCTGATGAGGCCAAGTTCGGAAAGGAGAACAAAAATCAGCGCAAGGTGCGCATACAGAGGATTGAAAGGAGATGGGCAAGAGAATGGAGGGAGTACATGTATGTTACTCCAAAGTATATGAAGAAATTCGCACTTAATCCTCCATGCCCAAGAGCTCCATTGGCACCTGGCCAAGAAGCTGACCCCACCAGCATCAAGCGTGGTGAGGATTTTCCTGAAGAATGGGTCAAGTGCCAAGCCAAGTTGGCTAGACAAGCCAAAGAAGCAGTGAGGAAATTCAACGAAGACTCTGTTGCTGCTCCAGCCACCGAGGCCTCTGTCAAGCCTAGGAAATCGATGGCAAAGAAGCCCGTGCACAAGCCAAGTGCTTCACCAACAGTGCCCTCATGGCCAAGTTCCTCAGCAATTCCCTCACGGCCAGAATCTTCAATGCCCTCACGGCCAATTCCTCATGCTGCTCCTGCTCCTCCAAAATCCTCAGCTCCTCCTCCAAAGTCCTCAGCTGCTCCGGCAAAGTCCTCAGCACCTGTGCATCTGGCCACGTGCCAAAGGACTGCAGGCATCTCTATTGCCTCTGGTGTCTCAGCGAGTTCCTCAGCTGCACCAAATTCTTCATCAGGCCCCACTCTGCTGAAGACAAAGGCAACGGTTGGACGAGGTCCTCGGCCAAGTCCTAAGAAGAAACAGGTTGCCTTCCAAGTGCCATCTGACGATGAAGCTGATGATGATGAACTTGCAGAAATCATCAGAGACAGACAAGAAAGGGCCGCTAGAGCCAAAGGCACACTGTGCCACTTTGCTATTGGATCCTAAGTTGATCCTCGATTACATTGATCTACGGCACAAGGACTCAAACACTCCTATGCACGATTTCAAATTGACTCTGGTCAAAGTCACATCTTGACCCATTTCATCTCTGAAGAGAAATGGAAATTTGAGAAGGCCAGCAGATCAAGAAGGCTCAAGACAAAGAAAGAGAAGTTCACGAGGAAAACGTTATCTCTTTGACGGTGATGAGTTTACAAAGATCGGTCTAAAATCAAAGACCTCAGCGATGATTTCGATGCTTATTATGATGATTGGCAAGGAGCCAAAGTCAGGATTGTTAAAATGACTGATAAGTTCACCAATGTTGCAGCTCCAACGCAACAAGAAGTTCCTCGGTGAAGCTTACGCTCGACCCTCTTGAAGAACATGCCAAAGACCACTGATGACTTTTAGGCTGCTGAAGTAAATGTCAGTTCCAGGGCTGATGACTCCATACCAGTCGTTGAAGAAATTGCCAGGGCATCCACTAGTGGTGCGCCTGAAGAAAATGAAGAAATCAGGGCAACTGCATCAGTTGCGCCTGAAGAAAATCAATCAGATTCCTCAGCTCCTCCTGCGCCTACACCATCTGCATCAGATGTGAAGAAGACCAAGGCTGCAGAGCGAGCTGCTGTGAAGAAAAGGAAAGCATCAGCTGCTTCAGATTCTTCAGCTCCCAAGAAAATGAAGCCTATGAACAGCTCGTTTGAAAATCCCATTGATGATGTTCCGATCTCCACCATGCCATCAAAGGACCTTGTTCCTTTTGGTGAAGAATATGTGATCCCTGGCAGATCTGATGAAGAAAATCATTCTGCTGCTTCATCAGAGCAGATGGATGAAGAAATTGAAGTGGACGAGATCCCTTCAACACCAATCGTTTCCTTGCCAATGCCTCAGTTCACAGCTGAGGAGGTTGGCGTTGAAGAAATTGAAGATGAATACGTGGATATTGGGTGTACTACGCCAGTGATGAATGATGACTTTTGGGAAAGTCAGCACCTCAATTCTCCACTCTTCACCCCACTACAACAAATACCTCAGTCCCCTACACCAACCGTTCAAATGGGCTCTGATACGTCCATTTTGCATCATGCTTTTATATCGATATTTATCGCATTATGGGTTGTTATTTCACGTTATGTCACAATACTTATGGCTAGTCTCTCTTATTTTACAAGGTTTACATGAAGAGGGAGAATGCGAATTGGAATTCAATGGAAATGGAGCAAATATTGAAGGCCTATTCTGCGCAACTCCAAAAGTCCTGAAACTCCACGGAATACCTTAAAATAAATAAAGAAAAATCATCGCCAAAGATGAAGGCCAGGGGGCCCACACCCTGCTCACGAGGGTGGGGGGCGCGCCCCCTCCCCCTGGGTGCGTCCCCCTACCTCGTGGGCCCCCTGGTGGCTCTTCGACGCCCATCTTCTCCTATATGAAGTCTTTCGATGAGAAAAAAATAATAAGCAACCTTTCGGGACGAGACTCCGCCGCCACGAGGCGGAACCTTGGCGGAACCAATCTAGGGCTCCGGCAGAGCTGTTCTGCCGGGGACACTTCCCTCCGGGAGGGGGAAATCATCGTCATCATCATCACCGACACTCCTCTCATCGGGAGAGGGCAATCTCCATCAACATCTTCACCAGCACCATCTCATCTCCAAACCCTAGTTCATCTCTTGTATCCAATTCTTGTCTCCAAGTCCGGGATTGGTGCTAGTAGGTTGCTAGTAGTGTTGATTACTCCTTGTAGTTGATGCTAGTTGGTTTACTTGGTGGAAGATCATATGTTCAGATCCTTTATGCATATTATTACCCTCTGATTATGAACATGAATATGCTTTGTGAGTAGTTACGTTTGTTCACGAGGACACGGAGAAGTCTTGCTATTAGTAGTCATGTGAATTTGGTATTAGATTCGATATTTTGATGAGATGTATGTTGTCTAACCTCTAGTGGTGTTATGTGAACATCGACTACATAACACTTCACCATTATTTGGGCCTAGAGGAAGGCATTGGGAAGTAATAAGTAGATGATGGGTTGCTAGAGTGATGAAGCTTGAACCCTAGTTTATGCGTTGCTTCGTAAGGGGCTGATTTGGATCCATATGTTTCATGCTATGGTTAGGTTTACCTTAATACTTTTGTTGTAGTTGCGGATGCTTGCAATAGAGGTTAATCATAAATGGGATGTTTGTTCAAGTAAGAACAGCACCCAAGCACCGGTCCACCCACATATCAAATTATCAAAGTACCGAACGCGAATCATATGAGCGTGATGAAAACTAGCTTGACGATATTCCCATGTGTCCTCGGGAGCGCTTTTCCTATTATAAGAGTTTGTTCCGGCTTGTCTTTTGCTACAAAAAGGATTGGGCCACCTTGCTGCACCTTATTTACTTTTGTTACTTGTTGCTCGTTACAATTTACCTTATCACAAAACTATCTGTTACCACTTATTTGATTTTGCAGAGAATACCTTGCTGAAAACCGCTCATCATTTCCTTCTGCTCCTCGTTGGGTTCGACACTCTTACTTATCGAAAGGACTAAGATAGATCCCCTATACTTTTGGGTCATCAAGACTCTTTTCTGGCGCCGTTGCCGGGGAGTGTAGCGCCTTTGTTAAGTGGAATTTGGTAAGGAAAAATTTATATAGTGTGCTGAAATTTTCTGTCACTTGTTACTATGGAAAGTAATTCTATGAGGGGCTTGTTCGGGGTCTCTTCGACCCGTCCTGAAGAACAAAGAGTTTCGCCTCAACCTACTGAACCTATTGAAAATGAAACTCCTTTTGAATTTCCTTCGGGTATCATGGAAAAACTGCTGGCTAATACTTTTACAGGAGATGGAACAAAGCATCCTGACAAGCATCTACGCTATGTGGATGATATTTATGGACTATTTAAGCTTGCAGGTATACCCGATGATGTTGTTAAGAAGAAGGCTTTCCCTTTATCTTTGGAGGGAGACGCATTGACATGGTATAGGCTATGTGATGATACGAGATCATGGAACTATAAAAGAGTGAAATTGGAATTTCATCAAAAGTATTACCCTATGCATCTTGTTCACCGTGATCGCAATTATATATATAATTTTTGGCCTCGCGAAGGAGAAAGCATCGCTCAAGCTTGGGGGAGTCAATGTTATATTCATGCCCCAATCATGACCTCTCAAGAGAAACAATTCTTCAGAATTTTTATGCTCGGCTTTCTGATAACAATCGCACCATGCTCGATACTTCTTGTTCTGGCTCTTTTATGATGAAGACTATTGAATTCAGATGGAATTTATTGGATAGAATTAAACGCAACTCTGAAGATTGGGACCTCGACGAAGTTAAGGAGTCAGGTATGACACCTAAGTTTGATTGTGTTAAATCTTTTATGGATACCAATATTTTCCGTAAGTTTAGCACTAAATATGGACTTGACTCTGAGATAGTAGATTCTTTCTGTGAATCTTTTGCTACTTATGTTGATCTCCCTAAGGAGAAGTGGTTTAAATATCATCCTCCCATAGAAGTAAAAGTAGCTGCACCTATTAAAGTTGAAGAAAAGACTATCACTTATAATGATCCTATTGTTCCCACCTCTTATGTTGAGAAACCACCTTTCCTGTTAGAGTAAAGGATCATGCTAAAGCTTCAATTTTGTTCGTAAAAGCAATATTAGAACTTATACACCTCTGAGCAAGTCAAAGTAGAACCTAATATTGCTATTGTTAAAGATCTCTTGTCGATAATATTGATGGGCATGTTATTCAATTACGTGGTGAAACTGCTAGAATTGCTAAACCTTGTGCTAAAGATAAACATAGACCTGTGGTAGGCGTGCCTGTTATTTCTGTTAAAATAGGAGATCATTGTTATCATGGCCTATGTGATATGGGTGCTAGTGCTATTGTAATAACTATTACCTTGTATGAAGAAATTAAGCATGAAATTGCACCTGCTGAGTTAGAAGATATTGATGTTACAATTAAACTTGCCAATAGAGACACTATATCTGCAATGGGAATTGTTAGAGATGTTGAAGTCTTGTGTGGGAAAACCAAATATCCCGCTGATTTCCTTGTTCTTGGTTCTCCACAAGATAGCTTTTGTCCCATTATTTTTGGTAGACCCTTCTTGAATACTATTAGTGCTATGATAGACTGCAAAAGGATGTTGTTACTGTTGGCTTGGATGATATGGTTCATGAGTTTAATTTCTCTAAATTTAGTAAACAACATCGTGAAGAAGAATTGCCTAGTAAGGATGAAATTATTGGTCTTGCTTCTATTGCCGGACCTCCGAGTGATCCTTTGGAACACTATTTGCTACACAATGAAAATGATATGTTTATGAACGAAAGAAGAGAAATAGATGAAGTATTCTTTAAACAAGAACCTATTCTGAAACACAATTTGCCTATTGAAATCCTAGGGGATCCTCCTCCACCCAAGGGTGATCCCATATTTGAGCTTAAACCGTTGCCTGATAATCTTAAGTATGCTTATCTTGATGAAAAGAAAATATATCCTGTTGCTAACCTTTGAGAGCATGAAGAAGAAAAATTATTGAAAACTCTGAAGAAGCACCGTGCCGCTATTGGATATACTCTTGATGATCTTAAGGGCATTAGTCCCACTCTATGTCAGCATAAAATAAATTTGGAAGCGGATGCCAAACCAGTTTGTGATCCTCAACGGCGTTTGAATCCTAAAATGAAAGAAGTGGTAAGAAAGGAAATACTCAAGCTTTTGGAGGCAGGTACAATTTATCCCGTTGCTGATAGTCAGTGGGTAAGTCATGTCCATTGTGTCCCTAAGAAGGGAGGTATTAGTGTTGTCCCTAATGATAAAGATGAATTAATTTCGCAAAGAATTATCACAGGTTATAGGATGGTAATTGATTTCCGCAAATTAAATAAAGCTACTAAGAAAGATCATTACCCCTTGCCTTTTATTGACCAAATGCTAGAAAGATTATGCAAACATACACATTATTGCTTTCTAGATGGTTATTCTGGTTTCTCTCAAATACCTATGTCGGCTAAAGATCAATCAAAGACTACTTTTACATGCCCTTTTGGTACTTTTGCTTGTAGACGTATGCCTTTTGGTTTATGTAATGCACCTGCTACCTTTCAAAGATGCATGATGGCTATATTCTCTATCTTTTGTGAAAAGATTTGTGAGGTTTTCATGGATGACTTTTCCGTCTATGGTTCCTCTTTTGATGATTGCTTGAGCAATCTTGATCGAGTTTTGCAGAGATGTGAAGAAACTAATCTTGTCTTGAATTGGGAAAAGTGACACTTTATGGTTAATGAAGGTATTGTCTTGGGGCACAAAGTTTCTGAAAGAGATATTGAAGTTGATAAAGCCAAGGTTGATGCTATTGAAAAGATGCCATGTCCCAAGGACATCAAAGGTATAAGAAGTTTCCTTGGTCATGCCGGATTTTATAGGAGGTTCATTAAGGACTTCTCAAAAAATTCTCGGCCTCTGACTAATTTATTACAAAAAGATGTACCATTTGTCTTTGATGATGATTGTGTAGAAGCATTTGAAATACTTAAGAAAGCATTAGTCTCTGCACCTATTGTTCAGCCACCTGATTGGAATTTACCCTTTGAAATTATGTGTGATGCTAGTGATTATGCTTGTAGGTGTTGTTCTAGGGCAAAGAGTTGATAAGAAATTAAATGTTATCCATTATGCTAGTAAGACTCTAGACAATGCTCAAAGAAATTATGCTACTACCGAAAAGGAACTTTTAGCAGTTGTATTTGCTTGTGATAAATTCAGACCCTATATTGTTGATTCTAAAGTAACTATTCACACTGATCATGCTTCTATTAAATATCTTATGGAAAATAAAGATGCTAAACCTAGACTTATTAGATGGGTTCTCTTGCTGCAAGAATTTGATTTGCATATTGTTGATAGAAAAGGAGCTGAGAACCCGTTCTGGAGACAACTTATCTAGGTTAGAGAATGTTCTTGATGACCCACTACCTATTGATGATAGCTTTCCTTATGAACAATTAAATCTCGTAAGCACTTCTCGTAGCACTCCATGGTATGTTGATTATGCTAATTATATTGTTGCTAAATTTATACCACCTAGCTTCACATACCAACAAAATAAAAAGTTCTTTTATGATTTGCGACATTATTTTTGGGATGACCCACATCTTGATAAAGAAGGAGTGGATGGTGTTATTAGACGTTGTGTGCCTGAGCATGAACATGAACAGATCCTACGCAAGTGTCACTCTGAAGCTTATGGAGGACACCACGCTGGAGATAGAACTGCACATAAGGTATTGCAATCTGGTTTTTATTGGCCTATTCTCTTCAAGGATGCCCGTAAGTTTGTTTTATCTTGTGATGAATGTCAAAGAATTGGTAATATTAGTAGACGTCAAGAAATGCCTATGAATTATTCACTTGTTATTGAACCATTTTATGTTTGGGGCTTTGATTATATGGGACCTTTTCCTGCCTCTAACGGATATACTCATATTTTAGTTGCTGTTGATTACGTTACTAAGTGGGTTGAAGCTATTCCAACTAGTAGTGCTGATCATAACACTTCTATTAAAATGCTTAAGGAAGTCATTTTTCCGAGGTTTGGAGTCCCTAGATATTTTATGACTGATGGTGGTTCATACTTTATTCATGGTGCTTTCCGTAAGATGCTTGCTAAATATGACGTTAATCATAGAATTGCATCTCCATATCACCCGCAGTCTAGTGGTCAAGTAGAATGGAGTAATAGAGAGCTCAAGTTAATTTTGCAAAAGACCGTTAATAGGTCTAGAAAGAATTGGTCCAAGAAACTTGATGATGCATTATGGGCCTATAGAACTGCACATAAAAATCCTATGGGTATGTCTCCGTATAAAATGGTTTATGGAAAAGCATGTCACTTACCTCTCAAACTAGAACATAAGGCATATTGGGCTATTAAAGAGCTCAACTATGATTTCAAACTTGCCGGTGAGAAGAGGTTATTTTATATTAGCTCACTTGATGAATGGAGAACCCAAGCCTATGAAAATGCCAAGTTATTTAAAGAAAAAGTTAAAAGATGGCATGACAAAAGGATACAAAAGCGTGAGTTTAATGTAGGTGATTATGTATTGCTATACAACTCTCATTTAAGATTTTTTGCAGGAAAACTTCTCTCCAAATGGGAAGGTCCCTACGTTATCGAGGAGGTCTATCATTCCAGTGCCATAAAAATCAACAACTTCGAAGGCACAAATCCGAAGGTGGTAAACGGTCAAAGGATCAAACACTATATTTCAGGTAATCCCATAAATGTTGAAACCAATATTATTGAAACCGTAACCCCGGAGGAATACATAAGGGACACTTTCCAGAACATTCCAGACTCCGAAAAGGATTAGGTATGTGGTACGGTAAGTAAACCGACTCCAAAACAATTTTTAAGGCAATATCTCTCCATTTTGGAATATTTAGAAAAATAGAAAAATAAGTAGCAGTCCGGGGAGGACACGAGGCCTCCATGAGGGTGGGGGCGCGCCCTACCCCCCTGGGCGCGCCCCCCCTACCTCGTGAGCACCTCGTGTGCCCTCTGGACTCCGTTTTCTTGCACGATACGTATTTTGGTCTGTAAAAAATCATTATATATTCTCCCGAAGGTTTTGACGACTGTATCACGCAAATATCCTCTGTTTTCGTTTCGAGCTGTTTCCGTTGCAGATTTGAGGATTAGGAGACTCGATCATCCTTCTATGAGGGTGAGCCTATGCCATGGAAGGTGGACGACAAGCTTGCATCATCAACAACACCTCCACCGCCAACAACAAAGAAGGAGGCATAATCACATGGGTATGGGCACTCCTTGGCAATCGCCAAGCTTGGGGAGGTGCCCCTATCGTATCACCATCACAACTCCTATCTTTACCGCTTTTTCTTAGTTTGATCCTATTAGTAGTATCTTGATATAGTAGAATAAAGTCATGGCATGATCTAGTTTTGAAGTTTTGATTTATGATCCCTCTATGCAATCGAGTCCGTGAGCTATATATAATAAAGATTAGTGTTTAGTCAAGGGCTTGATTACTTTGCCATGAACTTGAGTGAATAAAAGAAAATAATAAGAAGAAACAAAGAGTTCATATTGGTCTTATTGAAAGTAATGACTTCACATAGAAAGAGTATGATGATTAAAAGTTGTTGGGAGTTGGCAAATATAGTTTTGGTCATCGTTGCAATTAATAGGAAGTAATAAGGAGAGAGAGATTTCACATATAGATATATTATCATTGACATCTTTTATGATTGGGAGCACTCATTAAAATATGACATGCTAAAGAGTTGATGTTGGACAAGGAAGACAACGTAATGAGTTATGTTTTCTTATATCTGAGACAAAGTATATTGTCATGGATCTCCTAACATGTTGAGCTTGCCTTTCCCCCTCATGCTAGCCAAATTCTCAGCACCAAGTAGAGATACTACTTGTGCTTCCAAATACCCTTAAAACCAGTTTAGCCATGAGAGTCCGTCATATCTACCTATGGATTGAGTAAGATCCTTCAAGTAAGTTGTCATCGGTGCAAGCAATAAATATTGCTCTCCAAATATGCATAACTTATTAGTGCAGAGAAATAAGCTTTGTACGAACTTGTTGTGGAAGTAATAAAAGCGACGGACTGCATAATAAAGTTCCACATACAAGGGGCAATATAAAGTGACGTTCTTTTGCATTAAGATTTTGTGCATCCAACCATAAAAGTGCATGGCAACCTCTGCTTCCCTCTGCGAAGGGCCTATCTTTTATTATTATCCTCTACCTTATGCAAGAGTCACGGTGATCTTCACCTTTCCTTTTTCATTTTATCCTTTGGCAAGCTCAGCATGTTGGAAAGAACATGATATATATATATATCTAATTGGATGTAGGGGAGCATGAATTATTATTGTTGTCATTACCCTTGAGGTAAAAAGGTTGTGGGGCAGAACTATAAGCCCCTATCTTTCTCTGTGTCCGATTAAAACTCCGTAACCACAAGTATTGCGCGAGTGTTAGCAATTATGAAGGACTAAGTGATAGTTGAGTATGTGGACTTGCTTTTAAGATCTGACATAGACTCTTTCCGATATTATGATAAATTGCAATTGCTTCAATGGCTGAGGGTATAAATTTGTTGGTGCTCAATAAGGTTTCTAATTCATACTTTGGCTTTGTGAAAAGATCATCACTTGAACATAAGTAATCATATGACAAATCAATATATGTTGCTGTTATGAGAATAATCATGATGCCTTCATGTCCGTATTTTATTTTTATCGATGCCTCTACCTCTAAACATGAGGACATATTTATTGTTATCGGCTTTTCACTTGAGGACAAGCGAGGTCTAAGCTTGGGGAGTTTATACGTCCATTTTGCATCATGCTTTTATATCGATATTTATCGCATTATGGGCTGTTATTTCACATTATGTCACAATACTTATGGCTATTCTCTCTTATTTTACAAGGTTTACATGAAGAGGGAGAATGCAAATGGGAATTTGGTGGAAAAGGAGCAAATATTGAAGGCCTATTCTGCGCAACTCCAAAAGTCCTGAAACTCCACGGAATACCTTAAAATAAATAAAGAAAAATCGTCACCAAAGATGAAGGCTAGGGGGCCCACACCCTGCTCACGAGGGTGGGGGGCGCGCCCCCTCCCCCTGGGCGCGTCCCCCTACCTCGTGGGCCCCCTGGTGGTTGTACGACGCCCATCTTCTCCTATATGAAGTCTTTCGATGAGAAAAATAAATAATAAGAAACCTTTCGGGACGAGACTCTGCCGCCACGAGGCGGAACATTGGCGGAACCAATCTAGGGCTCCGGCAGAGCTGTGCTGCCGGGGACACTTCCCTCCGGGAGGGGGAAATCATCGTCGTCATCATCACCAACGCTCCTCTCATCGGGAGAGGGCAATCTCCATCAACATCTTCACCAACACCATCTCATCTCCAAACCCTAGTTCATCTCTTGTATCCAATTCTTGTCTCCAAGTCCGGGATTGGTGCTAGTAGGTTGCTAGTAGTGTTGATTACTCCTTGTAGTTGATGCTAGTTAGTTTACTTGGTGGAAGATCATATGTTCAGATACTTTATGCATATTATTACCCCTCTGATTATGAACATGAATATGCTTTGTGAGTAGTTACGTTTGTTCACGAGGACACGGGAGAAGTCTTGCTATTAGTAGTCATGTGAATTTGGTATTAGATTCGATATTTTGATGAGATGTATGTTGTCTAACCTCTAGTGGTGTTATGTGAACATCGACTACATAACACTTCACCATTATTTGGGCCTAGAGGAAGGCATTGGGAAGTAATAAGTAGATGATGGGTTGCTAGAGTGACGTAAGCTTGAACCCTAGTTTATGCGTTGCTTCGTAAGGGCTGATTTGGATCCATATGTTTCATGCTATGGTTAGGTTTACCTTAATACTTTTGTTGCGATTATGGATGCTTGCAATAGAGGTTAATCATAAGTGGGATGTTTGTTCAAGTAAGAACAGCACCCATGCACCAGTCCACCCACATATCAAATTATCAAAGTACCGAACGCGAATCATATGAGCGTGATGAAAACTAGCTTGACGATATTCCCATGTGTCCTCGGGAGCGCTTTTCCTATTATAAGAGTTTGTTCCGGCTTGTCCTTTGCTACAAAAAGGATTGGGCCACCTTGCTGCACCTTATTTACTTTTGTTACTTGTTGCTCATTACAATTTACCTTATCACAAAACTATCTGTTACCACTTATTTCAGTACTTGCAGAGAATACCTTGCTGAAAACCGCTTATCATTTCCTTCTGCTCCTCGTTGGGTTCGACACTCTTACTTATCGAAAGGACTACGATAGATCCCCTATACTTGTGGGTCATCAGGCTCTGAAGAAACTCACCCCACCTCGTCTGTGCATGAAGAAGTTCCAGCCACTAGTGCTGAAGAACCTGCTGCTGCTGATCATATGACAACGCAGACTGCAACTGAGGAGGAACCAGAAATTCCTCAGCATGAAGAACCTGAGATTGCGATTCACGAGGTTGTGATGCAACTCAATCGACACTCCTCTGCCCAAACCAAAGGATCCATTCTCACGCAAGCAAAAGTTCAAGGCTGAAGATTTCTTTAGCGAGCATGTGTTCTTCACAGATTACAACCCCTATGATTCTCGCTTTCGCATAAGGAAGAGGCGTTTACGACGGCCAGCTGTGCCAATTTCTATTCCTCGGTCTTTGTTCAACAAAGACAAAGTCTTCGATCATGCACACATTCCTCATGTGGACATGGAATCTCTGTCGGGCTTCGAGCCGGTCCTCGATGTTCTTCACGATCTTTGGATTGTTAAATTTCTGACCGACATATGTGATTGGAATGAAGAACTCATTCTTGAGTTCTATATGACGCTGCACATCACAGGAGATTCTGAAGATGTGAACTCATGGGTGCTGGACTGGATGTCAGAAAATACTCACTACAAGGCACCAGCAACTGAATTGCTTCTTGCCCTCCCACTCAGTCCTCCCCTTGATGGTGCTCGTTGCGTCTATAGTGAACCTGAGCTTACAAATCATTACATGCAAGTGCTGATGAAGCCTTTGAAGCTGTGGCAGGCCCTCGAACCAAATTCCTTGTCAAGGAATTCATCAGATGTGCCTCGGACTGTCTATCGCATTCTGTCGAAGGCATTGAGTCCTATCAAAGGCCATGACTCAAATGATGAAGAAGTCGTTGGCATCATGAAGAATCTGCTTTTCAATATCATTCATGGCGTTCCCGTCAACTTCCATGATTTCTTCATGAGGACTCTGACCAATGTCGCTATGTCACCTTTTGAGCTGAAGCCTTATGCACCTTGGATTATGCGATTCATCGAACAAGGTCTTCACTCAATTACAAAGTCGATACTACGAATCACTGCAGCTACTTGCCTCCAATTGAAGTCCTCAAACGGACATTTTCCTCAGCTGATGACAAAGGCAAGGCAACTGTTGTGATAGATGAAGGCATTCGTCCATTGGATGGTCAATTTCGTAAGGCTGCATCCTACTCCACCAATGATGACTCTGCCACCCATGACTCTGCCGCCAACACTGCCAAGCAAAATCCTCAAGCTACAGCACCCATGGTGATGACTGATCGTGAGCTTCTCCTCAGTCTTCATCAGAAGGTTGATCGCAATCATAAATGGGTCAAGCGTCAGTTTGGTTCAATTCTTCACAACATGACCTCAACCCATAACGTAGTGAAGAAAAATCAGTACTACCTTCATGAAACCTTCACCCGTACCTGGGATGTTCTGTCTCTTGTCTACAGCGAAGAAGATCTAAAGAAAATGGGTCTCAAGGAAGAATTTGACTGGTCTGCACCACCACCGAAGAAATACAAGAAGGTCAAGGTTCCTTCCTTGGTGGCCAGCTCTTATTCTTCATCACGCGACACAGATGAAAATGAAGACTTGGATGACACTGCGGCAGGCGCTACTACGACAACGGACCCCGACAACGCTGGCGCTCCTCCAGCAACTTGATATTCTTCAGGGGTGTGGGGCGTTAGTCCTCAGTTTTGATCCTTTTGGTCATTCGATGACAAAGGGGGAGAAAGTTGAGTTAGTCTTCAAGCGGGTCTATTATATGGGCGTTTTTTTTGCTAAGTTACAACTCTCGTTCTTCTGAAACTTTATTGGATCGAGTTGTAATCTTAAACCCGATGGTGCTCTGATACTTTTGATGTGTTCCTCTGCCTGCTTATTCCTCGTTATATGTCAATAAACGCATGCTGAATTACATCAGTCACCATATTTCATCATGCATTTCAAATTCTTCATACTATATGTCAAATGCGTGTATGAATTACAAGATATAGGGGGAGATCACCATGATTCAACTCTTCAAGTGTGCATTGCCTCAAAAACAAATTCCTCACTAATGCACATCTTCAGGGGGAGTTCTTCTATATCTTGCAATCAAATTCCTCAATATCAGTATTTACACTTCATATGTTTATCCCCGTTGAAAACTTAACCTAGATTGTCATAAATCACCAAAAAGGGGGAGATTGTAAGTGCATCTAGTGCCCCTTAGTGATTTTGGTGTATTGAAGACTTATAGGTTAAGGGTCTAATGCATTTATGAGTGTACACAGGTCTATAAGTCTATGAGGAGTTTGATATTTACAGTGAAAGTCGACCCCTAAAAATGAAGTTCTTCAACTGAAGACTTCGGTATTCTGAAGACTTTGAAAGTGAAGAAATTGGTGTGACCTTGAAGACTTGGTATTGATTTGAGGAACATGAAGCGTGAAGACTTTTGTTTTCGTAGTCTCGTTTTCTCTTTCTTGAGTCATAGGAAACACCGTACTGTTAAAGGGGGTCGAGGAAATACTAAGGAAAAATTTCCATGTGATGCCAAACTCAAAATCCTACACCTACCAATCCCTTCGAGTGAAGCCATTGGAAATCTCATACAGTTCAGTCAATTTCTTGGTGATGAGACGAAGTTCTTCTAGTCATTGAGGAATTTGTTTTGACCGAGGAGCTAGGAATTCACCAAAGGCGGATTGCCTACATAGTGAGGAACATGATAGCTCGAGGAATTTGAACCTCAAATTTTCATTTATTCTTTGTCTTCTTGGCCACCTGTCCCAAAATATCTTATCTACCTAACGGTCATATCATTGAAGGGCATTTATGTCTTATCACGTCGGGCTGCTCCTAGGCTATAAATAGCCGCCCCTACAACCACTAGCTGGTTGGCTGCTCGAGAGAAACTAACACTTGTCAATTGAGAGCATCCCATCCTCCGAGGACTTTGAGTGAAAATCATCAAGTGAGGAAAACCCAAACCCAAACACCTACACCCCCAAAGTGATTGAGCATCACTGAAGAGATTGATCCTGCGTGGATCTGATGCTTGTTACCTTTGAAGACTGTGCTTCTTCCAGATGGTTAGGCGTCATGGTCTAGAGCATCCAAGAGGAATTGTGGATCGCCGAGTGACCGAGTTTGTGAAGGTTTGGAAGTCGCCTGAAGACTTACCATGAGTGATTGGACGAGGTCTGTGTGACCTTAGTTCAAGGAGAATACGGTGAGGACTTGGTGTCCTGAGCTGCGTGCTCAGGACTCGGTGTCCGGGACTGTGTGTCCTCGAGTTTAAATACTCAGCCGCTCCAACCAGACGTACAACTGGGACAGCAGTTGGAACTGGTCTACCAAATCATTGTCTTCGCCAACCTTACTGGTTCCATTTCCTCAACTCTTTCATTTCCTCATTACTGTGTTAAGTGCTTCACATATCTGTGTTTGAAGACTTTGACTGAAGACTTTCTCAATTTCCTCAGTTCAATTTCTTCAGTCTGATTGTCTTCATCTTGTGTTATCCTGTGATTACGCTTTCTGTACTCTGTGCTTGTCTTCATTTCATCATGATGACCATGCTCAGATTCTGTTATGCTTACTTCTGAGTACTTATTCTGCTGCAAGTAGTTCTTCACTAAGGAATTTCCTCACCGGCAAATTCCTCAGTGAAGAATTCATAAAAATCACCTATTCACCCCCCTCTAGTCGATATAACGCACTTTCAGGAATTAAGCTTGGGGATGCTTGATACGTCTCCAACCTATCTATATTTTTTTATTGTTCCATGCTATATTATCTTCTGTTTTGGACATTATTGGGCTTTATTATTCACTTTTATATTATTTTTGGGACTAACCTATTAACCGGAGGCCCAGCCCAGAATTGATGTTTTTGCCTATTTCAGAGTTTCGCAAAAAAAGAATATCAAACGGAGTCCAATCGGAATGAAACCTTCGGGAACGTGATTTTCGGAATGAACATGATCCAGAGGACTTGACCCTACGTCAAGAAAGCTACCAGGAAGCCACGAGGTAGGGGCGCGCCTACCCCTGGCGCGCCTCCACCCTCGTGGGCCCCATGTTGCTCCATCGACGCACCCTTCCTCCTATATATACCTCATTACCCCCAAACGATCGACACGGAGCCAAAACTTAATTCCACCGCCACAACCTTACATGCCACGAGATCCCATCTTGGGGCCTGTTAGGAGCTCACGGAGGGGCATCAATCACGGAGGGCTTCTACATCAACACCATAGCCTCTCCGATGAAGTGTGAGTATTTTACCTCAGACCTTCGGGTCCATAGTTATTAGCTAGATGGCTTCTTCTATCTTTTTGGATCTCAATACAATGTTCTCCCCCTCTCTTGTGGAGATCTATTCGATGTAATCTTCTTTTGCGGTGTGTTTGTTGAGACCGATGAATTGTGGGTTTATGATCAAGTTTATCTATGAACAATATTTGAATCTTCTGAATTCTTTTATGTATGATTGGTTATCTTTGCAAGTCTCTTGAATTATCGCTTTGGTTTGGCCTACTAGATTGATCTTTCTTGCAATGGAAGAAGTGCTTAGCTTTGGGTTCAATCTTGCGGTGTCCTTTCCTAGTGATGAGGGGCAGCAAGGCACGTATTGAATTGTTGCCATCAAGGATAACAAGATGGGGTTTTTATCATATTGCATGAATTTATACCTCTACATCATGTCATCTTGCTTAAAGCGTTACTCTGTTCTAATGAAATTAATACTCTAGATGCATCTTTGGATAGCGGTCGATGTGTGGAGTAATAGTAGTAGATGCAGGTGAGTCGGTCTACTTGTCTCGGACGTGATGCCTATACACATGATCATACCTAGATATTCTCATAACTATGCTCAATTCTGTCAATTGCTCAACAGTAATTTGTTCCCCCACTGTAAAATACTTATGCTCCTAAGAGAAGCCACTAGTGAAACCTATGGCCCCCGGGTCTATCTTCCATCATATTAATCTTCCAACACTTAGTTATTTCCGTTGCCTTTTATTTTGTTTACTTTACTTTGCATATTTATCATAAAAATACCAAAAATATTATCTTATCGTATCTATCAGATCTCACTCTCGTAAGTGACCGTGTAGGTATTGACAACCCCTTATCGCGTTGGTTGCGAGGATTTATTTGTTTGTGTAGGTGCGAGGGACTCGCACGTAGCCTCCTACTGGATTGATACCTTGGTTCTCAAAAACTGAGGGAAACACTTACGCTACTTTACTGCATCATCCTTTCCTCTTCAAGGGAAAACCAACGCAGTGCTCAAGAGGTAGCACCCGTAAGTTTGTCTCTTCTTGTTATGAATGTCAAAGAATAGGTAATACCGGTAAGCGTCAAGAAATGCCTATGAATTATTCACTTGCTGTTGAACCATTGGATGTTTGGCGATTTGATTACATGGGACCTTTTCCTTCCTCTAATGGGTATACACATATTTTGGTTGCTGTTGATTATGTTACTAAGTGGGTAGAAGCTATTCCAACCAGTAGTGCTAATCACAACACCTCTGTTAAAATGCTTAAGGAAGTTATTTTCTCAAGGTTTGGAGTCCCTAGATATTTAATGACTGATGGTGGTTCACACTTTATTCATGGTGCTTTCTGTAAAATGCTTGCCAAGTATGATGTTAACCATAGAATTGCATCACCCTATCATCCTCAGTCTAGTGGTCAAGTTGAACTTAGCAACAGAGAAATAAAATTAATTTTGCAAAAGACTGTTAATAGGTCCAGGAAGAATTGGTCTAAGAAATTAGATGATGCACTTTGGGCTTATAGAACAACATATAAAAATCCTATGAGTATGCTTCCTTATAAAATGGTTTATGGAAAAGCTTGTCATTTGCCTCTTGAGTTAGAACATAAACCATATTGGGTAGTTAAAGAGCTCAACTATGATTTCAAACTTGCTGGTGAAAAAAGTTTATTTGATATAAGTTCCTTAGATGAATGGAGAACCCAAGCTTATGAAAATGCAAAATTATTCAAAGAAAAAGTTAAAAGGTGGCATGACAAAATAATTCAAAAGCGTGAGTTTAAAGTTGGAGAATATGTTCTTTTGTACAACTCCCGTTTTAGATTTTTTGTAGGAAAGCTCCTCTCAATATGGGAAGGCATGTATATCATTGAGGAGGTTTACCGATCTGGAGCCATCAAAATAAATAACTCCGAAGGTACTAACCCGAAGGTTGTCAATGGGCAACGAATAAAGCATTATATCTCAGGTACGACTATTAATGTTGAAAGTAATATTATCCAAACTTTGACACCGTAAGAACACATAAAAGAGTCCTTCCGGAACACTCCAGAATCGTGGAAATAAAGAGGTACGTGATACGGTAAGTAAACGGACTCCGAAAAATCCGCAAAAATGTTTTTTATCAGTTTTGGAATATTTTAGAATTTTGGAAATAAAGAAACTTCCAGGAAGCGTCCCCTGGTGGGCACAAGACACCAAGCCTGGCGCGCACAGGTGGGTTGTGCCCACCTGGGACACCTTCCATACTCCGTTTTTCTACCTTATACTTGTCCTCCAAGATAAAAAAATCTATATATACTTCCCGAACCTATTTATCACCGTATCACGGAGAAATCCTCTGTTCTCTTTTGTTGCTGTTTCCGGTCAGATTTATCAAGCCAGGCATCATGTCTTCTTGCTCCTCCAACAACATGGAAGAAGATGCTTGGCTGATGAAGATCGAGACGAAGCAGGAGGAGCCACAGACGCCATCAAGGGAGACAGGGGCAAGAAAGATACCTTAGATCCACCCCTGGTGGCAGCACAAGAGCTGCTGGCCGAGGAGGAGGAAGAGGATATCCTTAAGCCCTACCTTCTTATCTTACTCCTGCTGAGATTGAGGCTTTTCGCGTCATTGAAATAGTTCACATACAGAATAAGTATCTTACTAGCGAAAATATCCTGCATCAAGAGCATATCATCCATCTCCGGAGTGTCACCCGTCGGCTGGAGAACCTCTTGATCCTTAAGGATAGGGTCGCTTCATCACCACCATCATCTTCTTCACCACCAAAAGAGAATTGAGTATCGGGTATGGGCACTCCCCTTGGCTTCTGCCAAGCTTGGGGGAGGTGCCCCGGTATCGTATCATCCCACTATCTTTTTGTTTTTACTTATCTTTGTTCAATCTTTTGCTTTTAGAATAAAATAAAGTTTAGTTCGATCCTTTCTTCTTTGAGAGTTTGCTTAGTGATCTTTCCTTGTAATCGTGTGCAAGTTATATAATAAAGTTAGTTTGAGTTTTTACTTTCTTTACTTTCATGTTGCACATAAAGAAAAGAAAAAAGAGAATGGAAACAAACAAAAGAAAAGAAATAGATAAAGAAAAGATTATATACTCATCCTATGGTAGGTGATGGCACCACATAAGGAAAAGTATAACTAGGAAATTTTATTAGAGATTGACAAACATAGCATTAGTCAATGATGCAACTCATGAAAGAATTATTAAGGGAAGAGAAGATTCACATATAGATATACTATCCTAGAAATCTTTTGTGATTGTGAGCCCTCATCAAAATATTATATGCCAAAATTGTTGACGTTGGACAAGGAAGACAACTTAATGATTTATGTTTGTTTATATTCACATAGAAGTCATATTGTCATAGATCCTTTAACATGTGATGCTTTCCCCCTATCTTTGCTAGCCAAAAATTCCGCACTAAGTAGAGATACTACTTGTGCATCCAAAAACCCTTAAATCCAAATCTTATTTTCAAGTGTCCACCATACCTACCTAGGGATTGAGCAAGACCCCTCAAGTAAGTTGTCATCGGTGCAAAAAGGCAATAAAATTGCTTCTAAAAGTATGAGATCATTTAGTGTAAGAGAAAATTGAGCGTTGTACGAACTTGGATGACAAAGGATAAAAGCGACAGACTGCATAATAAAGGTTGTCATCTTAAGGGGAAATACAATGTGACGTTCTCTTGCACTAAGGGATTGAGCACACAAACAAATAAGCGCATGGCAACCTCTGCTTCCCTCTGCGAAGGGCCTACCTTTACCTTTATGCACTTACTTTTATGCAAAGAGTCAAAGTTTTCCTTCTATTCCTTTTATTTTTCTCCTTTGGCAAGCATCATGTGGCGAGGAAAGATCTAGGCACATATGTCCAGTTGAATATAGATAGCATGAGTTATTATTGCTGACATCATCCTTGAGGTGAGTATGTTGGGAGGCGAAACTATAAGCCCCTATCTTTCTATGTGTCCGGTTGAAACGTTTTGCTCATGGGTACGAGGTGGTGTTAGCAATCATAGAAGACTATATGATGGTTGAGTATGTGGACTTGCCTAAAGGCTCCGACACGTGACCCTTCCTGAAAAGATGATGAATTGTAGTTGCAAAGTTGACTGAGAACATAGTTTGTTGGTTTCTAATAGAATTTTTGCTTTATACTTCGATTGTGTGATGAACTATTACTTATTCATGAGAAGTATATGGTAAAAGTCCTATGTTTAATTTTGTTGCTGTTATAATAATCAACATGATGCTTCTATGTCTGTATTTTGTTTTTATCGACACCTCTCTCTTAAAGCATGTGGGCATGTTTTTCGATTTCAGTTTTCGCTTGAGGACAAGCAAGGTCTAAGCTTGGGGGAGTTGATACATCCATTTTGCATCATGTTTTCTTACTGTTATTTATAATGTTTTTATCCATAATTATGCTTTTTGGAGTAATTCTAATGCCTTTTCTCTCATAATTTGCAAGGTACACACAAAGAGGGAGAATTCCGGCAGCTGGAAATCTGGACCTGGAAAAGCTACGTCAGGCCACCTATTCTGCACAACTCCAAATAAGCTAAAACTTCACGGAGATTTTTGATGGAATATTTAAGAAATACTAGAGCCAATAACCACTAGAGGGGGCCACCAGGTGGGCACAACCCACCTGGGCGCACCAGGCCCCCCAGGCGTGCCCTGGTGGGTTGTGGCCTCCTCGGCCCACCTCCGGTGCCCATATTCTGGTATCTAAGTGATTTTTACCTAGAAAAAATAAGAAGGAGACTTTCAAGACAGAGCGCCACCGTCTCGAGGTGGAACTTGGGCAGGAGCACTTTTGCCCTCCGGCGGAGCGATTCCGCCGGGGGAACTTCCCTCCCGGAGGGGAAAATCATCGTCACCATCATCACCAACAACTATCCCATCTTGGGGAGGTCAATCTCCATCAACATCTTCAACAGCACCATCTCATCTCAAACCCTAGTTCATCTCTTGTGTTCAATCTTGTTACCGGAACTATAGATTGGTGCTTGTGGGTGACTAGTAGTGTTGATTACATCTTGTAGTTGATTACTATATGGTTTATTTGGTGGAAGATTATTCAGATCCATTATGATATTTAATACTCCTATGATCATGAGTATTTTTATCATTTGTGAGTAGTCACTTTTGTTCTTGAGGTCACGGGAGAAATCATGTTGCAAGTAATCATGTGAACTTGATATGTGTTCGATATTTTGATAGTATGCATGTTGTTATTCCCTTAGTGGTGTCATGTTAACGTCGACTACATGACACTTCACCATATTTGGGCCTAATGTAATGCATTGTGGAGTATCAATTAGATGGTGGGTTGCGAGAGTGAAAGAAGCTTAAACCCCAGTTTATGCGCTATTTCGTAAGGGACCGATTGGATCCAAAAGTTTAATGCTATGATTAGAATTTATTCTTAATACTTATCTCGTAGTTGCAGATGCTCGCGGGAGGGTTAATCATAATTAGGAGGTTTGTTCAAGTAATAACAACACCTAAGCACCGGTCCACCCACATATCAAATTATCAAAGTAGCGAACACAAGTCAAACCAACATGATGAAAGTGACTAGATGAAATTCCCGTGTACCCTCAAGAGTGCTTTGCTTATCATAAGAGACCATTTTGGCCTGTCCTTTGCCTCAAAAGGATTGGGCTACCTTGCTGCACTTTTGTTACTACTATCGTTACTTGCTCATTACGAATTATCTTGCTATCAAACTACTCCGCTACTTACAATTTCAGCACTTGCAGACATTACCTTACTGAAAACTATCTCCCATTTCCTTCTACTCCTCGTTGGGTTCGACACTCTTACTTATCGAAAAGAGCTACAATTGATCCCCTATACTTGTGGGTCATCAGATTCTTTATTTATAGGATTTTTTGGCGTCAGTTTCATGCTAAGATGGGCCTCGAGGTGAGCACAACCCTGTGGGGTGAGCCTGGCCCACCAGGCGCGCCTTGCTGGGTTGTGCCCTCCTCGTGGCTCTTCTGGCCCTCCCATGAAGCTTCGGGGATCTCTTTTATTCCAAAAAAATCGTCAAAAAGTTTCAGCTCATTTGGAGAACTTTCATTTCTACACAAAAAACAACACCAAGGTAGTTCTGATGAAAACAACGTCAGTCCGGGTTAGTTCCATGCAAACCATACCAAAACAATATAAAATTGTTGTTAACATGGCATGAATACTTCATTAATTATAGATACGTTGGAGACGTATCAACATCCCCAAGCTTAACTCCTACTCGTCCTCGAGTAGGTAAATGATAAAAGAAATAATTTGTGATGTGTGAATGCTAGAAAAGTGCACATGTTTGATCAATGACAATTTCAATCACTTTTCCTAGCATCATAGCAGCAAATCTTTCTCATAAAATTTCTCATGTTGAAGTAGCAACCAATTCACATGTTAAGGTTCAAACAATGAATTCTCTTGGAACTCAACAACATATATTCTCAGTCACCAAGCAATTGCAATTCAACTTATTCAACAGAGTCTAAGTAAGAGCTCCACATACTCAATCATCATATAGTCTTCTATGATTGCTGACACTCACTGCATACACATGAGAACAAAATTTCAACCGGACACATAGAAAGATAGGGGCTTATAATTTCGCCTCCCAACGTATTCACCTCAAGGGTGATGTCAAAAATAATAACTTATGCTACCCATATCCAACTAGACATATGTGCCTAGATCTTTCCTCACCACATGATGCTTGACAGAGGAGAAAAATAAAAAGGAATAGAGAGAAAAACTCTGACTCTTGCATAAAAGTAAATAATGAAAAGTAAAAGATAAGCCCTTCGCAGAGGGAAGCAGAGGTTGTCATGCGCTTATTTGTTTCTATGCTCAACCCCTTAGTGCAAAAGAATGTCATGTTATATTGCCCCTTATGATAGCAACCTTTATTATGTAGTCTGTAGCTTTTATTCTTTGCCATCACAAGTTCGTACACCGCTCAATTTTCTCTTACACTAAATGATCTAACACTTTTAGAAGCATTTTTATCGCCTTATTGCACCGATGACAACTTACTTGAAGGATCTCACTCAATCCTTAGGTAGGTATGGTG
This sequence comes from Aegilops bicornis, assembly GCA_021605145.1. NCBI lineage: Eukaryota > Viridiplantae > Streptophyta > Magnoliopsida > Poales > Poaceae > Aegilops > Aegilops bicornis. The sequence continues at coordinate 436,804,120 of CM038671.1, read as the reverse complement.
GACTTGAAAATAAGATTTGTGTTTAAGGGTTTTTGGATGCACAAGTAGTATCTCTACTTGGTGCAGAATTTTTGGCTAGCAAAGAAGGGGGGGGGGGCAAGCACCACATGTTGAAGGATATATGACAATATAACTTCTATGTGAATACGAACAAACATATATCATTACGTTGTCTTCCTTGTCCAACGTCAACAATTTTGGCGTATAATATTTTGATGGGGGCTCACAATCACAAAAGATTTCCAAGATAGTGTATTTGCATGTGAAATTTCTCTTCCTTCTACTAATCATTCGTGAAATGCTTGTATGACCAATATTGTGACTGTCAAGCCTCAAAAGATTTCACTTTCTAAACCCAATGTGAAGCTACCACAAGGCATGATATGATTTCAACTTCATGATATTCAATTTATTCAACAATTTACTCATAGGATATAGTTGAAGCATGAGAGTAAATGACAAACTACTCCAAAAAGATATAAGTGAAGACCATGTGAGTAGTTAAGTAAATGGGTAGCTAATTGAGGACTCACTCTTATTTAAAAATTTCAGATCTAAGTATTTTATTCAAAAAGCAAACAAAACAAAATAAAATGACATTTCAAAAATAGCACAACTCATGTGAAGAAGCAAAAACTTAGGCTCAACCAATACTAACCGATAATTGTTGATGAAGAAAGATGGGATGCCTACCGGGGCATCCCCAAGCTTAGATGCTTGAGACTTATTGAAATATTATCTTGGGATGCCTTGGGCATCCCCAAGATTGAGCTTTTTTGTCTCCTTAATTTCTTTCATATCACGGTTTCCCTAAGTCTTAAAAACTTCATCCATACAAAACTCAACAAGAACTCGTGAGATAAGTTAGTATAAACCAATGCATAGCAAATCACTAAAATTAGTATTCAACATTGCATACTAAATGCCTCTGCATATTTAATACACCTATCCTTAAATAGAATCATTAAACAAGCAAACATATGCAAACATAACAGTAATCTGCCAAAACAGTACAGTCTGTAAAGAATGCAATATTCATCATACTTCCCTAACTCCAAAAATTCTGAAAAATTACCACATTGTAGAAAATGTGTCATAGCATAATGTGTAAAAATTTCAAGATTTTATCACGTTTTCAGACAATGACAACATGCTTTCTATTTTTAAACATCAACATGTAGACTTGCAAAAGAAGCATGGTAAAGGCTATCCTTGACATTTTTATCGAATTAAAAGATGCAAAACCTTATTATAAATAGCAGAAAGCAAATAAAAATAAAATAAAATGACACTCCAAGCAAAACTCATATCATGTGATGAATAAAAATATAGCTCCAAGTGAGGTTACCGATAATGTTGGAGACGAAAGAGGGGATGCCTTCCGGGGCATCCCAAGCTTAGTTGCTTGGATCTTCCTTGAATATCACCTTGGGGTGCCTTGGGCATCCCCAAGCTAAGGGTCTTTTCACTCCTTATTCTCCTCATATTGATATCTCACCCAAAACTTGAAAACTTCAATCACACAAAACTTAACGGAACTTTGTGAGATGGTTTAGTATGATAAAGAGCAAACCATTCACTTTTAGTACTACCAAAGACAAGACTCATAATTGTTCTCACACAATGCCTACTGTACCTTGTCATTTTCACAATTTATATTGAGCAATATAAGCCATAGAAACTAGGAAACAAGAAAAATATGCATTGAAAACAGAATCTGTCAAAACCAGAATAGTTTGTAAAGATCTGAAGTAAGGTCATACTTCTGTAACTCCAAAAATTCTGAAAAATTAGGAAAACATAAAAAAATTGTATAACCATCAAATGTAAAAAAATAAGAATTTTATCACGCTCCAGTGAATTTTCAAAATTCCTGGCCTGAGCACAAAAGTTTCTATTTTTCACAGAATCAAGTCAACTATCATCCACACTATCCCAAAGGCTTTACTTGGCACTTTATTGAAACAAAAGCTATAAAACATGATTACTACAGTATCCTAATCATGTGAAAACACAAAAACAGTAGGTAAAAGTGTTGGGTTGTCTCCCAACAAGCGCTTTTCTTTAATGCCTTTTAGCTAGGCATGATGATTTCAAAGGTGCTCACATAAAAGTAAAGAATGAAACATAACGGGAGCATCATGAATCATAAGGCAAGCACATTTAAGTATAACCCACTTCCTATGCATAGGGATTTTTTGAGCAAACAACTTATGGGAACAAGAGTCAACTAGCATAGGAAGGCAAAACAAAGCATAACTTCAAAACTTTCAACACATGGAGAGGAAACTTGATATTATTGCAATTCCTACAAGCATAAGTTCTTCCCTCATAATAATTTTCAGTATAATCATGAAGAAATTCAACAATATAACCATCACATAAAGCATTCTTTTCATGACACAAAAGCATAGAAAACTTATTACTCTCCACATAAGCAAATTTCTTCTCATCAATAGTAGTGGGAGCAAACTCAACAAAATAACTATCATGAGATTGAAAACTAAAATCATGATGATAAGTTTCATGGTTATCATTATTCTTTATAGCATACATGTCATCACCATAATCATCATAGATAGCAACTTTGTTATCATAATCAATTGAAGCCACATCCAAAATGGTGGATTTATCACTAAATAAAGTCATGACCTCTCCAAATCCACTTTCATCATTATAATCATCATAAATAGGAGGCATACAATCATTATAACAAATTTGCACCTCAAATCTTGGGGTACTAAAAATATCATCTTCATCAAACATAACATCCCTAAGCTTATGGCTTTGCATATTGTTAGGATCATGGATATTCAAAGAGTTCATACCAACAATATTGCAATCATGCTCATCATTCAAAGATTTTTTGTTGAACATTTTATAGAATTCTTCCTCTATCAATTGAGCACAATTTTCCTTTCATCATTTTCACGAAAGACATTATAAAGATGAACAATATGATGCAACCTTAATTCCATTTTTTTGTAATTTTGTTTTTATAAACCAAACTAGTGATAAAACAAGAAACTAAAAGATTAAATTGCAAGATCTAAATATATACCTTCAAGCACTCACCTCCCCGGCAACGGCGCCAGAAAAGAGCTTGATGTCTACTACAAAACTTTATTCTTGGAGGCCGTAAAAATTAGTAGTGCATTTTTGAAAGATAAGATTACAAAAAGGCGAGAGCAACATAATTGTTAGTTAGGGGTAAAAGGGGACGGGCCCGTAGAGAAATTTAATCCTTCTTTTTCCGATATGCCGCTCCGCAAGCAAGGAGTGCCACGCACGAGCGGAGCGAAAAATAAGCAAGGGGAATTCCTTCATTCCATAGAAAGCATGCGAAATCCTTTGATTGTTTATAGAATCAAAATAACTATATAGTCTTTCTTGTTCCACTTGCAAGATTTGTAATAGGAACAATAAAAAACAGCAAGGTAGCAATTGATAAAACAGAGCACAAACGGTGTTGCAATGCTTGAAAATGAGGCCTAGGGTCCGTACTTTCGCTAGTGCAATCTCTCAACAGTGCTAATATAATTGGATCATATAACCACCCCTCAAAGTGCATGAAGAATCACTAAAAAGTTCCTATCTAGCGGAGAATATAAGAAGAAATTATTTGTAGGGTAAGAAACCACCCCAAAGCTATTCTTTCAGATCGATCTATCCAAGAGTTCATACTAAAATAACACCAAATAATTTCAGATTCATAATACTCAATCCAACACAAAGAACCTCAAAGAGTGCCCCAAGATTTCTACCAGAGAAACATAGACAAGAATGTGCATCAACCCTATGCGTAGATTAACCCAATGTCACCTCGGCAATCTGCGAGTTGAGTGCCAACACATATATCAAGTGAATCAATATGATACCCCATTGTCACCATGAGTATTCATATGCAAGACATATATCAACTGCTCTCAAATCCATAAAAGTATTCAATCCGATAAAACGAAATCTCAAAGGGAAAACTCAATTCATCACAACAACATAGAGAGGGGAAAACACCATATGATCCATCTATATTAACAAAGCCCGCGATACATCAAGATCGTGACATCTCAAGAACATGAGAGAGAGAGAGAGATTGAGCACATAGCTACTGGTACAAACCCTCAGCCTCGAGGGTGGACTACTCCCTCCTCATCGTGGTGGCCGCCGGTATGATGAAGATGGCCATCGGTGATGATTCCCTCCTCTGGTGAAGTGTCGGAACGGGGTCTAGATTGGTTTTCGGTGTCTACAAAGCCTTGCGGCAACAGAACTTCTGATCTAGGTTAACTTCTGATGGTTTCTTTATTTATAAGATTTGTTGGCGTCGGTTTCATGCTAAGATGGGCCCTAAGGTGAGCACAACCCAGTGGGGCGAGCCTGGCCCACCAGGCACACCCTGCTGGGTTGTGCCCTCCTCATGGCTCTTCTAGCCCTCCCATGAAGCTTCAAGGGTCTCTTTTGTTCCAAAAAATTGTCAAAAAGTTTCAGCTCATTTGGAGAACTTTCATTTCTGCACAAAAAACAACACCACGGTAGTTCTGCTGAAACAAATACATCCGGTTAGTTCCATGTAAATCATACCAAAACCATATAAAATTGTTGTAAACATGGCATGAATACTTCATAAATTATAGATACGTTGGAGATGTATCATTTTCCTGCTTGACAAGCACTGCACAATCTATCCTTGTCAAATATAACATCTTTCACTCCAAGGATATGATCACCTTTAATAAGCTTATCAAGATTTCGCATGCCCACATGACCTAACCTTCTATGCCACAGCCAACCTTTAGAAGATTCAAAAATTAAGAAAGCTCTAGGTTGAGCCTTTTTAGTGAAATCAACAATGTATAGATCACCTCTACGTATACTGGTAAAGACCATATTGTGATTATCTCTTCGAAACACTAGGCAATCTATTTCAGTAAATAGGGCATTGAAGCCAAAACCAGCTAATCTAGATACGGAAAGTAAATTATAGCCAAGAGATTCAACGAGCATAACATTTTGTATGAAGCTATCATGTGAGATGACCACTGTCGGTGTCAAAACCGGCGGATCTCGGGTAGGGGGTCCCAAACTGTGTGTCTAGGTGGATGGTAACAGGAGACAAGGGACACGATGTTTTTACCCAGGTTCGGGCCCTCTCGATGGAGGTAATACCCTACTCCTGCTTGATTAATATTGATGATATGGGTAGTACAAGAGTAGATCTACCACGAGATCAAGGAGGCTAAACCCTAGAAGCTAGCCTATGGTATGATTGTTGTTCGTCCCCACGGACTAAAACCCTCCGGTTTATATAGACACCGGATAGGTTATGGTTACACGTAGTCGGTTACAAAGGTAGGAGATCTACATATCCGTATCGCCTAGCTTGCCTTCCATGCCAAGGAAAGTCCCATCCGGACACGGACGAAGTCTTCAATCTTGTATCTTCATAGTCTTGGAGTCCGGCCGTGATGATAGTTCGGCTATCTCGACACCCCTAGTCCAGACTCCCTCAAGAGCCCTGAACCAGGCTTCAATGACGACGAGTCCGGCGCGCATATTGTCTTGGCATTGCAAGGCGGGTTCCTCCTCCGAATACTTCATAGAAGGTTTTGAACACCAGGATAGTGTTCGGCTCTGCAAAAAACAAGTTCCACATACTACCGTAGAGAGAATAACTTTTGCACAGATCTGCTGACGTATTCCGCGGCGTGACATCACACCACGGCCAGGCCTTTATATGAATCGTTTTTACTGCTCCACCTCGGTAGCGTTTATCGAGGCGGTTTCCGCACGCCTTATCAAAGCATAAATCGTGCCCCTTATTCCGGGATTCTCATCAATACGGACGTGGGTAACCCATCCGCGCCCTTGATTACGGCGCTTGGGAGATAAACGAAGTTTTACCAGTGGCGGGGACGCATAGCTTCGTTCGTCCATATAAGGGATAAGGATCCACCTTTTCGCTTACGCCTTCTTCCTCCTTTGCTCATCCATTCCTGCGCACTCGAGCTCCAGCGCCCAAGTCCGCACATCCCACCTCAACCTTCTCCAACTATGTCCGGAGCGGGAGGCAGGTGGATGGCCTCCTCTATCACGGAGGGGCACATCACAAAGCTGCGGGAGGCCGGATACTTGTCCGGCGACATCGCGTGTCGACTACCGGATGGGGGGCAGCTCATTCCAACCCCCAGGCCCCATGAGAGGGTGGTGTTTCTCCCCCACTTCCTCCGCGGACTTGGTTTTCCACTTCACCCATTTGTCCGGGGGCTCATGTTCTACTACGCCCTGGACTTCCATGATCTGGCCCCGAATTTCATCCTCAACATCTCAGCGTTCATCGTCGTGTGCGAGGCCTTCCTCTGCATCCAGCCCCACTCGACTTATGGCTGAAGATCTTCAATGTCAGGCCGAAGGTAGTGGGCGGCCGTCAAGCGGAGTGCGGAGGCGCCATGGTTGGAAAGATGGCCAAAGTCCTATGGCTCGAGGGCTCCTTTGTGGAGACAATAAAGGGGTGACAATCGGGGTGGTTCTATATCACCGAGCCGCGCGACCCCAAATGGGCGGCGGCCCCGAAGTTCAGATCTGGCTTCCCACACGGCTCTCATCATGGAAAGAGACGGCCTCGACATGGGGAATTCAGACGAGCTATCCGGACTCCAAACATGCGTCCAAACCTGGTGGACAAGAATCTCGGGCTTGTCAACGTAAACTGTGTGATGCTCATCCGCCGGATTCTCCCATGCCAACAACGGGCCTTCAAATTGTGGGAATGCGATCCGCACATCACTCAACTCTAAAAGGCTCTTCGACACTATGTACGAAGATGCCCGGAAGGTGCTTGTTCAAGGGCGCCGAGGCTCCCTCATCCGCCATCAAGATCGCGGATACATTTCGCAGCGTCAAGCCGGGCGAGGTAAGTTATTTTACCCTTTATGGGACTCTTGTTTTCATAGATTGACTCTATGTGGGATCTAAAACTCCCTAACCTTTGACAGATCGGCTGAAGACGTCCGGATAGATTAACCGTCCGGCTCCTTTGCCGAAGACTCATGACGCCCGATTGACGGAAGGCTGCTGGCTCCGTACTCCCATGTGGTGCCGGAGAAGAAGGCCAAGAAGGAGGCCACGAGAACTCGAAGGAGCTCCCGACGCTAGGTCTTGTCAGATTGAAGAAGAATCTTCTCCCGAGAACGAGGAGGAGGAAAGAAAGATTCTCCCAGCCGGGGAGGAGAGGAAAGGAAGGCCGCCTAACCGGGAGGCCGGAGGGTCCAAGAAGGGAAGAACCCTTCCTCCGGACTTCTCCACCAACGTCGACAGCGACGAGGAGGATTGGCCAACAAGGGCCAAGCCCCTGGCGAGATTGTAAGTGTCCGGATACCCGTGACTTTTTATTGCATAGTGTTCTCTAATGCCGAACAATCATGCAGCCCGCCCAAGGGCGAGTTTGCCGCTCACGAGCGGGTCCTCGAGTTCGTCGAAAATGGAGAGTACTTCACTTCGGCCGCCTCATCGCCTCACGCCATGGACGGGCGCCGAGGTGGTGCCCCAAGGGGGCTTGGTCAAGAGGAGGTGGCGCAGAGGCGCCTGCAAGGCAACCTCCTGCACTCCAGCGCTGGGGGCGAGACCTCAGGGCTCTAAGCCCGACCTCGTCCGGACTCCATGCCGGAACCTTCAGCAGTTCCGAGTTCGGAAAGCGGTCCTTCAGAAGAAGGGTAAGACGCCGTGTCCTCCGGCCCAACCGGAGGCACCGGATCGCATGGAGGCGCTTAACGGCGCCTCCATCAGGAGGAGCACCGCCTTGTTATGAGTGCGGTGATCCGGACGATTCGATCCGCCAAGAGTGGGCTGGCGAAGCTTGTACCAGCCTTCTAACAGGCTTTGAGGTAAGTTTAGAATATGTAAAAATATTACTGCATAGACGGTAGTTCTCGATGCTTAGTTCGGTGTTCGGAAAGAAAAGCCGGACTAAGGATCTAAAAAGATATACGCAGGAGTCTCCCATAAGTATGTCAATATGGGAATGCAGGCCGGGCTGCCGACCTTTTGCCAGACCGATCGCGGAGGTCAATGCATTGAAGCAGAGCCTCGAGCGGTCCGAGAACGAGCTCGGCCTTGCCAAGAAGCAGCTCGAGGACAAGGAAGGTAAGCAATACCTTATGAAAGAAATACCTTATAGAAAGGTTTCGGTTGCAAAAAAATAACAGGAATAACATGGGTACCGCCGGGGCCACGAACGAGGTGGCGACCCTGAAGGAAGCGGTGTCCGTGGCCGAAAGCAAAGCGGCCGTGGAGCACACCGAGCGAGAGAAGGGGGAAGCGCAGCTGGTGGAGGTGCGGCAAGAGCTCCAGGCTCTCGTGAAAAAACACGAGGGTCTGGAGCGTGACTCGAAGACCCGAGAGTCCGAGCTTGCCTCGGCTCTTGAGAGTGCCAAAGCTGCTAAGGCCGAGGTCCAAAAAGCCCTTCAAGAAATTGAATTTGAATAGACTCTCATTTGTTATCCTGTACGCTGAAAACTTGTTCATATGCGCTAAGCAACGCTTGTTAACTTAAAATATTACCTTCTGTGCGGCCGTTTATCAAATTTGAGAGATGGCAAGTCGTTGGCTTCAGCCCCCATGCCACGAAAGTCTTTGGGGTGTTCGAGATAAACTTGAGCACTCTTGTTCCCATTCTTGGGTCCATCTAGGGAGGCGCTCAACGCAACGAACAAGGCAACCGGACTTATAATGCTTGAACACTCTCACTTAGCCATAGAATTCTATAATTTTAAATTTCGGCGAAGCCCCTAGTATTCGGAAGACCGAGTTTGGGGCGCTATCCACGCCTTGGCCGGATAATTCTGGTTCCTCGCTCGAAGCGGCATAAGTCTTTAGGGACCCAAAAAACCTCTCGAATAGCGACCGGCTCTCGCCTTATCATGACGGCCGCTTTTAGCTTTCTCCATTGAGGTGCTCGACCCAGCTCAACTGGGGCACAATCATGATGGTTCTCCGGTGCTACCTTAGCCGATATAACGGAACGTAAGGTACCAAAACACGGGAGCCGGGCAAACCCAACTATTGACCCAAGACATGATTCGGAGCCGATGCATATAATGTTATAAGTTCGGGGTGCCGCACTTGTGAAAGTGTTCGGACTTGTAACACCATAATTTTTGGGTACTTAAGCCCCTGGTGTATTGGCCGTACCAAAGTGTACGGGTGCGACATGTCATGAAATGAACATATATATAGATAAAAAGAAGCAATAATAGGCAAGAACTATGTATTGGTTATTAAAAAGAAAACTGCAAATAAAAGCAGAACGATGCAAATTGTGCGATAAGCAAGGGATGGGACTATTTAACATGTCCCCCTCCAGGGGTAAGCTGCGGGATGGTATGTAAAATGTATAATGCTCAGAGTAGAGACCACCGGTCCCTCGAAATAGCTTCGCTTCCCTGGCTGTTGCATCGTGAGTTCGGGCGATTCTAGTGCCGACAGGACTTCCGGAGAACGGAGTCCCGAAAGTAAGAAAAAGAAAAAAGAAAAGAATGACACAATCGGAGCCCACAGTGCGGTCGAGCCGCACTCTGGGCATGCCGTGGTCGTGCCCCTCCCCTTATGCCCATGGTATCTCCAGAGCGTAGTTATGTACGCGTAGTACTGGCTTCGCAATTTCGCGAGGGCTGGGGTTGGATTGCTACGCGTGCTTGAATCGTGCCAGGCGGTCTTGTTGTAGGTTACTCCGGGCGCGCTTGACAGTGTCCGAACGTTTAGTGGCCGGACTCGAGAATTGCTGTGAGAGGCTGCTTTGCACCTCCGCCGCGAGGGCCGCTGTGTGCTCCTCCATTCGGAGAGAGCGTTCGGTGTTTCCATTGACCGTGATTACTCCTCGAGGGCCTGGCATCTTGAGCTTGAGGTATGCATAGTGCGGCACCGCACTGAACTTTGCAAATGCGGTACGTCCGAGCAATGCGTGATAGCCACTGCGGAACGGGACTATGTCAAAGATTAACTCTTCGCTTCGGAAGTTATCCGGGGATCCGAAGACCACTTCGAGTGTAACTGAGCCCATACAATTGGCCTCTACACCCGTTATGACGCCTTTAAAGGTCGTCTTTGCAGGTTTAATCCTTGAGGGGTCTATGCCCATTTTGCACTGTATCACGATAAGCAGGTTCAGGCTGCTGCCGCCGTCCATCAGGACTCTAGTGAGGTGAAATCCGTCAATGATTGGGACAAAAACCAATGCGGCGAAACCGCCGTGACGGATGCTAGTGGGGTGGTCCGGCAAGAAGACCATGGGTTGAACTTCGGGGCGACTGGCTCCATCGCATATACGTCCCTTAGCGCACGCTTCCGCTCCCTTTTGGGTATATGGGTTGCGTATATCATGTTCACCGTCCGCACTTGTGGGGGGAAACCCTTCATCCTCTATTGTTCGGCGGCCGGGGCTCTTCCTCGTCATCGCTATGCAGCCCCTTGTCATTGAGTTCGGCACTTAGCTTGCCTGCCTGCTTGAACACCCAACAATCTCTGTTGGTGTGATTGGCTGGTTTTTTGGGGGTGCCATGTATTTGGCACAAGCGATCGAGTATTCAGTCCAAGTTGGACGGGCCCTGGGTATTTCTTTTGAATGGCTTCTTCCGCTGACCGGGTTTTGATCCTCTGAATCCGACATTGACTGTCGTATCTTCATCATTGTCGCTGTTAATGCGGCGCTTGTTTTTGTTGCGACGCGACCTGCCATTGCTGTCCTTGGTATCCGAACTACCATGGTTTTTGGTCAAGTTGTTACTACGAGCTAGCCAGCTAGTTGTCCTCTCCGCACAAAAGCGGGTCATGAGTGTTGTAAGGGCTGCCATGGATTTCGCTTTTCCTGTCCTAGGTGCCGGGCAAGCCACTCGTCATGGATGTTATGTTTGAAGGCTGCAAGGGCCTCTGCATCCGGACAAATAACGATTTGATTTTTCTTGGTTAGGAACCGTGTCCGTAATTGTCCGGCTGATTCTTCCGGCTGCTGAATTATATGGCTAAGGTCATCGGCGCCGGGTGGTCGCGCATATGTGCCCCGGAAGTTATCAAGGAATGCGGCTTCCGTGTCCTCCCAACACCCAATTGATTCTGCCGCAAGCTGTTGAGCCAATGCCGAGCTGGTCCTTTAAGCTTGAGGGGAGGTATTTGATGGCGTGTAGATCATCACCAAGGGCCATGTGGATATGGAGGAGATAATCCTCGATCCGCACCGCAGGATCTGTGGTACCATCGTATGATTCGATGTTTACGGGTTTAAAGCCCTCGTGGATTTGATGATCCATTACTTCATCCGTGAAGCATAGTGGGTGTCTTGGCGCCTACATGTATTGGGCTATATCACGACGCAGCTCAAATGAGCTTCGTCTGTTGTGTTCGCCCGACCGGAGTTTCAGATCCGGCGTGACGATTATCATCACGTGTCGGGCGCCCACGCCGATCCGTAGATCGATCTTGTATGTTTTGCCTTATCCTCCAATATATCTTGCAAGTCCGGCGCGCTTCCCGTGCCTTGGTACTTTTGAACGGTGTCGGGTACGGCTTGAACGGAGGGTCTAGAGGCCTCTATCGCTGCCACGGGTGGCCGGTCCGCCATGTCGACGCTGGTGACTTGGGTGCTTCCTCCGATCGAGGCAACGGCCTGTGTTTGGGGTAGCTTTTGGAGGGTGTTCGAGTTCATACTCTTCGGCCGCAAGGACTTCACCCATCCGCTGCCTAGCGTGTCTTGGTCAGCTCAAAGCTGTTGCTGCTTTTTCTTGAGGCTGCTTGCCGTGGTCATAAGCCTGCGTTTGAAACGCTCCTGTTCAGAGGGATCCTCAGGTACGACAAATTCGTTGTCGTCGAGGCTTGCCTCATCTTCGGAGGGAGGCGCATAATTATCGTCCTCTACCTCTCTTTTCACAGACCGTCAGGCGGACTTGCTTCTCCCTCCTCCCGCGCCGAGTCCCGCTGGAGGGGTTGTCTTCGCACCGTCCGGTGTTATTATCTCCGTGCGGAATCACCGCTTTACTTGTGGCGGGCTTTAGAGCGGCGCCACGACGCCGGGCGCTTAGGTTGTTTCTTGGATGGGTCATCCTCCGTTGTTCAATCGTCGTTCCCATCTTTTTGGGATGTCCACCATGTATATGTCATATGACGAGGTGGCCTTCCAGTGCCCTGTAGGCGCTGGGTCTTGGTCGTCTCCAAAGATCGCCGTCCATACCGCCGATGTCTTCGGAGTCGAAGTCGAGCATGTCGGTTAAATCATCGACAAAGGGCTACAAAGTGGGTGGTGGGTGGGCGTTGAATTTCTTCGCCGTCCGCATCCCAACCTTCCTGTCCGTCAGACCGCCAGGCTCTCCGGATAAAGAGAGAGACTTTAGCGAATTCAGGATGTCGCCAAAGGGCGAGTGCTGAAAGATGTCCGCGGCAGTGAACTCCATAACCGGCGCCCAATCAGATTCGATTGGCAGAGGCGCGGAGGGTTCGGAGTCCGGAGAGGAGTCCGGCACCCTGGAGTCACGGTCTTCGCAAAGGACATGGATGGAGTTCGGCTCAGTCGCCGCTGAGATCGTAGCCCCCGAGGCGGTGTCCAACCACTCGTCCTCGATCGAGGGAGTCGGCTCCGAACTAAGGGTCGGAGCGGACGCTGGTGCGCCTCCGTGACACCGCTCGGGCGGCAGAGCTAGATCGTGCCCATTGAGATAGTGCGGCGCGCTTGGCTGTGGCTCGAATCCGTCGAAGATCAAGTCTCCGCGGACATCGGCCGTATAGTTTAAGCTTCCAAATCTGACTCGATGGCGGGGCGAAGCTTTCGATCCGCTCCGGATGGCCAAGCTTAATTGGCCCGCAGCAGGCAAAGCCGCCCGAATACGAAGATCTGTCCGGGGAGAAAAGTCTCACCCTGGACCGCGTCGTTGTTGATGATCGAAGGAGCCATCGGGCCTATAGGTGACGGCACAAAGGAACTCTCAATGAAAGCACCAATGTCGGTGTCAAAACCGGCGGATCTCGAGTAGGGGGTCCCGAACTGTGCGTCTAGGCGGATGGTAACAGGAGACAAGGGACACGATGTTTTTACCCAGGTTCGGGCCCTCTCGATGGAGGTAAAACCCTACCCCGCTTGATTAATATTGATGATATGGGTAGTACAGAGTAGATCTACCACGAGATCAAGGAGGCTAAACCCTAGAAGCTAGCCTATGGTATGATTGTTGTTCGTCCTACGGACTAAAACCCTCCGGTTTATATAGACACCGGATAGGTTAGGGTTACAAAGAGTCGGTTACAAAGGTAGGAGATCTACATATCCGTATCGCCAAGCTTGCCTTCCACGCCAAGGAAAGTCCCACCCGGACACGGGATGAAGTCTTCAATCTTGTATCTTCATAGTCTTGGAGTCCGGCCGTGATGATAGTTCGGCTATCCGGACACCCCTAGTCCAGGACTCCCTCAACCACCTTACCAAGGCCAACCACCTTACCCTTTGAGTTATCACCAAAGGTGACATACTTTCGAGGACCGTCGTTTTCAGCAAGCTCACGAAACATATCCTTGTCTCCGGTCATGTGATCGGTACATCCACTATCAAGAATCCATTCCTTTCCTCCAGCCATGTAGCCGCGAAGATTAGACATAAGACCAAAATGTCTCATAGACTCATCGAGATCGAAGTCACTATCATCATCCTCATCATAGTATCCATGTTCAACATCGTCTTGTGACTGATCATTTCCTAGAGAGAGTGATTCATTAGATAAGTGATCATCACAATGTTCATCTTTATGAATTCTAATGGCTTCGGAAATGATGTTGCTAATGATTCCGACATCTCCTTTGGCACGCATAAGGTCACGAAGCTCAAATAGACAATCACCAAACTTAGGATCATTGGAACTCATCTTAATCAAGGCAATAGACTTATGAAGAATCACATCTAGATTTTGCAAGGAATAGTTTGGAAATCGTTCCTCAAGAAATCTCCATATGGTGTAAGCACAATCAAGAGTAGGCAAGCAAACAATCAAATTTCTAGGCAAACCTCTAGTAATAAGATTGACAGTTCTAAGGTTGCAGATCATGTCAATAGACTCGTCGGGAGTAGGATGCAAAGGATCAACAAGGGGTGCACAAGGGCTAGTAATGTACTTGTTCAAGTGATATTAATTGAAAATCTCAAGCATCTCATTTTTCCACTCATGAAAGAACTCTCCATCAAGTATAGGCACTCTATGTCTAAAAACCCCCAATGTAGACTCATCCATCTTCCTCCAATGGCGATTAAACGAAAGCAATGGAGACCAATGCTATGATACCAATTGAAAGGATCGAGAAGAGGTGTCTAGAGGGGGGGTTATTAGACCCTCAACAAAGAAAAATAGCAGTTTTTAATTTCTTCAAGTTAAGGTGGAGTTTTAGCACAAGTTTAAACACTCACAATACATTTCAAGCAAGCATGGCAAGAGTATATGAGCAGCGGAAAGTAAAACATGCAAGTTGCAAGAAAGTAAAGGGATGGGATTGGAGTGTGCAAACGCAATTGAGGACACGGAGATTTTTCGTGTGGTTCCGACAGGTGGTGCTATCGTACATCCACGTTGGTGGAGACTTCAATCCATGAAGGGTAACGGTTGTGCGAGTCCACGGAGGGCTCCACCCACGAAGGGTCCACGAAGAAGCAACCTTGTCTATCCCACCATGGCCATCGCCCACGAAATACTTGTCTCACTTGGGTAGATCTTCATGAAGTAGGCGATCTCCTTGCCCTTACAAACTCCTTGGTTCAACTCCACAATCTTGACGGAGGCTCCCAAGTGACACCTAACCAATCTAGGAGACACCACTCTCCAAAAGGTAATGGATGGTGTGTTGATGATGAACTCCTTGCACTTGTGCTTCAAATGATAGTATCCCCAACACTCAACTCTCTCACACGGATTTGGATTTGGTGGAAAGATGATTTGAGTGGAAAGCAATTTGGGGAAGGCTAGAGATCAAGATTCTTGTGGTTGGATTGGAATATCTTGGTCTCAACACATGAGTAGGTGGTTCTATCTCAGAAAATGAATGCTGGAAGTGTAGGCACATTCTGATGGCTCTCTCCATAAACGGAGGAAGGGTGGAGGGGTATATATAGCCTCCACACAAAATCTAGCCATTACACACAATTTACCAAACTCGGTGAGACCGAATCGTGAAACTCAGTCAGACCGATTTAGTTCAAATGTGAACTGTAGAGTTTTCGGTGGGACCGACATGATCAACTCGGTTTGACCGATTATACAAACTCGGTGAGACCGATTTTGGTAATAAGCAAACAGAGAGTTGGTCAAGCAAACTCGATGGGACCGACTGCATTTCGCGGTAAGAACGAAATGATTGCAATAGGCAACAGAGAGTTTGCAAGCCCATCTCGGTGAGACCGAGATCCCATCGGTGAGACCGAACTGATTAGGGTTTCTGGCTATGGCTATGTCAAATGAACTCGTTGGCTCCGGATAGATCAAATCGGTGGGGCCGAGTTTGACTTTAGGTTTAGGACATATGTGGAAATGAGAAAGTGGTTGAGGGTTTTGGAGCATATCACTAAGCACTTTGAGCAAGCAAGCCATTAAGCAACACCTCATCCCCTTTTAATAGTATTGGCTTTTCCTATGGACTCAATGTGATCTTGGATCACTAAAATGAAAATGTAGAGTCTTGAGATTTTGCCAATGTTTGTCCTTAGCATCTTGATGGGTTCCACATCCTCTTGTCCATGCCACGCCTTTGTTGAACTTTCTGAAACATACTAGATGAAAAAGTTAGTCCAACAAGAGATATTTTGACATTAATTACCAAAATCACGCAGGGAGCACTTGTGCTTTCAAATATGAATTTGCTTTGGTGTTATTTTAGCATGAACTCTAGGATAGATCGAACGAAAAGAATAGCTTTGTGTTATTTTAGTACGGACTCTTGAATAGATTGAACGGAAAAAATATTTTTGAGGTCGTTTCGTACCCTATAAACAATTTATTCTTATGTTCTCCGCTAGATAGGAACTTTGGAGTGATTCTTCATCGCACTTTGAGGGATTGTTATATGATCCAATTACATTAGCGTTGTTGAGAGATTGCACTAGCGAAAGTACGGACCCTAGGCCTCATTTTCAAGCATTGCAATACCATTTTTGTTCCCGTTTACTATTTGCTACATTGCTGTTTTTATTTATTCAGATTATATATTTCTACCATCCATATTACACTTTTATCACCATCTCTTCGCCGAACTAGTGCACCCATACAATTTTCCATTGTATTGGGTGTGTTGGGGACACAAGAGATTTCTTGTATTTGGTTGCAGGGTCGTTTGAGAGAGACCATCTTCATCCTACACCTCTCACGGATTGATAAACCTTAGGTCATCCACTTGAGGGAAAATTGCTACTGTCCTACAAAACTCTGCGCTTGGAGGCCCAACACGTGTCTACAAGAATAAAGTTGTGTAGTAGACATCAAGGACCCCATTCTTAATACACCGACATGGCGTTAGAGCGACAGTACCGAATGAAGCGGTACTACTGGTTAACTATTGCCCTAGTACCGTGAAAGCTGCAAAGGGAAACAGAAGCCCCAAAATAAGCGGTAGTGGCAGTGGTAGTAGAATGCGGAAGTACCGCAATAAGTGGTACTGCCACTCTACTACCGTGTTACTTTCGTTAATTGTGGGAGGGCCAACAAAAGGCCCAAAACAAGCGGTAGTGGGTATGGGAACGGTTAGTGGCAGTAGCGCCAAGCGGTACTACCATGGACCAGAGCGGTACTACCGCTTGAGTGCTTCAAACTTGCCCAAGCAAAAACAGTGGACTCCTCCATGATGCCGAAATGGTTAGTGGGTGCATATGAGTATGTGTGTGTGTTGATTCTACCCTAACCTCTCCAAAGTGGACCCCCTCTTAATAGTACATTTTTCCTATGACTCAAATCCACCGAAAAAGAAACGCCAAAAAACCTTCTTCACTTACTACCACCGAGGGGAATAAAACCGTCTTGTTCCATATATAAGAATATCTGAAATGCTCAATCCACACGGTTGGTCTGCAAGTAACATTGTCATCAATCACCAAAACTATTATAAAGAAATATGGCCTAGCAAAGAGGAAATGGACCGGCAGGTGGAGCATATTCTCAACTTCAAGGGCTCAATCAAAGGGAGAAGAGTGATCAATCGGGATAGGGTGTACGGAGCACGGCTACTGCAGAAAGACTACTTTGGTCTGAACCCAACTTATCGGATGATCCATGGTTTTGTCGCTGTTTTGGCATGCGGAAACCATTGTTTTGTGCATTATGGAGGGAGTGGAGGCACATGATGACTACTTGAAGCTCACAAGGGATTGTTGTTTTCAACTATCTTTATGTGCTAAGCAGGGATGCACGGCTGCTCTGAGGATGCTTGCACTTGGTACTACCGCAGATGCCATTGGTGAGATGGTCAGGATCCAGGATAGCACATGCCTGAAGACTACTGTCAAGTTTGCCCGCGTCGTGGTGCAGGTGTTTGGATCAGAGTATTTGAGAGAACCAAATGTGCAGGACACAGAAAAGTTGTTGGCCATTGGAGAGGCCAGAGGGTTTTCAGGAATGCTCAGATCAATTGATTGCATGCATTGGCAATGGAAGAACTGCCCCAAAGGTTTGCGGGGAATGTATCAAGGTCACACCAAAGAGGCCACCATCATACTAGAAGCAGTGGCATCACATGACTTATGGAATTGGCATGCTTTCGTTGGGATGCCGGGTTCTCACAATGACATCAACGTGCTTCAATGATCTCCGGTGTTCAAGAGGCTTTGTAATGGGGAATCGCCGCCGTGCAACTACACCGTCAATGAACATGACTACAACATGTGATACTATCTTGCTGATTGCATCTATCCTCAATGGGTAACATTTGTGAAGACAATATCGGAACCACAGGGCAACAAACAAAGCCACTTTTGCAACAATGCAGGAAGCAACTAGGAAGGATGTGGAGAGGGCATTCAGAGTGCTTCAAGCTCATTGGGAATTGTTCATGGAGCTGCAATGATGTAGGAATCAGAAACTTTGTGGCAGCTCATGACATTTTGTGTTATTTTGCACAATATGATTGTCGAGGACGAGGGTGATGGTGTTGGCCAAACAAATTATTTTGAAGCGCCCGGAGAACAAGTTCAAATCCTGAAAGATCAAGATGCAGCTTAGCTTATGAACTTTCTACAGTTGCATCAGAATCTTCCAGATCATCAAGCACACGCATAGCTACTCGATGATCTTGTGGAGCATATATGGACCCACAATGGAAACCAAAGAGCTAATGTTTGAGTTGTGCACTTAAAATAAAAATTATGTATTTTCGGTACCAACATTTGTTATTTACGTGCGACATTGGTGTGTATGACGGACGTGCATGGATTTGCATAGATTTGAGAGACCGGATTTGAGATATCTGGATGTCGGACACGAGATATGAGGGGCCATCCAGATGCGTCCGTGGGCATTTGAGGGGCCGAATTTGCCAAGTCCGGTTGTAGATGCTCTACGTGAAGGAAATATGCCCTAGAGGCAATAATAAAATTATTATTTATTTCCTTATATCATGATAAATGTTTATTATTCATGCTAGAATTGTATTAACCTGAAACATAATGCATGTGTGAATACATAGACAAACAGTGTCACTAGTATGCCTCTACTTGACTAGCTCGTTAATTAAAGATGGTTATGTTTCCTAACCATAGACATGAGTTGTCATTTGATTAATGGGATCACATCATTAGGAGCATGATGTGATTGACTTGACCCATTCCATTAGCTTAGCACTTGATAGTTTAGTATGTTGTTATTGCTTTCTTCATGACTTATACATGTTCCTATGACTATGAGATTATGCAACTCCGTTTACATCAAGGAACACTTTGTGTGCTAACAAATGTCACAACGTAATCGGGTGATTATAAAGGTGCTCTCTGGTGTCTCCGAAGGTACTTGTTGAGTTGGCGTATTTCGAGATTAGGATTTATCACTCCGATTGTCGGAGAGGTATCTCTGGGCCCACTCAGGAATACACATCACTATAAGCCTTGCAAGCATTGTAACTAATGAGTTAGTTGCGGGATGATGTATTACGGAATGAGTAAAGAGACTTGCCGGTAACGAGATTGAACTAGGTATTGAGATACCGACGATCGAATCTCGGGCAAGTAACATACCGATGACAAAGGGAACAACAGATGTTGTTATGCGGTTTGACCGATAAAGATCTTCGTAGAATATGTGGGAGCCAATATGAGCATCCAGGTTCCTCTATTGGTTATTGACCGGAGATGTGTCTCGGTCATGTCTACATTGTTCTCGAACCCGTAGGGTCCGCACGCTTAAAATTCGATGACGGTTATATGATGAGTTTACGTGTTTTGATATACCGAAGGTAGTTCGGAGTCTTCGATGATATCGGGGACATGACGAGGAGTCTCGAAATGGTCGAGACATAAAGATCGATATATTGGACGACTATATTCAGACATCGGAAAGGTTCCGAGTGATTCGGTATTTTTCGAGTACCGGAGAGTTACGAGAATTCACGGGAGTATATGGGCCTTATTGGGTTTTAGCAGAAGAGAGAGGAGAGGCTGCGCCCCAAGGCCTAGTCCGAATTGGACTAGGGAGGGGCTGCACCCCTCCTTCCTTCTCTTCTCTCTCCCCTTTCCTTGACTCCTACTCCTACTACTTGGAAGGGGGGAATCCTACTCCCGGTGGGAGTAGGACTCCTCCTAGGGCGCGCCATAGAGAGGGTCGGCCCTCCCCCTCCTCCACACCTTTATATACTAGGAGGGGGGCACCCCTTGGAGACACAAAAATTGATCCCTTGATCTCTTAGCCGTGTGCGGTGCCCCCCTCACCATAATCCACCTCGATAATATCGTAGCGGTGCTTACGCGAAGCCCTGCGTCGGTAGAACATCATCATCGTCACCACGTCGTCGTGCTGACAGAACTCTCCTTCAAAGCTCGGCTGGATCAGAGTTCGAGGGACGTCATCGAGCTGAACGTGTGCTGAACTCGGAGGTGCCGTGCGTTTGATACTTGATCGGTCGGATCGTGAAGACGTACGACTACATCAACCGCGTTGTGCTAACGCTTCGCTTTCGGTCTCACGAGTGCGTGGACAACACTCTCCCCTCTCGTTGCTATGCATCACCATGATCCTATGTGTGCGTAGGAATTTTTTTGAAATTACTACGTTCCCCAACAGTGGCATCAGAGCCTGGTTTTATGCGTAGATGTTATATGCACGAGTAGAACACAAGTGAGTTGTGGGCGATACAAGTCATACTGCTTACCAACATGTCATACTTTGGTTCGGACGTATTGTTGGATGAAGCGGCCCGGACCGACATTACGCATACGCTTATGCGAGACTGGTTTTACCACCGTGCTATGCACACAGGTGACTAGCGGGTGTCAGTTTCTCCAACTTTAGTTGAACCGAGTGTGGCTACGCCCGGTCCTTGCAAAGGTTAAAACGGCACCAACTTGACGAACTATCATTGTAGTTTTTATGCGTAGGTAAGAACGGTTCTTGCTCAGCCCGTAGCAGCCACTTAAAACTTGCAACAACAAAGTAGAGGGCGTCTAACTTGTTTTTGCAGGGCATGTTGTGATGTGATATGGTCAAGGCATGATGCTATATTTTATTGTATGAGATGATCATGTTTTGTAACCGAAGTTATCGGCAATCGGCAGGAGCCATATGGTTGTCGCTTTATTGTATGCAATGCAATCGCCCTGTAATGCTTTACTTTATCACTAAGCGGTAGCGATAGTCGTAGAAGCATAAGTTGGCGAGACGACAACGATGCTACCATGGAGATCAAGGTGTCGTGCCGGTGATGATGGTGATCATGACGGTGCTTCGGAGATGGAGATCACAAGCACAAGATGATGATGGCCATATCATATCACTTATATTGATTGCATGTGATGTTTATCTTTTATGCATCTTATTTTGCTTTGATTGACGGTAGCATTATAAGATGATCTCTCACTAAATTATCAAGGTATAAGTGTTCTCCCTGAGTATGCACCGTTGCGAAAGTTCTACGTGCCGAGACACCACGTGATGATCGGGTGTGATAAGCTCTACGTTCAAATACAACAGGTGCAAGACGGTTGCACATGTGGAATACTGGTTAAACTTGACGAGCCTAGCATATAACAGATATGGCCTCGGACACACGAGACCGAAAGGTCGGCGTGAATCATATAGTAGATATGATCAACATAGTGATGTTCACCATTGAAACTACTCCATCTCACGTGATGATCGGACATGGTTTAGTTGATATGGATCACGTGATCACTTAGAAGATTAGAGGGATGTCTATCTAAGTGGGAGTTCTTAAGTAATGTGATTAATTGAACTTTAATTTATCATGAACTTAGTCCTGGTAGTATTAGCATATCTATGTTGTAGATCAATAGCTCACGATGTTGCTCCCCTGTTTTATTTTTGATATGTTCCTAGAGAAAACTAAGTTGAAAGCTGTTGGTAGCAATGATGCGGATTGGATCCGTGATCTGAGGATTATCCTCATTGCTGCACAGAAGAATTATGTCCTTGATGCACCGCTAGGTGACAGACCTATTGCAGGAGCGTATCTGACGTTATGAACATTTGACAAAGCTCGGTATGATAACTACTTGATAGTTTAGTGCACCATGCTTTACGGCTTAGAACCGGGACTTCAAAATTTTTTTAAATGCCACGGAGCATATAAGATGTTCCAAGAGTTGAAATTGGTATTTCATACTCATGCCCGTGTCGAGAGGTATGAGACCTCTGACAGTACTTTGCCTACAAGATGGAGGAGAATTGCTCACTAGTGAGCATGTGCTCGTAATGTCCGAGTACTACAATCACTTGAATCAAGTGGGAGTTAATCTTCCAGACAAGATAGTGATTGGCAGAGTTCTCTAGTCACTATCACCAAGTTACTAGAACTTCATGATGAACTATAATATGCATGGGATAAACGGAAACGATTCCCAAGCTTTTCATGATGCTGAAATCGACGAAGGTAGAAATCAAGAAAAGCATCAAGTGTTGATGATTGACAAGACCACTAGTTTCAAGAAAAGGGCAAAGGGAAGAAGGGGAACTTCAAGAAGAACGGCAAGAAGGTTGCTACTCAAGTGAAGAAGCCCAAGTCTGTACCTAAGCCTGAGACTAAGTGCTTCTACTGCAAAGGGACTGGTCACTGGAAGTGGAACTGCCCCAAGTATTTGGTGGATAAGAAGTATGGCAAAGTGAACAAAGGTATATTTGATATACAGATTATTGATGTGTATTTTACTAGTGTTTCTAGCAACCCCTCGGTATTTGATACTGGTTTAGTTGCTAAGAGTAGTAACTCGAAACGGGAGTTGCAGAATGAACAGAGACTAGTTAAAGGGTGAAGTGACGATGTGTGTTGAAAGTGGTTCCAAGATTGATATGATCATCATCGCACGCTCCCTACACTTTCAGGATTAGTGTTGAACCTAAATAAGTGTTATTTGGTGTTTGCGTTGAGCATGAATATGATTTGATCATGTTTATTGCAATGTGATTATTCATTTAAGTTAGAGAATAATTGTTGTTCTATTTACATGAATAAAACCTTCTATGGTCATACACCCAATGAAAATGGTTTGTTGGGTCTCGATTATAGTGATACACATATTCATAATATTGAACCCAAAAGATGCAAAGTTAATAATGATAGTGCAACTTATTTGTGGCACTGCCGTTTAGGTCATATTGGTGTAAAGCGCATGAAGAAAACTCCATGTCGATGGGCTTTTGGATTCACTTGATTATGAATCACTTGATGCTTGCGAACCATGCCTCATGGGCAAGATGACTAAGACTCGTTCTCCGGAACAATGGAGCGAGCCACTGACTTGTTGGAAATAATACATACCGATGTATGCGGTCCAATGAGTATTGAGGCTCACGGCGGGTATCATTGTTTTCTGACCTTCACAGATGATTTGAGCATATATAGGTATATCTAATTGATGAAACATAAGTCTGAAACATTTGAAAAGTTCAAAGAATTTCAGAGTGAAGTAGAGAATCATCGTAACAAGAAAATAAAGTTTTTACGATCTGATCATAGAGGCAAATATTAGAGTTATGTGTTTGGCCTTCAATTAAAACAATGCAGAATAGTTTCGCAACTCACGCCACCTGGAACACCACAGCATAATGGTGTGTCCGAACTTCATAACCGTACTTTATTGGATATAGTGCAATCTATGATGTTTCTTACATATTTACCACTAGTTTTGGGGTTATGCATTAGAGACAGCTGCATTCACGTTAAATAGGGCACCATCTAAATCCGTTGAGACGACACCTTATGAATTGTGGTTTGGCAAGAAACCAAAGTTGTCGTTTCTTAAAGTTTGGGGTTGCAATGCTTATATGAAAATTTTCATCAAGCTCAAACCCAAATCGGAGAAATGTGTCTTCATAGGATACCCAAAGGAGATAGTTGGGTACACCTTCTATCACAGATCCGAAGGCAAGACATTCGTTGCTAAGAATGGATCCTTTCTAGAGAAGGAGTTTCTCTAGAAAGAAGTGAGTGGGAGGAAAGTAAAACTTGATGAGGTAATCGTACTGCCTCCCTTATTGAAAGTAGTTCATCACGTAAATCTGTTCCTGTGACTACTACACCAATTGGTGAGGAAGCTAATGATGATGATCATGTAACTTCATATGAAGTTACTACCGAACCTCGTAGGTAAACCAGTGAGATCCGCACTGCAGTGGTATGGTAATCCTGTTTCGGTGTAGCGACCGGACCTCAAACGATTCGATCTTCCGTGCTCAGTGTCATCCCTGGATCAGTAATGCTGACACCACACAGTACTCGAAGGATTTATAACAGAGTAGCAATCACACACTTATTACAATTGAATGTCTCAAGAGAGAACTTAATAAAATAAACATGGCTTAAGGCCATCTAATAACGATAACAGCGGAAGGCTTGGAAGAATAAGCGAGTCCATCAACTCCAACGGCATCACTGAGTATAGAACCACGACCTATGCACCTTACTCGTCGTCTGAAAAGTGTGCAACATGAAACGTTGCAGCCCGAAACGGGTCAAGACATGGAATATGCCGCAATGTAACACATAGAGAATAATGGAATGAATAGCCTATACTACATGCATATATGGCTGGTGGAAAGCTCTATGGTTACAGCTTCTTGCATAAAGCCAATTTTTCCCTACAAAGAAAGGAATAAATTTATTTAACTATCATGGTGGTTGTGAAACATTGAGAATGGTTGACAGCATTCTCAATCCCAATTAAAAGTACTCATTAACAAACCCAACAATATTAATTTAGGAGTAACATGATGAGATTCACATGATATCCAAGTACTAGATCTCAAGACGTCCATAACCGGGGACACGGCTAACCATGATTAGTTTATACACTCTGCAGAGGTTTGCGCACTTTTCCCCACAAGACTCGATCGCCTCCGTTTGGTTTCTCGCACTACAAGGTGTTTGAGAGACGGATGACCGAGACACAATCTTTCAGAAGCGCTAGCACCTTACATGTGGGTAGACCGTACCAACCTACATCCCCTACATCAGCTAGTCTACCCGTAAGAGTTCGCACAACTTAATCAACTATGCCAGAGCCCATAATGGCTTGTGGCTGCACACGGAAGTTTCTAGTTTGAATAATCTCATGATCCCTTTGAGCCTGGGTGGCGGTCCAAGAAATACAGTGCAAGTCCTCGATAGAAACCAGTGCCTCAATCCACCCAGATGTGTGTTTAAGTTGCCACCTTAAATAAACCATTAAATAGAAATCTCACATCTGTCATGGATTCACTCACCCAATCCACGTCTACTAGCATAGCATGGCATAATAAGCAAACGTAGAAGTAACTCCCAAGGGTTTGATAATAAAACAGGTAATAGGTACTACCTCATCTACTTCCCATCCCACAATTTAATTAGATCCTAATTATGCAATGTTTGACGATATATCTAATGCATAAAAACTGGGTTTGAGAAGAGGTATGATCAAAGTGTTCCTTGCCTTGCTGATGATCCGCGTAACCTAGAGACTCGAAGTAACAGGCGGCGCACTCCGGGTATCTATCGCAGACAAACAAACAGGCATACAATAAATACTCATCTAATGCACAGGTAAAACTCAAATAGATCTAACCAGATAGTTCAACTTAAGAACTCCGGTTTGCAAAAAGAATCAAATCAAACGAAGCAACGAAAGTCAAACGGCGGAAGAAAACAGCTTCGTTTTACTAATCTGGATCTAGGTCAAATTTTACAGAAGCAAAACTTGTTTAAGTAGATTATTCGGAAATAGGGTTTCGAGAGTAAACTCCAGGCGCTTGAATCGCCTGATTCCGATAAACGAGCGAAAAGTTATACTAAAACGAAAATCGAATCTAGAATCGCGATCAGCAAAATCGCGGATTAAATCCGAGAAAAAGAAAAACGACGAACGGGTTCGCTTAAACGAACTAACGAACGAACGTTCGTTAATTAGCCTAAACCGGAAAAAACCGAAAGAAAACAAAAATAAAAAAAACCAAAAAAACCCGAAGAAAAACCGCTCGGTCTTTATAAAAAAACCGGCACGGAAAACGAGGCGTTGAACCCCAAGCGGTCCCATGGCGGGCGGCGGCGGGGCGGCGGCTAGGGTTAGGTCGGGTGGGCCGGGGCGCTGGGGTGGGCTGGGGCGCTCGGGCGGCCGCGCTTATAAAGGCGCCCCCGAGCGGAGTCCCGCTCGGGTACGGCCCGGTAAGGCGGTGAACGTTTTTTTTAAAATAATTACGCGCAGAAAAAAATAAAAAGAAGTACCTAACGGACTCCAAAAATCCCGAAATAAAATTTCCCCGGCTTCTAAAATCAAGCCGGATTTAATGAACATTTATTTGGGGCGTAAGTGCAATTTTGAAAAACGCGCATTTTTCCTAAATTCAAATAAAAAGGCGAAAAACTCCAAAATAAAATCTTATTTGATTTTATGATTAAATCTTCATTATTTCTTTATTTTGGGAAAGTCATTTTATTCCCTCTCTCATATTTTTGTAATAGAAATAATTAAAGATAAAATAATTAAAATCAAATGATCCTATTTTCAAAATTTGAGAAAACTCAAATATGAAAATAACGAAAATCCCCAACTCTCTCCGTGGGTCCTTGAGTTGTGTAGAATTTCTAGGATCGAGCAAAAATGTAACGAAAAAATATGATATGCAATGATGCTCTATGTATAACATTCCAAATTGAAAATTTGGGATGTTACAAACCTACCCCCTTAAGATGAATCTCGCCCTCGAGATTCGAGTTGGCTGGAAAATAGGTGAGGGTGGTCCTTAAGCAAATCTTCCTCTTGCTCCTAGGTGGCTTCATCCTCAGTGTGGTGGCTCCACTGAAGTTTGCAAAACTTAATGACCTTGCTGCGGGTGACTCGGCTGGCATACTCCAGAATCTTAACTGGTTTCTCCTCATAGGTCAAATCATCATTCAACTGGATCGCTTCCAGTGGCACTGTATCTCTTAGTGGTATATCAGCCATCTCTGCGTGACACTTCTTCAACTGAGAAACGTGAAACACATCATGAACTCCTGACAATCCTTCAGATAGTTCCAACTTGTGCGCAACTTCTCCCATGCGTTCCAAAACTCGATAAGGTCCTACAAATCGAGGTGCTAACTTTCCTTTAACTCCAAAATGCTTAACTCCTCAAAGGGCGATATCAAGATAAACTCGCTCTCCGACTTCAGATTCGCCTCCTTGCGCTTTTGAGTCCGCATAACTCTTCTGTCTTGACTGGGCTACCTTGAGCCTATCGCGAATCATCTTTACTTTCGCTCGCACTCCTTAATCAAATCCGTCCAAACAACTGGCGGTCTCCAAATTCATCCCACAACAACGGGCTCCTGCACCTCCTACCGTACAAGGCTTCGAAAGGTGCCATCTTCGCATCGGTTTGGTAATCGTTGTTGTAAGAAAACTCCGCATACGGCAAATTGTCATCCCAACTTGATCCATAATCCAAAACACAAGCTCTAAGCATATCCTCCAAAATCTTGTTGACTCTCTTGGTTTGTCCATCTGTCTGTGGATGAAAAGCGGTGCTAAACTCTAGCCTGGTTCCCAAAGTTTCGTGTAACTTCTTCCAGAACTTTGAGGTAAATTGGGTTCCTCTATCTGATACGATACTCCTCGGAACTCCATGCAAGCATACAATCATGGTCATGTATATCTTAGCCAATTTTGCACTGCTGTAGGTAGTCTTTACTGGAATGAAATGAGCTACCTTCGTCAAATGGTCGACTATAACCCAAATCGAGTCATAGCCTGAACGACTCCTGGGCAATCCCGTGATGAAATCCATACCTAGTTTATCCCACTTCCATTCGGTATAGGCAATGGTCGTAATAATCCTGCCGCTTCGATGTTCGCCTTCACCCTCGACATACATCACAAATCGCGACGTACTCGCAATATCCTTCTTCGCTCCGTCCACTAGAAAGTATTCTTCACACCCAAATACATCTTGGTATTTCTGGTGAATCGAATATGGTGAATCATGTGCCTCTTGTAGAATCAACTTCCTGATCTCTGGGTCATTGGGCACATAAACACGGTCCTCAAACCATAGGGTATCATGCTCATCCTCACGAAATCCCTTTGCTTTTCCTTCGCTCATTTTCTCCTTTATAGAGGCAATTTCTTTGTCAGTCTTCTGAGCTTCCCTGATTTTGTCCATCAAAGTTGTTGAATCTCCAATGCTGCTACATAGCCTCTGAACTATTTCCAAACATAGCTCTCAAGATCCTCGGCTAACTCCTTTGGTATTTCTCCGTCATTAATGTGTTGACGTGACTCTTGCGGCTCAACGCTGCTCACAGCCGTTAGCCTTTCCGGTGATAATGCAATCTCATATCGTAATCTTTGATAAGCTCCAACCATCTCCTCTCAAGGTGAGATTTAGCTCCTTCTGCGTGAAGATGTACTTCAAACTCTTGTGATCCGTATACACCTCACAATGGTTTCCAATGAGGAAATGTCTCCATGTTTTCAACGCATGCACTACGGCTGCTAACTCCAAATCATGCGTAGCATAATTTAGCTCATGAGGCTTAAGCTGTCGTGAAGCATACGGAACAACTCTCCCTTCCTGCATAAGCACTGCTCCAAGTCCTCGACGTGAAACGTCACAATATACCTCATAATCCTTGGTCTGATCTGGCAGAATTAACACTGATGAGGTAACCAAATGTTTCTTCAACTCTTGGAAACTAGCTTCACACTCCTCAGTCCAAATGAACTTGGTATCCTTCTTCAACAATTCTGTCATAGGCTTCGCAATCCTTGAGAAATTCTCGATGAATCTCCGGTAGTATCCTGCTAGTCCAAGGAAACTCCGGATCTCTCCAACTGTTGTTGGCGCTTCCCAGTTTGTTACAGTGACAACTTTAGCGGGGTCTACTGCTATACCTTCTCCGGATATAACATGTCCCAAAAATCCAACTTCCTTCAACCAAAAGTCACACTTGCTGAACTTGGCATATAACTGGTGTTCTCTGAGCTTCTCGAGTACCAAACGCAAATGCTCCTTATGTTCCTCTTCATTCTTCGAGTAAACCAAAATATCATCAATGAACACCACGATTTAACTTATCCAAAAACTCCATAAACACTTTGTTCATCATGTTCATAAAATAGG
The DNA here is from genome assembly GCA_021605145.1 of Aegilops bicornis. Lineage (NCBI taxonomy): Eukaryota > Viridiplantae > Streptophyta > Magnoliopsida > Poales > Poaceae > Aegilops > Aegilops bicornis. The sequence continues at coordinate 436,775,327 of CM038671.1, read as the reverse complement.
CAGGTGCGTTAGTTAGACCAAATGACATAACGGTATACTCATACAGCCCGCACTGTGGTAAAAGTCGCCTTAGGTATATCCTCGCCTCGAATCTTCACCGATGGTACCCTGATCGCAAATCGATCTTGGAAAACACCTTAGCTCCTTGCAATTGGTCAAACAAGTCGTTGATCATCGACAGTGGGTACTTGTTCTTAATGGTCACTTCGTTTAATCCTCGATAATCAACAACCATTCTTAGTGATCCATCCTTCTTCTCCACTAGAAGTACTGGTGATCCCCAAGGCGAAGAACTTGGGCGAATAAAACCTTTATCCAAGAACTCCTTAATCGCTTCTTAATTTCCTCCAAATCTTGGGCTGGCATCCTATACGGTCTCTTAGATATCGCCCAAAGGCTCGGTAGTAGTTCAATCGAAACTCAATGTCTCTATCCGGTGGCATGCTCGCAACTCTCCGGAAACACGCCCGGTAATCCCTTACCACCGGTACTTCCTCCCGCACAACTCATGTTAAGGAATTTACATGTGCTCTCCTCGGCTCATGCCGTGATACAAACCTCGATTCTTCTCCCTTCGGGTGGTAAGCAAAATTGACTTGCAGCGCAATCTATGTTCCCCCATACTTCGATAACCAATCCATGCCTAATATCACATCCAATCCTTGGGATTCCGTAACTATTAGGTCCGAGGGAAAAAGATAGTGTCCAATCCTTAATGGCGCCGATCACACCATATACTAGCCATGTATTCGCCTCCCGTGAGGTTACTAGCATGGGTGACCTAAGGGCTTGGGTTCGTAATTTGTACTTATCCACAAATCCCCTTGATATGTATGAATGTGATGCACCAAAGATCAAAAAGAACAACCGCAGAAATGACTTAACCAAAAACTTACCTATTATCGTGATCCGGCCGAAGCTTCAACCTCCTCCACGGTGACGTGGTTCACTTGTCCTTTGTTGAAAGGATTCGGCTTCTTCCCTGAGCTTCCATTGCCATTTCCATTCTGGCCTTCTGGACAATCGTTTGCATAATGCCCAGTCTTGCGGCACTTAAACCAAGTGATGTCGCTCAGGTCTACCTTGGATGGTGTTGACGGGTTGGTGCGGTTTTGTCCATTGCTTCCTCCAATCCCGTTCCCATTCTTGGTACCATTATGGTTGTGCGAGCTACCTCCTCCATGTGTATGCTGAAATTGTCCTCCTGTCTTTGGGGTAAAATGAAGTTTCTGCTGAGCTCCAGAGTTATTCTTCCCCTGTCCATACTTCCTCTTGCGATTGTCAATCTGCTGCTGCTTCCCTTCAATCATAAGAGCCCGATCTACTAACTCCTGGTAGTTATTGAAGGTGGCTACCATCAATCGCATGCTCAGCTCATCATTCAGTCCTTCTAGAAACTTCTCCTCGCTTAGTTGCGTCCGTAGTAACGCTATCCGGGGCATAACGTGCTAACTTACTAAAATCATCCACATATCGCTAACCGTCTGGTCCTCCTTGGCGCAAGTTGCGAAACTCACGCTTCTTCATGGCCATAGCTCCTATTTGAAACATGGGCAAGACGGAAAGCTTGTCAAACCGATCCCATGTGATGGTGTCTACCTTGGTAAGTGGTCAGAAAATTCTCCCACCATGTCAGCGGGTCCTTCAAGCTGATGTGCGGCAAATTTCACCCTTTCTCCATATGTACATCCCATGTTGGTCAACTCCCTCCCTATCTTACGGAGCCAATCATCTGCAACAATCGGCTCGGTGCTACTGGAAAACACCGGCGGATTCAGCCTTAAGAAACGGGTCAAATGGTCAACAGGTGGTGGTGGCGGTGGGTTGTTGTTGTTGTTGTTGTTGTTGCCTTGGTTCTGTACCAATGTTTGAATCAAGGCATTCTGCTGCTGAATCAACTGAGTGATCTCCGGCGGGAAAACAAATCCGGTGTCGCGTCTCGGAGGCATCTGAGGGGTTTAAAGAAAAGACGAGAATTTAGAATAGAATGAGGTCTAGAGAGAAACACTACCCATATGCACATGAGACAAATCACACAATATCACTCCAATCAAATCAAACAAGAGCATACAACGGTCTATCTATCGTTACAAAGTGTCAAACTAAAACTAATATAACATGGGGGTAATCTACTATCGTTATGGTGGTCAACTAGAAAACCGCTCAAGAAGACTCCATGATATCTGCTCCACTTCATCTTCATAATCATCATCACTAGGATCGGAATCGGTGTCGCCGATGATGATGTAGTTCTCTCGACAGGTGCTATCTTCATCTTCTCCTCCTCCGGTGCTGAATTTCCCATGAGTTCTTCAATCTTCTCCTTAAGATCGCCGCTTTGTCCTACTAGAGCTACAATCTCCTCCATGTAGTCCTTGCAAGTGGCCTTCAGCCTCCTTCTAGCTCGATAATCTTGGCTTTTCTTGTCTTCAACTCCACCATGTCTCACAAGACATCCGGTTTTCTGGCGCCGAATGTGCTGGTTTAACTCTGGATGAAAGTCGCAATGGATCGATCCTTCTTAGTGCCAACTATCTCCCATTGTTCATCTCGGCCATAAATCTGGTAGATAGTATCCTTGAGGTCTTCTTTATAAACTTCTCCAATGCGCCCCATGGTTATGTGAGCTGCCATACTCTTTCCCAGACTCCAGGTTGGTGCATTGAAAACACACTCTATGGGCTCCGTGATTGGCGCAAACGCCCTTCTGGGAACTTGGGCTTGAATCTTCCAGCGCTCTTCTTCAGGTAAAGTGGAATTGTAAGTCCCAGTGAAGCTTGGTAATCCTATGTTAAGGTACCTAGTGACTTCCTTCAGGTGTCGTCCAAAGGGTGTATCCTCATCCGGCTGGGTGAACTTGATCCTCGCTTTCATCATCCTAGAAGAGTAGAAAAGATGAGGAGTCAGATATGAGAAGAGAGACTAGTGATCTAGGGCTTTAGCTTAATGGTCGTGTCCTACAGTCAGCGTGTGCTCTGATACCATCTTTGTAATGACCAGACCTCAAACAGTCTGATCTCTATGCTCAGTGTCATCCCTGGATCAGTAATGCTGACACCACACAGTACTCGAAGGATTTATAACAGAGTAGCAATCACACACTTATTACAATTGAATGTCTTAAGAGAGAACTTAATAAAATAAACATGGCTTAAGGCCATCTAATAACGATAATAAATGGAAGGCTTGGAAGAATAAGCGAGTCCATCAACTCCAACGGCATCACCGAGTATAGAACCACGACCTATGCACCTTACTGCGTCATATTCGAAAAGTCCGCAACATGAACGTTGCAGCCCGAAACGGGTCAAGACATGGAATATGCCGGCAATGTAACACATAGAGAATAATGGAATGAATAGCCTATACTACATGCATATATGGCTGGTGGAAAGCTCTATGGTTACAGTTTTGCATAAAGCCAATTTTTCCCTACTGCAAAGGAATAAATTTATTTAACTATCATGGTGGTTGTGAAACATTGAGAATGGTTGACAGCATTCTCAATCCCAAATTAAAGTACTCATTAACAAACACAACAATATTAATTTAGAAGTAACATGATGAGATTCACATGATATCCAAGTACTAGATACTCAAGACGTCCATAACCGGGGACACGGCTAACCATGATTAGTTTATACACTCTGCAGAGGTTTGCGCACTTTTCCCCACAAGACTCGATTGCCTCCGTTTGGTTTCTCGCACTAGAAGGTGTTTGAGAGACGGATGACCGAGACACGGTCTTTCAGAAGCGCTAGCACCTTACATGTGGGTAGACCGTACCAACCTACATCCCCTACATCAGCTAGTCTACCTGTAAGAGTTCGCACAACTTAATCAACTATGCTAGAGCCCATAATGGCTTGTGGCTGCACACGGAAGTTTCTAGTTTGAATAATCTCATGATCCCTTTGAGCCTGGGTGGCGGTCCGAAGAAATACAGGCAAGTCCTGATAGAAACCAGGTGCCTCAATCCACCCAGATGTGTGTTTAAGTTGCCACCTTAAATAAACCTTTAAATAGCAATCTCACATCTGTCATGGATTCACTCACCCAATCCACGTCTACTAGCATAGCATGGCATAATAAGCAAACGTAGAAGTAACTCCCAAGGGTTTGATAATAAAACAGGTAATAGGTACTACCTCATCTACTTCCCATCGCACAATTTAATTAGATCCTAATCATGCAATGTTTGAGGATATATCTAATTCATAAAAACTGGGTTTGAGAAGAGGTATGATCAAAGTGTTACTTGCCTTGCTGATGATCCGCGTAACCTAGAGACTCGAAGTAACAGGCGGCGCACTCCGGGTATCTAACGCAGACAAACAAACAAGCATACAATAAATACTCATCTAATGCACAGGTAAAACTCAAATAGATCTAACCAGATAGTTCAACTTAAGAACTCCGGTGTGCAAAAAGAATCAAATCAAACGAAGCAACGAAAGTCAAATGGCAGAAGAAAACAGCTTCATTTTACTAATCTGGATCTAAGTCAAATTTTACAGAAGCAAAAACTTGTTTAAGTAGATTATTCAGAACAAGGGTTTCGAGACGAAACTCCAGACGCTTGAATCGCCTGATACCGATAAACGAGCGAAAAGTTATACTAAAACGAAAATCGGATCTGGAATCACGATCAGAAAAATCGCGGATTAAATCCGAGAAAAAGAAAAACGACGAACGGGTTCGTTTAAACAAACTAACGAACGTTCGTTAATTAGCCTAAACCGAAAAAAACCGAAACTAAAAAACGAAAATAAAAAAACCGAAAAAAAAACCGAAGAAACACCGCTCGGTTTTTGTAAAAACCGCCATGAAAACGAAGTCGGCGAACCTCAAGCATGGTCGTCCCGGGCGGCGGGCGGCTAGGGTTAGGTCGGGTGGGCCGGGCGCTGGTGGGTGGGCGCTCGGGCGTCTTATAAAGGTGCCCCGAGCGAGTCCCGCCTGCACGGCCTTAAGGCTATGCTGCTTTTTAAATAATTACGTGCAGAAAAATAATAAAAAGAAGCACCTAACGGACTCCAAAAATCCCGAAATAAATTTTCCCCGGCTTCTAAAATCAAGCCGGATTTAATGAACATTTATTTGGGGCCTAAATGCAGATTTGAAAAACGCGCATTTTTCCTAAATTCAAATAAAAAGGCGAAAAACTACAAAATAAAATCTTATTTTATTTTATTATTAAATCTTCATTATTTCTTTATTTTGGGAAAGTCATTTTATTCCATCTCTCATATTTTTGTAATAGAAATAACTGAAGATAAAATAATTAAAATCAAATGATCCTATTTTCAAATTTTGAGAAAACTCAAATATGAAAATAACGAAAATCCCCAACTCTCTCCGTGGGTCCTTGAGTTGTGTAGAATTTCAAGGATCGAGCAAAAATGCAACGAAAAAATATCATATGCAATGATGCTCTATGTATAACATTCCAAATTGAAAATTTGGGGTGTTACATCTGGAGGTCATGTTACTTGACCATGACGAACCTACGAACTATGAGGAAGCGATGATGAGCCCATGTTCCGCAAAATGGCTTGAGGCCATGAAATCTGAGATGGGATCCATGTATGAGAACAAAGTATGGACTTTGGTTGACTTGCCCGATGATCGGCAAGCCATAGAAAATAAATGGATCTTCAAGAGGAAGACGAACGTGATAGTAGTGTTACTATCTACAAAGCTCGAATTCTCGCAAAAGGTTTTCGACAAGTTCAAGGTGTTGACTGCGATGAGAGTTTCTCACTCGTATCTATGCTTAAGTCTGTCCGAATCATGTTAGCAATTGCCGCATTTTATGAAATCTGGCAAATGGATAAACAAAACTGCATTCCTTAATGGATTTATTAAAGAAGAGTTGTATATGATGCAACCAAAAGGTTTTGTCAATCCTAAAGGTGCTAACAATATGCAAGCTCCAAATGATCCATCTATGGACCGGTGCAAGCATCTCGGAGTTGGAATATACGCTTTGATAAGTTGATCAAAGCATATAGTTTTATCTGACTTGCGGTGAAGCCTCGTATTTACAAGAAAGTGAATGGGAGCACTACAACATTTCCGATAAGTATATGTGAATGACATATTGTTGATCGGAAATAATGTAGAATTATTCTGCAAAGCATAAAGGAGTGTTTGAAAGGAGTTTTTCAAAGAAAGACCTCGGTGAAGCTGCTTACATATTGAGCATCAAGATCTATATAGATAGATCAAATCGCTTGATAAGTTTTTTCAATGAGTACATACCTTGATAAGATTTTGAAGTAGTTCAAAATGGAAATACCAAAGAAAGAGTTATTGCATGTGTTACAAGGTGTGAAATTGAGTAAGACTCAAAACCCGACCACGGCAGAAGATAGAAAGAGAATGAAAGTCATTCCCTATGCCTCAGCCATAGGTTCTATAAAGTATGCCATGTTGTGTACCAGATCTATTGTATACCCTACACTGATTTTGGCAAGGGAGTACAATAAGGATATGTTTCTCGATTATGGAGGTGACAAAAAAGTTCGTCGTAAAGGGTTATGTCGATGCAAGTTTTGACACTGATCCAGATGACTCTAAGTCTTAATCTGGATACATATTGAAAGTCGGAGTAATTAGCTAGAGTAGCTCCGTGCAAAGCATTGTTGACATAGAAATTTGCAAAATACATACGGATCTGAATGTGGTAGACCCGTTGACTAAACTTCTCTCACAAGCAAAACATGATCACACCTTAGTACTCTTTGGGTGTTAATCACATAACGATGTGAACTAGATTATTGACTCTAGTAAACCCTTTGGGTGTTGGTCACATGATGATGTGAACTATGGGTGTTAATCACATGGTGATGTGAACTATTGATGTTAAATCACATGGTGATGTGAACTAGATTATTGACTCTAGTGCAAGTGGGAGACTGAAGGAAATATGCCCTAGAGGCAATAATAAAGTTATTATTTATTTCCTTATATCATGATAAATGTTTATTATTCATGCTAGAATTGTATTAACCGGAAACATAATACATGTGTGAATACATAGACAAACAGAGTGTCACTAGTATGCCTCTACTTGACTAGCTCGTTAATTAAAGATGGTTATGTTTCCTAACCATAGACATGAGTTGTCATTTGATTAACGGGATCACATCATTAGGAGAATGATGTGATTGACTTGACCCATTCCGTTAGCTTAGCACTTGATCGTTTAGTATGTTGCTATTGCTTTCTTCATGACTTATACATGTTCCTACGACTATGAGATTATGCAACTCCCGTTTACTAGAGGAACACTTTGTGTGCTACAAAACTTCACAACGTAACTGGGTGATTATAAAGGTGCTCTACAGGTGTCTCTGAAGGTACTTGTTGGGTTGGCGTATTTCGAGATTAGGATTTGTCACTCCGATTGTCGGAGAGGTATCTCTGGGCCCACTCAGTAATGCACGTCACTATAAGCATTGCAAGCATTGTAACTAATGAGTTAGTTGCGAGATGATGTTTTACGGAATGAGTAAAGAGACTTGCCGGTAACGAGATTGAACTAGGTATTGAGATATCGACGATCGAATCTCGGGCAAGTAACATACCAATGACAAAGGGAACAACGTATGTTGTTATGCGGTTTGACCGATAAAGATCTTCATAGAATATGTGGGAGCCAATATGAGCATCCGTGTTCCGCTATTGGTTATTGACCGGAGACGTGTCTCGGTCATGTCTACATTGTTCTCGAACCCGTAGGGTCCGCACGCTTAAAGTTCGATGACGGTTATATTATGAGTTTATGTGTTTTGATATACCGAAGTTAGTTCGGAGTCCTGGATGAGATCGGGGACATGACGAGGAGTCTCAAAATGGTCGCGATGTAAAGATCGATATATTGGACGACTATATTCGGACATCGGAAAGGTTCCGAGTGATTCGGATATTTTTGGGAGTACCGGAGAGTTACGGGAATTCGCCGGGGAGTATATGGGCTTTATTGGGCTTTAGGGGAAAGAGAGAGGAGAGGTTGCGCGCCCCTCAAGGCCTAGTCCGAATTGGACTAGGGGGAGGGGCTGCGCCCCCTCCTTCCTTCTCTTCTCTCTCCCCTTTCCTTGACTCCTACTCCTACTACTTGGAAGGGGGGAATCCATCGCCGATGGGAGTAGGACTCCTCCTAGGGCGTGCCATAGAGAGGGCCGGCCCTCCCCCTCCTCCACTCTTTTATATACGGGGAGGGGGGCACCCCTTGGCGACACAACAATTGATGTCTTGATCTCTTAGCCGTGTGCGGTGCCCCCTCCACCATAATCCACCTCGATAATATCATAGCGGTGTTTAGGCGAAGCCCTGCATCGGTAGAACATCATCATCGTCACCACGCCGTCGTCGATGTAACTCTCCCTCAAAGCTCGGCTGGATCGGAGTTCGAGGGACGTCATCGAGCTAAACGTGTGCTGAACTCGGAGGTGTCGTGCGTTCGATACTTGATCGGTAGGATCGTGAAGACATACGACTACATCAACTGCGTTGTGATAACGCTTCCGCTTTCGGTCTACGAGGGTACGTGGACAACACTCTCCCCTCTCGTTGCTATGCATTACCATGATCCTGTGTGTGCGTAGGAATTTTTTTGAAATTACTACGTTCCCCAACACTACGATGCATCACGCCCTCTGTGCCTCCATGGTACGTCCCCTCTCATCAACTTCAATCTCTAACTTCTTTGTCTAACATGAATGATCGTTGATTGATGGACATGAAAATTTGATTGGAACCAGTTAGTTATAGTAAAGTGTGGCGAATTTTGCTATATTAATTTATAAGCTGAATCTTTGTTGTAAATGATGGATAATTTGGTAGTGCTCTTCTAGTGTTCACATTAAGGAAACATGCTTTCAGTTTAGACCTTCTTCACGGGCTATATGTTTCATGGCTGGGCCGATGCTCATTACTCTGTAAGGGCTCAAGTGTGGAACTGCCCCCTATACCAAATTCCTGGCTCCATCCTTGGATCTACCTCGAGATCGTTTGTGAGCTCTAATCTCTTAAACCTTGCCTCTATAGAGTAGAACCCCTCGGCTTATATAGACACTGGGGGTATCTAGGGTTAGAGGTATGTTGGCTACAACTAGGGATAACATGCCGATCATTTGAACATGCCTTGAAGTGTACGCGAAGTCTTTGGAGGATTCCATCTTGAGTACGCCGAGGGCCATGGAGATCATGACCCATTCTTCAATTGTCGATGTTCTTCGGCCTGACCCATCGATGACAGACTGACGTGGCAAGCACCCCCCAATCCAGGACACCATCACCTGTTTCCTTCGCTCATGTGGTTCCGGATGGGGATGCCTGGTTACGATGGTTCGTGTCATTGGACATGGGCTATGTGTTGGGGTTTTAAATTAATCCCATAGAGTACTAAAAAATAATCTTAGGCTCACCTGCTCAAGCAAACGACTTACGTATTGCGAGAGAAGGATATGGGAATCAATCATCATTGTTTGACGTTAGTAAATACAAGGCAAATACAAACACAATATGAACATGACACTTGCCGAAAATCCACGACGAACATCATTCAAGTAGTTCACCTAAGTTATGGTTGCATTTATTTTTTCTCCCTCTTTTAATCATTAATAAAATATGCTTTTTTCACCCGCATAAAATATGTTTTTCATAAGTTGTCCAGACAGACGTCCCAAAACACACCGTCCGGTCAGACCGCCACGCTCAAAGGACAGGCTCACATCCTAAAGCTTGCCATCAGGACACTCATCTACGTGAGGTTCTTTACGGAGGTGAACCCTGGATGTCTAGTCAAAGTAGGCTGACAATTAGCTTCCCAACAAGCCCTATGGCAACCCAATCATACTGCCGTAACAGTGCAGAAGAGGGGAAGCCATTTGATGCCAAGCCATTTGATGTCTACTACACAACCTTCTTCTTGTAGACGCTGTTGGGCCTCCAAGTGCAGAGGTTTGTAGGACAGTAGCAGATTTCCCTCAAGTGGATGACCTAAGGTTTATCAATCCGTGGGAGGCGTAGGATGAAGATTGTCTCTCTCAAGCAACCCTGCAACCAAATAACAAAGAGTCTCTTGTGTCCCCAACACACCCAATACAATGGTAAATCGTATAGGTGCACTAGTTCGGCGAAGAGATGGTGTTACAAGTGCAATATGGATGGTAGATATAGGTTTTTTTAATCTGAAAATATAAAAACAGCAAGGTAACAAGCGATAAAAGTGAGCGTAAACGGTATTGCAATGCTAGGAAACAAGGCCTAGGGTTCATACTTTCACTAGTGCAAGTTCTCTCAACGATAATAACATAATTGGATCATATAACTATCCCTCAACATGCAACAAAGAGTCACTCCAAAGTCACTAATAGAGGAGAACAAACAGAGAGATTATGGTAGGGTCAGAAACCACCTCAAAGTTATTCTTTCTGATCGATCTATTCAAGAGTCCGTAGTAAAATAACACGAAGCTATTCTTTCCGTTCGATCTATCCTAGAGTTCATACTAGAATAACACCTTAAGACACAAATCAACCAAAACCCTAATGTCACCTAGATACTCCAATGTCACCTCAAGTATCCATGGGTATGATTATACGATATGCATCACACAATCTCAGATTCATCTATTCAAACCAACACAAAGTACTTCAAAGAGTGCCCCAAAGTTTCTACCGGAGAGTCAAGACGAAAACGTGTGCAAACCCCTATGCATAAGTTCACGAGGTCACAGAACCTGGAAGTTGATCACCAAAACATACATCAAGTATATCACGTGATATCCCATTGTCACCATAGATAAGCACATGCAAGACATACATCAAGTGTTCTCAAATCCTTAAAGACTCAATCCGATAAGATAACTTCAAAGGGAAAACTAAATCCATTACAAGAGAGTAGAGGGGGAGAAACATCATAAGATCCAACTATAATAGCAAAGCTCGCGATACATCAAGATCGTGCCAAATCAAGAACACGAGAAAGAGAGAGATCAAACACATAGCTACTGGTACATACCCTCAGCCCCGAGGGTGAACTACTCCCTCCTCGTCATGGAGAGCGCCGGGATGATGAAGATGGCCACTGGAGAGGGATTCCCCCCTCCGGTAGGGTGCCGGAACGGGTCTAGATTGGTTTTCAGAGGCTACAGAGGCTTGCGGCGGTGGAACTTCCGATCTAGGTTATGTTGAGGGGGTTTCTGTATATATAAGAGGTTTTGGCGTCGAGAACAAGTCAGGGGGGTCTCCGGGCTGTCCACGAGGTAGGGAGGCACGCCCAGGGGGTGGGCGCGCCCTCCACCCTCGTGGGAAGCCCGAGACTCTTCTGGCCCAACTCTTTTACTCCATGGCCTTCTTCTGGTCCAAAAATAAGTTCCATGAAGTTTCAGGTCAATTGGCCTCCGTTTGGTTTTCCTTTTCTGCGATACTCAAAAACAAGGAAAAACATAAACTGGCACTGGGCTCTAGGTTAATAGGTTAGTCCCAAAAATCATATAAAATAGCATATAAATGCATATAAAACATCCACGATTGATAATATAATAGCATGGAACAATCAAAAATTATAGATACGTTGAAGACGTATCAAGCATCCCCAAGCTTAATTCCTGCTCGTCCTCGAGTAGGTAAATGATAAAACAGAATTTTTGATGTGGAATGCTACCTAACATATTTATCAATGTAATCTTCTTTATTGTGGCAAGCATATTCAGATCCATAAGATTCAAGACAAAAGTTTAATATTAACATAAAAATAATAATACTTCAAGCATACTAACCAAGCAATTATGTCTTCTCAAAATAACATAGCCAAAGAAAGCTCATTCCTACAAAATCATATAGTTTGGCCATGCTTCATTTTTGTCACACAAAAATGCTCTCATCATGCACAACCCCGATGACAAGCCAAGCAATTGTTTCATACTTTAGTAATCTCAAACTTTTTTCAACTTTCACGCAATACATGAGCGTGAGCCTTGGACATAGCACTATGGGTGGAATAGAGTATAATGATGGGGGTTGTGTGGAGAAGACAAAAAAGGAGAAAGTCTCACATTGACGCGACTAATCAACGGGCTAGGGAGATGCCCATCAATTGATGTCAATGCGAGGAGTAGGGATTGCCATGCAACAGATGCACTAGAGCTATAAATGTATGAAAGCTCAACAAAAGAAACTAAGTGGGTGTGCATCCAACTTGCTTGCTCACGAAGACCTAGGGCATTTGAGGAAGCCCATCGTTGGAATATACAAGCCAAGTTCTATAATGAAAAATCCCCACTAGTATATGAAACTGATAATATAAGAGACTCTCTATTATGAAGATCATGGTGCTACTTTGAAGCACTAGTGTGGAAAAAGGATAGTAGCATTGTCCCTTTTATTTCTCTCTTTTTTTATTTTTTTATTTGGCCTTTTTTTCTTTTTTTTGGCCTTTCTCTTTTTTTATCTCCTTTTTTCGGGACAATGCTCTATTAATGATGATCATCACACTTTTATTTATTTAGAACTCAAAGATTACAACTCGATACTAGAACAAAGTATGACTCTATATGAATGCCTCCGGTGTATTGTGATGGGCAATGACTCATGAGTGACATGTATGAAAGAATTATGAACGGTGGCTTTGCCACAAATATGATGTCAACTACATGATCATGCAAGGCAATATGACAATAATGATACATGTCATAATAAACGGAACGGTGGAAAGTTGCATGGCAATATATCTCGGAATGGCTATGGAAATGCCATAATAGGTAGGTATGGTGGCTGTTTTGAGAAAGATATAAGGGGGTTTATGTGTGATAGAGTGTATCATATCACGGGGGTTGGATGCACTGGCGAAGTTTGCACCAACTCTCAAGGTGAGAAAGGGCAATGAACGATACCGAAGAGGCTAGCAATGATGGAAAGGTGAGAGTGCGTATAATCCATGGACTCAACATTAGTCATAAAGAACTCACATACTTATTTCAAAAATCTACAAGTCATCAAAAACCAAGCACTACGCGCATGCTCCTAGGGGGATAGATTGGTAGGAAAAGACCATCGTGTTGGAAATATGCCCTAGAGGCAATAATAAAAGGATTATTATTATATTTCCTTGTTCATGATAATTGTCTTTTATTCATGCTATAATTGTATTATCCGGAAATCGTAATACACGTGTGAATACATAGACCACAACATGTCCCTAGTGCCTCTAGTTGACTAGCTCGTTGATCAATAGATAGTCATGGTTTCCTGACTATGGACATTGGATGTCATTGATAACGGGATCACATCATTAGGAGAATGATGTGATGGACAAGACCCAATCCTAAGCATAGCACAATCGTGTAGTTCGTTTTGCTAGAGCTTTTCCAATGTCGAGTATCTTTTCCTTAGACCATGAGATCGTGTAACTCCCGGATACCGTAGGAGTGCTTTGGGTGTACCAAACGTCACAACGAATCGGGTGACTATAAAGGTGCACTACAGGTATCTCCGAAAGTGTCATTGGGTTGACACGGATCGAGACTAGATTTGTCACTCCGTATTACGGAGAGGTATCACTGGGCCCACTTGGTAGTGCATCATCATAATGAGCTCAAAGTGACCAAGTGTCCGTCACGGATCATGCATTACGGTACGAGTAAAGTGACTTGTCGGTAATGAGATTAAACGAGGTATTGGGATACCGACGATCGAATCTCGGGCAAGTAACATACCCATTGACAAAGGGAATTGTATACGGGGTTGCTTGAATCCTCGACATCGTGGTTCATCCGATGAGATCATCGAGGAGCATGTGGGAGACAACATGGGTCTCCAGATCCCGCTGTTGGTTATTGACCGAGAGCCGTCTCGGTCATGTCTACGTGTCTCCCGAACCCGTAGGGTCTACACACTTAAGGTTCGGTCACGCTAGGGTTGTATGAATATGAGTATGCAGCAAACCGAATGTTGTTCGAGGTCCCGTATGAGATCCCGGAAGTCACGAGGAGTTCCGGAATGGTCCGGAGATAAAGAATTATATATAGGAAGTGCTATTTCGGCCATCGGGAGAATTTCGGGGTTCACCGGTATTGTACCGGGACCACCGGAAGGGTCCCGGGGGTCCATCGGGTGGGGCCACCTATCCCGGCCCCGTGGGCTGAAGTGGGGAGGGAACCAACCCCTGGTGGGCTAGTGCGCCCCCCTCCTTGGGGCCCCCTGCGCCTAGGGTTGGAAACCCTAGGGTGGGGGGGCGCACCACTTGCCTTGGGGGGCACTCCACCCCTCTGGCCGCCGCCCCCTTGGGAGATTCCCATCTCTGTGGCCGGGCGCCACTGGGGCCTATATAAAGGAGGGGGAGGGAGGGCAGCGGACCACAGTCTTGGCGCCTCCCTCCCCCTGCTACACCTCTTCCTCCTCCCGCAGTTGCTTGGCGAAACCCTGTCGGAGTCCTGCTGCATCCACCACCACGTGGTCTTGCTGCTGGATCTTCATCAACCTCTCCTTCCCCCTTGTTAGATCAAGACGGAGGAGACGCCATGCTGACTGTACGTGTGTTGAACGCGGAGGTGCCGTCCGTTCGGCGCTAGGATCTCCGGTGATTTGGATCACGACGAGAACGACTCCCTCAACCCCGTTCTCTTGAACGCTTCTGCACGCGATCTACAAGGGTATGTAGATGCATCTCTCTCTCTCGTTGCTAGATGAACTCATAGATGGATCTTGGTGAACGTAGGAAATTTTTATTTTATGCAACGTTCCCCAATAGTGGTATCAGAGCTAGGTCTATGCGTAGTTCTCTATTGCACGAGTAGAACACAATTTGTTGTGGGCGTAGATGTTGTCAACTTTCTAGCCGCTACTAGTCTTATCTTGCTTCAACGGTAATGTGGGATGAAGCGGACCGGACCGACCTTACACGTGCACGCCACGTGAGACAGTTCCACCGATCGACATGCACTAGTTGCATAAGGTGGCTAGCGGGTGTCTGTCTCTCCCACTTTAGTTGGAGTGGTTTCGATGAAAAGGGTCCTTATGAAGGGTAAATAGAAGTTGATAAATCACGTTGTGGCTTTCACGTAGGTAAGAAAACGTTCTTGCTAGAACCCTATTGCAGCCACGTAAAAACTTGCAACAACAATTAGAGGACGTCTAACTTGTTTTTGCAGCAAGTGTTTTGTGATGTGTTATGGCCAAAGTTGTGATGAATGATGAATGATATATATGTGATGTATGAGATCATGTTCTTGTAATAGGAATCACGACTTGCATGTCGATGAGTATGACAACCGGCAGGAGCCATAGGAGTTGTCTTTATTTTTTGTACGACTGCGTGTCATTGAGAACGCCATGTAAATTACTTTACTTTATTGCTAAACGTGTTAGCCATAGTAGTAGAAGTAATAGTTGGCGAGCAACTTCATGGAGACACGATGATGGAGATCATGATGATGGAGATCTTGGTGTCATGCCGGTGACAAGATGATCATGGAGCCCCGAAGATGAAGATCAAAGGAGCTATATGATATTGGCCATATCATGTCACTACTATAGAATTGCATGTGATGTTTATTATGTTTATGCATCTTGTTTACTTAGAACGACGGTAGTAGATAAGATGATCCCTTATAATAATTTCAAGAAAGTGTTCTCCCTAACGGTGCGCTGTTGCTAAAGTTTGTCGTTTCGAAGCACCACGTGATGATCGGGTGTGATAGGTTCTTACGTTCACCTACAACGGGTGTAAGACAGTTTTACACATGCAAAACACTTAGGTCAACTTGACGAGCCTAGCATGTACAGACATGGCCTCGGAACACAAGAGGCCGAAAGGTCGAACATGAGTCATATGGAAGATACGATCAACATGGAGATGTTCACCGACGATGACTAGTCCGTATTTTTGGCCTAATTCTTCTTCTGATGATCGATTCAACCTCTGATCAAAAAGATAGACCTTGGTTCGAAAAGTCAGAAATTCTGCGTATTTGGACCAATTTAAAGTGAAAAAAGGTGATGATCGGACACGGCCTAGTCGACTTGGATCATGTAACACTTAGATGACTAGAGGAATGTCAAATCTGAGTGGGAGTTCATTATATAATTTGATTAGATGAACTTAATTATCATGAACATTAGTCTAAAATCTTTGCAAAATGTCTTGTAGATCAAATGACCAACGCTCATGTCACCATGAACTTCAACGCGTTCCTAGAGAAAACCAAGCTGAAAGACGATGGCAGCAACTATTCGGACTGGGTCCTAACCCGAGGATCATCCTCATAGCAGCCAAGAAACAATATGTCCTAGAAGCACCACTAGGTGAAGCACCCATCCCGAGAAGAACCAAGACGTTATGAACGCTTTGCGCCTCGTCCGATGATTACTCCCTCGCTCATGCGGCATGCTTTACGACTTAGAACCGGGGCTCCAAAAGCGTTTTGAGCAACACGGAGCATATGAGATGTTCGAGGAGCTGAAAATGGTTTTCCAAGCTCATGCCCGGTCGAGAGATATGAAGTCTCCGACAAGTTCTATAGTTGTAAGATGGAGGAAAATAGTTACAAGCTGAGCACATACTCAAAATGTCCGGGTTGCACAACCGCCTGTCCCCACTGGACATTAACCTCCTGACGAGGCGGTCATCGACAGAATCCTTGATCGCTCCCACCGAGCTACAAGAGCTTTGTGATGAACTACAATATGCAGGGGTGGTGAAAACTATTCTGAAGTATTTTCAATGCTGAAGTCGCAGAGGTAGAAATCAAGAAGGAACATCAAGTGTTGATGGTCAATAAAACCACTAAGTTCAAGAAGGGCAAGGGTAAGAAGAACTTCAAGAAGGACGGCAAGGATGTTGCCGCGCGATAAGCAGTTGCCGGGAAGAAGTCAAAGAATGGACCCAAGCCTAAGACCGAAGTGCTTTTATTGCAAAGGGAAGGGTCATCGAAGCGGAACCGCCCCAAATACTTAGCGCATAAGAAGGCCGGCAACACTAAAGGTATATTTGATATACATGTAATTGATGTGTACCTTACCGATTACTCGTAGTAACTCCCGGGTATTTTATACCGTGATGTTGCTCATATATGTAACTCACAGCAGAGCTGCGCAATAAGCGGAGATCGGCGAAGGACGAGGTGACGATGCGACGAGAATGGTTCCAAGGTCGATGTGATCATTGCCGCACGCTACCTCTACATTTACCTACGGGATTAGTTTTAAACCTCAATAATTGTTATTTAGTGCCAAGTTTGAGCATGAACATTGTATCGTGATCTCGTTTAATGCGAGATGGCTACTCATTTAAATCCGAGAATAATGGTTGTTCTATTTATATGAGAGATATGTTTTATGGTCATGCTCCGATGGTCAATGGTTTATTCTTAATGAATCTCGAACGTGATGTTACACATATTCATAGTGTGAATACCAAAAGATGTAAAGTTGATAACGATAGTCCCACATACTTGTGGCAATCGCCGCCTTTGGTCACATTGGTGTCAAGCGCATGAAGAAGCTCCATGCTGATGGACTTTTAGAGTCTCTCGATTATGAATCATTTGACACATGCGAACCATGCCTCATGGGCAAAATGACCAAGACTCCGTTCTCCGGAACAATGGAGCGAGCAACCAACTTGTTGGAAATCATACATACCGATGTGTGCGGTCCAATGAGCGTTGAGGCTCGCGGAGGATATCGTTATGTTCTCACTCTCACTGCATTTACTTAAGTAGATATGGGTATGTCTACTTGATGAAACACAAGTCCGAGACCTTTGAAAAGTTCAAGGAATTTCAGAATGAGGTAGAGAATCAACGTGACCGAAAAATAAAATTCTTACGATCAGATCGTGGAGGAGAATATTTAAGTCACGAATTTGGTACACACTTAAGGAAATGTGGAATCGTTTAACAACTCACGCCGCTGGAACACCTCGGTAATAACGGTGTGTCCGAACGTCAGAATCGCACTCTATTGGATATGGTGCGATCTATGATATCTCTTACTGATTTACCGCTATCATTTTGGGGGTACGCTCTAGAGACAGCTACATTCACTTTAAATAGGGCACCGTCTAAATCCGTTGAAACAACACCGTATGAATTATGGTTTGGGAAGAAACCTAAGCTGTCGTTTCTAAAAGTTTGGGGATGCGATGCTTATGTCAAGAAACTTCAACCTGAAAAGCTCGAACCCAAGTCGGAAAAATGCGTCTTCATAGGATACCCTAAGGAAACCATTGGGTATACCTTCTACCTTAGATCCGAAGGCAAGATCTTTGTTGCCAAGAACGGATCCTTTACCGAAAAAGAGTTTCTCTTGAAAGGAGTAAGTGGGAGGAAAGTAGAACTCGATGAAGTACTACCTCTTGAACCGTAAAGTAGTGCAGCTCAGAAAATGTTCTGTGGTGCCTACACCGACCGGAGAGGAAAGGAATGATGATGATCGAGGTACTTCGGATCAAGTTGCTACCGAATCAGAGGTCCACCAGGACACGTTCCACACCAGAGTGGTATGGCAACCCTGTCCTGGAAATCATGTTGTTGGACAAAGGTGAACCTTCGAACTATGAAGAAGCGATGGCGGACCCAGATTCCAACAAATGGCTTGAAGCCATGCAATCCGAGATAGGATCCATGTATGAAAACAAAGTATGGACTTTGACAGACTTGCCCGATGATCGGCGAGCGATAGAAAACAAATGGATCTTTAAGAAGAAGACGGACGCGTATGGTAATGTTACCATCTATAAAGCTCGACTTATCGCTAAAGGTTATCGGCAAGTTCAAGGGGTTGACTACGATGAGACTTTCTCTCCCGTAGCGAAGCTGAAGTCTGTCGGAATCATGTTAGCAATTGCCGCATACTATGATTATGAGATATGGCAAATGGACGTCAAAACGACATTCCTTAACGGCTATCTTAAGGAAGAACTGTATATGATGCAGCCGGAAGGTTTTGTCGACCCTAAGAATGCTAACAAGGTATGCAAGCTCCATGATCCATTTATGGGCTGGTGCAAGCATCTCGGAGTTAGAACATTCGCTTTGATGAGATGATCAAAGCGTTGGGTTTACGCAGACTTATGGAGTAGCTGCGTTTACATAAGAAAGTGAGTGGGAGCTCAGTAGCATTTCTCATATTATATGTAGATGACATACTTTTGATGGGAAATGATATAGAACTCTTGGACAACATTAAGGCCTACTTGAATAAAAGTTTTTCAATGAAGGACCTTGGAGAAGCTGCTTATATATTAGGCATCAAGATCTATAGAGATAGATCGAGACGCCTCATAGGTCTTTCACAAAGCACATACCTTGATAAGATATTGAAGAAGTTCAAAATGGACCAGTCCAAGAAAGGGTTCTTGCCTCAGACATAAGGTGTGAAATTGAGCCCGGCTCAATGTCCGACCACGGAGAAGATATAGAAGAGATGAGTGTCATCCCCTATGCATCAGCCATAGGGTCTATTATGTATGACATGTTGTGTACTGCAGACCTGATGTAAACCTTGCCGTAAGTTTGGTAGGAAGGTACCAAAGTAATCCTGGCAAGGAACACTGGACAACGGTCAAGAATATCCCGAAGTACGTGAAAAGGACTAATGACATGTTTCTCATTTATGGAGGTGACGAAGAGCTCGTCAGAAGGGTTACGTCGACGCTTAGCTTCGATACTGCATCCGATGACTCTAGTCACAAACCGGATATGTGTATATGTTGAATGGTGGGGCAAGATGGTAGTGCGGTACCAAGCGAGCGTCGTGGCGGGATCTACATGTGAAGCGGAGTACATGGCAGCCTCTGAGGCAGCGCATGAAGCAATTTGGGTGAAGGAGTTCATCACCGACCTAGGAGTCATACCCAATGCGTCGGGGCCGATCAAACTCTTCTGTGACAACACCGAGCTATTGCACTTGCCAAGGAGCCTGGTTTCACAAGAAGACCAGCCACATCAAGCGTCGGCCGACTCCATTCGTGAAAATGTTCAAGATGGAGACATAGAAATTTGCAAAGTGCATACAGATCTGAATGTCGCAGATCCGTTGACTAAACCTCTTCCATGAAAGCAAAACATGATCAACACCAGAACTCTATGGGTGTTCGACTCATCACAATGTAACTAGATATTGACTCTAGTGCAAGTGGGAGACTGTTGGAAATATGCCCTAGAGGCAATAATAAAAGGATTATTATTATATTTCCTTGTTTGTGATAATTTTCTTTTATTCATGCTATAATTGTATTATCCGGAAATCGTAATACACGTGTGAATACATAGACCACAACATGTCCCTAGTGAGCCTCTAGTTGACTAGCTCGTTGATGAATAGATAGTCATGGTTTCCTGACTACGGACATTGGATGTCAATGATAACGGGATCACATCATTAGGAGAATGATGTGATGGACAAGACCCAATCCTAAGCATAGCACAAGATCGTGTAGTTCGTTTTGCTAGAGCTTTTCCAATGTGAAGTATCTTTTCCTTAGACCATGAGATCGTGTAACTCCCGGATACCGTAGGAGTGCTTTGGGTGTACCAAACGTCACAACTAGGGCTGGAATTCGAGCCGAGTCGGGCCAGCTCGGCTGGACTCGCTAGAGCTCATTTCGTTAACGAGCTAGCTCGACTCGACTCGTTATTGTAACGAGCTCAAATCCAAGATTGGCTCGACTCGTATAACTCGCGAGCTGGCTCGTTTAGCTTGTTAAGCTCGTTAAAGATATGAACATAAAACCCTCATATATTATAAAATTATTATGTATATATTAAACATATATGTCACTAAATAATAGTAATTTCCTTGTAACGCATGAGTCTCCTAGGCAGTTGGGCCTTCAACGGCTAGGCCTTGTGTTGTGCGCCTGGGACATAGGGTGTTGAGTGGCTGATCTTTTTTTGTATTGGGAGTGGCTGATCTTTTGTACCGAGCCTAACGAGTTACACGAGTACTCGTGAGATTGGCTCGTTTAACTTGGTCTATAAACGATCTTAAACTAAAGCTCGGCTTGACTCGTTATTCTTCGAGTTCGAGTCGATTCGAGCCGAGTCACGAGCTACTCATTTAGCTCGCGAGCTTCGAGCTTTTTTCCAACCCGAGTCACAACGTAACTGGGTGACTATAAAGGTGCACTACATGTATCTCCGAAAGTGTCTATTGGGTTGACACGGATCGAGACTGGGATTTGTCACTCCGTATTACGGAGAGGTATCACTGGGCCCACTCGGTAGTGCATCATCATAATGAGCTCAAAGTGACCAAGTGTCTGGTCACGGGATCATGCATTACGGTACGAGTAAAGTGTAACATCCCAAATTTTCAATTTGGCATGTTATACATAGGTCATTCTTGCATATCATATTTTATTTGCATTCTCGTTTACCATCCTCGAAAATCCTAAGCAACTCCAGGACCCTCGGAGAGAGTTGGGGATTTTTTTGAATTTTCATATTTGAATTTTGTCAAATAATGAAAGACGAGGATATTGGATTTTAATTATTTTCTCTTCGGGAATTTTTTTCAATTTAAAATAAATAAATGAGGGGAGATAATATGACTTCTCCAAAATAATTGAAATAACGGAGGGAAAATGTTAAAATCATTTTTGGGATTTTATTTGATTTTATTTGGAATTTATTCGCCCTAGAAAAATTGGCACGCTTTAAAAATTTGCATTTTAGGGGCCAAGAAAAGTTCATCTAGTTCTAAATATTCTATTTAGACGGAGAAAATTATTTTGGAATTTTTAGATTTTTATTTATTTTTCTACGAATTTTTCTTTCATGGAATGTTTTAAAAAATGAACGGACCCTCGACTCGGCCAAAGGCCCAAATGAGCCAGTCGGCCTGCGTCCGCCGCCTCCCTCCACACAACAGGCGAGGGCACGGACGCCGAGGGAAGTCCGAGCCGGACTCCACCCGGCGACCCCTTCCCAAGTCGCCGCCGCCCGCCCCTTCCCAAGCCACCGCCGCCCCTTTAAATACCACCGCCACCACCCGCCACCACCACCCGCCTCACGAGCTTGAGCCGCCCGAGCCCCGGGCCGTCGCCGCCGCCCTCGCCGACCCGCCCCTCGGGACCACGGACCGCCCGCTTCGCCGGGACGCGCCTCGCCGGAGGTACACGACCCCGCCGCCGCCGGTTTATTATGTTCTTTTTGAAAAAAAACCTTCGGTTTTTTAATAAAACCATAGATAGTTTTTTTATATAGATCGGTTTATTTTCGTCGGTTTATTTATTTAACGAACATCCGTTCATCCGTTCGTTTTAACGAACGCGTTCAGTGTTTAAGTTCTGTTAACGAACGTTCGTTCATTTAACAGTTCGTCGCTTTTTCTTTTATTCGTATTATTCCGCGGTTATTCTGATCGCGATTTCAGATCCAATTTTCAAATATGTTTATCTTTTCGCTCGTTTATCGGAATCAGGCGATTCAAGCGCCTGGAGTTTCGTATCGAAACCCTCTTTCCGAATAATCAACTCAAACCAGTTTTTGTCATTGTAAAATTTGACTCTAGTTCATATTAGTAAACGGACCTTGTTTTTCTCGCCGTTTGAGTTTCGTTGTTCCATTTGGTTTGATTCTTTTTGCAAACCGGAGTTCTTAAGTTGAACTCTCCGGTCAACCTCTTCAGTTGAAGTTTCGTTTGTGCATCTTTGCTTGTTTACTTATGTATGCGTTGTTTGCTTGCGATAGAATTTCCGGAGTGCGAAGCGTGTTACTACGAGTCCCTAGGATTTACGGATCGTCAGCAAGGCAAGTAACACTTGATCATATCTTTTCATACCCAGTTTTTATGCATTAGTTTCAACCCTCAAACATTGCATGATTAGGATGTCATTAACTTGTGGGTTGGGAAGTAGATGATGAGGAAGGAACCTATTGCCCTGTTACTTTCAAACCCTTGGGAGTTACTTCTACGTTATGCTTATACTGCCATGCTATGCTCAGAGACGTGGTTTGGGTTTGAGAGATATTCACGACAGATGTGAGATTATTAATTAATGGTTTACTTTAAGGTGGCAACTTAAATACACATCGGGTGGATTGAGGCACTGGGGAACCCAAAGGTGTCTCTGCTTTTCTTGGAAATCCCGGGTACCCGTGTGATCTTCCTATGGACCGCCACCCAGGCTCAAAGGGAACTGATATTATTCATGCTAGAAACTTCCGTGTGCAGTCACAAGCTATTATGGGCTCTAGCATAGTTGAGTAAGTTACGTGAAGCTCTCGAAAAGGTAGATCAGCAGGTAGTGGGTTTTATAGGTTTGGTATGATCTATCCGGAGTAGAGAGTTAATGTTTACGAAAGATCGTGTCTCGGCCATCCGTCTCTCAAACACCATGCAAAGGCGAGAAACCAACGGAGGCGATCGAGTCTTGTGGGGAAAAGTGCTAAACCTCTACAGAGTGTACAAACTAATCATGGTTAGCCGTGTCCCCGGTTATGGACGATTAGAGTATCTAGTACCCGAGTATTCACATGTATCTCAACACTCTTAACTAAATTTGCTGGGTTGTTAATTACCTTAATTGGGATCATCTGAGTTGGGGGGTACCTTCTCAATGATGTTTCAACCACCATGATAGTTAAATTAAATTTATTCCTTTGATGTAGGAAAAAAATTGGCTTTTCGCAAAACCGTAACCATAGAGCTTTCCACCAGCCATATATGCATGTAGTATAGCTTATTCTTTCATTACCCTATGTGTTACATTGCCAAAGATATTCCATGTGCTAACCCGCTCTCGGGCTGCAACATATTATGTTGCAGACTTTTCAGACGAGGAGTAAGGATTATAGGTCGTTGCCGTGCAGCTCAGTTATGCCGTTGGAGTTGATGGAGTCACTTTATCCTCCAAGCCTTCCGCTGTTATCACATTAGATGGCCTTCTGCCATATTATTGTAATAAGTTCTCTTTTGAGACATTTGATGTAATAAGTGTGTGATTGCTACTCTGTTATAAATCCTTCGAGTACTGTGTGTGTCAAGATTACCGATCAAGGGATGACACGAAGCACGTAGACTTGACCATCCGAGGTCGGGTCGCTACAAGATGGTATCGAGCACATCACCGAGTGTAGGACACGACCACTAAGATAAACCATAGGTCACTCCTCTCTACTCATTTCTGACCTCTCTCCATTTTTCCACTCTTTAGGATGACGGAGACGAAGTACAAGTTTTCCCAACCGGATGAAGACACACCTTTCGGACGTCACTTGAAGGAAGTCACTAGGTACCTGAATATTGGAATACCAAGCTTCACCGGACGCATAACGCCACCTTACCGTAAGAAGAATGCTAGAAGATTCAAGCCCTAGTTCCCGGAAGGACGTTTGCACCAAGCACGGAGCCCATAGTATGTGTTTTCAATGCACCAACATGGAGTTTGGGAAAGAGTATGGCAGCTCACATTACCATGGGACTCATCGGAGAAGTCTACAACAAGGAACTTAAAGACACCATATACCAAATATGTGGGCGCCGAGACGAGCAATGGGAAGTAATTAGCACCAAGAAGGATAGATCCATTGCAGCTTACATCCAGAGCTCAACCACACATTCGACGTCATGAGAACCAGGATGTGCGCAGACATGCCGGATTTGAAGAAGGCGAAAACTAAGATCATCGAATTGGAGGAAGAACTCAAGTCTACACGCGATGGATATGAGGAAGAAATCAAGATACTCATCGGAGAAGAACGACGACCTATTCAAGAAGATTGGAGTTTTCATGGGAGGACCAGCACCCAAGGAAGAGGAGCAAGAAGAGGAAGAAGACCCCGCTTGTCCAGAAAACTACATCATCATCGACGAGAACCGACTCAGATCCAAGTGATGATGACTATCAAGACGAAGCTGGAGCAGACATCATGGAGTCTTCCACCGATCAAAATTTCTAGATGACCACCAAATATTAGTAGTATTTTCCCCCATGTAACTAGTAGTAGTTGAGCACGTATGCAATAGTCCTAGATCGTTTTGTATGCCCTTGCTTGCTTGATTGAATGAATGTGTGTTTTGCCTCATGTGCATATGGGTAGTGTTTTCTCACTAGACCTCTTTCTATTTCTAAATCTCTCCCCTCTAAAACCCTCAGATGCCTCCGAGACGTGACCCGGTTTTACTTTCCACGAAGCTCACTCGGTTGATCCAACAGCAGAATGCCTTGATGCAATTGCTAGTTCGAACCAGTGGCAATGCCAACAACAACAACAACAACCCGCCACCAAAGTGGATAATTTAGCCCGTTTACGAGGTTACAACCGCCGGTGTTTTCCAAAGAGCACCGAGCCAATAGTTGCGATATGACCGGTTACGCCGTATTGGAAGGAGTTAACCACCGCAGGATGCACGGATCTTTGAAAGAGTGCATTTTGCCAAGACATCAATTGGATGGACCAACCGCATGGTGGGAGAATTACACGGCTACTTTTCCTATAGCCAATGTCACTTGGGACCAGTTCCAACAAGCTTTTCGCACGGCCCATGTTTCAACTGGAGCCATGCAGATAAAGAAGCATGAGTTCCGCAACTTATGCCAGGGGAACCGTACTGTGGCCCAGTACGTGGATGAGTTTAGCAAGTTATCACGCTATGCCCATGATGATGTGGCCACGGATGCCGCGAAGCAAGAGAAGTTTATGGAAGGACTGAATGATGAGATGAGTATGCAAATGATGGTGGCAACTTTCAACAACTACCAGGAGTTGGTAGATAAGGCCCTAATGATTGAAGGAAAGCAGCAGCAAATTGAGAGTCGTAAGAGGAAGTATGGACAAGGGAAGTATAATTCAGGAGCTCACCAGAAACCTCGCCTAACCCCGAACTCGGGAGGACTAGTTCATAACCATGGAGGACATAACGCCTGGAGCAGAGTATATGGCTAGCAGATGGTGCACCCAGTTACCCCTAATCATTGGAACACATGTTTTTCCGTCTGACCTAATTATCTTGGAGTCGCAAGGATTGGATGTGATATTAGGTATGGATTGGATGTCGAAGTTTGGAGGAAGTATCGATTGTGCTAGCAAGTCAATCTATCTCACCACCCCGGAGGGAAAAAGGATTAAGTATGTATCTAGGCATGTGCCTAGGAGGAGCCAAGTGAATACCCTCACGGAGTTGTACAAGAGGAAGTACACCAGTGAAGGATTATCCAGATGTTTTTAGGAAGAGTTACTGTGCACGCCACCGGATCGAGACATCGAGTTTCGATAGAACTAATACCCGGTACAGGGCCAATAGCAAAGAGACCTTATCGGATGCCCGAAAATGATCTGGAGGAAATTAAGAAGCAGATCAAGGAGCTATTGGAGAAAGGTTACATTCGTAGAAGTTCATCACCTTGGGGAGCTCCGGTACTTTTGGTGGAGAAGAAGGATAAATCCTAAGGATGGTTGTTGATTACCGAGCTCTGAATGAAGTAACGATAAAGAACAAGTATCCCTTACCGATGATTAATGATCTATTTGATCAGTTGCAAGGAGCTAAGGTGTTTTCTAAGATTGATCTACGATCAGGATACCATCGATTGAAGATCCGAGAAGGATATACCCAAGACAGCATTCACCACACGATATGGATTATACGAGTATACGGTCATGTCGCTTTGGACTGACTAACGCCCCTGCCTATTTTATGAGTATGATGAACAAAGTGTTCATGGAATATTTGGGCAAGTTTGTTGTGGTGTTTATCGATGATATTATGGTTTACTCGAAGAACGAAGAGGAGCACGCAGAACACCTACGTTTGGTTCTTGAGAAACTCAGGGAACACCAGTTATACGCCAAATTCAGCAAGTGCGAATTTTGGTTAAAGGAAGTTGGATTTCTTGGGCATGTTATATCGGGAGAAGGTATAGCGGTAGATCCCAAAGAAAATTCAGTCGATCGAATGGTTGGCACCCACTTCACCAATGAGATTCGCAGCTTCCTTGGATTGGCGGATATTATCGGAGATTCATTGAGAATTTTTCCAAGATTGCTAAACCAATGACAGAATTGCTAAAGAAGGATACCAAGTTCAAATGGATAGAGGATTGTGAGACAAGTTTCCAAGAGTTGAAGAAACGGTTGACTACAGCCCCAAAGATGCTTGACATTGCGGATATACATAAGGAGTTTCAAGTGTATTGTGATGCCTCTCGCTTGGGAATTGGATGTGTTCTTATGCGGGAAGGAAAAGTTGTCTCGTATGCCTCACGACAACCTGAAGCCTCATGAGTTGAACTATGCCACGCATGATTTGGAGTTAGCAGCCGTAGTACATGCGTTAAAGACACGGAGACATTATCTCATGGGAAACCGTTGTGATGTGTACACGGATCATAAGAGTTTAAAGTACATTTTCACACGAAGGAGTTAAACCTCGACGGAGGAGATGGCTGGAACTTATAAAAGATTACGACATGAAGCTACACTATCATCCAGAAAAGCCAACGTTGTAGCAGACGCTTTGAGTCGGAAGAGTTATGCCAATATCCTTGAAGATAGAGGACCGCCAAAGGAGTTAGCAGAGGATGTTATGGAACTTAATTTGGAGATTGTTCCAAGAGGATTTCTTGCAACAATGGAGGTGCAGTCGACCTTGTTAGACAAGATTCGAGACGCTCAGAAGGAGGATAAAGAGATTGCTAAGATAAAGGAAAAGATGGGCAAAGGAAAAGCCAAAGGTTTTCGCGAGGATGAGCACGATACCTTGTGGTTTGAGGATCGAATTTATGTGCCCAACAATTCGGAGATCGAAGTTAATACTTCAAGAGGCCCATGACTCACCATACTCGATTCACCCAGAAACACCAAGATGTACTTGGACTTGAAGGAACGTTTCTGGTGGGCTGGTATGAAGAAGGATATTGCCGAGTATGTAGCCGTTTGCGATGTATGTCAGAGAGTGAAGGCAGAGCATCAAAAGCCAGCAGGACTGTTGCAGCCTATGCCAATACCCAAATGGAAGTGGGACAAGCTTGGCATGGATTTTATCACTGGATTACCCAGAACCAAAGCAGGATATGATTCAATATGGGTAGTAGTGGATCGTTTGACCAAAGTAGCTTATTTCATCCCAAAGGAAAACAACTTATACAAGTGCAAAGTTGGCCAAGATACATATGACCAGGATAGTATGTTTGCACGGAGTTCCGAGGAGTATCGTGTCGAGATAGAGGAACACGGTTTACTTCAAAGTTTTGGCATCAACTACACGGACTTTGGGTACCAGTTGGAGTTTAGTACCGCGTTCCACCCATGCACGGACGGATGCAGAGAGAGAGTCAATCAGATTTTGGAGGATATGTTGAGAGCCTGTGCGCTAGATTATGGATCTAGTTGGGATGAGAATTCTCATACAACAACAGCTACCAGGCCAGTTTGAAGATGGCACCATTCGAAGCTCTGTATGGACGCAGATGTAGAACACCATTGATGTGGGATGAGGTTGGAGACCGTCAGTTGTTTGGACCAGATTTCATCAAAGACTCTGAGGAGAAGGTTAAACTGATCAGAGATAGACTAAAGATTGCTCAGTCTAGACAGAAGAGTTACGCAGATTCTAAACACAAGGAAGTAACCTATGAAATTGGAGACAGAGTATATCTGCGAGTATCACCCCTGAGGGGAGTGAAGCGTTTTGGAGTAAAGGGAAAGTTAGCCCCAAGATTTGTAGGACCATACCACATTTTGGAACGGATGGGAGAAGTTGCCTACAAGCTGGTACCTGAAGGATTGTCAGGAGTGCATGACGTGTTTCACGTGTCACAATCAAGAAGTGCCACTGTTGAGATGGCCGCATACCACTAAAGGATACAAAGGTTCTCGGAGGCGATACAATTGGATAACAACGACTTATGAGGAGAAACCAGAAAGATTTTGGAGTTTGATAGCAGAGTCACTCGTAACAAGGTGATCAAGTTTTGCAAAGTTCAAAGGAGCCACCACACCGAGGAAGAAGCCACTGGGAGCGAGAAGAGGATATTCGCAAGGACCATCCGCACCTATTTTCTAGTTAACCCGAATCTCGAGGGCGAGATTCATCTTAAGGGGGGTAGGTTTGTAACATCCCAAATTTTCAATTTGGCATGTTATACATAGGTCATTCTTGCATATCATATTTTATTTGTATTCTCGTTTACCATCCTCAAAAATCCTAAGCAACTCAAGGACCCTCGGAGAGAGTTGGGGATTTTTTTCAATTTTCATATTTGAATTTTGTCAAATAATGAAAGACGAGGATATTGGATTTTAATTATTTTCTCTCAGGAAATTTTTCAATTTAAAATAAATAAATGAGGGGAGATAATATGACTTCTCCAAAATAATTGAAATAACGGAGGAAAAATGTTAAAATCATTTTTGGGATTTTTTTTATTTTATTTGGAATTTTATTCGCCCTAGAAAAATTGGCACGTTTTAAAAATTTGCATTTTAGGGGCCAAGAAAAGTTCATCTAATTCTAAATATTCTATTTAGACGGAGAAAACTTATTTTGGAATTTTTAGATTTTTATTTATTTTTCTAGGAATTTTTCTTTCGGTGGAATGTTAAAAAAACGAAACGGACCCGCGCCCGACTGGGCCAAAGGCCCAGCCGACCCGGCCAGCGCCGCCGCCTCCCTCCAGCGCCCATGAGGCTGCAGACGCCGAGGAGTCCGAGCCGGACTCCACCCAGGCGACCCCTTCCCAAGTCGCCGCCGCCCGCCCTTCCCAAGCCACCGCCGCCCGCCCACTTTTAAATACCGCCGCCACCACCGCCACCACCACCGCCCACGAGCCTGAGCCGCCCGGAGCCCATGACGTCGCCGCCGCCGCCCTCAGCGCGTCGCCGCCGCCTTCGCCGTCGCCGCCGCCCCTCGCCGACCCGCCCCTCGTCGGACCACGGAACCGCCCGCTCGCCAGACGGACGCCTCGCCCGGAGGTACCCGACCCGCCGCCGCCGGTTTATTATGTTCTTTTGAAAAAACCTTCGGTTTTTTTAATAAAACCCTAGATAGTTTTTTTTATATAGATCGGTTTATTTTCGTCGGTTTATTTATTTAACGAACATCCGTTCATCCGTTCGTTTTAACAAACGTGTTCATTGTTTAAGTTCTGTTAACGAATGTTCGTTCGTTTAACAGTTCGTCGCTTTTTCTTTTATTCGTATTATTCCGCGGTTATTCTGATCGCGATTTCAGATCCAATTTTAAAATATGTTTATCTTTTCGCTCGTTTATCGGAATCAGGCGATTCAAGCGCCTGGAGTTTCGTGTCGAAACCCTCTTTCCGAATAATCAACTCAAACCAGTTTTTGTCATTGTAAAATTTGACTCTAGTTCAGATTAGTAAACGGACCTTGTTTTGCTCGCCGTTTGAGTTTCGTTGTTCCATTTGGTTTGATTGTTTTTGCAAACCGGAGTTCTTAAGTTGAACTCTCCGGTCAACCTCTTCAGTTGAAGTTTCGTTTGTGCATCTTTGCTTGTTTACTTATGTATGTGTTGTTTGCTTGCGATAGAATTCCCGGAGTGTGAAGCGTGTTACTACGAGTCCCTAGGATTTACGGATCGTCAGCAAGGCAAGTAACACTTGATCATATCTTTTCATACCCAGTTTTTATGCATTAGTTTCAACCCTCAAACATTGCATGATTAGGATGTCATTAACTTGTGGGTTGGGAAGTAGATGATGATGTAGGAACCTATTGCCTGTTACTTTCAAACCCTTGGGAGTTACTTCTACGTTATGCTTATCTTGCCATGCTATGCTCAGAGACGTGGTTTGGGTTTGAGAGATATTCACGACAGATGTGAGATTATTAATTAATGGTTTACTTTAAGGTGGCAACTTAAATACACATCTGGGTGGATCGAGGCACTGGGGAACCCAGGTGTTGTCTGCTTTTCTTGGAAATCCCGGGGTACCCGTGTGATCTTCCTATGGACCGCCACCTGTGCTCAAAGGGAATCGAGATTATTCATGCTAGAAACTTCCGTGTGCACCCACAAGCTATTATGGGCTCTAGCATAGTTGAGTAAGTTACGTGAAGCTCTCAAGAGGTAGATCAAAGGTAGTGGGTTTTATAGGTTTGGTATGATCTATCCGGAGTAGAGAGTTAATTTTTCGAAGATCGTGTCTCGGTCATCCGTCTCTCAAACACCATGCGGCACGAGAAACCAACGGAGGCGATCGAGTCTTGTGGGGAAAAGTGCGCAAACCTCTGCAGAGTGTACAAACTAATCATGGTTAGCCGTGTCCCCGGTTATGGACGATTCTGAGTATCTAGTACCTGAGTATTCACATGTATCTCAACACTCTTAACTAAATTTGCTGGGTTGATAATTACCTTAATTGGGATCATCTGAGTTGGGGGGCACCTTCTCAATGATGTTTCAACCACCATGATAGTTAAATTAAATTTATTCCTTTGATGTAGGGAAAAATTGGCTTTTCGCAAAACTGTAACCATAGAGCTTTCCACCAGCCATATATGCATGTAGTATAGCTTATTCTTTCATTACCCTATGTGTTACATTGCGGCATATTCCATGTCTTGACCGCTCTCGGGCTGCAACGTATTATGTTGCAGACTTTTCAGACGAGGAGTAAGGAGTATAGGTCGTTGCCGTGCAGCTCAGTTATGCCGTTGGAGTTGATGGACTCACTTTATCCTCCAAGCCTTCCGCTGTTATCACATTAGATGGCCTTCCGCCATATTATTGTAATAAGT
The DNA here is from genome assembly GCA_021605145.1 of Aegilops bicornis. Taxonomy (NCBI): domain Eukaryota; kingdom Viridiplantae; phylum Streptophyta; class Magnoliopsida; order Poales; family Poaceae; genus Aegilops; species Aegilops bicornis. The sequence goes on along the minus strand of CM038671.1, from coordinate 436,743,613 downwards.
TCTCTTTTGAGACATTCGATGTAATAAGTGTGTGATTGCTACTCTGTTATAAATCCTTCGAGTACTGTGTGTGTCAGCATTACCGATCCAGGGATGACACAGAAGCACAGAGACTTGACCATCTGAGGCCGGGTCGCTACATAAAGTGACTTGTCGGTAACGAGATTGAACGAGGTATTGGGATACCGATGATCGAATCTCGGGCAAGTAACATACCCATTGACAAAGGGAATTGTATACGGGGTTGCTTGAATCCTCGACATCGTGGTTCATCTGATGAGATCATCGAGGAGCATGTGGGAGCCAACATGGGTATCCAGATCCCAGTGTTGGTTATTGACCGGAGAGCCGTCTCGGTCATGTCTACGTGTCTCCCGAACCCGTAGGGTCTACACACTTAAGGTTCGGTGACGCTAGGGTTGTATGAATATGATTATGCAGCAAACCGAATGTTGTTCGGAGTCCCGGATGAGATCCCGGACGTCACGAGGAGTTCCGGAATGGTCCGGAGCTAAAGAATTATATATAGGAAGTGCTATTTCGGCCATCGAGAGAATTTCGGGGTTCACCGGTATTGTACCGGGACCACCGGAAGGGTCCCGGGGGTCCGCCGAGTGGGCCACCTATCCCGGAGGGCCCCGTGGGCTGAAGTGGGGAGGGAACCAGCCCCTGGTGGGCTGGTGCGCCCCCCTCCTTGCCCCCCCCCCCCCTGCGCCTAGGGTTGGAAACCCTAGGGTGGGGGCGACCACTGCCTTGGGGGCACTCCACCCCTGCCGCCGCCCTTGGGAGATTCCCATCTCAGGGCCACCCCCCTATTTGGGGCCTATATAAGGAGGGGTAGGGAGTGCAGCCGGACCCCGAGTCTTGGCGCCTCCCTCCTCGCTACACCTCTTCCTCCTCCCCAGTTGCTTGGCGAAGCCCTGCCGGAGTACTGCTGCATCCACCACCATGCCGTCGTGCTGCTGGATCTTCATAAACCTCTCCTTCCCCCTTGCTGGATCAAGACGGAGGAGACGTCACGCTGACCAGACGTGCGTGTGTTGAACAGCGGAGGTGCCGTCCGCTTGGCGCTAGGATCTCCGATGATTTGGATCACGACGAGAATGACTCCCTCAACCCAGTTCTCTTGAACGCTTCCGCTAGCGATCTACAAGGGTATGTAGATGCATCTCTCTCTCTCTCGTTGCTAGATGAACTCATAGATGGATCTTGGTGAACGTAGGAAAATTTTATTTTATGCAACGTTCCCCAACACATCGCTCGCCCTCGACCGCCACTCATAAGGAAAGCAATCAAAGAACACCTCATGCTTCAAATTTGTTACACAACAGTTACCATACGTGCATGCTACGGGACTTGCAAACCTCAACACAAGTATTTCTCAATTTCACAATTACTCAACTAGCACAACTTTAATATTACCATCTTCATATCTCAAAACAATCATCAAGTATCAGACTTCTCATAGTATTCAATGCACTCTATATGAAAGTTTTTATTATACCCATCTTGGATGCCTATCATATTAGGACTAGTTTCATAACCAAAGCAAATTACCATTCTATTATAAAAGACTCTCAAAATAATATAAGTGAAGCATGAGAGTTCATATATTTCTTAAAAATAAAACCACCGCCGTGCTCTAAAAGGATATAAGTGAAGCACTAGAGCAAATGACAAACTACTCCGAAAGATATAAGTGAAGATCAATGAATAGTCGAATAATTATGCAACTATGTGAAGACTCTCTAACATTTAAGAATTTCAGATCTTTGTATATTATTCAAACAGCAAGCAAAACAAAAGAAAATTAAATGACGCTCCAAGCAAAACACATATCATGTGGTGAATAAAAATATAGCTCCAAGTAAAGTTACCGATGAACAAAGACGAAAGAGGGGATGCCATCCGGGGCATCCCCAAGCTTAGGCTCTTGGTTGTCCTTGAATATTACCTTGGTGTGCCTTGGGCATCCCCAAGCTTAGGCTCTTTCCACTCCTTATTCCATAGTCCATCTAATCCTTACCCAAAACTTGAAAACTTCACAACACAAAACTTAACAGAAAACTCGTAAGCTCCGTTAGTATAAGAAAATAAAACGACCACTTAGTTACTGTTGTGAACTCATTCTAAATTCATATTGGTGTAATATCTACTGTATTTCAACTTCTATATGGTTCATACCCTCTGATACTACTCATAGATTCATCAAAATAAGCAAACAACACATAGAAAACAGAATTTGTCAAAAACAGAAAAGTCTGTAGTAATATGTATCATTCGAATACTTATGTAACTCGAAAAATTCTGAAATAAATTGGTGTACCTGAGGAATTTGTCTATTAATCATCTTCAAAAATAATCAACCTAAAATCACTCTCCAGTAAAAACTGGCAGCTAATCTCGTGAGCGCTAAAGTTTCTGTTTTTTACAGCAAGATCATAAAGACTTCACCCAAGTCTTCCCAAAGGTTCTACTTGACACAAACACTAATTAAAACATAAAACCACATCTAACCATAGGATAGATGAATTATTTATTACTAAACAGGAACAAAAATCAACGAACAAAAATAAAATTGGGTTGCCTCCCAACAAGCGCTAACGTTTAACGCCCCTAGCTAGGCATGATAATTTCAATGATGCTCACATAAAAGATAAGAATTGAAATATAAAGAGAGCATCATGAATAATATGACTAGCACATTTAATTCTAACCCTCTTCCTATGCATAGAGATTTTGTGAGCAAACAACTTATGGGAACAATAATCAACTAGCATAGGTAGGCAAAACAAGCATAACTTCAAAACTTTAAGCACATAGAGAGGAAACTTGATATTATTGCAATTCCTACAAGCATATGTTCCTCCATCATAATAATTTTTAGTAGCATAATGAATGAATTAAATAATATAACCATCACATAAATTATTATTTTCATGATCTACAAATATAGAATTTTTATTACTCTCCACATAAGCAACTTTCTTCTCATTCGGAATAGTGAGAGTATCATAAGAAACTCGAATACTATAAATTGTTTCCACATTGAAAGAATAAATTTCAGAAAAAGGGTAATCATAATCATGAATTTTTTTATAAATATAATCATCACTACTTTTTATAGCGTAAGTATCATCACAATAATTATCATAAGTAGCAACTTTGTTCTCATCATAATCGATTGAAACCTCTTCCAAGATAGTGGAATCATTACTAAATAAAGGCATGACCTCTCGAAATCCACTTTTATAATTATCACAATAAGATTCAACACCCTCCAAAATAGTGGGATCATTACTTCCTAAAGTTGACACACTTCCAAACCCATTTTCATCAATATAATCATCATAAGTAGGAGGCATGTTATCATCATAGTAAATTTGCATATCAAAACTTGGGAGGTTAAAAATATCATCTTCATTAAACATAGCATCCCCAAGCTTGGGACAAACATTAATTGCAGCAAATATATTCTCAAACATGTCATTCTCATCAAACATAGCATCCCCAAGCTTGGGCCTTTTCATATCATAAGCATAATCACTCTCATCATTAATAGTATGGATAGCACCAATAGTATAGCAATTATCATCATCACAATGAGTAATAGGAGCAACATCATTTGGGAGGGGTACCTTTCTACCTTTGCTTCTCCGTCTTTTCTTTTTCTTCTTCACATCATGTGTGGGTTTAACCCTCTTTTTTGAGCTCCTTATTAATGAGATTGGTTGAACAGAAAGCTCCTTCTTGTTACCTGATTCATCATAAGAAATAATAGGAGGATATTGGGTAGTCTCTTCCCTTTCATTAGTATTCTCTTCATCTTCTACTTGTTTTCTTTTCTTTATGTAATTGGCAATATAAGGATTTTCAATGCAATTCACCGCACAATACATAAAAATTTCTTCTAGATCAAAATCAAGAAATCTATCAAGATTAAATTTTGAAACACCCTCAGTTATACGTTTCATTTCTTCATACCCCAAAAGAAGACTAAGATCTTTATGATGCTCAAGGGTAATCAAGTTATCACAATCTTTGGACACGATTTGATCATGAAACAAATAGCATTGGAGCTTTAAATGACCATGTTCATTACAAAGTTCACAAGGATGGCGATAAATATTGAATCTTTCAGCACAATCATATAGCCTTTCTTGCAACCATTTAGTTTCTAAATACTTATGCTTCTTGCAAAATCTATCTTCCCTATTTGGTGTGTACTTGCAAACTCTATGCACTCCACAAAAATTGACATGCTTATAAGAGACATTTTCATAATGACTAGTGCAATCATCATTAGTACTATGGATATTCAAAGAATTCATACTAACAACATTGGATTCATGCTCATCATTCAAATATTTAGTGCCAAACATCCTAATGCATTCTTCCTCTAGCACTTTGGCACAATTATCGTAATCGTTATTTTCATGAAAGATATTAAAAAGATAAAGCATATGAGGTACCCTCAATTCCATTTTTTCTAGTTTTCTTTTATAAACTAAACTAGTGATAAAAAAAGAAACTAAAAGATTCAATTGCAAGATCTAAAGATATACCTTCAAGCACTCACCTCCCCGGCAACGGCGCTGATGTCTACTACACAACCTTCTTCTTGTAGACGTTGTTGGGCCTCCAAGTGCAGAGGTTTGTAGGACAGTAGCAAATTTCCCTCAAGTGGATGACCTAAGGTTTATCAATCAGTGGGAGGCGTAGGATGAATATGGTCTCTCTCAAGCAACCCCGCAACCAAATAACAAAGAGTCTCCTGTGTCCCCAACACACCCGATACAATGGTAAATTGTATAGGTGCACTAGTCCGGCGAAGAGATGGTGATACAAGTGCAATATGGATGGTAGATATAGGTTTTTGTAATCTGAAAATATAAAAACAGCAAGGTAACAAGTGGTAAAAGTGAGCGTAAACGATATTGCAATGCTAGGAAACAAGGCCTAGGGTTCATACTTTCACTAGTGCAAGTTCTCTCAACAATAATAACATAATTGGATCATATAACTATCCCTCAACATGCAACAAAGAGTCACTCCAAAGTCACTAATAGTGGAGAACAAACGAAGAGATTATGGTAGGGTACGAAACCACCTCAAAGTTATTCTTTCCAATCAATCCGTTGGGCTATTCCTATAAGTGTCACAAACAGCCCTAGAGTTCGTACTAGAATAACACCTTAAGACACAAATCATCCAAAACCCTAATGTCACCTAGATACTCCAATGTCACCTCAAGTATCCATGGGTATGATTATACGATATGCATCACACAATCTCAGATTCATCTATTCAACCAAAACAAAGAACCTCAAAGAGTGCCCCAAAGTTTCTACCGGAGAATCACGACGAAAACGCATGCGAACCCCTATGCATAGGTTCATGGCGGAACCATAAGTTGATCACCAAAACATACATCAAGTGAATCACGTGATATCCCAATGTCACCACAGACACGCATCGGCAAGACATACATCAAGTGTTCTCAAATCTTTAAAGACTCAATCCGATAAGATTACTTCAAGGGGAAAACTCAATCCATTACAAGAGAGTAGAGGGGGAGAAGAAACATAAGATCCAACTATAATAGCAAAGCTCGCAATACATCAAGATTGTGCCAAATCAAGAACACGAGAGAGAGAGAGAGAGATCAAACACATAGCTCTGGTACATACCCTCAGCCCGAGGGTGAACTACTCCCTCCTCGTCATGGAGAGCGCCGGGATGATGAAGATGGCCACCGGTGAGGATCCCCCTCGGCGGTGTCTTGAACAGGTCTGAGAGGTTTTTGGTGGTTCTGGAGGTTTTGCGGCGGCGGAACTCCCGGTCTAATCTCTGTTCTGGAAGTTTTAGGGTACATGGAGTTATATAGGCGGAAGAAGCACGTCAGGGGAGCCACGAGGGTCCCACGAGGCAGGGGGCGCCCTAGGGGGGTGGGCGCACCCCCCACCCTCGTGGCTTCCTCATTCCTTCCTTGACGTGGGGTCCAAGTCCATCCGGTAGCTTTCGTTCCAAAAATAACTTCTCCAGTTGATTTCGTTCCGTTTGACTCCGTTTGATATTCCTATTTTTCGAAATACTGAAATAGGCAAAAAACAGCAAATCTGGGTTGGGCCTCCGGTTAATAGGTTAGTCCCAAAAGTAATATAAAAAGTGGAAAATAAAGCCCAATCTTGCCCAAAACAATAGATAATATAGCATGGAGCAATCAAAAATTATAGATACATTGGAGACGTATCAAGCATCCCCAAGCTTAATTCCTGCTCGTCCTCGAGTAGGTAAATGATAAAAACAATAATTTTTGATGTGGAATGCTAGTTTGCATAATTTCATTGTAATTCTTCTTAATTGTGATATGAATATTCAGATCCGAAAGATCCAAGACAAAAGTTCATATTGACATAAAAATAATAATACTTCAAGCATACTAACTAAGCAATTATGTCTTCTCAAAATAACATGGCCAAAGAAAGTTCATCCCTACAAAATCATATAGTTTAGCCATGCTCCATTTTCGTCACACAAGAATGCTCTCATCATGCACAACCCCGATGACAAGCCAAGCAATTGTTTCATACTCTAGTAATCTCAAACTTATAAACATTCACGCAATACATGAGCGCGAGCCATGGATATAGCACTATGGGTGGAATAGAATATGATGATGGGGGTTATGTGGAGAAGATAAAAAGGATAAAGTCTCACATCAACGAGGCTAATCAATGAGCTATGGAGATGCCCATCAATTGATGTTAATGCAAGGAGTAGGGATTGCCATGCAACGGATGCACTAGAGCTATAAATGTATGAAAGCTCAACAAAAGAAACTAAGTGGGTGTGCATCCAACTTGCTTGCTCACGAAGACCTAGGGCACTTGAGGAGGCCCATCGTTGAAATATACAAGCCAAGTTCTATAATGAAAAATTCCCACTAGTATATGAAAGTGACAACATATGAAACTCTCTATATGAAAAACATGGTGCTACTTTGAAGCACAATATATGAGACTCGCTATATGAAGAACATGGTGCTACTTTGAAGCACAAGTGTGGAAAAAAGGATAGTAGCATTGCCCCCTTTTTTGGGCCTTTTTTTTTCTTTTGGGCTTTCTCTTTGGGGGGGGGGGGACAATGCTCTATTAAATGATGATCATCACACTACTATTTATTTACAACTCAATGGTTACAACTCGATACTAGAACATAGTATGACTCTATATGAATGCCTCCGGCGGTGTACCGGGATATGCAGTGAATCAAGAGTGACATGTATGAAAGAATTATGAACGGTGGCTTTGCCACAAATATGATGTCAACTACATGATCATGCAAAGCAATATGACAATGATGAATGTGTCATGAAGAACGGTATGGTGGAAAGTTGCGTGGCAATATATCTCGGAATGGCTATGGAAATGCCATAATAGGTAGGTATGGTGGCTGTTTTGAGGAAGATATAAGGAAGTTTATGTGTGAAAGAGCATATCATATCACGGGGTTTGGATGCACCGGCGAAGTTTGCACCAACTCTCAATGTGAGAAACGGCAATACACGGTACCGAAGAGGCTAGCAATGATGTAAGGGTGAGAGTGTGTATAATCCATGGACTCAACATTAGTCATAAAGAACTCATATACTTATTGCAAAAATCTACAAGCCATCAAAAACCAAAGCACTACGCCAAGATGCTCCTAGGGGGATAGATTGGTAGGAAAAGACCATCGCCGTCCCCGACCGCCACTCATAAGGAGGACAATCAAATAACACCTCATTTTTCAAATTTGTTTCATAACGTTTACCATACGTGCATGCTATGGGACTTGCAAACTTCAACACAAGTATTTCTCAAATTCACAACTACTCGACTAGCACGACTTTAATATCACTACCTCCATATCTCAAAACAATTATCAAGCATCAAACTTTTCTTAGTATTCAACACACTCATAAGAAAGTTTTTACTATTCTTGAATACCTAGCATATTAGGATTAAGAGGTGAATAAAAATATAGCTCCAAGTAAAGTTACCGATGAACGAAGACGAAAGAGGGGATGCCTTCCGGGGCATCCCCAAGCTTAGGCTCTTGGTTATCCTTGAATATTACCTTGGGGTGCCTTGGGCATCCCCAAGCTTAGGCTCTTGCCACTCCTTATTCCATAGTCCATCGAATCTTTACCCAAAACTTGAAAACTTCACAACACAAAACTTCACAGAAAATCTCGTGAGCTCCGTTAGCGAAAGAAAACAAAACACCACTTCAAGGTACTGTAATGAACTCATTATTTATTTATATTGGTGTTAAAACTACTGTATTACAACTTCTCTATGATTAATAAACTATTTTACTAGCCATAGATTCATCAAAATAAGCAAACAACGCACGAAAAACAGAATCTGTCAAAAACAGAACATTCTGTAGTAATCTGTAACTAACGCAAACTTCTGGACTCCAACAATTCTAAAATAAATTGGTGGACCTGAGGAATTTGTCTAGTAATCATCTGCAAAAACAATCAACTAAATATCACTCTCCAGTAAAAAGTTCTAGCTAATCTCGTGAGCGCTAAAGTTTCTGTTTTTTACAGCATGATCATAAAGACTTCACACAAGTTTTCCCAAAGGTTCTACTTGGCACAACACTAATTCAAACATAAAACCACATCTAAACAGAAGCTAGATGGATTATTTATTGCTAAACAGAACCAAAATCAAGAAACTAAAATAAAATTGGGTTGCCTCCCAACAAGCGCTATCGTTTTAACGCCCCTAGCTAGGCATGATGATTTCAATGATGCTCACATAAAAGATAAGAATTGAAACATAAAGAGAGCATCATGAAGAATATGACTAGTACATTTAAGTCTAACCCACTTCCTATGCATAGGGATTTTGTGAGCAAACAACTTATGGGAACAATAATCAACTAGCATAGGAAGGCAAAACAAGCATAACTTCAAGATTTTAAGCACATAGAGAGGAAACTTGATATTATTGCAATTCCTACAAGCATATATTCCTCCCTCATAATAATTTTCAGTAGCATAATGAATGAATTCAACAATATAACCAGCACCTAAAGCACTCTTTTCATGATCTACTAGCATAGTAATTTTATTACTCTCCACACAAGCAAAATTCTTCTCATGAATAATAGTGGGAGCAAACTCAACAAAATAACTATCATGTGATTGAAAATTAAGATCAAGATGAAAAGTTTCATGGTTATTGAGGGAGTCCTGGATTAGGGGGTGTCCGCATAGCCGGACTATAACCTTCGGCCGAACACCTGGACTATGAAGATACAAAATTGAAGACTTCGTCCCGTGTCCGGATGGGACTTTCCTTGGCGTGGAAGGCAAGCTTGGCGATACGGATATGTAGATCTCCTACCATTGTAACCGACTCTGTGTAACCCTAACCCTATTCGGTGCCTATATAAACCGGAGGGTTTTAGTCTCAGAGGATCGAACAACAATCATACCATAGGCTAGCTTCTAGGGTTTAGACTCTCCTATCTCGTGGTAGATCTACTCTTGTACTACCCATATCATCAATATTAATCAAGCAGGAGTAGGGGTTTACCTCCATCGAGAGGGCCCGAACCTGGGTAAAAACATCGTGTCCCTTGTCTCCTGTTACCATCCGCCTAGACACACAGTTCGGGACCCCCTACCCGAGATCCGCCTGGTTTGACACCGACATTGGTGCTTTCATTGAGAGTTCCGCTGTCGTCATCTTTAGGCCCGATGGCTCCTCCGATCATCAACAACGATGCGCTCGTGGTGAGACTTTTCTCCCGGACAGATCTTCGTATTCGGCGGCTTTGCTGCGGGCCAATTAAGCTTGGCCATCTGGAGCAGATCGAAAGCTACGCCCGCCAACAGGTCGATTTGGAAGTTTGGACTACGGCGACATCCGCGGAGACTTGATCTTCGACGGGTTCAAGCCACAGCCAGCGCGCCGCCGCATCACGAGGAGCATGATCTAGCTCTGCCGCCGAACAGTGTCCTGGAGGTCGCACCAGAGTCCGCTCCGACCTTTAGCTCGGAGCCGACCGCGCCGATCGAGGACGGGTGGCTGGACACCGCCTCGGGGGCTGCGATCTCTACGGCGATTGAGCCGTACACCTACCCCGTCCTTTGCGAAGCTCGTGACTCCAAGGCGCCGGACTCCGAGCCTTCCGCGCCCCTGCCAATCGAATCCGATTGGGCGCTGATCATGGAATTCACTGTCGCAGGCGTCTTTCAGCAATCGCCCTTTGACGACTTTCTGAATTCACTAAAGTCTCTCTCTTTATCAGGAGAGCCCTGGCCGGATTATGGTCAGGAAGGTTGGGATGCGGACGACGAAGAAAATCAAAGCCCACCCACCACCCACTTTGTAGCCACTGTCGATGATTTAACAGACATGCTCGACTTCGACTCCGAAGACATCGACGGTATGGACGACGATGTAGAGGATGAGCATGAACAAGCGCCTATAGGGCACTGGAGAACCACCTCATCTCACGATGTATACATGGTGGACACACCTAAAGGAAGCGACGACGAGGAACAACGGGACGCTACGAATGATCGCTCCCTCGAAAAGCAGTCAAAACGGCGACGTAAGCGCCGCTCAAAGTCCCACCTCGAGAAAGGCAACAGCCATACAGACCCAGCTATAGAGCAGGGTGAACCGGTGGACGACGAACATGCTATCGAGCAACCGTCCAAACAGGACAATCTGGATAAACAACCCGTCCCCGGCGAAGATAACAATCCGGACGATCTCACGCCGGACAAGTTGCTGGAGCAGAAGAACCTCCACCGAAAGGCTCGTCGCAACAACAAGCAGCCTTAAAAAGCAGAAGCGGAAGCTCAAAACAGCGGAAGATGCACTTAGAATCAGATGGAGCAAAGTACTCAACACCGCAGACAAATACGGCGACAGTCGCCGAACAAAGAGCTACCCAAAGCGAAAACTACTGCCCGAACTTGATGAGGAGGCCGTAGAGGCCCCACAATCAAAAAACAAGAAGGCCACCCGGTCGGATGGACGACCCCATGGCAAACAGAGAGCGGAAAATGGCGCCGACCACAAGCCGGCACGCGATCCGCACAAGGATTCGCATCAAACAGATGGCCCAGATAGATCTATCTACGGGCCAAGAAAGCAAGCTCTAGTAAGCAAGGCAACACATCAAGTATCCGAACATCATGGTACACCTAAATACAGGGGTGCCGCACACCCCCTATGTTTCACCGATGAGGTGCTGGATCATGACTTTCCAGCGGGATTCAAGCCCGTAAACATAGAGGCATACGACGGAACAACAGACCCTGGAGTCTGGATTGAGGATTACATCCTCCATATACACATGGCTAGAGGATATGATCTCCACGCCATAAAATACTTGCCCCTCGAGCTCAAAGGTCCAGCCCGACATTGGCTTAAAAGCCTTCCCGAAAACACCATTGGAAGTTGGGAGGAGCTCGAGGATGCTTTTCGGGCAAATTTTCAAGGGACCTATGTCCGACCTCCGGATGCCGACGATTTAAGTCACATAGCTCAACAACCCGGAGAGTCAGCCCGGAAATTTTGGAACAGATTCCTTACTAAAAGAATCAAATAGTCGATTGTCCGGACGCCAAGCCTTAGCAGCTTTTAAGCACAACGTCCGAGACGAATGGCTCGCCAGACACCTCGGCCAAGAAAAGCCAAGAACAATGGCCGCATTAACAAGCCTCATGACCCGCTTTTGCGCGGGAGAGGACAGCTGGCTAGCAAGATGCAGTACCAGCGACCCAAGTACATCTGAAGTCAGGGATGGAAACGAGAAACCACGACGCAGCAAGGACCAGCGTCGGACCAAGGGAAACAGCCCAAAGAGCACGGCAGTCAACGCCGGATTCAAAAGCTCTCGAAAGAACCATAAAAAGCTGCCCCTCAAGGATAACAAGGACGAGCTATCTAACTTAAACAAAATCTTGGACAAGATATGCCAAATCCACAGTACTCCCGGGAAGCCTGCAAACCACACCCACAGAGATTGTTGGGTCTTCAAGCAGTCCGGCAAACTCAACGCCGAACACAAGGGGCTCGACACACCAAGCAAGGATGATGACGAACCCCAAAAGCAAGAACCGGAAAAAAAAGAATTTCCCATAAGAAATTAAAACAGTGAACTCAATTCACGTGACAAAAGGGCAAAACAGAGCGGCACCCATAGAGGTACGCGCCATACGGCCTATCCCAGAGGAGTCCGGCCACTGGTTGTTCAGACTAATCACATTTGACCATCGGGATTACTCTAGAAGTATACGAAATGCAGGTTGGACTGCCTTGATATTAGATCCGATAATTGGCGGACTCCAATTTTCACAAGTCTTAATGGACGGCGGCAGTGATCTAAACCTGCTATATCAGGACACAATCCGCATAATGGGGATAGACCCAACCAAATTTCGCCATAGCAACACCTCCTTTCAAGGGGTAATGCCAGGCCCATATGCCCATTGTACTGGCTCTCATCGCTAGAAGTTGTGTTCGGCTCACCCGACAACTTCCGCCGTGAAAAGTTAACCTTCCACCTCGCCCCATTTACAAGTAGCTATCAAGCACTATTGGGACGCCAAGCTTTCGCCGCTTTAACGCATAATAACGAATTATGCATCCCTTACACTTAAAATGCCCGGTCCACGTGGCATCATCTCATTAAAGGGAAACACCGAGGGTTCCTCGAGTCCGGAAAATTGTGCGGATGCCTTGACAGCCCCACAATAAAACGGCCTCACCAATACAAGCTCTTAGACAGGTCGTCCATACCCCGGACACGGCTGGACGAGTCCGGCGTAAACATACAAGGGGCTCCGCGCTTCCACAACAAGAGACAATAAAGCTCAATTTTGTTCATTCCTTGAATTGTACTTTGTTTATATAATATAACGTACATTTTCGCACGATCTTTTTCAACTAAGTTCCTCTCTTTTACAGATGAACACCGTGCTACACCCGTCCAGGATACGGCACAACGGAGACACAGGCGCAGACGTGCAGTAGGGACCCGTTGTAAGGATTCTTTTCAGATTAAGACCCTGCGTAAACCTTTTTTACTGTCTCTTGTTGATACACATCCCCCGGTTTCTTGCTATAACCGAGGAGGAGGCTGGCGTTTTGGCATAGGCCACGTCAGAATTTCAGCGATACTGGACACGAGGGCTTTTTACCAAAGGGCGATTGTTCGACCCGTTTTTCATAAAGACCGAATACCTTAGGGAGTGTTCGGCGTCTCGAGTTAGGCCTTATATGCATCAGCTCTGAATCATGTCTTTGGGCAAATGTTGGGTTTTCCCGGCTCCTGTGTTTTGCTGCCTTACGTTCCGCTCTATCGGCTAACGTGGCACCATGAGAACTAATGCGATTGTGCCCCCGGTTCGGCCAGGGGAGCACCTCAGTAGAGAAAGCCGAAAACTGACTGTCATGATATAGCGTGAGACTGGTCAACCACTCGATGACCCGCTGGAATCTTTAGAATTCCTCCGCATTGACGAAGGGCCGTTTCCCAGCGCACACACGCGCCCCGAATTCGGGTGAGCGCGGTGCGCCTAGGGGCTATATAGTAGCCCCACTGTCGAACTCCTATGGCTAAGTGAAAGTGATAAAGCATTATAGTCCGGTTGCCTAGTTTGCTGCGCTATCACCTCCTTTGTAGGACCAAGATGTTGGATCAAGTGTGAAAATCGTTTTCTGCAAACACCCCGCATTATATGCGTAAAGCTGAAGCCAAAGACTGCCATCTTTCAGGTTATATACACATATACATTAACGGCCGCACAGGAGGTATTTTTAATTCTTGAAAGCACAAGTATAAAAAGCTTTTATATTCCATCGAAACATTGTTTCACAATAATACATGTTATTCGAACATAATATCCTTCAAGCACTGCGTCTCTATTAAACGAGCGCCCTGAAGAACTTCCGGAAAATAGTGCTCGACCGGTACTCAGCTTCTGTCCGAATCTTGGGATGTAACATCGGTGGCCTTCATCTCCGCCCAGTATGTCTTGACACGGGCAAGAGCCATCCGCGCACCCTCTATGCATGCTGACCGCTTCATTGCTTTGATATGCGGCACCGCACCAAGGAACTGATGCACCAAGCCAAAATAACTCTTCGGCTCGGGCCTTTTCGGCCAGAAATAAGTCACGACATTCTTCATGGCAAGTCCGAACAACCTGTTCAGCTCCGCCCATTCGGCCAAATGATCGGTTAATGGAAGTGGACGCTCTGGACTACGGAACTGCGACCAAAACAGCTCTTCCATCTTGTGATCCTTTTGATCTCCGAAGTGTTCGGCCGCGTCCATGACTTTTCGCCGCCAAGTCGAGATAAGCATCCGCACTACTCCACAGCTGGTCAAACCGAGCATATTTAGGATCCGTGAACTTCCCACGCAGCGAAAGGGCTTTCCGGCCGTGATATCTCGGTCCGACGTAGCTCCTCCTTCATAGCTCTCATCGCAGAGCGAGCATCCTTGGCCTCGGTGGCGGCCTTCTTCAGTCCTCTCGCTCCGCTCGACCTTCTTTTCAAGAAGCTCGCGTGATCGGTAGCATTCTTCAATTTCACGGCCATCTCGGCCATTTCCTTCATGCTTGGCGATGAGCAGCCTGTTCGGCTTTTAGCTCTTCGGCTGCCTTCAAGGCAGCTGCATCACTTCTCCTGGCCTGCTCCTTGGCTCGGGCAAGCTCTGCCCGAAGGTTTTCCACGGCAGCGGCACCATCTGCATCAAGCATACATGTTGTAAGGCACGGGCATCAAGCTCCCTTACTAGGTGTCCACGGAGAAACTGCATACCTTGTGACTCGTCCAGCCGCTTGTTGACAAGCGCGATGTCGGCATATGCCACGTCAAGTTGCCGCTTGAGTTCGGCAAATTCATCAGTCCGGCCAGCCACCGGACACCCTGCCACCTACATAGGAAGGGTGACATATTATATCTGGGATTATGATCCTCGGCACGCTGTCATTTTTTTCAACGCACCGAGTCTCAGGGGCTACTATCTACACGGGACGCATCTTATATATGCAGAACCGTCAAAAGGTACATCATTGCATGTACCTCAAAACCCATCAGTAAACTCCTGGCGGCCTCGTACAACCCGCTTTCCGCGGAGGAAATCTTTTCAATCACCGTACCCATCAATGCACGGTGATCTTCTGAGATAGACACTCGTCCGAGCAGATCCTTCAACTCCTCCGACCGTGCACCAGGAGGTGCCAGACTCGTCCGATGGCCTTTTTTGAAGGACGGACACGGAGGGCTCCGAGGGGACCTATGACCACACTCCACCCCTGCCGGATTCGGGGAACCCTCCGCGACGACACCTCGGGAGCGTCCGCCTTGCTAGGCGGTACGGCAGGGGGAGGCGTTCCGCTCTCCATCATCTCCGGACAAAGATCCCCCGAAGACGAGCTCTGCTGAGAAGGGCTGAGATCCGAACTACAAGGTAAAATTTTGGTCATCTTCAGAAATAAAACAGGGATGTCTTTTATTTTATAAACTCCCCTCTCTACTTACGGCTCGCTGGAGGGCTGATCTCCTTGGGGAAACAATGCGGCCGGGGCATCTTCTGGTGCAGGACCCTCTGGCGAAGATTTCTTCCCACGCTTTGAGGCCTTGGTCTCCGGGTCTCCAGAGGCGGTCCTCTTCTCCCCTTGGATGGAGGGATTATCGATCCCTCCTTCCTTGCTAACCTCCTTCGCGGAGGCAGTAGTTTCCTTGTTCCCCCATTCACCTTCTTCTAAAGGCACAACCTCCAGCATCTTGATTAACACGGGATCCGGCGTGGTCTCAGGGAGGGGGGGCCGGACACCTGATCAGTTTTGCCTTTGCTATCCACTCCTGTGTAAGGGACAAATCTTTTAAGGGCAAGTTTATGATAAATATATGGATAGCGTGTTCGGATACGGGACTACTTACTTGAGCATCCGGGCGATTGCAGCTCAGACCTACGTCCTCGGTCAAGTCCGGACACATTGCTTGTGATCCGGAGAACAGTTTGTACATCTCCACGGGCGTTGTGCCCATAAAATGTTGAAGAGCTCGTGGTCCCTCCGGATTGAACTCCCACAGGCGGAGGGGGCGACGTTTGCAGGGCAGGATGCGACGAATCAGCATGACCTGCGCTACTACCACCAGATTGATCTCTCTCTCTCTCCAGGAGGTCTCGAATACGGCCCTGCAACAGGGGCACGTCTTTGGACAGCCCCCAGTCAAGCCCTTTATTGACCTATGACGCCAGCCGCGGTGGAGGACCCGAGCGGAAGGCAGGTGGCGCCACCCATTTGGTGCCCCTGGGAGCTGTGATATAAAACCACTCTTGTTGCCATAGTCTGAGCTCCTCTCGAAAAGAGCCCTCGGGCCATGGAGCGTCAGCATTCTTGCTTATAACAGCCCCTCCGCACTCTGCCGGTTGCCCCTTGATCATCTTCGGCTCCACCTTGAAAGTCTTGAGCCATAATCCGAAGTGAGGGGTAGTGCGGAGGAAGGCTTCGCACACGACGATGAACGATGAGATGTGGAGGATGGACTCCGGATCCAAGTCGTGAAATTCCAGCCCGTAATGAAATATGAGCCCCCTCAAGAAGGGGTCCATCGGGAAACTTAGTCCCCGAAGGAAGTGAGACGCGAACACCATGCTTTCACTGGGCTTGGGAGTGGGAATAACCTGCCCTTGAGCAGGCAGCCTATGCGAGATGTCGCCGGTTAGATACCTGGCATCTCTTAGCTTTAGGACGTCTTATTCTGTGACGGAGGAAGGCATCCACCGGCCTTGGATGTCGGAGCCGGACATCATCGAAGGTCCGAAGCGCCTGAATCTGGAGCTTTGGGTGTTGGAACTCGGAGCGAGGGGCGGATTTGATGGAGATTGAGAAAAAGGAGCGGGGCCTTGGTCTCTTTATAAAGAGGTTGAATACCAAGAGCCCTCCCCGTGACCGTTCGGGACTCGCCTTCGATAGAGGAGGCGTGCCAACGGGCACGATTGGGTTACCCACGCCCGTATTGATGAGAATCCCGGAATAAGGGGACACGATCTCTGCTTTGACAAGACGTGCCAAGGAAACCGCCTCGCTAAACGCGCTAAGGTGGGACAGTGAAAACGATTCGAATAAAGGCTTGGCTGTGGTGTGATGTCACGCCACGGAATACGTCAGTAGATTGAACTTGTGTAAATATTATTCTCTCTACGGTGGTATGTGGAACTTGTTTTGCAGAGCCGGACACTATCCTTGTGTTCAAAATCTTCTATGAAGTATTCGGAGGAGGAACCCGCCTTGCAATGCCGAAGACAATATGCGCGCCGGACTCGTCGTCATTGAAGCCTGGTTCAGGGGCTACTGAGGGAGTCCTGGATTAGGGGATGTCCGGATAGCCGGACTATAACCTTTGGCCGGACTCCTGGACTATGAAGATACAAGATTGAAGACTTCGTCTCGTGTCCGGATGGGACTTTCCTTGGCGTGGAAGGCAAGCTTGGTGATACGGATATGTAGATCTCCTACCATTGTAACCGACTCTGTGTAACCCTAACCCTATTCGGTGCCTATATAAACCTGAGGGTTTTAGTCCGTAGGACGAACAACAATCATACCATAGGCTAGCTTCTAGGGTTTAGCCTCTGTGATCTCGTGGTAGATCTACTCTTGTAATACCCATATCATCAATATTAATCAAGCAGGAGTAGGGTTTTACCTCCATCGAGAGGGCCCGAACCTGGGTAAAAACATCATGTCCCTTGTCTCCTATTACCATCCGCCTAGGTGCACAGTTCTGGACCCCTACCCGAGATCCGCCGGTTTTGACACCGACAGTTATCATTATTATTTATAGCATACGTGTCATCACAATAATCATCATAGATAGGAGGCATGCTTTCATCATAGTAAATTTGCTCATCAAAGCTTGGGGGACAAAAAATATCATCTTCATCAAACAAAGCTTCCTCAAGCTTGTGGCTTTGCATATCATTAGCATCATGGGTATTCAAAGAATTCATACTAACAACATTGCAATCATGCTAATCATTCAAATATTTAGTGCCAAACAATTTAATGCATTCTTCTTCTAACACTTTGGCACAATTTTCTTTTCCATCATACCCACGAAAGATATTAAAAAGATGAAGCGTATGAGGCAAACTCAATTCCATTTTTTTGTAGTTTTCTTTTATAAACTAAACTAGTGCTAAAACAAGAAACAAAAAGATTCGATTGCAAGATCTAAAGATATACCTTCAAGCACTCACCTCTCCGGCAACGGCGCCGAGAAAAGAGCTTAGTTGACGGGTGTGAGTGCCGCTTACCTAACCTCCCGAACGGGCGCCAGGAAAAAGAGCTTGATGTCTACTACACAACCTTCTTCTTGTAGACGCTGTTGGGCCTCCAAGTGCGAGAGGTTTGTAGGACAATAGCAAATTTCCCTCAAGTGGATGACCTAAGGTTTATCAATCCGTGGGAGGCGTGGGATGAAGATGGTCTCTCTCAAGCAACCCTGCAACCAAATAACAAAGAGTCTCTTGTGTCCCCAACACACCCAATACAATGGTAAATTGTATAGGTGCACTAGTTCGGCGAAGAGATGGTGATACAAGTGCAATATGGATGGTAGATATAGGTTTTTGTAATCTGAAAATATAAAAACAGCAAGGTAACAAGTGGTAAAGGTGAGCGTAAACGGTATTTCAATGCTAGGAAACAAGGCCTAGGGTTCATACTTTCACTAGTGCAAGTTCTCTCAACAATAATAACATAATTGGATCATATAACTATCCCTCAACATGCAACAAAGAGTCACTCCAAAGTCACTAATAGTGGAGAACAAACGAAGAGATTATGGCAGGGTACGAAACCACCTCAAAGTTATTCTATCCAATCAATCCTTTGGGCTATTCCTATAAGTGTCATAAACAGCTCTAGAGTTCGTACTAGAATAACACCTTAAGACACAAATCAACCAAAACCCTAATGTCACCAAGATACTCCAATGTCACCTCAAGTATCCGTGGGTATGATTATACGATATGCATCACACAATATCAGATTCATCTATTCAACCAACACAAAGAACCTCAAAGAGTGCCCCAAAGTTTCTACCGGAGAATCACGACGAAAACGTGTGCCAACCCCTATGCATAGGTTCATGGGCGGAACCATAAGTTGATCACCAAAACATACATCAAATGAATCACGTGATATCCCATTGTCACCATAGATACACACGGCAAGACATACATCAAGTGTTCTCAAATCTTTAAAGACTCAATCCGATAAGATTACTTCAAGGGGAAAACTCAATCCATTACTAGAGAGTAGAGGGGGAGAAGAAACATAAGATCCAACTATAATAACGAAGCTCGCGATACATCAAGATCGTGCCAAATCAAGAACACGAGAGAGAGAGAGAGAGAGAGATCAAACACATAGCTACTGGTACATACCCTCAGCCCCGAGGGTGAACTACTCACTCCTTGTCATGGAGAGCGCCGGGATGATGAAGATGGCCACCGGTGAGGGATCCCCCCTCCGGCAGGGTGCCGGAACGGGGTCTCGAGAGGTTTTTGGTGGTTCTAGAGGTTTTGCAGTGGCGGAACTCCCGATCTAATATCTGTTCTGGAAGTTTTAGGGTACGTGGAGTTATATAGGCGGAAGAAGCACGTCAGGGGAGCCACGAGGGTCCCACGAGGCAGGGGGGCACCCTAGGGGGGTGGGCGCGCCCCCCACCCTCGTGGCTTCCTCGTTCCTTCCTTGATGTGGGGTCCAAGTCCATCCAGTAAATTTCCTTCCAAAAATAACTTCTCCAGTTGATTTCGTTCCGTTTTGACTCCGTTTGATATTCCTTTTCTTCGAAATACTAAAATAGGAAGAAAAAAACAGCAAATCTGGGTTGGGCCTCCGGTTAATAGGTTAGTCCCAAAAGTAATATAAAAAGTGGAAAATAAAGCCCAATATTGCCCAGAACAATAGATAATATAGCATGGAGCAATCAAAAATTATAGATACGTTGGAGACGTTTCAGGCGCCAGAAACTACTTGATGTCTACTACACAACCTTCTTCTTGTAGACGTTGTTGGGCCTCCAAGTGCAGAGCTTTGTAGGACAGTAGCAAATTTCCCTCAAGTGGATGACCTAAGGTTTATCAATCCGTGGGAGGCGTAGAATGAAGATGGTCTCTCTCAAGCAACCACGCAACCAAATAACAAAGAGTCTCTTGTGTCCCCAACACACGAATACAATGGTAAATTGTATAGGTGCACTAGTTCAATGAGCAGATGGTGTTACAAGTGCAATATGGATGGTAGATATAGGTTTTTGTAATCTAAAAATATAAAAACAGCAAGGTAACAAGCGATAAAAGTGAGCGTAAACGGTATTGCAATGCTAGGAAACAAGGCCTAGGGTTCGTACTTTCACTAGTGCAAGTTCTCTCAACAATAATAACATAATTGGATCATATGACTATCCCTCAACATGCAACAAAGAGTCACTCCAAAGTCTCTAACAGAGGAGAACAAATGAAGAGATTATTGTAGGGTATGAAACCACCTCAAAGTTATTCTTTGTGATTGATCTATTCAAGAGTCCGTAGTAAAATAACACAAAGCTATTCTTTCCGTTCGATCTATCCTAGAGTTCGTACTAGAATAACACCTTAAGACACAAATCAACCAAAATCCTAATGTCACCTAGATACTCCAATGTCACCTCAAGTATCTGCGGGTATGATTACACGATATGTATCACACAATCTCAGATTCGTCTATTCAAACCAACACAAAGTACTTCAAAGAGTGCCCCAAAGTTTCTACCGGAGAGTCAAGACGAACATGTGTCCCAACCCCTATGCATAAGTTCACGAGGTCACGAAACCCGCAAGTTGATCACCAAAACATACATCAAGTAGATCACATGATATCCCATTGTCACCACAGATAAGCACATGCAAGACATACATCAAATGTTCTCAAATCCTTAAAGACTCAATCCGATAAGATAACTTCAAAGGGAAAACTAATCCATTACAAGAGAGTAGAGGGGGAGAAACATCATAAGATCCAACTATAATAGCAAAGCTCACGATACATCAAGATCGTGCCAAATCAAGAACACGCAAGAGAGAAATCAAACACATAGCTACTGGTACATACCCTCAGCCCCGAGGGTGAACTACTCCCTCCTCGTCATGGAGAGCGCCGGGATGATGAAGATGGCCATCGGAGAGGGATTCCCCCTCCGTGAGTGCGGAGCAGGTCTAGATTGGTTTTCGGTGGCTCTGAGAGGCTTGCGGCGGCGGAACTCCCGATATAGGTTATGTTCTGGGAGGTTTCTGTATATATAAGAGGTTTTGGCATCGAGAACAAGTCAGGGGGGTCTCCGGGCTGTCCACGAGGTAGGGAGGCTCGCCCAGGGGGGTGTGCGCGCCCCCGGCCCTCGTGGGCAGCCCGGGACTCTTCTGGCCCAACTCTTTTACTCCATGGCCTTCTTCTGGTCCAAAATTAAGTTCCGTGAAGTTTCAGGTCAATTGGACTCCGTTTGGTTTTCCTTTTCTGCGATACTCAAAAACAAGGAAAAAAACAGAAACTGGTACTGGGCTCTAGGTTAATCGGTTAGTCCTAAATATCATATAAAATAGCATATAAATGCATATAAAACATCCATGATTGATAATATAATAGCATGGAACAATCAAAAATTATAGATACGTTGGAGACGTATCACCGTTGTGTACGGGCCAAGAGGTATCATAGACGTGTCTATCGAACCTGGTAGGGTGTGCTCGGCTCGCTGTCTTCAAAGACCAGTTACCATTTCGCCATACAATTGTATTCAGTTAGTCATATTTATGCACGGTAAAAAAGGTAACAAAAATAGTTCACCTGATTTTCTAGTTGTAATTGGTCCGGGTCGAGGTCTTGTTGCTTGCTTCATCTGGTTTGGTGCTACCTTGGGTGACATGTGTGGTCATGTGATGCTTCTTGACGGACTGCCCAACAAATGATGACTTCATGAAATATATTTTAACGAACGCAACTTGCATGTGTGGAACCAGAAACCCTCAGCTAGTATGCCATGGTGTAGTGTTCATTTGGCATACCATCACGTGGCCTAATGTTGTAGTTGAAGCAAATCTGACCTCACGTTGATTTGCGCCTCGACTATAATTGGTCTTTGCGCCGATGGCGCAATGGGCCAATGCATAGGAAAAGAATTAGGCATGTGCAACATGATACACCGAACAGTAACCTTACGAAAGGATCAAGCCTCCACCTGATCAAGAGCCAAGCAAAAGGAGGCAAACCGAAGCAGACAAAAGGCCAACCAACCACGCCATCGGCCGCTGATGTGACCCATGAACCACATGACTACCTTATACCAAACAACAAAGGGAGTATGAAAGGACCGCAAACTGAGATGATCAGACCAATCAACCTGGCCAAGCGGCATCCAAAATCAGAGTGAATTCGGGTGGATGGCTCCTCTTCGACCGAGAGGCCACAGTCGGTCACATGGCTACAAAATCACATTGTTATCCTAATATGGGTTGGGCCCATCCTGGCCTACATCTTGCGGAAGGAGTTACCCGAGGATGCGACGAAGGCCCGACGCATCATTCTCCGAGCTAACGCTTATGTCGAGCACCATAGAGAGTTGTATAAACACAGTATTGTAGGTGTATTCCAACGTTGTTTTTCTCCCGGGGAGGGCCGACAACTCCTGCACGAGATTCATGCTGGCACTTGCGGGCACCACACGGCTCCTCTGACATGGTGAGCAAGAAATGACAGAGCATCGAAAAAATAATCCAAAGTCAATTCACCTGCTCAAGCGAAGTCTTATGTGTCACCAAAGAAAGCAAGTGATGATGATCATCGCCGGGTGAGGAGATAGAAACACAACACGAACATGATCATTTGCAGCCAGTCCAGGAAAAAAATGCCTCAAATAGTTCACTTAACTTCCGGCCTGCAGTTGGTCTTTGCGCCAATGGCGCAACGCAATGGCGGAGCTACATCAGCAAACTGGCGGGCCAGTACAAACAAAGCAACTATTTTTACTAGCATGGCTTAGTTTATCCTTCAATTTTCATTATATTTGCTATAGTCTGGACGGGCCATGGCCTATTTGGCTAACACATAGCTCCGCCAATGACACAACGAGTCATCTAGTTTTTTTTGAACCGGGCTGATCCCCTTTTCATTATAGAAATAACGGAAATACAGCCATGTCCAAGAGTACATAAACAGGGAGGGAAATGGAAAGAGCTAGTTCAAGCACTCCAGGGAAACCCACTGTAGACGTTCGCAATCAAGACATCCACTGTGAGACAAAAATCCTGGAGCACAATCATCTCAACACTAAAGTAAATGACAAGTCTAACAACAACATCACAGCCTACACACAGACAGAACAGCAGGAATATAAGACGAACGACAAGCACTAACAGGACCCGCAAGCAAGCTAAATCAGTTCCAAAAGAGAGAGCTTCCAGGAGGCACAACGCCATGATCATCCCAGGGTGGTTCCCGTGTACGCAGTTGCGCAGAGGCTCATCAACTCCTTAGCATTCCTCTTCAGAAGCGGCGCGCCATGCTCGAGCTCCGATCGTTCCTCGCTTTTCAGCAGACCTGCCCAGTAAGATAAATGTGTGCAAGCCGTGAAAACAATCTCAAAAGGAGATGACAATTTCTTGAATTCAAAAGTGGTCTGATTTCTGCAGTTCCAAATGGCCCAGCAGACAGCCGCTAGCCCCGCAGTAAAATGTTTCTGTCCATGAGGAAGAAAGGCATAACAAGAACTGACATAAGTTGTTGGGGCATAGGTCAGTTCCAAGCATCGCACCCACTGTGCACCAAACTACTCTAGCAACAGGGCAAAGGAAAAACAAGTGAAATAGGTTTCCCTGCAGTCATAGAAGGAGCAGCGCGGGTTACCAGCCCAGTTTCGACCTTTCATCACATCCCTGGTGAGGATAGCATCTTGAAAGAGTTGCCATAAAAAAATCTGGATTTTCATAGGCAATTTGGCTTTCCAGATCCACCTATAGTCGCACCCAGCGAGGTCTTTTTCCAAGTAAGCATACACTGATCTAGTAGTGTATCTGCCTTTAGGACCAAAGCCCCATTCGAAACCATCACATTCGTCAGAAGGTTTGACAGTGTCAATAGCCCTTTGTAACCCCTCAAACTGGCGAGTCAGGTCAGCATTCAACCTTCGCCTGAACAAAACCCTACCAGCCCTAGTTTTAAATTGGGCAATCGTGTCGTTCGGATAATTAGCAATGCTAAAAAGGTCTGGGTATAAGTCACAAAGCGGGGGGTGGGACCCAATAGGATCAAACCACAAGCGAGCAACGTTGCCAGAATTGATAGTCACTTTTCTTCTAGCCATGTATACATCTTTAACTTTTAAAAGTGATTTCCAGACTGGGGAGTCATTGAATTTGGGTTTGACAGTAGCAACCGAGCAATTCTTGAGGTATTTAGCCTGTACAACATCTTGCCACAGACCCTTGCCCGTATCCAGTCTCCACCACCATTTCACCAGAAGAGAGACATTTTGTTTGTGAAGATTTTTGATGCCCAAACCCCCTTTGCATTTGGATCTGCACACTCTGGCCCATTTGACCAAGTGATAGCGTTTCTTCCCCATCCCTCCACACCAAAAAAATTTGCGACGGTATTTGTCTAATCTTTCGATGAAAGTCTTGGAGAGAAGGAACATTGACATATGGTAGTAAGCAATACTAGAAAGAGAGGAGTTTAGCAGGGTCAGTCGCCCTCCGGATGAAGCGGCGTTGCCGATCCAGGAGTCACAGCATTTAAGAAATCGAATTGCGATAAATTCCCAGTCTGAATTTCTCAGAGAGGAATAGCTGACCAACACTCCTAGGTATTTGATAGGAAAGTGACCGATCTGGCAGCCAAAAAGATCAGCATATTTCTGGAGGACCAAGTCATCTCCCCCCACACACAACACCTCGCTCTTTAAGAAATTGATCTTAAGACCAGACATCAGCTCAAAAAGATATAAAAGGAGCTTAAGACTGACTGCTTTGTCAATATCATCTTCGATACAGATAACCGCATCGTTCGCATATTGCAGCACTGCCACCCCATTGGGAACCAAATCAGTTGCCAGCCCCTTAAATAGGTTGTTATTTTGGGCATTCAAAATCATCTTAGTTAAGCATTCAGCCGCAAGATTGAATAGAAAAGGAGACAATGGGTCTCCTTGCCGAGCCCCTTTGTGGCTCTGAAAGTAAGGCCCCGTGGTATTGTTAATTTTGACACTAATTGTGCTGTTATGGAGGATTTTTTCCACCCACTCGCACCATTTAGGATTGAATCCCCTAATTTTATGGCATTCAAGCATGAAATCTCAGTTAACCTTGTCGGAAGCTTTCTCGAAGTCAAGTTTCAAGACAATCCCCATTTTTTCTTGACTTGAGTATGATGCAGATTTTCATGCAAGGTCAAGATCCCATCCATAATGTTTCGTTTTTTGATAAAGGCATTTTGGTGGTGACTAAAAAGCTTGTCGGCAAACACCGCAACCCTATTGTCCAAGACCTTTGTAATAAGTTTGTAGGGACATCTCAAAAGACAAATAGGCCGGAACTCCTGGATTTTTTTTGCCCCATTGACTTTAGGAATCAGGGTAATAGTCCCATAATTCAGTCTCTCCACGTCCAGAGTCCCTTCATGAAAGGCCTCAAAAAGGTTCATGATATCCTCTTTAACAATATCCCAACAGAATCTGTAGAATTCCGCTGGTATGTTATCTGGCCCAGGAGCTCTATTGCTATCCACAGAGAAAAGGACTTTCTTCACCTCTTCCTCGCTAAATGGCCTTGTCAGTAACTCATTATCCTCGGCCGTAAGTTTTTCATTTTCCCCCCAAGTATCAGGATCTAAATGAAAAAGATTCCCTGGGGCCGGGCCAAAAAGCTCTTTATAAAAGTCCGTGGCGTGTTTAAGTAAATTAACAGTCCCCTCAATAGTAGTATCACCACAAGAGAAGGAGTAGATGGTATTTTTCCGCTTTTTCCCATTGGCAATCCTATGGTAGAAAGCGGTGTTTTGGTCTCCTTTCAACAGCCACGTTTCATGAGATTGTTGAAGCCAATATAATTCCTCATTCACCATAAGCTGCTGAAGCTCATCACTAAGGGTAGCTCTTTTGTCTAGCATATCAGGGTCAAGAGGGCCTTGTTCTTCCAAGACTCTATGAAAGCAAGTTCATCCTTGATTCCTTTCTTCCTTTTCTTATCATGTCCAAACTTATCAAAACCCCAGCCTTTAATTTTTTTAAAGCGTTTTAATTTGATATTCAGGACATCAATGGGGTCTGAAGACCTAACTGGCCTCTGCCAAATTTTACTAACTAAAGGGAGGAACTCCTCATTAGCCATCCAGCTCATCTCAAATCTAAACTCCCTGGGTTTAGGTAACTGGGGTTGAAAACTGTTCGTGGACATGAGGAGAGGGTTATGGTTGGACACATCTCTGACCAATTTCCTGGCCGTGACCAGGGGGAATAGATCTTCCCAGTCATAACAAATAAGAATCCTGTCCAGCTTTTCTAAAGTGGGATGGGCTTGGTTATTGGACCACGTAAACATACCCCCCTCCATAAAAATCTCGCGGAGACACATAGTGTTAATGATGGCATTAAACCTGTCAACATACTGGGAGGCCATCATCTTTTTGTTTTTCTCTCCACGGTGCCCGAGGATGTTGAAATCACCACCCACAATGTAAGGCATGGATAAATGGCTACAAAAACTAGCCAACTCCGCAAGAAATTCCTCTTTCTGCTCATCGTGAGCCGCACCATAAACATTTAGTAAAGCCCAAACACACTGCTTAGCTACGTCAAAAACAGTGACTTGAAGAATATATTTCCCTAGGGACCAAGAGACAACCTCTAGTTTCTCTTTCTTGACCCACAAGCCCCCAGCCTTACCAATACAAGGGATCCAATTCCAGTCAAAAGTACTACAAGGATCAATATTCCCAAAAAAACTAGGGGAAATTTTTCTTTTCATAGTCTCCTGTAGACACAAATAGTCTAGGGAATGATCTCTAAACAGATCAGAGAAGCAGGTGATCATCCCTTTTTTACCTGCCCCTCTGCAGTTCCAGAATATTCCATTTATTTGGATTTTCCCCTCCCCCTCTCCCTAGTCGATTTGCTAGGGGGTCTGACTCCATTATCAGGGTCAGTAGTTGTTGGGGAATGTTGCAGAAAATAAAAAATTTCTACCGTTTCACCAAGATCTATCTATGAGTTCATCTAGCAACGAGAGAGAGGAGTGCATCTACATACCCTTGTAGATCGCGAGCGGAAGCGTTCAAGAGAACGGGGTTGAGGGAGTCGTACTCGTCGTGATCCAAATCACCGATGATCCTAGTGCTGAATGGACAGCACCTCCGCATTCAACACACGTACAGTTGAGGAAGACGTCTCCTCCTTCTTGATCCAGCAAGGGGGGAGGAGAGGTTGATGAAGATCCAGCAGCACGACGGCGTGGTGGTGGATGCAGCAGGGATCCCGACAGGGCTTCGCCAAGCTGCCCATGGGAGAGAGGTGTAGCAAGGGGGAAGGGAGGCGCCAAGTGCAAGGGTGCGGCTGCCCTCCCTCCCCCCTCTATATATAGGGTCCCCAGGGGGGCGCCGGCCCTAGGAGATGGGATCTCCTAGGGGGGGGCGGCGGCCAAGGGGGGTGCCTTGCCCCCCAAGGCAAGTGGAGGCGCCCCTCCCCTAGGGTTCCCAACCCTAGGCGCAGGGAGGGCGCACCAGCCCACCAGAGGCTGGTTCCCCTCCCACTTCAGCCCACGGGGCCCTCCGGGATAGGTGGCCCCACCCGGTGGACCCCCAGGACCCTTCCTGTGGTCCCAAAGACAATAGAGTGACCTCAAACTTTCCCTATGGCGAAAAACTGCACTTCCTATATATAATTCTTCACCTCCGGACCATTCCGGAACTCCTCGTGACGTCCGGGATCTCATCTGGGACTCCGAACAACTTTCGGGTTACTGCATACTCATATCTCTACAACCCTAGCGTCACCTAACCTTAAGTGTGTAGACCCTACGGGTTCGGGAGACATGCAGACATGACCGAGACGCCTCTCTGGTCAATAACCAACAGCTGGATCTAGATACCCATGTTGGCTCCCACATGCTCCTCGATGATCTCATCGGATGAACCACGATGTCGAGGATTCAAGCAACCCCATATACAATTCCCTTTGTCAATCGGTACGTTACTTGCCTGAGACTCGATCGTCGGTATCCCAATACCTCGTTTAATCTCGTTACCGGCAAGTCACTTTACTCGTGCCGTAATGCATGATACCGTGACCAGACACTTGGTCACATTGAGCTCATTATGATGATGCATTATCGAGTGGGCCCAGAGATACCTTTCCGTCATACGGAGTGACAAATCCCAGTCTCGATTCGCGCCAACCCAACAGACACTTTCGGAGATACCCGTAGTGTACCTTTATAGTCACCCAGTTACGTTGTGACATTTGGCACACCCAAAGCACTCCTACGGTATCCGGGAGTTGCACAATCTCATGGTCTAAGGAAATGATACTTGTCATTTGGAAAAGCTCTAGCTAAACGAACTACACGATCTTTGAGCTATGCTTAGGATTGGGTCTTGTCCATCACATCATTCTCATAATGATGTGATCCGTTATCAATGACATCCAATGTTCATA
This sequence comes from Aegilops bicornis, assembly GCA_021605145.1. Taxonomy (NCBI): domain Eukaryota; kingdom Viridiplantae; phylum Streptophyta; class Magnoliopsida; order Poales; family Poaceae; genus Aegilops; species Aegilops bicornis. Next base: position 436,714,826 of record CM038671.1, on the reverse strand, counting down.
GTCGAGGAAACCATGACAATCATTGATCAACGAGCTAGTCAACTAGAGGCTTACTAGGGACATGTTGTGGTCTATCTATTCACACGTGTATTACGATTTCCGGATAACACAGTTATAGCATGAATAACAGACTATTATCATGAACAAAGAAATATAATAATAACCATTTTATTATTGCCTCTAGGGCATATTTCCAACAGTCTCCCACTTGCACTAGAGTCAATATTCTATTTACATTCTGATGAATCGAACACCCATAGCATTCTGGTGTTGATCATGTTTTGCTCTAGGGAGAGGTTTAGTCAACGGATCTGCTACATTCAGATCCGTATGTACTTTGCAAATATCTATGTCTCCATCTTGAACATTTTCACGTATGGAGTTGAAGCGACGCTTGATGTGCCTGGTCTTCTTGTGAAACCTGGGCTCCTTGGCAAGTGCAATAGCTCCAGTGTTGTCACAGAAGAGTGCGATCGGCCCCACGCATTGGGTATGACTCCTAGGTCGGTGATGAACTCCTTCACCCAGATTGCTTCATCTTTGCCTCCGAGGCTGCCATGTACTCTGCTTCACATGTAGATCCCGCCACGACGCTTTGCTTGCAAATCGCACCAGCTTCGCCCCACCATTCAAAATATACACGTATCCGGTATGTGACTTAGAGTCATCGAGATCTGTGTCGAAGCTAGCATCGACGTAACCCTTTACGACAAGCTCTTCGTCACCTTCATAAACGAGAAACATATACTTAGTCCTTTTCAGGTACTTTAGGATGTTCTTGACCGCTGTCCAGTGTTCCTTGCCGGGATTACTTTGGTACCTTCCTACCAAACCTTCGGCAAGGTTTACATCAGGTCTGGTACACAGCATGACATACATAATAGACCCTATGGCTGAGGCATAGGGGATGACACTCATCTCTTCTTTATCTTACGCCGTGGTGGGCATTGAGCCGAGCTCAATCTCACACCTTGCAATCTGAGCAAGAACCCTTTCTTGGACTGATCCATATTGAACTTCTTCAATATCTTATCAAGGTATGTGCTTTGTGAAAGACCTATGAGGCGTCTCGATCTATCCCTATAGATCTTGATGCCTAATATGTAAGCAGCTTCTCCAAGGTCCTTCATTGAAAAACACTTATTCAAGTAGGCCTTAATGTTGTCCAAAAGTTCTATATCATTTCCCATCAAAAGTATGTCATCTACATATAATATGAGAAATGCTCTGAGCTCCCACTCACTTTCTTGTAAACTCAGGCTTCTCCATAAGTCTGCATAAACCCAAACGCTTTGGTCATCTCATCAAAGCGAATGTTCCAACTTCGAGATGCTTGCACCAGCCCAGAAATGGATCGCTGGAGCTATCATACCTTGTTAGCATTCTCGTGGTCGACAAAACCTTCGGCTGCATCATATACAGTTCTTCCTTAAGATGGCCGTTAAGGAATGCCGTTTTGATGTCCTTTTGCCATATCTCATAATCATAGTATGCGGCAATTGCTAACATGATTCGGACGGACTTGACTTTGCTACGGAGAGAAAGTCTCATCGTAGTCAATCCCCTGAACTTGTCGATAACCCTTAGCGACAAGTCGAGCTTTATATATGGTGACATTACCATCTGCGTCCGTCTTCTTCTTAAAGATCCATTTGTTTTCTATTGCTCGCCGATCATCGGACAAGTCTGTCAAAGTCCATACTTTGTTTTCATACATGGATCCTATCTCGGATTGCATGGCTTCAAGCCATTTATTGGAATCTGGGCCCGCCATCGCTTTTTCATAGTTCGAAGGTTCACCGTTGTCTAACAACATGATTTCCAAGACAGGGTTGTCGTACCACTCTGGTGCGAAACGTGTCCTTGTGGACCTTCGAAGTTCAGTAGGAGCTTGATCCGAAGTATCTTGATCATCATCATTAATCTCCTATCTTGTCGGTGCAGGCACCACAGGAACATCTCCCTGAGTTGTGCTACTTACCGTTTCAAGAGGTAATACTTCATCAAGCTCTACTTTCCTCCCACTTAATTCTTTCGAGAGAAACTCTTTCTCCAGAAAGGACCCGTTCTTGGCAACAAAGATCTTTCCTTCGGATCTTAGGTAGAAGGTATACCCAATGGTTTCCTTAGGGTATCCTATGAAGACACATTTTTCCGACTTGGGTTCGAGCTTTTCAGGTTGGAATTTCTTGACATAAGCATCGCATCCCCAAACTTTTAGAAACGACAGCTTAGGTTTCTTGCCAAACCATAATTCATACGGTGTCGTCTCAACGGATTTAGATGGTGCCCTATTTAAAGTGAATGTAGTTGTCTCTAGAGCGCCAAAATGATAGTGGTAAATCGGTAAGAGACATCATAGATCGCACCATTTCGGTAAAAGTGCGATTCTGACGTTCGGACACCGTTCATTACCGAGGTGTTCCAGGCGGCGTGAGTTGTGAAACGATTCCACATTTCCTCAAGTCTGTACCAAATTCGTGACTTAGATATTCTCCCCCATGATCTGATTGTAAGAACTTTATCTTTAGGTCACGTTGATTCTCTACCTCATTCTGAAATTCCTTGAACTTTTCAAAGGTCTCAGACTTGTGTTTCATCAAGTAGACATACCCATATCTACTCAAGTCATCAGTGAGAGTGAGAACATTATGATATCCTCCGCGAGCCTCAACGCTCATTGGACCGCACACATCAGTATGTATGATTTCCAATAAGTTGGTTGCTCGCTCCATTGTTCCGGAGAATGGAGTCTTGGTCATTTTGCCCATGAGGCATGGTTCGCATGTGTCAAATGATTCATAATCGAGAGACTCTAAAAGTCCATCAGCATGGAGCTTCTTCATGCGCTTGACACCAATGTGACCAAGGTGGCAGTGCCACAAGTATGTGGGACTATCGTTATCAACTTTATATCTTTTGGTATTCACACTATGAATATGTGTAACATCATGTTCGAGATTCATTAAGAATAAACCATTGACCATCGGGGCATGACCATAAAACATATCTCTCATATAAATAGAACAACCATTATTCTCGGATTTAAATGAGTAGCCATCTCGTATTAAACGAGATCCAGATACAATGTTCATGCTTAGAGCTGGTACTAAATAACAATTATTGAGGTTTAAAACTAATTCCGTAGGTAAATGTAGAGGTAGCGTGCGACGGCGATCACATCAACCTTGGAACCATTCCCGACGCGCATCGTCACCTCGTCCTTCGCCAGTCTCCGCTTATTCCGCAACTCCTGCTTTGAGTTACAAATATGAGCAACCGCACCGGTATCAAATACCCAGGAGCTACTACGAGCACTGGTAAGGTACACATCAATTACATGTATATCAAATATACCTTTGGTTTTGCCGGCCTTCTTGTCCACTAAGTACTTGGGGCAGTTCCGCTTCCAGTGACCACTTCCCTTGCAATAAAAGCACTCAGTCTCAGGCTTGGGTCCATTGTTTGACTTCTTCCCGATAACTGGCTTACCGGGCGCGGCAACTCCCTTGCCGTCCTTCTTGAAGTTCTTCTTACCCTTGCCTTTCTTGAACTTAGTGGTTTTATTCACCATCAACACTTGATGTTCCTTTTGATCTCTACCTCCGCTGATTTCAGCATTGAATATACCTCGGGAATGGTCTTTTCCATCCCTGCATATTGAAGTTCATCACAAAGCTCTTGTAGCTTGGTAGAAGCGACTGAATGATTCTGTCAATAACCGCATCATCCGGGAGATTAACCCCAATATGAGTCACGCGGTTGTGCAACCCAGACATCTTGAGTATGTGCTCACGACAGAACTATTTTCCTCCATCTTACAATTTGAAGAACTTGTCGGAGACTTCATATCTCTCGACACAGGCATGAGCTTGGAAAACCATTTTCAGCTCTTCGAACATCTCATATGCTCCGTGTTGCTCAAAACGCTTTTGGAGCCCCGGTTCTAAGCTGTAAATCATGCCGCATTGAACGAGGGAGTAATCATCAGCACGAGACTGCCAAGCGTTCATAACGTCTTGGTTCTCTAGGATTGGTGCTTCACCTAGCGGTGCTTCTAGGACATAATCTTTCTTGGCAGCTATGAGGATGATCCTCGTGTTCCGGACCAGTCCATATAGTTGCTGCCATTATCTTTCGACTTGGTATTCTCTAGGAGCAGCGTTGAAGTTGAGGGTAACGTGGGCCATTTGATCTACAAGACATATTGTAAAGATTTTAGACTAAGTTCATGATAATTAAGTTCATCTAATCAAATTATTCTTCGAACTCCCACTCAGATTAGACATCCCTCTAGTCATCTAAGTGAAACATGATCCGAGTCAACTAGGCCGTGTCCGATCATCACGTGAGACGGACTAGTTGACATCGGTGAACATCTCCATGTTGATCGTATCTTCTATACGACTCATGCTCGACCTTTCGGTCCTCCGTGTTCGAGGCCATGTCTGTACATGCTAGGCTCGTCATGTCAACCTAAGTGTATTGCGTGTGTAAATCTGGCTTACACCCGTTGTATTCGAACATTAGGATCTATCACACCCGATCATCACGTGGTGCTTCGAAACAATGAACCTTCGCAACGGTGCACAGTTAGGGGGAACACTTTCTTGAAATTATTGTGAGGGATCATCTTATTTACTACCGTCGTTCTAAGTAAACAAGATGCATAAACATGATAAACATCACATGCAATCAAATAGTAGTGACATGATATGGCCAATATCATATAGCTTCTTTGATCTCCATCTTTGGGGCTCCATGATCATCTTTGTCACCGGCATGACACCATGATCTCCATCATCGTGTCTCCATGAAGTTGCTCGCCAACTATTACTTCTACTACTATAGCTAACGGTTTAGCAATAAAGTAAAGTAATTACATGGCGTTGAATCAATGACACGCAGGTCATACAATAATTAATACAACTCCTATGGCTCCTGCCGGTTGTCATACTCATCGACATGCAAGTCGTGATTCCTATTACAAGAACATGATCTCATACATCACATATATCATTCATCATTCATCACAACTTTTGGCCATATCACATCACAATCACATGCTGCAAAAACAAGTTAGACGTCCTCTAATTTTTGTTGCATGTTTTACGTGGCTGCAATAGGGTTCTAGCAAGAACGTTTTCCTACCTACGCAAAAGCCACAACGTGATTTGTCAACTTCTATTTACCCTTCATAAGGACCCTTTTCATCGAATCCGCTCCAACTAAAGTGAGAGAGAGGACACCCGCTAGCCACCTTATGCAACTAGTGCATGTCGGTTGGTGGAACCTGTCTCACGTAAGTGTCACGATGTAAGGTCGGTCCGGGCCGCTTCATCCCACAATACCGCTGAAGCAAAATAAGACTAGTAGTGGCAAGAAAGTTGACAACATCTACGCCCACAACAAATTGTGTTCTACTCGTGCAAAGAGAACTACGCATAGACCTAGCTCATGATGCCACTGTTGGGGAACATTGCAGAAAATAAAAAATTTCTATGGTTTCACCAAGATCTATCTATGAGTTCATCTAGCAATGAGAGAGAGGAGTGCATCTACATACCCTTGTAGATCGCGAGCGGAAGCGTTCAAGAGAACGGGGTTGAGGGAGTCGTACTGCCGTGATCCAAATCACCGATGATCCTAGTGCTAAGCGAACAGCACCTCCGCGTTCAACACACGCACGGTTGAGGAAGACGTCTCCTCCTTCTTGATCCAGCAAGGGAGATGGAGGGGTTGATGAAGATCCAGCAGCACGACGGCGTGGTGGTGGATGCAGCAGGGATCCCGGCAGGGCTTCGCCAAGCGTCTGCGGGAGAGAGAGGTGTAGCAAGGGGGAAGGGAGGCGCCAAGTGCAAGGGTGCGGCTGCCCTCCCTCCCCCCTCTATATATAGGGTCCCCAGGGGGGCGCCGGCCCTAGGAGATGGGATCTCCTAGGGGGGGCGGCGGCCAAGGGGGTGCCTTGGCCCCAAGGCAAGTGGGCGCCCCTCCCTAGGGTTCCCAACCCCAGGCGCAGGGAGCCCAAGGGGTGCACCAGCCCACCAGGGCTGGTTCCTCCCACTTCAGCCCACAGGGCCCTCCGGGATAGGTGGCCCCACCCGATGGACCTCGGGACCCTTCCAGTGGTCCCGGTACAACTGCGGTGACCCCGAAACTTTCTCGATGGCCGAAACTGCACTTCCTATATATAATTCTTCACCTCCGGACCATTCCGGAACTCCTCGTGACATCCGGGATCTCATCCGGGACTCTGAACAACTTTCGGGTTACTGCATACTCATATCTCTACAACCCTAGCGTCACTTAACCTTAAGTGTGTAGACCCTACGGGTTCGGGAGACATGCAGACATGACCGAGACTCCTCTCCGGTCAATAACCAACAGCAGGATCTGGATACCCATGTTGGCTCCCACATGCTCCTCGATGATCTCATCGGATGAACCACGATGTCGAGGATTCAAGCAACCCCGTATACAATTCCCTTTGTCAATCGGTACGTTACTTGCCGAGACTCGATCGTCGGTATCCCAATACCTCGTTTAATCTCGTTACCGGCAAGTCACTTTACTCGTACCGTAATGCATGATACCGTGACCAGACACTTGGTCACATTGAGCTCATTATGATGATGCATTACCGAGTGGGCCCAGAGATACCTCTCCGTCATACGGAGTGACAAATCCCAGTCTCGATTTGCGCCAACCCAACAGACACTTTCGGAGATACCCGTAGTGTACCTTTATAGTCACCCAGTTACGTTGTGACATTTGGCACAATCAAAGCACTCCTACGGTATCCGGGAGTTGCACAATCTCATGGTCTAAGGAAATGATACTTGTCATTTGGAAAAGCTCTAGCTAAACGAACTACACGATCTTTGAGCTATGCTTAGGATTGGGTCTTGTCCATCACATCATTCTCCTAATGATGTGATCCCGTTATCAATGACATCCAATGTCCATAGTTAGGAAACCATGACTATCTGTTGATCAACGAGCTAGTCAACTAGAGGCTTACTAGCGACATGTTGTGGTCTATGTATTCACACGTGTATTACGATTTCCGGATAACACAGTTATAGCATGAATAACAGACTATTATCATGAATAAAGAAATATAATAATAACCATTTTATTATTGCCTCTAGGGCATATTTCCAACAGTAGTGAGCTCCACTGCCTTTTGGCTTCTGGTTCTAGGTCTAGAATTAGATATTTGGACTCTCCTCGTACTTCCCTTCTTCTTCCTAGACCCCACCACAGTAAAGTCAGAGCTATCATATTCTTGCTCATCCCCCCTACTCAGGTTGATGGGGATATCCTCACCTTTCCCATTAGTAATAAGCATCACCTCATCAGGAGGTGCAGGTTTTTCTATAGCACAGTTTCTAACATTTTCTAACTCCCTAAGAATATCAATTTTAGAGAAATCAGAATCAACAATGATAACACCCATGCTCCTAGCTCTAAGCATCAATTAAGGATTAGATAAAACTTCAAAGGAGTTGGTGGGGTTTTTAGTACCTTCCAGATCTCTTTTCTTGCTGGCTGCTTTGGCTCTGTCTTCCACCTTCCGCAAGTTGGTCGGCATGGTTCTGGTGCTGAACCCGAGAGCATTTTCATGTAAGAGGGGAGGTGTAGAGATCACCTCACCATAGCATTCATGAGCAGATTCAGGTGATTGCACACTGTACTCAACTGTATCGTCCTCAACAGCACCGAACGGGCCTCCAGCTCGGTCACCTTGATAGAACTTTTGACACTCTCAGCATACGTTTTGCTTATGTATTTATCACCATCCTCAAGAGTTGTCACCTGCTTATGCACATCATAAGGCAGGGAAAGGGTTTTGGAATCCTCCTGGGCGGCTAGGGCCTCTTGCTCCATAGTATGAATGAAGAGTGTATCATGGTTAGAAGTGTCAGAGTTCATCGAGGCAGGCGAGTCCAAAGCATTATTACCACATTGCTTCCCCACAGATTTCTTTTCCCCCACATCTTGCACTCCACCATAAGAACTGCCCCTCATGTTATCATTCATACCCTCTCTCTTATGCTTTTTAGGTGAAGGTTCCCCCTGTTCAGCAGAGGTTTTAGTATGAATAATTTCTCTGTCAGGGTTTCTCACCAACACCCTCTCTTCCTCAAAGGTGAAATCGTAGAAACAATCTCCCAGGACTGACTCAGCCACTGGGATGATTTCATCAACGATACGACATCCCAGTTTAACTCTCACAGAATCAGGGCGATGTAGGGTGATACATCCATTTTGCATCATGCTTTTATATCGATATTTATTGCATTATGGTCTGTTATTACACGTTATGTCACAATATTTATGCCTATTCTCTCTTATTTTACAAGGTTTACATAAGGAGGGAGAATGCCGGCAGCTGGGATTCTGGGCTGGAAAAGGAGCAAATATTAGAGACTTACTCTGCACAACTCCAAAAGTCTTGAAACTCCACGAAATTCGTTTTGGGAAATAATAAAAAATATCCAGCGGAAGAAGTTCACCAGAGGGGGCCCCACCTGGCCACGAGGGTGGGGGCGCGCCCCCCTACCTCGTGGGCCCCCTGGTGGCCCTCCGATGCCCATCTTCTGCTATATGAGGTCTTTCGTCGAGAAAAAAATCATAAGCAACCTTTCGGGATGAAACTTCGCCGCCACGAGGCGGAACCTTGACGGAACCAATCTAGGGCTCCAGCAGAGCTGTTTTGCCGGGGACACTTCCCTCCGGGAGGGGGAAATCATCGCCATCGTCATCACCAACGCTCCTCTCATCGGGAGAGGGCAATCTCCATCAACATCTTCACCAGCACCATCTCCTCTCAAAACCCTAGTTCATCTCTTGTATCCAATTCTTGTCTCCAAGTCCGGATTGGTACTAGTAGGTTGCTAGTAGTGTTGATTACTCCTTGTAGTTGATGCTAGTTGGTTTATTTGGTGGAAGATCATATGTTCAGATCCTTTATGCATATTAATACCCCTTCGATTATGAACATGAATATGCTTTGTGAGTAGTTACGTTTGTTCCTGAGGACATGGGAGAAGTCTTGCTATTAGTAGTCATGTGAATTTGGTATTCGTTCGATATTTTGATGAGATGTATGTTGTCTAGCCTCTAGTGGTGTTATGTGAACGTCGACTACATAACACTTCACCATTATTTGGGCCTAGAGGAAGGCATTGGGAAGTAATAAGTAGATGATGGGTTGCTAGAGTGTGAAGCTTAAACCCTAGTTTATGCGTTGCTTCGTAAGGGGATGATTTGGATCCATATGTTTCATGCTATGGTTAGGTTTACCTTAATACTTTTGTTGTAGTTGTGGATGCTTGCAATAGAGGTTAATCATAAGTGGGATGTTTGTTCAAGTAAGAACAGCACCCAAGCACCGGTCCACCCACATATCAAATTATCAAAGTACCGAACACGAATCATACGAACGTGATGAAAACTAGCTCGACGATATTCCCATGTGTCCTTGGGAGCGCTTTTCCTATTATAAGAGTTTGTCCAGGCTTGTCCTTTGCTACAAAAAGGATTGGGCCACCTTGCTGCACTTTATTTACTTTTGTTGCTTGTTGCTCGTTACAAATTATTCTATCACAAAACTATCTGTTACCACTTATTTCAGTATTTGCAGAGAATACCTTGCTGAAAACCGCTTATCATTTCCTTGTGCTCCTCGTTGGGTTCGACACTCTTACTTACCAAAAGGACTACGATAGATCCCCTATACTTGTGGGTCATCAAGACTCTTTTGGGCGCCGTTGCCGAGTGAAGCGCCTTTGGTAGGTGGAATTTGGTAAGGAAAAATTTATATAGTGTGCTGAAATTCTCGTCACTTGTTACTATGGAAAGTAATCCTCTGAGGGGCTTGTTCGGTATCTTCACCCCAACCAGTAGAGCAAAGAGTTGCTCCTCAACCTAATGAACCTACTGAAAATGACTATGAAAATGTTCCCTTTGAATTTCCTTCGGGTATGATGGAAAAACTGCTAGCTAATCCTTTTGCAGGAGATGGAACAAAGGATCCTGATGAACACCTAATATGTGTGGATGAAGTTTGTGGACTATTTAAGCTTGCAGGTATACTCGATGATGTTGTTAAGAAGAAGGTCTTCCCTTTATCTTTGAAGGGAGATGCATTGACATGGTATAGACTATGTGATGATACGAGATCATGGAACTATAGAAGATTGAAATTGGAATTTCACCAGAAGTTTTATCCTATGCATCTTGTTCATCGTGATCGCAATTATATATATAATTTTTGGCCTCGCGAAGGAGAAAGCATCGCTCAAGCTTGGGGGAGGCTTAAATCAATGTTATATTCATGCTCCAATCAGGAGCTCTCAAGAGAAATGATTCTTCAAAAAAATTATGCTTGACTTTCTCATAATAATCAAACCATGCTCAATACTTCTTGTGCTGGCTCTTTTATGATGAAGACTATTGAATTCAAATGGAATTTATTGGATAGAATTAAACGCAACTCTGAAGATTGGGATCTCGAGGAAGGTAAGGAGTCAGGTATGACACCTAAGTTTGATTGTGTTAAGTCTTTTATGGATACCGATGTTTTCCGTAGAATTTAGCACTAAATATGGACTTGACTCGAGATAGTAGCTTCTTTCTGTGAATCTTTTGCTACTTATGTTGACCTCTCCAAGGAGAAGTGGTTTAAATATCATCCTCCCATAGAAGTAAAAGTAGATGCACCTATTAAAGTTGAAGAAAAGATTGTCACTTATAATGATCCTGTTGTTCCTACTTCTTATGTTGAGAAACCACCTTTCCCTCGTTAGAATAAAGGATCATGCTAAAGCTTCAATCGTTGTTCGTAAAAGTAATATTAGAACTTATACACCTCCTGAGCAAGTTAAAGTTTATCCTAATATTGCTATTGTTAAAGATCTCTTGGCTGATAATATTGATGGGCATGTTATTCAATTCTGCGGTGAAACCGCTAGAATTGGCAAACCTTGTGTTAAAGATAAACATAGACATGTGGTAGGCGTGCCTGTTATTTCTGTTAAAATAGGAGATCATTGTTACCATGGCTTATGTGATATGGGTGCTAGTGCTAGTGTTATACCCTATGATTTATATAAATAAATTAAGCATGAAATTGCACCACTTTGAGTTAGAAGATACTGATGTCACAATTAAACTTGCCAATAGAGATACTATATCGCCAGTAGGAATTGTTAGAGATGTTGAAGTCTTGTGTGGGAAAATTAAATATCCTGCTGATTTTCTTGTTCTCAGTTCTCCACAAGATAGCTTTTGTCCCATTATATTTGGTAGACCCTTCTTGAAAACTATTGATGCTAAGATAGATTGCGAAAAGAATGTTGTTACTATTGGCTTGGATGATATGATTCATGAGTTTAATTTCTCTAAATTTAGTAGACAACACCGTGAAGAAGAATTGCCTAGCAAGGATGAAATTGTTGGTCTTGCTTCTATTGCTGTACCTCCTAGTGATCCTTTAGAACAATATTTGCTAGACCATGAAAACGATATGTTTATGAATGAAAGAAGGGAAATAGATGAAGTATTCTTTAAACAGGAACCTATTCTGAAACATAATTTTCCTGTTGAAATCCTAGGGGATCCTCCTCCACCCAAGGGTGACCCCGTGTTTGAGCTTAAACCGTTGCCTGATAATCTTAAATATGCTTATCTTGATGAAAAGAAAATATACCCTGTTATTATTAGTGCTAACCTTTCAGAGCATGAAGAAGAAAGATTATTGAAAACTACGAAGAACCACCGTCGCTATTGGATATACTCTTGATGATCTTAAGGGCATTAGTCCCACTCTATGTCAACATAAAATAAATTTGGAAGAAGATGCCAAACCGGTTCGTGATCATCAACGAAGGCTTAATCCTAAGATGAAAGAAGTGGTGAGAAAATAAATACTAAAGCTTCTGGAGGCAGGTATAATTTATCCAGTTGCTGATAGTCAGTGGGTAAGTCATGTTCATTGTGTCCTTAAGAAGGGAGGTGTTACTGTTGTTCCTAATGATAAAGATGAATTGATTCCACAAAGAATTATTACAGGTTATAGGATGGTAATTGATTTCCGCAAATTAAATAAAGCTACTAAGAAAGATCATTACCCTTTACCTTTTATTGATCAAATGCTAGAAAGATTATGCAAACATACACATTATTGCTTCCTAGATGGTTATTCTGGTTTCTCTCAAATACCGTGGTCGGCTAAGGATCAATCAAAGACTACTTTTACATGCCCTTTTGGTACTTTTGCTTATAGACGTATGCCTTTTGTTTTATGTAATGCACTGCTACCTTTCAAAGATGCATGATGGCTATATTCTCTGACTTTTGTGAAAAGATTTGTGAGGTTTTCATGGACGACTTTTCCGTCTATGGATCCTCTTTTGATGATTGCTTGAGCAATCTTGATCAAGTTTTGCAGAGATGTGAAGAAACTAGTCTTGTCTTGAATTGGGAAAAGTGCCACTTTATGGTTAATGAAGGTATTGTCTTGGGGCATAAAGTTTCTGAAAGAGGTATTGAAGTTGATAAAGCCAAGGTTGATGCTATTGAAAAGATGCCATGTCCCAAGGACATCAAAGGTATAAGAAGTTTCCTTGGTCACGCCAGATTTTATAGGAGGTGTAGCGACCCGACCTCAGATGGTCAAGTCTCTGTGTTCCAGTGTCATCCCTGGATCAGTAATGCTGACACACACAGTACTCGAAGGATTTATAACAGAGTAGCAATCAAACACTTATTACATCGAATGTCTCAAAAGAAAACTTATTACAATAATATGGCTTAAGGCCATCTAATGCGATAACAGCGGAAGGCTTGGAAGCCAACGGCATAGCTGAGCTGCACGGCAACGACCTAACGAACCTTACTCCTCGTCTGAAAAGTCTGCAACATAATACGTTGCAGCCCGAGAACGGGTCAACACATGGAATATGCTGGCAATATAACACAATAGAGCAGGAACAGAAATAATGCTATCACTACATGCATATTTGGCTAGTGGAAAGCTCTATGGTTATAGTTTTGCGAAAAGCCAATCTTTCCTTACAACAAAGGAATATATTTCTTTTCTTTAACTATCATGGTGGTCGAAACATTGAGAAGGTATAACCCCAACTCAATCCCAATTAAAGTATTTAACAACCCAACAATATTATTTAAGAGTGGTGAGATACATGTGATAACTCAAATACTAGATACTCAAAATTGTCCATAACCGGGGACACGGCTAACCATGATTAGATTGTACACTCTGCAGAGGTTTGCGCACTTTTCGCCACAAGACTCGATCAACTCCGTTGATTTCTCGCACTAGATGGTGTTTGAGAAACGAATGACCGAGACATAGTCTTTCAGAAACATTAACTCTCTACTCCAGGTAGACCATACCAAACCTACAAAACCCACTACCTGCTGATCTACCTCTTCAATAGCTTCACGTAACCTACTCAACTATGCTAGAGCCCATAGTAGCTTGTGGCTGCACACGGAAGTTTCTAGCATGAATAATCTAAGTTCCCTTTGAGCCTGGGTGGTGGTCCATAGGAAGATCACACGGGTACCCCGGGATTTCCAAAAAAATAAAACAAACAACACTGGGTTCCCCAAGTGCCTCGATCCACCCAGATGTGTATTAAAGTTGCCACCTTAAATTAAACCACTAATTAACAATCTCACATCTGTCATGGATTCACTCAATCCCAAACCACGTCTACAAGCATAGCATAGCAATATAAGCAACACGTAGAAGTAACTCCCAAGGGTTTGATAGTAACAGGACAATAGGTTCTACCTTAACAACTACTTCCCAACCCACAAGTTAATGACATCCTAATCATGCAATGTTTGAGGATTGGAACTAATGCATAAAAACTGGGTTGAAAGGGATACGATCAAAGTGTTACTTGCCTTGCTGACGATCCGCGAATCCTAGAGACTCGTAGTAACACGCTTCGCACTCGGGGAATTCTATCGCAAGTAAACAATAACATACATAAGCAACAAGCAAAGATGCACAAGCGAAACTTCAACTAAAAGAGGCTGACCAGAAAGTTCAACTTAAGAACTCCGGTTCACAAAAATAATCAAACCAAGCGGAGCAACGAAACTCAAACGACGAAAGAAACAAGATCCGTTTACTAATCTGAACTAGGGTCAAATTTTACAGAGGCAAAAACTTGTTTGAGTTGATTATTCGGAAAGTGGGTTTCGAGATGAAACTCTAGGCGCTTGAATCGCCCGATTCCGATAAACGAGTGAAAAGTTATACTAGATCGAAAATCGGATCAGAAATCCCGATCAGAAAAATCGCGGAATAAATCAGAGAAAAAGAAAAAACGACGAACAGCTTAACGAACGAACGTTCGTTATCTGAACCTAAACGAACAACGCGTTCGTTAAAACGAACAAACGAGCGAACGCTCGCTAAATAAATAAACCAGAGAAATAAACCGATCTATAAAAAACGAAAACCTAGGGTTTTCAAAAAAAACGAAACGGTTTTCTTTGGAAAACCGGCAATGGGCGGCTACCTCGCTCGGCTCCGTGAGGCTTGGGCTCGGCGAGGTGGCGTGAGGCTCGGGCTCCGGCGTGTGGCGGAGTGGTGGTGTGGGGGGCTCGGTATTTAAAGAGTGGGCGGCGGCTTGGGGAGGGCAAGCGCGGTGGCGGAGGCGGTGTCCGCCTCGGACGGCGGGCGTTAAGGAAAGGCGGCGGCGGTTGGGCCCGGCTGGCTGGGCCTCGCCCGATGGGTCTTGTACAAGATTTTTTTAAATAAATTCCGCCGAGACTTAGGAAAATACTAGAAAATTAAATAAAAATCTAAAATGCCAAAACAAATTTTCACCGTCTAAATGAAATATTTAGAACGAGATGAATATTTTCTTGGCCCTAAAATGCAATTTTGAAAACGTGCAATTTTTCTAATGCAAATAAAATCCAAATAAAATCAAATAAGATCGAACTAATGATTTTAACATTTTTCCTCCAATATTTCAATTGTTTTGGAGAAGTCATATTATCTCCCCTCATTTATTTTATTATGAAATATTTTTCGGAGAGAAAAATAATTAAAATCAAAAATCCTCGTTTTCACTATTTGATAAAATCAAATCTGAAAACCGGAAAATCCCCAACTCTCTCCGAGGGTCCTTGAGTTGCTTAGGATTTCAAGGATTGCGGAACGAAGATGCAATAAAATATGATATGCATGAATGGCCTATGTATAACATTCCAAATTGAAAATTTGGGATGTTACAAACCTACCCCCCTTAAGATGAATCTCGTCCTCGAGATCCGGGTTGGCTAGAAAATAGGTGCGGGTGGTCCTTGCGAATATCATCTTCTCGTTTCTAGGTGGCTTCCTCCTCGGTATGGTGGCTCCACTGAACTTTGCAAAACTTGATAACCTTGCTGCGAGTGACTCGGCTGGCAAAGTCAAGAATCTTTGTCGGCTTCTCCTCATAAGTCAAATTATTGTCCAACTGAATCGCCTCCAGGGGTACTATATCTCTTAATGGTATATCGGCCATCTCAGCATGACACTTCTTCAACTGTGAGACGTGGAACAAATCGTGAACTCCTGACAATCCTTCAGGTAACTCCAACTTGTAGGCAACTTCTCCCATCCGTTCCAAAACACGGTACGGTCCTACGAATCTCGGAGCTAACTTTCCCTTAACTCCCGAACAGTTCGGGCCAAATCCTGAAGAAAGCTCAAAAGCGCTGTTTGATGAGCCTGCGTAGTATTAGGTAGTTGGTCAGGTAAAGGCTGACCAAGCCAAAGCATTTCCTTTATTTACTTCTAGAAGGACTCGAAGTGAGACCAGAGTTAGAATAGTGCTTTGCTCGGTCCTGCTTTGGACCTATGATCCACGGGTGATTAATCAACATCTACAGCTTTCGCTTTGGGTCGGGAATTTGGAGAGATTGGCTCTATAGAAAGGGAGGGCTTGGCATAGTTACGAGGTTCCCGTTCTATTTAACTAACACTAACTGAAGCTAACCGGAAGCTTTCTTCTCATGCGAATCTTGGATCGAAAAGAGGTCATTGGATCGACCATGGTGAAACTGCCAGTACGGACTAAAAGCTTCATTTTTGGTAGTCTGAAGGGGAATTGGCCCAAAAATTGGATAGGGGTAAAGACGCAGCCGGGTGCCGGCGGCTTATTCAAGTGCCCCCCGAACCGCGCGAAATGGTCGCCTATTACACGGCTCACAAACTCTGCCTCGCGCAACGGCTTTCGCGCTAGTTGCTCAATCCGTTGCTTGTTTTGCTCTAACCAGCTGAGCTACGATTTAGCATTCCATTATCGGATCTCCGAAACGGGAAAGAAGAAAAGTAATCGAAATCATGTGCTAGCGGGACATACGAAATTCACACTTTTTGACTCTCAATCCACAGGTATGGCCTGGGTGGCCTAAGCGAAATCCCGAGATATGAAGGAGCCGATCAATCTACCCGCCCGAGGTAAGCTTGCTCCTCACTTGAGTTGA